>JAUKNM010000079.1:0-645000 GCA_030765045.1 Tenodera sinensis
ACTTGCTCGACTTCTACAGACACGCACACCAGAAACGACTCAGCTAGAAGTCTCGAGAAGATTCTCGATACCGCTTTTGTTTCTGCCGCCTCGATTGTTACAGTCACGTACACACAGCAGCGCGCGAGGCAGCCCGGTTCGGAATGTCTTTGCCCGCTCGCCGGCCTGCTATGCGAGAGAACCGAGAGCCGTCTCGGAAATGGTACCGGCAGAGGCGCATAGAAATCATTACCTCTCAAACAGACAGCATCTATCTTATTGCTTCATTAAACGAAATGGGCGCGATTATTTTTTCTAGCACTTATTGTACAGTACACTCCAATTTTCAGGTCTTATACATTTTACGTGATAGCACAGGTTTTTTCTGAAGCCCAATATCGATTGGAACTAAGTTTTTAAGTGAAAGTGGCAGCATTTTCAATTCTTTAATTATATCATATTCTGTAAATAATTTTAGCCAAACATTTTTTCACTATCCGCCATTTTAAAAGTCCAACATTTCTGAATCATTCGTTTAGTTTCTTTTAACTCCATAGATCCTTTCTGTATGTTGTATGTTTCTGCACATGGAATTAATTTCTTATATTTCACTTCTGTTCTCATTTGTTTAAAATTTTGCAAACATACTCTCAAAGGTGCTATCTAAGTATTCAATCATGCAACTGAAAAAAAATAAAGAAAAAATGGCCAACAACTTCGCAAAAAACGTATTTATATAGAAATTCAATCAAATGCTTAAGTACATTTATTTTCACTGTGGTATAGTATCAGAAAATATCCCTATAACGCTTCTGAGACAAACGTTAATGCGGTTTAAAGGAATTGTATTTTTTCGTTAGTTAAAAATATTTAACCTTATTATATGAGAAAGTATTTGAGCTAAAGTTCTGTGCTTTTGCAGTCATTTCTCTAGTTACTCATATTAAATGTGTCAGTTTTCAAGTAAATATGTTTAAAATAAAAAAGTTAGAAAATTGAGTGCCAGTATACGTTAATATTATAAATTTATATTACTGATAAATAAAATTTACTACAGAACTTTAAAGATTTAGTAATCTAAAATATTATCGTTTTACGAGGAACTTCTAAGAGTGGAGCATATAAATTCCTGGAAATGCAGTTTTTGAAACTTAACATTACGTGCAGAATCAAATAATTGTAGTAAATAATGTGTATTCTTATATCGGGTTAATATTATTTTGAGAAGTCGATATAGTATAGGAAGCAGACGTCCACTGGGAAACATAGTTTTCAGCAATACAATAAGGAAGCTTTCTGTAAGGCCCCAACCTGTCGCCGGAAGAAATCCTTTGTATGTGAAGCAGGCGTGCTCATGTCAATAGCACTTAGGATTATATGTGGGAAGTTAAGGGATACGTGACTTATCTTGTGATGTCTTCAGTTCCCATGGGAACATCTGCGCTACAGATTCATAGACAGAGCTAAACGGGGAGAACTTCTGTGATATTCCTCCATCAATAGGAAAATTATACTTATTATAAAGAAAATATTGGAACGCGGCCACGGCGCACAACAAAGGATGGTCGGGTCAAACTACTTCATACCACATACCACACGCGGCGCGTATGAAAGGCGCTCAAGGTCAGAGTGCCTCGCTCCACTGTGAACACGTGACAGTGAGCGTGGCGCTGCAAAAGGGTTTTCGAGATTATTCGAAAGACGTTTGGCGGCCGGCGTATTTGAGAAGTTCCAGAAAAGGTTAAGTTCAAGAAAGGTCTCTGTTACGTCATCCTCGCTATGTAAGGAGGCGAGGCAAAGAGAGTTAGTAGTTAATTACGGACATGGGTCGTCGCAGTCGGCAATATTTTTTTTTTGTCAGCTGCGTGCGTACGATTTTCGTGAGAGAACCTTTGTGTTGAGACGAAGATACCGAAGCAGTTAATGAGTGATTGAATCGTCAGAGTTTTTGTGAGACAAAGAGAGAACCGAAAGACAGAAAATTGCGTGTTAAGGTACGAGAAGACAACAGGTGTGAGTAGTAATATATCGAAAGACTAAAGACTGTGTTAGCGTCAGTAAAAGAGAATTGTGTTGTGTATTCAGTTAGAAGAAAATAGTGACATAAAAATTAATTGGACTGTACCATTGTAATCTTGTCACACTGGTGTCAGGAGTGGGGTTTTTTGAGTTCTCATTTATTAAAATATGTTAACGAATAGTGTTAATTGAATGGTATGTGACTTGGTAGGATAAATACAAATCTATGTGGCCATACCTGGTAAGCAAAAATAAGATCAGTTACTTACAAACTGCGTGTTCACGAAGGTTGAGTTTGGGTTTACCTACTTGCCTCGGGGACAATAAAAGTGGAAGGTTGCTTCCACCACGCAAGCTAAGGGCAGGGGGTAGAAAACATGTTTTGTGTGGAGATACGCCGGAAATCAATTTATACTTGCCTCTTCAACACAACACTGATTGAACGGAAAGAGTCAAACCTCTGCTGTGTCTTCCCCATGATAACAGATACATACAGATGAGTACCTGCTTCTCTTTTCAAGTCTGATTACCTTTCTTTAAAGATAAGACAAGTTATAAGACTTATGGGCATTAATATTAATGATGGTGAAGTCTCTGCTATGCGCCAATGGCTGGGTAATAGACTAAACCAGGACGATATTGATTATATGTTTCAAAAACGTCTAGGGAATATAGTTTTCATTGATTGGAAATGGATTTTACACGGCAGAATCCATTGTTGTTAGAGTGAAGATAGGGAATTTGGTTGAGCTTAGCCAGTTGAAATATTTAGGTACAATCACAGACACTGGTGAAAAGAATCAAATTAGAGTCAATCAGGGTAGAGAAAACCTAGTTTATTGAATGGTGTTCATGGAATAGGGAAACGCTAATAACCAAAAATCTTATCCTGAAAAGAATGATGGAGATTACTGTTACATATGCCTGGGTCAAAGTGCAGGATTCTACGTGGAAGAAAAGGGAGTGTACGAAATGTAGAAGTGTGAGGGCATATGTCGACTACTGCGGACAGGGAATGCTGTTATTAGAACAGAGATGGAAGCAGAAGATACGGCGATAGACTTGAATGGATATTGCAGTGGTACGGACATGTACAAAGAATGGAGGAGGAGAGGTGGCGAAGACGGATAACTGATCCATCTCCCACGAAAAGAAGGAAAGGAAGAAGAGCTCATTTAACTTGGTGTGGCAGTGTGAAAAAGATACGGTTAAGTTTGACTTAGAAGACGAACAGTGGACCGATAGATCACTAAGCCGCACAGGAAATGGAAGTAGCCGCAGAAAAGTGGACAGCTGAATTAAAATGAAGAAATCCGAGATATTACTCACCAACATGACCAACAGGCTGGCTCAGTAGCTCAGTCACTAGAGCACCTGCCTGCTGTGCAAGGGGTCTCGGGTTCACTTCCCGGCTCGAAGGGTGGGAATTTTTCTTTAGTTAGCATAATTGCCCGTCCTCCCTGGATGTATGAATGAGAGTGTAAATGAGTGTGTGAATTTAGTGTAGTAAGTTAATACAAAGTAATAGAAACCCAAAGATCAAAACCACTACTAAATGAGTGAACAACATTCCTGCTGAGCAATTGTTCCAAGAGGTTAAAAGCCACCGATATGACCTTCGATGTTAAAGGATGGAACATAAAAATGATCAAAATTGAATTTTTTATAGGCTGCCTTATCATTTCGAAGGAAATTGGACACTGGGTTCTAATGATTACATTGATCGATAATTAAAATCTTTCCCGTTTAAAAGTTTACAATTCTTACTTATTTATATATGAAAATAGTGGGTTAGTGGGTTCTTTCGGGCTCTCGTTCTAAGGGTACGTAGTTGGATTTCACCTCTGGGGTGGCGATTTTAAGTTGGGACTATCAATGATTTTGCCTCTGACCAGCTAATATGAAGTTCCCTAAGACCCTACGTGGCTGGAGTTCACGGTAAAAGCTGTAGGTCTTCTCATCCCATCCCCATCCTCATCATCACCCTGCCATCGGAGCTAATGACTTCATCCCCTGGGTGCCTCCACCTCAGACATGGGAAGGTCCAGAGGTGCCTTTCTCAAAACTACGGTTTGGTAGTATTAGGAGCATTGGTAGGGAATGAAATATAATGCGAAATACAATGAATTGAGAAATGTAATGAAAAATTCAAACATAATGACCTCAAAATAATATTACTCATGATCGCTATTAGTGTATTCATCTGAACTGTAGTATACTTAGAGGAGCTTTCAAATGTTTTTGAAGACACTAATGTTCCGTAGGTTTATATAACCTCTATCAGTTTCGAGAAGGTTCAAAGTTCAGTTCTTCCGGTTTCTAGAGGAATCTAGTAAAATGTGATCAAAAAAGTAAACAACGCGGTCGATATGAAGTAACGCCCGATAAGTATGCAACACGTCTAACCTACGGATAATGAGGTAGGCTCCTAACTGACTAATTCTACTAGAAAAATTACCGTAATCTATACTTATAATATTGTACGATAGTTTACGATAGTTTTAGAACTCTATTCCAATCATTGTCTGCTGGAATGAGGTTTACCCCGAAAGTCACAGATCATAAATGGGGTGCTTAGAGTTGACAACGATAAATCAGTACAACAAACTAAATATTTATTTGCAATAATGATCCATTTTTTTGTTATCACGTTTGTGCATAGACCCTTTACTTAACGTTTCTCGGCTGCAACATTAACACGATGTTTTCCTCTGAATTATTGTGAGAGTCCCTCATAATTCGAATTAGGAAGCAGAACAAAGTGAAGCGCGCAGATCTATGCTAGAGCTCTGCGTGGCTCGTTAGCCTGGCAGAGCGCCAATGCATCGAGGCAGACAGACAATGTGGGCAGCCTCACTCCACAAAGAATTCATCCATCAACTAACGGACAGAAAATCTTAAATTTAGAAATAAACAATACTGTTTACGTGCTGTGGAATTTCCAACATTTTTCAGTATTTGTTTTATAACTGTTTGAACATTTTGCCAATGTTGCAACCCTTTTGTGCAAAAATAATTTTCTATGCATTTGGTAGAGAAAACGTTCGTGTAACATCGGAAGTGAGTTTTGTTCACCAAATATTTAAAATAATTTATATTATAATTGAATACTATTAATTGAACTATTTTGGCATAATTAAGTGCAACAGATTTAGTATCTATAAATATAATTAATAATATTCATAGATAGCAAATGTTAAGTAAAGAACAGGCAGAGGCAGAATTGTCAGATTTTGTCAACTTTTTATTGAATTTTCTCCTTAATACCTCAGTTTTTAAGAATTCATACATGTATTTCTTTGTTGGTTTAAAGACACCGGCATTGTAAAATCAGGAAAAATAGTATTGCCTGAAAAAAAAAAAAAAAAAAAAAAAAAAAAAAAAAAAAAAAAAAAAAACCAGTATAGACTTTCCTGGCCATTTTTGTATACTTTATAAGAAGTTTTATAAAAAAAATTGTATTCTCTCTTCTACAAATAGTCCATACAAATTTCCGTATGTTTAAAATAGAAATGCTACGTATTAGGTTCACACTGTTTTCTCGACTCACTTTTAGGCAACACATTCACATTTCCTTCTCTAAACACTCTTCTATAAACAATTTTCCCGAAAAATTGCGATTTTACACCACAAAAACTATATTACTCCCTCTTCTAAAAATAATTAATGAAATTTTCTTACGTATTACATCCACACTGTTTTCTCTACTCACTTTTAGGTGACACTACTCTGTAACCGTTAATCTCAAAAAGCGCTTGACCGAGCATCGCAAAATTCAGCGCGTACATACATGCAGAAGCTTTTATGCTATCCATGTTACTATATGGTATATTACTTTCACACGGTTTTCTCTTTTCGCTTTTCTTTTACGTAACACCTATATTCTATTTCAAACATATAGCAAATTGCATGAATTGTATGTTGCAGGGCGAGTAGCGATTGTGTCTCGTAAAGGAAGAATTAGTAGAGGAAACTGTGAATTTAGTACGTTGCATTTATATTTCAGTTATAGAAAACTGTATGAATTGTACGTATGTTGAAGTGCAAACAGAGGATATATGAATGTTCTTCGTAAAACAAAAACGAGTAGAAATCCATTGGAAAGTAATATGTCGTGTAGTACAATTGTTACCATAAAAAGGTTCTCCGTGAAAAATACATACGTGTATACGTGCCGAATTTCGCGGTGATCGGTTAAGCGGTTTTCGAGATTAACAGTTACATATATACCATTAATATATTAATACAAATACACACAGACAATTCATCCATTTTATATGTATAGATGATATGAATTGTTTTGAGAAGAGTGAGTAGAGAAAGAGATGTGAACATGTTATATAAAGGTGAGTGGAGAAAACAACGCGAATTTAATAGCATTTCTATTTCAAACATACAGAACATTGTATGACTTATTTTAAAACTGGGGATAATTTCTTTTTGTGTAAAGTCATTTTTATGGAACATTGTTTACAGAATAGTCAGTAGAGAAGACAGTGTTAGTGTAATTTGCAGCATTTCCATTTCAAACATATACTGAAATTGTATCATTATTTTAAAGGGGGATAAAATTGTTTCTTTTTTGTGTAAAATCACGTTTTTATAGAAAATTGTTTATAGAAGGGTAAGTAGAGAAAGAGATCTGAATGTACATATTACCTGAATTTGAGTAGAGAGAACAGTGCGAATGTAATAACTAGGATTTTTATTTCAGACATACAGAAAATTGTATAATTTGTAAAAGAGGGAATTAAAGCATGTCTTTTTATATAAAATCGCGTTTTTTCAGCCAAGACACCAATTTCGATAAACTTAAAAAGTTAAACCTTATCTGAACACAAAATTTGATCAAAATCTATAGAACCGTTTCCGAGATACACATAATATATGCAAGAATTGCTCTATATAAGAGGGAATAAAAAATATTTGTTGTGTAAAGTCGCGTTTTTCTTCTTCAGGAAAGACACCTACATATATAGGTAAACTTAAAAATCAAAATCTTATATGTTTACAACATTTTTAGAGCTGTTTCTGAGATACCGGGAATATATGTACAAGAATTGATCCGCAGAAGCAATAAAACTGTTATTTTTATGTAAAATCGCGTTTTTTCAGGAATGAGACCTATATAGATAAACTTATCTGAATACAAAATTTGATCCTAGTCGTTAGAGTCGTTCCCAAGATGCGCGAAATACATATACATGTTGGCCAAGATGGACATAATGGGAAATGAAGTGAATTCTGGAATGCGACAGATGGAAACAAATATGAAGGCGGGTTTGAAAATTTAAACTACGGAATGGTAGGTGTGGAAACAAAAATGGAAAAAATGAATAAATAATGGAAGCCGAATTGAAAAATGTAAACTCCGGAATGGAAAAGATGAAAACAGGAATGTCCGATATGAAGATGAGTTATCGGAGAATATTAAAGAGCGACTATCCGGGATTAAGGAAGCCATGGAAGAACTCAACGGAAAGATGAAAGATCTTGGGAGTGTTAACGTCCTGAAAGATAGAGTCGAACGCAGCACCAAGGAACTGAACTCCACAGTGGAACAAATGCTCGACGAAAACCTAAACTAGGTGGACATCTGTGGGGGAGGCCTGCGTTCAGCAGTAGATGTTTTACAGCTGAAATGGTGGTGCTTATAAAACATTTATATGTATCTCTATATCTCTTGTATCTCGGAAATGACTCTTAACAATTGCGACAAAACTTTTTATTTAGTTAACGTTTTGATTTCCAAGTTTATCTAAATATGTTTTCCCAAAAACCAAGATTTCGCTGACCTCGGTCACCCAGGTGCTTAACACTAATGCTTTGAAGCAAAAAATAATACCTCTGTGTTGAAATGTATAAATTAATATAAATAATTTTGCACTTTATATCAGTTTACGAGAGCCTGTTAACACATTAGCGTTCCTACTGCAGGTTAACAGTACGCTGACAGGTAAGGCGTTATCTTGGCAACTAAATTTCCTCCTCATTGTCTACAATTTGTTTCACATTTCCTTGTTCCTAGTCTCACAACACTGAGTTTACAAGTAAATTACATTGCTTCTCCCTTGTCGCCGAGGGGCTTATGCACACTTTCCTTTGAGACAGACAGGTCGCCTGAATGGATTTTGCAAATTGTGGACTTCCTTTTGCGGTTCTTGTTAGGTAAAAGCGTTTTAGATGCATGAGTTGCTTTGTAATATATAATACATTAGCAGTTCATTACCTTCTTGCTTGGCATGCAACTCGAATCAAAGTGGATAACACATAATGGGCACCTTTTGTTGGATAGAAGGTGAAATGTTCACATTAGAGGCCCACGTTGAGTATTTCTAGACATTTCTCATCGCGCCTAAGGAACGGCACATAAGGCATTCGTCTTTTGTTACGATAATGATGATTACAATAATAATAATAATAATAATAATATTTTGTTACGATAATGATGATTACAATAATAATAATAATAATAATAATAATAATAATAATAATAATAATAATAATAATAATAATAATAATAATAATAATAATAATAATAATAATAATAATAATAATAATAATAATAATAATAATAATAATAATGATAATGATAATAATAATACGACAAAATGACAGTTCTCTTTTACTGACATTAACACAGTCTACAATCTTTCGTGATATTACAACTCCCAACTGTTTTCTCCTCGTAACCTCGACTCACTCCTTTCTGTCTTTCTTCGCTTTCTCTGTCTCTGTCTCTCTGACGATACAATCACTCAACACTCATTAACAGCTTTGCTATCTTCCTTTCGACGCGACCATACACACGTAGCTGACACACATACACACACTAAAACTAAAATCTGACGCCTGACGACTCATGTCTGTAACTCACTCTGCTGCTCGCATCCCTATGTAGCGAGGATAATGTAACAGGGATCTTTCTCGAACTTCTACAAATACGCCGGTCGCCGGACAGTCCTCGAATAATCTCGAAAACCCCGTTATGTTCTGCCGCTCTGATTGTTGTCACGTGTAAACAACAGTCGCGCGAGGCAGCCTGGCCTTGAGCACCTTTGTTGCACGCGCTGCCAGTGCTGTGAGGCAGCCCAGTCACCAGCCTTTGCTGTTGGCACTTCCGTCGGGCAGTGTAGGGGTGATGTAAATTGCCTCCCAGGGTACTGTTTATCTTTTCAGAAGTACGTAAATGGCCTCGCAGATACCTGAGATGATGTACGTAAATTGCCTCCATGTCGCTGAGTATTTCACATTTGTAAATCCACCACTGAATGGATTTCGGTTGGGATTACTTCTTCATGGAAAATACTACTTCATTCTAAATGATGACTGATGGATTTCGATATGAAGCATTTAGGCATATTGTTAAAAAATGCAACAACGTAATTTAAATTTGCATTGCTCACATGTATACGCAGATTTTGAAGTGGCAATCCACAAAGCCGTGAAGACAGTGTGGCCCGAAATAGACATTGAGGGATGTAGATTTCATCTAGGTCAGAGTTGGTATAGAAAAATTCAAGCTTTAGGACTAAGGGCTGTGTATAAAGAAGGAGAAAGAAGTAAATTTCTTAGGTTATTATTTGGATTTCCATTCCTGTAACCTGAAGATGTTGGTGAATGCTTTGTAGATATAGTGGCATTTGAACCAGAAGACGAAAGAACAAAAGAATTCACCGATTACATTCTGAATAACTACATGTCAGAAGATGCCAACTTCCCTTCTATGATGTGGGCTGAACTCATTATCAATTAGACGCACCACCAACAACTCCGAATCCTTCCATAGAACAATTAAATCTTTTCAACGCCAGTCATCCAAATATTTATATCTTGACTGAAGTACTGAAGGACATACAAAGCGACACTTATGTACTGCTCAGAAGTGTAGCCAAACAAAATAAACATGCTCTTACGAAAAAAACATTTTTACAAAATAAAATATTAACATTTCGACAAGGAATTATTACTAGACTTCAGTTTTTAAGCGCTGTTTCTTTGAAATTCCTACCAGTTTAAAGAATGACGCGTGTTTTAACAACACTCTGAGTTTTGTTTTTCACTACATTTTAACTATAATAGCAATTTGCATCTTGCATTACTGACGGTCCTAAGTCTGCAAATGGGAAGGAAAATTGTGGTTTTCGATTATTAACTAATAACTACCTGTTTAAGAAGTAATTAAAACGGGAAAAACGGTATTTTTAATTTTGTGGGATATTCATGTCTGGCTCGAAACACTGCAGTTAATAGTTGCGGACTGGAAGTGTAGGAAAAATACCCAGATGAATGGGGGAGGCAATTTACGCTATGGAGTTCAAGTAAACAGGAGGCAATTTACGTTCTTTTTATACCTGGGGAGACAATTTACCGACGCCGCCGGCATCACACAACGACAACAATAATAATAACAACAATATAATCATCTGCTTCATGGAGTAAACCTCATAGGTTTTGTTCCGTTCTCATTTCTTTTAACACTGTAGCCCGTCTTGTCCTCGGTCTACCAACATTTCCCTTTGGATAGTACCTAGTTTATAAGTTTTGGTATCCTGTCATCCTTCGTTCTTTGTATGTGATGTTTACAATCATTTCTACCGTCTACCTTTATTTCATTGTCTGTCAATTTAAATATGTTTAATTCCTCCATGTATCTACACTTCTTTTCAATTTCTCTACTACACATTGTAAGTAGAGGAAGTATTGTATTCCACCCAAAAATTCAATTTCGAGATTTCATCGGAAATATATGTTTTGAGACCCCCTGAATAAAAAAAAACCCTTTTAAAATGATCTGTGCGTGTCTGTGTGTGTGTGTGTGTGTGTGTGTGAGAGAGAGAGAGAGAGAGAGAGAGAGAGAGAGAGCAGCATAACTAAAACACGAAAAGTCAGTTAAAAACCAAAGTTGGTATTTAAGTTTAGTGTCTTTCAAGGATGTGACTCAAAGATTTTGAATAAAATTGCTCCACTATAAACTTCCCTTTACATGGAAAATTTTATTTTCTCGTAAATGACTCTAACGATTTTGATTAAAATGTCATATGTTTATGTGACAAATGAAATGCATATTTTAAATTTTGTGGCTATAGCCTATGTAGCCTGTTTACTATTGGTGACTTTTAAATAACTCGTAAACTGTAAGAGACAGACGAAATCTTATTGTATAAAAACTAGATCTTGTTAAAGTACACAATTTATGTCCTGATGAACTTTTTTGTAGAGTGAACCATTTCGTAGATATTTCTTATTATTTGTGTGAGCTTTCCAATATATGTACTTCTCTCAAATGGAAGGTCGTAATTCACTTTGTTTATTCTTAGCTCTGCAAAGGGAACGGAATTTCAAAGGCTATGTGAAATATGAAATAGCTATGTGAAATAGCGGCCAGCTTTAACAGATTTGACTATCACTCAAAGCCTAATGCAGGCCAAGACAAGGCATTTTATTTTCTCAATACTGTTGTAAGAAATTAGTAATTACTCGTATACATATTACTTGGTGACATGTGTGTATACGGAGCCCTCTTGCTCTGTATCTGACTTTAGTCCAAATTAAAATGCTATTTCTACTAACAAGGGAGCCCCGTGATACTGTCCCATCAAACCCTTGAGAAACTTTCACATGACTTAGTGCCCATTCCTTGCTTCTTACGTTTCGCGAACACACGTTAACTTACCTGAAGATGTTTTACAGGATTTAAACTCGCTTCTGCTGGAGCTATTTAGTATAATCTGCTAGAAAGTAAACCCGTTTGTCTGGACTTGACGTCTAAAAACTCTTCTATGCAATGGGCCCGATATGGATGACGTTTAAACTCACTATAATTCCTTATCAAGGAATAAAATATACTTTGTTCAATGTTGACAACCTATATTTGTAAGAAAAAGATCACCTACATTACAAAGTTTCTATCATAAAATTATTTCCTCCTTTTAAAATGAATGAGGGTCAGTTAAACGTTCTAGAAAATTGTGCAAAAGGATTTCGTGAGCCGGAAGGGGTTGGACAGTGGCTACTGTTTTGTACGGACCATTGTTCTTCAGGGGAAGGACCATTAGCTAAACTTAAGACTAGTTAGCTGGGCCGGCGACAACATCCTGCTATAATTAGTATTTATTTATGCCAACGAGCTTACTGCTGGTGTTTTTAAACACACAAGCCGTGTGTGGGCAATGTTTAAGAGGTGGAATCAGGACTGAAAAAATGAATGCCATAGTCGGGATATGAACCACGGATATTCCGCTTATCGAGCAGCCGCAGATGATCTGTAGCTCAAATCCCGGCTATGGCATTGGATTTTTCAGTCCTGATTCTTAAATCCTGCTACAATCTCACCACATGACGAATTATTCAAACTATTCCTCATTTATAAAAACTGCTAAAAATAGTATGACTAAACAACGTAAATTACTTATGTAAAGGGTACATACACACTTCGACCTACGCAGATCTATTGTGGCTGCCACCCTCTGGAGGCAGGGATGCAATGTGGGAACCGAAGGTGTGGCTAGACAGGCAGGGTTGCAGCCAAACAGGCCACAGAGACACGCAGAAGTCCCTTGCATTCTTTGCGCCTGTCACATACATATATCGCAGTAATATTTATTTTCTGAAAAATTCGTGGGTGAAGACCTAGATTAGATGAGAAGACGCAAAAGGAAGCTATGACATCTGTATGCAATATCTTCTGTAGGTAATATACGCACGTGGTAGAGAAAGCAAAAGTATTATGCAACAAAATTGTTATTGATCAGTCATATTCGTGGTGCATCCCCTAGAATATGCACGTACTCCACAGCGCTGGTTGAGTTGGTAGCTTTCTGATGTAACCCCAAGGGTGCTCGCCTACCTGGAAACAATCCAATCTCCTCTACACGGTCTCTAATGCATGGGGAGGTGCAGTAGTGGTGAACTTTCTTGGATGACCGCTACCGGCAAGAGCCACTGGGTGCCCCACCCTTTTAGCGCTTCTACCCCACCCCATCAGAGATAGAGGGAAAAAGGCGATAGGTGATGGAATTGAGAATCTTATTCTTTGTGTGTATGCCTGGGTGTGTTACACAAAAATCTGATGTGTTGCACTCGCACGACTTTCTCTACTTTCAGCTAACCTTACTTTCAAACTCTTATTCCTCTATCTTCGTGTTAGTTGAGACAAGCATTTGCAGAAATTATCTTATTGCTTATTTCCTTGTAGATATAAGGGGAATGTGGGAATACACTAGACTTTGAGCGATAGTCAAATCTTCTGGAACTTTCAATTTCGTTCTATTTGCACGGCTAACACATAAAAAAAGAACAACGATGTTCCATTTCACGAAAGTTTTATTTTCCAAACTCATAGAAATAACAAGGAATATCTCTGAAATGATTCACTCTACAAAAACAATTATTTGGACATAAAGTGAGTGTTTTAACGAGATTTGGTATATCTCTTACGGTATACGAGTTATTTAAAAGTCATCCAGAGTAAATGGCCACATGGGATATAGCCAGAAAATTCAGTATATACATTTCAGTTGTCATAAAAATATCTTAAACATATGGTATTTTAATCAAAATCGTTAGAGCTATTTTCAAGAAAATAACTATTTTCGAAATATTTTCCATGTAAAGGGTAGTTTAGGGTGAAGAAATTTTCTTCAAAATCTTCGTGTCGCATCCATAAAGTACATTAAACTTAAATATCAACTTTGGTTTTTAACTGACTTTTCGTTTTTGACTTATGCTGCCTACAGACTGACAGACAAACAGACCTTTTTGTAAAATTTTTTTTTTTTGAATTCAGGTGATCTCTAAACATATTTCCAGTAAAATCTCGACGTCGAATTTTTGGGTGGAATACAATACTTCCTCTACTTACCAGTAGAGAAAGTAAAAAATGAATTTTTTTTTTCAGTACCTAACGCTGCTAACTGAAAACATGCCGAGATTTCACAGCAAATACGTGTTTTCAGATCCCCTGAACTTTAAAAAAAAACCTTGAAAAGAGGTCTGTGTGTGTGTGTGTGTTGAGTGTTTTGTGTGTGTGTGTGTTGTGTGTGTGTGTTGTGTGTGTGTGTTGTGTGTGTGTGTGTGTTGTGTGTGTGTGTTGTGTGTGTGTGTTGTGTCTGTGTGTTGTGTGTGTGTGCGTGCGTGCGCGCGCGCCTGTGCCTGTGCCTGTCTGCGTCTGTGAACTGCATGACTCAAAAACGAAAAGTCGGCTAGTTACCAAAGTTGGTATTAAACTTCTGCATCTTCCAAGGATGCGATACGAAGATTTTCAACTGAATCTCCAGAACTCTTTACAAGGAAAAATGTTCGACCAATATGATTGTCTAAAAAATGACTCTAAAGATTAAATAGCATATGTTTAACAATTTTAATGAAAAATGAAATGTATATCCTGCATTTTCTGAGAATAGTCTCTGAAGTCTACTTCATTCCTGGTTACTTCGCGTAACTAATAAACCATAAGCGATAGACAATAACTTACTACACATAAAATGTGACTCTTGTTAAAACACACAATTTATCTCAAACTTTTTGTGAAAATCACCATTTTCTAGATATTTCTTGTTATTGGTTTGAATTTTCAAACACTTATGTTTTTCTTATATAGGAAGTCATTATTCGGTTTTCTTACATCCTGGTCATGCAAACAGAATGGAATTTCAAAGCGAATCATCTCTTAACGACCAGCTCTTTAAAAGATTTTATTATCGCTTAAGCCTTCTGTATTCTTCTATCCTCATTGTATATATCTGCCTATAAGGAGACATGTTTATTTCGAGTAACGTGAACAGAGAACACGCGTTTTTAAGGATAGTTTCTACAAGAGCGAGTAGATAAAGTCATGTGACAGCAAACATCAGATTTTTTAAAAGTGTGTAACGAGCGTCTGTACTATATACTGCACCACAGGTGGTGAACACGGGTGATACGTGAAATTAATGTATAAATGGGAGGGTAAACGTTCTAGGCCAGGCATGTCAAACATCACTCCCAGGGTGTGAAGAGAGGAGTCCACCCCTCCTTAACTGCAGTAGCACGCGCTAGTAGAGCCGGTTTTCGCTATGTTTTTCTCTTCTCCGATTTGAAGGGAGGGAAAATAGGGGAATATTTTCACACTTGGCGAGTGCTGTTTGACATGTCTGTTCTAGGCCTACGCTAAGATAGCGCCCCTGCATTTGCTGGTTATGGGGACTCAGGAAATCCTGGAGGGGAAAAAATCCCTCAGTCGGGAGGAGGGACGAGTTGGAGGGTATTTCCCAGTCCTGAGTGGACTTAAGAACTGAAATGTTGGTAACTAACTAAACCCGTGGCGCAATATTCCTTTCCGGGTAAAGGCCTACCACACGGCCGCTGCGTCCCCTTCTCCATACGCCACAATGTGGGGTGCAACATTGGACAATGGTTCGTGGTCAGAGCCCTGGTCCCTTCCTGCCTGTACACTACTTCTCAATCAAGTAGCTCCTCAGTTGTCCCCTGAGGAATCTCAAGGGCCTGAATACATCCTGAACAGGACTCCCAGCGAGAGAAAATTCCCACTCCTGTACAGGGAATCGAACCTAGGCTTCCCGCTTGGTAAACAGCACCGTGCTAAGGAAACGACCACCCAGTTCTAATTACTTAATTTGAAAGTATGTCCAGGAAAAACATATGAACAACGTAACATTAGTGGAAAAATCACTTTTATATTAAGTGTTAAAGCACAGCTAAAGATTCCTAATACATAGAGGAAGTTGTTTAAATGTAGCACGCAAGTGAATGTTGTTCCTGTCACTTCTACCCCACCTATTTATTTTACGGCGTGTTTTCTGTTTTCTGTTTTCTCGCTCTTGAGATGTCACTCGTTTCTATTATGGTAGGAGCCACGTAAGTTTGTGCCTGCTATATGCCTTCCGGAAGTAGGCGACGTTGGCCCCCTGGGAATGAACGGGTTGGGCAGGAAACAAAGGAAGCATGCCGCGCCGTTAGCGAGCCAGATAAATGACATCATAAATTTTGAAAACGAATCGCAAACGAATATTGGAATGTTGTCAAAAGAAGGATAAAAGGAACAACCATTCATACCACTACATACAGAAAGATGGAGGTGCTTTATGCAGAGTTCCATTCAGAGCACAGTCCTATTATTTATTACATTTACCTTGCTCAACTAACAGCATTGATTGAATATTTCAGGGAGTAGATTGTAGTCTCCTAACTGCTCGAGTGATAGATGTGTCATACATTCATTTCTTCCATTCCTGCTAGCTCATATAATTAATAATGTAGGTACTTTATCAGAAAATCTAATGTGTTGCGTTTACATAGCTTTCTCTACACATATCGTTTATTACTTTATATACTACGTATAATAAAGTGGAGGAAGTATAGTATTCCACCCAAAAATTCGATGTCGAAATTTCACCGTAAATACATGTTTTAAGGCCCTCCTGAATCCAAAACAGTATTTTTAGTAAAAGCTCCGCGCGCGCGCGTGTGTGTCTGCGTGTCTGTCACTCTGTGAATAGCATAACTCAAAAACGAAAAGTCAGCTAAAAACCAAAGTTGGTATTTAAGTTTAATGTCCTTCAAGGATGCAACACGATGATTTTGAAGAAAGCTACTCTACCCTAAACTACCCTCTACATGGGAAATTTTTCGAAAACTCTGATTTTCTTGAAAATGGCTCTAATGGTTTTGATTAAAATGACATGTTTGAGATATTTTTATCACAAAAAAATGTATATCTTGAATTTTCTGGCTATAGCCCATTAAGTTCCTTTTACTCTGGATGACTTTTGCATAACTAGTAAACCGCAAGAGACAGACAAAATATTACTCCATAACAAATGTAGACCTCGCTAAAACACACAATTTATGTCCAAATAAATTTTTTTGTAGAGTGAACCACTTCGGAGATATTCGTTGTTATTTCTTTAAGTTTTGGAGAACTTATACTTCTGTCAAATGGAACATCGCTATTTATGCTTTATATGTTAGGCGTGCAAAGAGAACGGAATTTGAAAGCTTTAGAAGATTTGACTATCGCTCAAAGTCTACTGTATTCCCATATTCCCGTTGCACGTTCAAGAAAACGAGCAATAAGATAATCTGCAATTGTTTACCTCAACTAACACGAAGATAGAAGAATAATGGTTAGTACAAGAGTAGAGAAAATCATGTGACTTAAATTAAATAAATAAGAATATAAATTAATTCTGGGTGAAAGAGAAGTATCAGAAACTGACTCACATTTTTTTTCCTTTTAATCAGATCCGAGAAACTGTGGATTTATTTATTCCACGCTGCAACAGTTAACTCTTGACAATTCTTCGTCACTTGAGTTCCTTTTAAATAACTCATTCACTCTATAAACAACTTGCGCTTGACTATGTAAAATACTGTTTATTTTTCCTCTTCAGTCACTAGCATAATCATTTGCTTTACTTAGCGACATGTTACAAGCTTCTACAAATTCATAGAACTGCATATTAACTACATGTTCTGTCTCCTGCTTAGAGTAATTAGGGGTGTAGTAGGAGAAAGAAGGAAGCATAACGTTACACTTATTCACAAGGATTATTCACACCTCTGTTAACAACTCAAGATCTGTTTTAGTCCTGATAAAATACAGTAAATATGTATGATTGCGTATCAACATCGAATAGCTGAAGTTAAAATTACAATCATTTTTCGTACACGTTTGCACAATCATTCTCTTTATATCTAAGTTGTAAATTTGCAATGAACTATTAATGCTCGAGCGTTAATCTAGTAATTACTAAGCGAGACTAGGCCACGCTGAATGCCCGTGATTCGCTACAGTCATGGAGCCTCTGAAACTCCTATGCAGTAGGTTTGACGCAAACCGTATGTCAGGACGCAGGGTGGATGGGGTAACATTGCTCAACCTGTTTAGAGCTCTGAAACTTATATGAGGCCGACTGTTATCACGTGGAATCACCTGGCTTATTCTGGTGCCGAAATTGCTGAAAGCGCTTCTTGAGTTTGGTTAATGTGTTGACATATGCTTCAGAACTAATGGTGCTGCATCACATCAGTGAGCATGGCACCCTCACAGTCCCAAAACACACTGATTTTATTAGCAGATGATTTACCCTCTAATTGCCTCAACCTTTGTGCCCAGTGACTAATCGCACTTCAGTTAATTGCAGATGCTCCATACACTTTACACAATTGTTGGCAAATATTCCCAAAAGTTTCGTACTCCACAGTGAGAAATTCATTGACAACACACTGCATGTAACGCGTACGTCAGAGAGACCATTGTAAAACTGCTGATATTTGTTGCAGGAAATGAAGGTTTTGTGTGCTCAATCAGAAAACTTCAAATAATGCATACCAGAAGTTTCCTATTCCTAACATTGTCGCCAAAAAAAAAAAAAAATAAATAAATAAATAAATAAATAAAAAAAAATAATAAAAAAAAAATAAATGTGGTGCATTACTTTCTGGGCAAATCACTTAAATAGTGGTAATGGTGAAAAAATACATTTCATACGTTTCCAAAATAAACAGCCACAGCAGAATACGCAATCAATGAAAATAATTGTAGCACAGCGAAAATTATACAAACAGGCCAAGCTCCCCACAGCCCATCCAAGTCGGTGTCTGGCTTAAACGTGAGTTTTGGAGCCTGCCCATGCCAGTGGTTTATCTGCCGACACTCCAAGCAAGTTGAAAGGTGGCATTTGTACACCTCTTTCAGAGTTATGTAACGCTATGGGCAAACGAAAATTTCTATGCGAAATTATTTGAAAAGCGTAAAATACTAAAGTTGAAAGCATTACGAAACATTGTTCAGAGACTTTTACTTTCTCTACTTCGTATAGTATTGTAATCGACCCTAAATTTCGATGTCGACATTTCCTTGGAAGTATGTTTTAGAAAGAATATCCGTGTATATGTGTGTGCGCGCGCGCGTGTGCGTGTGTGTGTCTATCTGTAAACAGGACTACATAGACTATAGGCATAAAATTGAAAAAATATATTTAATTTTCCATAAAAATATCTCAAAGATATGGCATATTAATCAAAGTCGTTAGAGCCATTTTCGAGAAAATATAAATGTTTGAAAGATTTTCCATGTAAAGATTAGCTGAAGGTGGAGGAATTTTCTTCAAAATCCTCGTGTCGTATCCTTAAAGTACATTAAACTTAAATACCAACTTTGGTTTTTAACCGAGTTTTCGTTTTTTAGTTATGCTGTCCACAAACTGCCAGACACACACAGTGACATACATATACAGACACGGACCTCTACTTTTTTTTTTCCTCAGGGTGTCTTAAAACTTATATTTCCAGTAAAATCTCGACACCGAATTTTTGGATGGAATGTAATACTTTCCCTACCTTACTATACTACAGTAGAGAAAGTAATTATAGTGTTTAATATTTACTTATTATGTTTGAAGATTGTGCAACCTCTCTACAACATGTGTTTTAAAGTTGGATTTTTTTTTTCAGCAGAAAGGGGATTATTTTGATTTTGAAGGATTTTCTGTACCATAAACCTGGCGACACTGTTTAGGGAAGAAAAAAAGAGAAGGATTATGTCACAGTAAGAGAAAATGTTGAACATAGTTTTTATTTATACTCCGGTGGGTCACAACCACAGTCTTTAAATAATAGGATTACAAGCGAGTGAGTGTTAGCCAATATTAAAGTTGTGCCATGAATGCAGAAATTTCTCTAGCGATATTTTGAAAGTAATTCTCCCCTCGGTGCAGATTTCACGCGTTACTTTTCCGATACTTGGTGGGAGACGAGACGCCCAGCTTTATATAATCCCCAGCTCCACTGGAAGCGACAGTTAGAATTATTTTTATATCCGTGTTACGTACACTTGAACATTTCCTTCTAATCCCTCACCCCAGTAGCTCCAAGAAGGCTTTTCGGGGACGACGCAATCGATAAGAACGGACGCCGATAGAAGTAATTGATGTGAAACCAACTGTCGGGGTGATGGACACGCTGAGGGTTATATTCCTGCGGTAAACTCTAAAGTCAAGTAAATCTAGCAGCAAATCACGGGTCCCGATCCGACACGGAATCAGAAATCGGAAAGGCAGTAAGCAATCGGAAATCTTTCTCAGCGTGTCCTTAGTCCTGCTTATACCATGTCTGAAATTCGTATTTATCTAAAACTAAAATAAACTTGCCAACAAAAACATTTGTTGGCTTCTAAACCCAAATATGTTGGTTCAATTTTGGGTGGGTAGTGTTCTATAGCCCATAGAGTTTGAAAGTATGAATGTGGGAGTAAATACGCATGTGATTCACAGTAAAAAGTTCAGAAACCCTACAGTTCAGCGAGCAATAACACCGTAGTTTTTACTCAAGTCAAAGCCACAGATTTGACAATAGTCAATTCCACCACATGAATCCCGGGCCCAAATGACCTGGCTGCCGACGATGCTTAGATCCTACTCACCTACCCACCACATGAATTCAGAATCGAGTGGGATGACTCAGGTCGCGACGTCGGGAGGTCGCGGGTTCGATTCCCGGGCCGACCTTCCTAACCTTGGATTTTGTTGGGACATTTCTCGGGTGACTCAGGCGAATGCTGGGAAGGATATTTAACTTACACTCCCCGAATCACTCCCTTTCATTTCATTCTCTCTGTATCAGGTCTTTTAGGTTGTGTCATTAGGGTCCCCTGTAGGATGCGCTGCAGTGATGCTTACCCTCTGGACAGACAGTCATTACAAAATGACTGTTTATGTCTCTGGAACACAGGATTTTAGGTCAGTTTAAGTTTTTATTGTATATAAAAATGAACTAATAGCAGTTGTTGTATGGAATGTTCAAAACCAGTCATTCGGTTTGAACCATTTCTTCAAGGATGGATAACTTAAACTTTTGAGAATGAATACTGGAAATAAATATAATATGGCGCCATAAATTCTTAAAATTGTTTTATGTTTCAATAGTCTCCCTTGACATCAGTGGATTGGTCCACAATGCTCCATGGCGTTTATCTTCTCATGGAAGTCAGATACATCGAGACCTGCAAACTACACCTCAACTGATGATTTTAAGGTCTTTGCCGTGACAAAATTTGTTTCACCAAGGAGCATTCTTAAGTTTAGCAACAAATGCAAGTTTGATATAGTTAAAGTTGGATGTGACAGCATATTATACTACACTTCGATGATATTCACCATTGCAATAACCCCTGTGTTGGCCATTGTCTTTATGAAACATTGCTTTTTTTGCCAAACATGACCTTTTCTCGCGTTTTTTGGTCTTTGCGTGTACGTTATTTGTTACCGACATTGTCAATTGCCAGGATCATATCAGCCCCGCAGTTGTGTCGAAATTTGTAGTCCCACAGTTCTTTCATTTACCTACCAGATAAGCACACTTAAAAGTCATCGGTCTGGGCTTGCGAACTTAGGATAAGCAGGCCAGCGCGTAAGCAAATGAGTCAACCAAACCGACTCTTTGGTCAAACGTGAGCGTAGTACACGGAGCACAAGTAGTAATAGACATTGAATTTCTGCTGTCTGTAGGGGCATTTATAAGGCATGTTTTCTGGCATAGGTATCCATCATCCAGTTGAGGGAGGTGGCTATACCTGTTCGTAATTAACCAATGAGTTGACAACACCAGCATAACTGTGCTCTATTGGTTCGATACAGAGCACAAGGCGTGATACGTGACAGTGTCAGCCAAGAAAATGAAAGAATGACGTAATAAGATACTCTACAAACGACAAGGAATTAGGTTTCTACGAGAAGGCAGTGCTAATTTCTTTCTATGCTGTCTGTAGGCTCCGATTATTGATTTTTCCAGGTGAAAAATAAAGTTAGTAAAAGACTCTGGGCATCCCAAGTAAGCTGTGGTATTATCTTCCCAGCAAATTTCACACACACTCTTTAGTGGCAATCCTGTTTGCCGCCTCTATGAACAATGAGCAAAAGATACAAAGCACCTCCTCCTAGAATGTAATTGCCTAGAAAACTGCAGATTTACAATATTCGGAGGAGCTGGTCACCCAGGAGAGAAAAATGATCTAAGCCTGAGGGGAAAATCGTTCTATCTTCTCGAAAAGCATGAAAACAATAGCGAGTGTGAAAAAGCCTATAGCTCATGTGCCTTTGGGCTTCGGGAGGTTCCTTAAAAATCAAATTGATATCGAATAAAACAATTAAGTTTTATAAGAAGGTACCAGATTCGTTCCCGTTGTGATTAAGCTCAAAAGAACTACTACTGGATGTGATTAAAGCTTATTTCTTTATTTTTGAGATTGATAATTTTTGAGATTGTGCTCCTTGCTATTGGATAACCATAAAAGCCGAGTGTTGCTTCACGAGGAAGACCTGGATCGATCGTGGCTAGGAGGCTACTCCAAAGTGTCCGGGATATTTCACCCGGAAGCTGTGACAGGTCCGTAGCTAATTGGGGACGTATGTACGCGGTACCTTACTGCTACAGTGTGATTTATGAGGTGCCAGCGAGCTTCTAGACTCTAGAGGGCTCGCAATGTGGTATATCACAGCACCAATATCACTGCCCTCATTATCGTCCTCTACTTCTTCATTGTTATCGCTGTGCTTTCTCGTCTAGGCTTTTACCTTTTCCTCCTTTATACTCATTTTAAATGTCATCTAATTACGGTTTCTGAACCTGAAATTTACATACGGGCGTGAGATTCTTGCACTGCGCAGTTACAATAATTAGTTATTCAAATGGAGCGAAATACACGAATATTTATATCTCTTCACACCAACATTACATTGTGCAAATAAACCAAGGCATAAACGCTACTGGATTTAGAACAACGAAGCTCCCAAGAGTGAAAGCTTTAGAATCATCATCATCATCCTCATCCTCATCATCATCATCATCACCACCACCATCATCATTGAAGGTTTGGACCTATGGACCCGTACCGTCCTCATCAATCAATATCGTCTCTCCATCTCTTCCTCGGTCTTCCTATGTCTCCTTTACGAATTGGAACGTAGTCGGTGTCGGTCTGGGTGGCTCAGTTGGTTAGACACTGGCCTACTGATCCCAAGGTCGGGGGTTCAAACCCGGCCCAGGTCGATGGTTTTTAAGTGTGCTTAAAAACGACAGCTCCATGTCAGTAGATTTACTGGCATGTAAAAGAACTCCTGCGGGACAAAATTCCGGCACACCGGCGACGCTGATGTGATCCTGGCAATTGACAGCATCGTTAAACAACAAAATAATTTAAATTTAATTTAAACGTAGTCGGTCACTAGTCTAGGGAATCTGTCCTTGTTCATCCTCTGTACATGTCAACTCCAGCTATCTTTAATCTGTTTAATCGTTCGTATTAAGTGAAGTATGTTATTCTCTTATTTCTTCATTTGTTTTATAATCTAGCAGAAGCATCCAGTCACTGATCTTAAAAATCTGATTTATGCTGATTCAATTCTTCTTTTCTGTTTAATGTCCATGTTCCACTTGAATACAACAGAACAGGGACTGCCATTGTCATATAAAAATTAATTTGCGCTTCTCTTCTACTTCTCCTTCTAAAGGTTCTCTTTATTGTGCCGCACAAGAGACTGACTACCCTTAGAATGTAAGTAGTAAATATCAATTCTATGGCCTCATTTACAATTACTATTTCACTCATACGTGAATTGGTTGAAATTAACCAATCACGTGCATAACAATTTCAAATTTCAACCAATGATAGCCTTCCTTCGCGAAAAAAAAATCATCACATTTTCATTATCACCTCCTTTGCTTTTCTTATGTTATGATCAGGTTAAATAATCTAACCTCACTGTGCTAACAGATGCGCAACGTAATTCGACGCAATAGAGTCGCTATTCAAATGTCAAACATGGCTGACTCGCTTAAGAGATGTATTTAATCCTATGTTTGGAATCAGTTTGACAACTTTTGTATTGAACGAAATTGTAAATTTGCAGCGGATACTCCAACTTCTGACATTGCCATCATGTTAACAAATTGGAGCATCAATTTGAGAACCTAGAAGCCCGTGACAATTGACCTGATTCATGTTTCTTTTAAGATGTTAGTAATTACAACACATCATTTAAATAACATTTCATGGGCTACATCATCCTTTAATTCGTGAAATGACCCTAATAAATGCTACTCGTGATAGTCAAATTCTGTAGATAAATTGACAGTCAATCATGGCGTTACTTATGATAATGTAAGCATGACGTAAACTTTAAAAACTAGATTACATGTATTGCAATGGAATCGTTTACAGTAAATCACGTAAGTATGACCATAAACATTGAATTAAACTTAAACTTACAAGTTTTGCAACGTCAAAGCTTTCAAGTTTGCCTATGTTAAATAAAAGGAAAAACTAGCCAATTAGAGAGAAAATCTCATCCCGTCGTCATTCCGTCATCTACCATTAGATTTCCTGTCGTCGCCGTGTTATGAATCGCTAATTGCCTTTCAATGGAAGAGTTCGTGGTGTTTAAGGACCCATCGACAACTAGGTCATTAGGACCTGTCCATGGAAGATAATGGGCCAGAAGCCATTGGGATATCTGTATAAAAAAAAGGAAGAAATGCAGCAGCTAAAAAGTTCTGTTGGTAGAACGCCCTTTTAGCCGGTAAGTAGCTTTTCATTTTGATACACGTACGGCCTGAATAAAAAAAGAAAGAGAAAAGAAGACTCTCGAAGCGTGTATTTTTCGTAGCCCAAATCATTTCTGCGGCCGATTTAGAATAACGTGTTGGGACGCCTGCCTTGCTTCGTTCCATTGTCACCTTTGATACTGACTCTCCGGACGGTTACAAGCAATGAGGTGTATCGCAACAATGGGATCTACCTTGGTTCGTACCCGAAGCATAATACAATGTTAATGACGCATTAAAATATAAGTCCCATTTCTAAGGTTATTTGATTTCATTTATGCTAACATATCTGAAACATTCTCCTTTTCGTTTTCAAACTAAATATTGTAACAAAGTGACAAAATCCAGCCCGCGTGCTTTCCTGTCACTATTGTCTTCTAAAATTTTATCATAAATACACAGTTCTTTTCTCGTCATTAACACAGTCTACAGTCTTTCGTGCTATTACAACTCACAGCTTTTACTTCTCGTGGCCTTAAATCAGTCCTTTCAATGTCTTTCTTAACTTTCTCGTTAAATCTTCTTTACAACCCACACGCACAGCTGTCTCACATTCCAGACATACTGACCGACTCGTGTCTGTAGATGTAACCCTAACTCTTACAAGTTACAAGTTATTTTTATTACAAAGTATTTGCCTGGTGCCGGTACATTGGGCCCGGCCTACAGGCTATAATTTACATCTTTTTTGTGGTATGTACAAAAACCCATACGGTGACCATCATTAGGTCACCGAGAACAGTTTTACTTTTGTCTTTTTTTAGTTCTGTTCTGTCCTTGTTTTATATATACACATGTACATATTTACATTATTTACAGACACATACACGCACGCATTCACCCACGCACACACTCACACACACACTCACACACACATACACACACATTCATCTTCACTGGGCACACCAGAAATATGCGTCCCAGCTCGCGCTCGGCACTATTTACACTTTTGACACTATGTACATTGTCCGCAGTGGCAGCTCCTGAATATTTTTTCGAGGCGAGGGCCTCTGCCGGAACATGTATGTGGCCTGGGAACGAGGTTGCGTGGACGCGCATTAGTCGGCGAGCCGAGCCACATCCAGAACATTTTTATTCTAGTATGTTTGCGGTGCTTCGGCTCGCCTTTGCCAATGTTGGCGATCACGTCATTTTCGTGATTTCTAATGCGCGTCCATGCCGCCATTGCTCTTTAGTCTATCGCCTCCGGGATGAACGGGATCCGGGTTTCGAGGTGAAGAGTTTGGTTAGTGGTGAGGAGTGGAGCAGAGAGAATTTTTCGCTGTTCCCTCGCCTTCTTATATAGAGGGGATGACGTCACCCGGATCTTTCTTGGCTTCCACAAATGTGCCGGCGATGACGCAGTCAGATCTTTCTCGAAGGCTCCGGAAAACCTTTACGTCACTACTTCATTGCTGTTAGTCGTTCGCTCGCGTGAGTGGTGTAGGGAAGGTTAATCGTGAGACTTTTAATACGCGCCGCGCGTGTTATGCGGTGTGTAGTGATTGGCCCCGTCCGTCCTTTGTAGTGTACCAGCCCAGCGTCACACTATGAAACAATCTTATGGGTTGCACTCCCTTGACTTTCTCTACTCTTGTACTAACCACTCTTACAAACTCTTATTCCTAAATCTTCTTCGTGTTAGTTAAGATAAACATTTGCAGAAATTATCGTATTGCTTATTTCCTTGTGGGTGCAAGTGGAATACGGAAATACAGTAGGCTTTGAGCAATAGTTAAATCTTTTAAACCTTTAAGATTCCGTTCTCTTTGCACGGCTAAGATATAAAATATGAATAACGATCTTCTATTCGACGAAAGTTGAAGTATCCCAAAACTCACACAAATAACGAGGAATATCTGCGAAATGGTTCACTCTACAAAAAAACAAAAACAAACAAACAAAAAAGCCGTAAAGATAGGGATTCCAAATTGAGACACAGAGAATCTAGCAACGTTCACTAAGATAAGGAGATATCTTCTTCTTTATGTGTGCGTTCAGCCACCAAACGTCAGTATGATTGCCAAAATATCCTGCAAAACTCCAAGACTCTGAGGTGCCCACGCATGGTCAAGCCAGCGCCATTCATAACTGAAGAATGAGACAAGAGAGTTTGACATCCAGTATTAAGTCAATTAAACAGTTGGCTTAAGTTTTTCGCTTTAGAATTCTTATTAACATGGTATTTACTTCGGTGACGTAATAGATATGGCAAGGAAAAGTGCTGGGAGGATTCCGGGTGGAATGTATAACGGGAAATGTGGACGTCCAATACTGACCTTTGTATGTTGTGAAACCCAAAGGGATGACAACGCACCGCTTAATCCATTGCCAGTCATTTTTACACTGCACGGCCACGCCATTAAGCCAAAGCTAGTGGCGGAGGAAAAGAGGAGAATAATCTGAGGTGTCAATTTTTCGCACCTCTGGCGTGAGCCAGAAAAGAAGGAAACAAAAAGGAAAAGAAAAGGAAAGAGAAAACCGCAAAATTTTACCTCGACTTAGTCATCTGCTTTCTGTGTAATATAAGACGTGTTCGTGTTCCACTCCTAGGTCTTTCAGCAGATTCCGAAACTTCCGATGCTTCAGAGAAAAGCCTTAATGGCAATATCCATTATCTGTTTTGCATTCACAATCTTTCCACACAGTGCCTCCTGATGGATAGTACAATGAAAAAAGCGTACGTTTTCAGGCATTTGTAGCATTACAAATAATTGCTTTGATCTCCCTGCCAGATCTTTCCTATCCTGCTGGAGCACGTTTTATCGCAGCTGATAACAGCCTTCTCAAATCTCCTGTATTCCACTGTATGTTTCAATGCTCGGAATAGCTCCTCTCGTGTTGTTTGCTGTTTAAGGGTTACTCAAAAGCTATACGTACTGCGGGATAACTTGGCTCGAGGATCATAAAAGTGTCAAGTCGTTTCCACCAGTAAGTTGGGGGTGAGGGTAGAAAACATGTTGTGTGGTCACAAACGCCGAAAGTCCGCCTCTCAATTTGTTTTGTGTTGTGTTCAGTGTCGGACTGCTTCAATGTGTATGTTTGTGTGTATATTAAAGTTCAGCTTTATATAATTACTTTTGCAATGGAAGGCGGTATGGAGACCTGGCATATACATTTGAATGTATTTCTCCTATTTATAATTCTGTTGGAACTACTGTTAGTTGTCCACAATCAAACACTGATTGTGGAGGAGGAGGGGGTCAAACCTCTCCCTCCTTCGACATAACAACAGAGACAGAGAGATGAGTACTTGCTTCCCTTTTCAACATATTTCTTTCTCTTTCTTTAGGCCTGAGACAAGATAAACCAAACGAGTATATTCATGTACAGAGAGACTGTCGTTCACGCCACTAATGAAGATTACTAACTGCACGTTGTTGTTTGTCTGTCTCACCCAGCACTAGAGAGTTGTTTACAAACTCATTAACTTTATGAATATCGTTTTGAATTACTTCAGTAATTTTTAGCACTCAAATCTTGGTTATGTTAGAAGAGAAACTAATTTTCAAAATCAGCATCTGCTTGTTGAGGGCATTATTTTAGCGACATTACATAGACAGGGGTTTATAAACTCTGCATCTGTAAAAAAGTTTCGTTGCTTTTCCTATTTTCTAAGCTATACGATTGCTTCTAGCAGCTGCCTCTAAATCATCGTCGGAGCTTGTATGACTATTACATTCGTATGGGACGTTGGTAATGTCTTGTATAATTCAATATGTATTACCTTTAATGTACATATCAGGTCAATATTAAATTTACCTGACAACTTGGCATGATCTTTATAATGTCCTTACATATTACTGCTATTGGCATCCATTAATGTTTTGGAACACAATAAACATTTCACGTTCTCGTTCAGGCCCAAATGGAGTTTCCGTGACATTGAAAACCTTCTGGTCAGTAGAACACGCATTATTGATAACGAATTAAGCCAATGGTGTCAGCGTGATCCTGAGCAGCAATGCCACGCAGTGGGGCACTCGCCGTGCCCTGGGCATAGGGAGCAAATTCGTCAGAAAGCAGTTCAGTGCAGGTTTTCGCGTGCATCAATGTCTGCGTCGGAGACTGTAGGCATGAATTGCGCAAACTCGTCTATTTGGTGTAGATCTTTTGAATCCAAATGGGAAAAACAATTCTTGTGTAAATTTGTGGACGATAATATGCAATATCTAGCTAGTATGCAATCAATATGTTGTGCTAAAATAATACGTTATGAATTGAAACACCTTGCAGTGTATGGTTAGCTTAATTTTGGAGGAAATCACTAAATCCTATTACTAATTATGTTTTATGTTATTTCACTTATTTGAAAGCAATCCAAATAAATATTCTCTTACTTTTAATTACAAAACGCTAGGAATCTTAATTCAAGAATAACAGCATTTGAAAGGTACTGCATTACGTTCTCCATCAATACGCGTGTGTGTGTGTGTGTGTGTGTGTGTGTGTGTGTGTGTGTGTGTGTGTGTGTGTGTGTGCGCGCAAGTGCATATCAAAGCCGCTGTTATTAAGATAGGTTAATTGTGCCTTTATTGATGTATTTCAATATTCCATTTTGTGCTTTTTACGTCTTGGATTAAGAAGTCATAAATACATCTCTCTTTAAGAGTTATGTAAATTATTTTTCTTCACTGTTTAAGAACCGTTAACTTAAGGGCTAGGGTAGGTTTAATAATCTCTATAAGGTGAGCTAAATCGCCAGAAAGTTGCAACAGTTTCGTTATTTTAATCAATTGGAATAACTATGCAAACTGATAAGTAGTTCTCTATTTGTGACTGGCACACTTAAAAGCACTGTTCTCTTCATACATCAAACCAGTATCTGTACTATGGCAATTTTAGGCAATTCTGAATGAAAACATTTCCTAAGGTATAAGGCTGTGAGTTTTACGTACGGATGCAGCCAAACTGCAGCCAAACTGCAGCTGATAATCCTCCTACCATTGATAAATGTCACGTGTGTGGAGCACTTCTTTGCTTTTTGGCCCACTTGTGCCCTCAACTGCGTGTAATCTTGACACCGTTGGACTAGGCCAGAGCTGATATTGCTGTCCATTGCTGTCTAAGCTATGGGAGAGGGGTTGAGCGAGCAGAGGAATGTTGTGAGTGGGAGTTACGTCACACTTTAGGCCAGGGCTGAACAACTGGTGCTCACTGAGCGCAGCCTACTCACGGCCTTGCATTGATATTCTGTATGTTTAGCAGGTAAAACAAATGAAAGTCGCTTACGCGATTCCACGAGTCTTAGGTGCTGTCTCGCGAGACCGAAATTTCAGGTACACCGAAGTGAAAAAAGTGATTTTCTAAAGTATTGTTGCACAGACATTACGCAACTAAAGAAATGTATGCACCAAATTTCATTCCATTATCTAATAACATTCCTGATATATTAGTTTATGTCAATTTTATTGCGTATAATCAAAATCTATTTCCTCCAGCAGATGTTGAACAACAGAGTTGATATTTTAAAATTGTATCTCTTATTACCTTTGTAACAAATTAAAGGAAGCAAATTTTTATATAGTGAATAGCTTTTCTTAAAAAATGTTAATACCACAAGTGTAGAAATGTTATAAAAACAGCGCATTGTTATATTAAACATTTTTAAAAGGATATAAGCAATATCAAAATTCCAAACGGACATTTTATGACCCATACTTTGAACTGTAGTGGAAAAAATGTTTAGATCTCTAGCTAGATTTTTGTGGGAGAAGATAGATTTTGATAATGAGAAAGTAACAAAAGCAGTTCGTTTCCGAGAAAAATGAGTTTAAAGTTGAAATGGAAGATGTGGACATGCTCATTTAGAAGGCAGAGGCGCATCACTTTAAAAATGGCGTCCAAAATATGTGTTGTAACGTATTTCATTTAAAAAATTCTGAAATACATTTTTGAGACTACCTGGACAAAAAAAAAAAAAAAAAAAAAAAAAAAAAAAAAAAAAAACACACATTTTTAGAAACGACCTGTCTGTGATCAGCATAACTCAAAAACGAAAGTCGGATAAATAATAAACTTGCTACATTAAGTCAAGACGATTATTAAGAGAAAGTATTTTTATCCACCCAAAAATTTGATGTAGATATTTCACCGGGAATATGTTTTGAGGTCCCCTGAATCCAAAATAAGCAGTTTTAGAAAAACGTCCGTGTGTGTGTGTGTGTGTGTGTGTGTGTGTGTGTGTGTGTGTGTGTGTGTGTGTGTGTGTGTGTCTGTCAGACTGTGTACAGCAAATCTCAAAACTCGAAAAGTCGGTTAAAACTAAAGTTGGTATTTAAGTTTAATATCTTTCTAGGATATGACACGACTACCCTTTTCATGCAAAATTTTTCGAAAAGTTTTATTTTCTCGAAAATGACTAACCATATTGATTAAAATGCCATAACCTATGTAGTACTGTTTACTCTGTATGACTTTTGAATAGTTCGTAAATCGTAAGAGAGACTAAATAATACGGGCAAATCTGTAGATCTTGTTAAAACCCATAATTTATGTACAAATGAATTTTTTGTGGAGTGAACCATTTCGGAGATATTCCTTGTTATTTGTGTGAGTTTTGGAATACTTTAACTTTCGTCGAATGGAAGATCGTTATTAATTTTTTATATTTTAGCCGTGCAAAGAGAACGAAATTTCGGCGCTTTAAAAGATTTGACTATCGCTCAAACCCTACTGTGTTCTCATATTATTATAAGGAAATAAGCAATAAGATGATTTCTGCAAATGTTTATCTCAACTAACGCGAAGAAGATAAGAGTTTGTAAGAATGGTTAGTACAAGAGTAGAGAAAGTCATGTGAGTGCAACGCATCAGATTCTTCTTGAAGTATATCTTGCTATAAAACATGTGTTACACTAACATAACTTTCTCTAGTCTCTACTGGTAATTTGTGAGCATACAAATTATTCTTACAAAGGTTCATTTTCCATTTAGTTTATTATATTCGGGATACAAACATTTACAGGAATAGCTACTGCTTTTCTCTCTGCAGGACGTGGCTGTAAGGAAAGGTTGGTATTATCACGTTTTTTTTTTGTTTTTTTTTTTTTTTTTGGTACCTTAAAAACATGCCTTTTGCTAGCGATGGCTACTACGGTCAGTGAGAAATTACCTTGTGATTGATACAAGCTCCTGTCGGACAATTGTGAGAGGGCTAATCGTATACCATAATCAACGCGTACCTGGGTTTTGTCTTCCTGAAGTTGTTGGTCTGCGAGATATCCCACCCTCCATTGGCTGACTCAGACAAGCATATATCAGTCACAAGGTTCTTGCTTGCTTTCTTTATTTGATTATCCTCCCTTTATGTAGGACTTGCATCCCCTAGGACTTACAAGCCAGTGCCTAGGATCCGATGCCTGTCGGAGAGCACAGGAACCTATGGACCGGACAGAATGAATACCTGGAAGCGGGTGGTGATCCAAGCACCAGGTATAAGAGTGAGGAAGGGGATGATATGAAACGCAGGCGAAATCGATGAATGGAAAAGTAATTATGGAGCAATTGATGGAATGAGTGGCGGGGAAAACCAGAGAACCCGGAGAAAACCCTCCCAGACGCCGCTTCGTCCACCATGAATTACACATATGGGTCCCTGGGATCGAACCCGGGCCGCCTAAGTGGTACCGATTTTAATGTACAATATGTTTAATGTAGGTAATGTATCTATGTATGAAATAATCGGGAGCTGTCATGGCTCCCCCTCTCCCTCCAGGTAGTAGAACACCCCGCACACGTTTTCTCGTCAATACACAGTTCGCTATAGATACCAAGGTGACAGCGATAGTCAAATGTTTTAAGAACTGGACTGACTTTGAAATTCTATACTCTTTCCATGCAATCGCGAGAGACAACTCATAATCGACAGGAATGAAAACGAATGATAAAATATTTAAAAAATAAAACATTAATTTGAGATAGCCACAAAGAAATAAATGGGACGTTTTCGTTTAACGCTTATCGTTTTCGAATTATACAAGTTTATAGAAATGTCTTCCAAATAAAGAGGGCTTCACAGGGCATTTCTAGAAAAGTTAAGATATATCTTTTATTTGTAATTTTAAATATTGTTTATACAGTATTTAATCAAAATGTTTAGCCATCTTTACAAAATCGAAAAAAAGGTTTTATAATCTTTAATAAACTATCTATACCTTAGAGCAAAATATATTTCAGTTTAACATTTATATTATCTAGATTAAAATTGAGCTTGTCATCGAAATCAATACCTAGAAATGTTACGAAAGTTGCTGTTGAAATGTTCGCTATTATAGAGTACGAGATAGAGTATTTTGCAAAGGCAAAATTACGATTTCGCCAATATAGGTAATCAAAGTGTTCGCATGAGATCAATTAATATGATATTTTAATTCAACTGTTCAAGACATCTGAAGAATAACCACAGAAAATCATCAGTACAGATGGTTAAACAGTCGTTGTTGCTACATTGATCAAAATCGTTAACATAATTGTAATACGAATAACAGAGGGCTTAAAATTGATCCTTGCGGAACACCAATTTTCTGCGGCTTATCCGTTGACAAGTGATTGGCATTATTACCATAGCTTTACACCAGCGATAGGATAGGAGTTTTGGAAATATCACGAAGATAAGGGTATTATAGATACAGCACATAGGCATATAGGGTCTGCTGAGTTCACCTGTGCTAATCTTATTGCAGTACATGTGTCGACTTGCTGCAGAGCGCCGGTGGGATAGTTCAGCAGTTGTGGCTAGGATGTTACCACGGTGTGTATAAGGAACACAGCATGGCGCGAGTAATGATACAGCACGATGTTGGTGACAAGTGGTATCGAGCGCACACTCAGTCTGACCCACTTCCTTCTCAGCTCCCTCCAAGAAAACAACTTCTGAATTCACCACATCTTCAAAGGTTACACACTATTTAAGGGGAGGAAATTTAAGTGCCGGATCAAAAGAGAGCGGTTTATAAATAGAGCATGGAAAGTAATGAACTCTGAATGTATAGGCTTGTAAACGGCAGCTCCTTATTTCTTCAGAAGTTACTTTCAAACTCAAGAAACGCTCTTATGATACGGACTCTCTAAAACCATTCACATGACTTTCTCTAACCATCATGGTTTATATTTATATAGCTTCTACAAGCTCTTACGAAAACTTTATCTACTTCATTCTAATAGGAATAAACATTTGCAAAAATAGTTTCCTTACACATTTCGATGCAAAGTACAAGGGAGACAGAGGAAATCGATGGGGGACTTCATAGACTATTCCCAGAAAATTTAAGATATGCGTTTCATTTGTCATGAAAATGTCTTAAATATACGGTATATTAATCAAAATCGTTAGTCATTGCGAGAAAATCAAATGTTTTGAAGAAGTTTTCATGTAAAGGATGGTTTGAGACTGGCACTTTTCTTGAAAATATTCGTGTTGCTTAGTTCGAAGACGCTGGACTTAAATAACGCTGGTATCCAATCGGCTTTCTGTTTCTGAGTTATGCAGTTCACGCAGACACAGACAAATATACATGCGCGTAAACATAGGCGCACGCACTCACAGATCCACAGATCTTTTCGTAAAAGCGATTTTTTAATTATTATTTGGGAGTATCAAAATATATATTTCCCTTAAAATCTGAATGTTTGGATGTAAGTCCGCCGTAGAGAAAGTTAAAAGTTGTCACCTTGAAATCCATGAGGTTGAACAAAATTTACAGTTAGTATATACCCTAAGATTTATACTTCGCCAGTACAGACAGTTCACAGTATGCAGTCGCATGCAATATTAAACGGAAAGCTAGCTTATCTATAGTCAATTGTTTCTACAGCGTCGGATCTACAAATCAATTTTGGCCAAACTATCCCTATGCTTATGGTTATCTCTTCCGGGTGAGAATAAATGGAATTTATTTTCCTCTTTTTACACGAAGAAAGACATGTTATGCAGGTTTGATTGCGTATGTAACACGTTTCTTTTATAGAAAGTAACAGTCACAATTACTCTAAACCTTATTTTGGTCATAATTTCTCTGTTAATGGGTCAATTTCAACAAACAAGTCAGAATATTAAAAGTCTCGTCAAGAGCTTTCAGAAAACCTAAAGAAAGTTGACTTAGCTATCTTAGTCTACGCGTAGCAGTCACAATTAGTCGAAATCTTATTTTGGCCACAATTTCTCTGTTAATGGGTCAATTTCAACAAACAAGTCAGGATATCAAAGGTCTCGTCACGGAAACGGCTTCAACAATTAGGATGAAAATTTATATTTAGTTAACATTTTGCTTTTCAAGTTTATCTAAATATCTTCTCAAAAAAAAAAAAATGTTAAAAAAAGAAAAGTCGAGCGAAGCTCGGTCGCCCAGGTAGGTACTATATATTAAATAATCTGAATCATGCATTGCACTTTTTACTTTAATATTTCCGCGGTACAACAGCCAAATCTGGGGCAAGGCCTACTGCTGCAAACTCCATCTGAGTCCACAACGGGCGTTTCTATATGAGTGCGTTTCTTAGATTCCAAGCTTGTATACAGGATGGGAGCTGCTGCCTCGGCCATAGGTTAACGAGAAATTCTACATGATGAGTGTATCAAATATGTCCAATACAATTATTGTCAATAAAGAACCGTTTCACCGAAAAAGAATAAGTTGTGTCAAATACTTGGAGCCTTTTAGGTTCCTGATGAATCGGTGTTCCTGGCAACGGCGTAATGCATTTTTTACCTTAATTCGAAATAATTTAGTACAATGTAAGATGTCATGCAAAGTTTAATTTCCAAGAGAGATTTAGTAGTATCACGTTAACATTAAATTGTGACTAAATTCCTTCGAATGAGGGTAGAAATGCATTATAATATTGTTTAGGCAGTGTAGGTATGTGCGACAGCTAGTAAAATAATAAACCATCTATATCCTTTCGTCAAAAAGCTAGATGGCTCCAAATATTTGACACAAAAGTTCTTTATTGACAATAACTATATTTGTCATACTCATCATGTACAATTCCTGGTTAGCCTATGGCCGAAGCAGTACCTTCCAAACGATATAAATCCGATGGAGAAGAAAGAAACGAGGGGGGGGGGGGGGGGGTTAAGACATCCTTGCCTGCTCACGGTATCGTGAAATTATAGTGATCTCGTTTACTTTAGTTAGTAGTTGAGGATCCCATTACCCAGTATTCCGTTTTGCTTCTATTCCCTAATGAGACACTTTCAGATTGGAAATGGGAATAGTCTTCCTGGATGTCGCTATGCCATTAACAAGCGGCATGTTCTACTAAGGTGGGAATTTCCCCGGAGACTCCTGATGGAGTTATTCACGTAATACGGTTAATATACTTGCTTAGGATAACTACTCCATGTCCATGACGGCATTTACGGCTAACATACCATGTAGAAGGAAAGGGTAAACAGCGGCATAGAACTATAAGCACGAAGCTTTAAGGAGAAGCTACTTTTAGAAAAAGCTGATGTGCTGCACTCACAAGACCTTCTCTACTCCTGTACTAAGTATTCTTACAAACTGACTCCCTTATTCCTATATCTTCATGTTAGTTGAAGTAAACATTTGCAGAAATTATCTTATGCGTATTTCCTGGTAGGTGCAAGGAATATAGTAGGGTTTCAGCGATAGTCAAATCTTTTAAAGCTGGTCGCTTTATGAAGGCTTTGAAATTCTGTTCTCTTTGCACGGCCAAGAGAGAAAGAATGAATAGCGACCTTCCATCTGAGAAAATTATAATTATTGCACATCTCACACAAATAACAAGGAATATCTCCGAAATGGTTCACTCCATAAAAAATTTATTTGTAGATAAATTGCGTGTTTTATATATAGTTATTGTGTAGTAAGATTTGGTCTATCTCTTACGGTTTACCAGTTATGCAGAAGTGATCAATAGTAAACAGTACTACATGGGTTATAGCCAGAAAACTAAGAATATACACTTCATCTCCCATAAAAGATCTTAAAAATATGACATTATAATCAAAATCGTTAGAGCCATTTTTGAGAAAATCAAAATTTTCGAAAAATATACCACGTAAAGAGTAGTTAAGGGTGGAGGAATTTTCTTCAAAATCTTTGTGTCGCATCCCAGAGCTAATTGAATTGTACGTCACTGTATGTACTAATACGAAATTGTGTTTTAAAACCGACAGCTACAAATGTGGAATACGTGTTCACTAACAAAAGAACAGCAAATAAATGCACACGTGGAACGCGGCCTCTACGCATTTAAACACAACAATTTACCTACCTGCAAGATAATGTTTGTGTTGTCAACCTCACAATTACAATTAACACTAACTACACCCATAGCTTTGCCTCGGTATTGACAGTATTTGGTGTATTGGTGTCAAATGAATAAACGGAATGTCATCAAATATGGGATAGGATACGACGTTGCGGAGGGGATTCGGTACGTCGACCTCGTAGATCTTTTGTACCTAGGCTACTTGCTTGGAGAAGGATGAGATGAGAGAAGACAGAGGGCGGCCGACTCAAGTAGTCACGACAGAACACAGGGCAGCCTCCCAGCTATTTGCAGATTAAAACTTCCAGTTGTCGATAAACAACCGACAACCCGCCTACCGGTAGTGTTAGACACCCAACAGGGGGTTCGGAGGCCGGAGCCCGCCGCGTCGAAAGGCGAAGGTGACCAGAGAGCATCTCTTTTCTCTACCATGCAAAACCGAGCACTCTCGTTGACACTCGCTATCCTGAAAGAGACCAGTCAGTTTAAGGGTGAAAAGGAATGGAGGGAAAGGAAATTTGGGGGATGTAATAAACCTATCTGACATTCACCAAGCAGATCGGGGAAACTCCTGAAAAAAAGAACCCGGCAGTTAAGCCGGTCACTGGGATCGAACTCGCGACCTCTCTAATGCGGACCACAGACGAAACCGCCTGAGCCATCCCGCTCGACAAGTGTAAACAGAGGGCACTCTAATGAAGTAAATGTATCATGGTTGGCTTTTGGTGGATTCCGGTAGCTGGCGTTTCCTATAAATCGTGGTCTCGTGATTGGTCTGCACACCCCAACACACTGACCGAGGGTTGGGGCGGTGGGGTGGTTTGCTCTCTACGTCACAGCGTAAAGTCCGGTAACAATTCAACCTACTCTCCTTTCCTTTTGGCTTTAGTGTTTGAGAACCTCTATACCTGGCTATGATAGTGCTTCGAGACTTACATTTTCCAGAATAAAGAGGTACAAAAATAAATAGAGATTTTTTTATAACTCAAATAGATTTCAAAGTACAGTAACTTCGTTAAAATATTTTTTAAAAAATATACCGAGTTTTAGGTCCTGATATTTTTATTGGGAATTGAGGAGAGTCATGAACAATATTACATAAATATTTGCTTCATTTGCAAGTTTAACACTTTTACTTATTAAGAGTGGTTTATCTTCAGGTTGGTTAGTAGCTCTGTGTAGGCGTGTCACAGAAGGCATGACATAGAGTGGGCCGTCGGTCTGGGTGGCTCAGTTGGTTAGACGCTGGCTTACTGATCCCAAGGTCGCGGGTTCAAATCCGGCCCAGGCCGATGGTTTTTAAGTGTGCTTAAAAACGACAGCTCCGTAGATTTACTGGCATGTAAAAGAACTCCTGCGGGAGAAAATTCCGGCACACCGGCGACGTTGATGTGATCCCGGCAATTGACAGCGTCGTTAAACAAGAAAATAATTTAAATTTAATTTAACAGAGTAGGCCGGTTTCGTGATTGAATGGTGTCCTGGAGCCGAGTTTCGTTTTCTGCAAGGCCAACGACCTCGCACCACCTGGGCTAGTAGGTCACGCATTGAGGTGTGAGGCAAAACTGATAGTACATACGGCAAGCGTTGTCCATTTCACAGCACAGTTACGAGCGTACAAAAAACCTCACCTAGTAAGTTTTGTGTTCGGTTTGTGGGAAAACTGTTAGGCTAAAAGGAACGGTCAACTAACACACCAAAGTGGATACATCTTCTTCATCTTCTTGAACACGGTTTAGGCCATTAAGCTGTTCCGGCTCCAGTCATGTTCCTTCCACCTTTTCCTCGGTCGTCCTATAATCCTTTGTCCTTGTGACTTTTAGTTACTTGCTATTTTTGGAATTCTATTTTCTTCTATTCTATTTAATTGCTGCTTCCAACTGGCTCTGTACTCTATCTCTATTATTGTTTTGTTTAATTCTTCTAATTTTAATTATTGTCGTATTTGTTCCTTTTTTTTTTTTTTTTTTTTTTTTTTTTTTTTTTTTTTGTCTAGTCCTGTATATCCAGGTACATGGCTCTAAGGAATTAGTCAAGGCCCACTGTATTCCCATATTCTCCTTGCACCTACAAGAAAATTAGTAATCAGGTAATTTCTGTAAATGTTTATCTTGATTAACGGGAAGAAGATAGAGGAATAAGAGTTTGTAGGAATAGTTAGTACAAGAGTGGAGAAAGTAATGTAAGTGCAACACATCAGATTTTCTTTCTTTACTTTTCGTATAATCACTAAAGGCCGGAGGAATGTGCGCTCGCATGCAACCCAGGTTAGCTGGACGGAGAGTATGAATGACGTCAGCTGTACAGCACTGCCATCAAATGTACGAACAACTGCCACTATAGAAGCAAGAGTCGTAAACAATGTAACGTAGTACTCTAAGAACCAGTGAAGCATTGCAAGTGTATGCAGACGCAAGGTCAAGGTGTAGTATAACGCGACTGTTTTGTTTCTTCTCGTACTCAGCTGCACACGTGGAGTGATAGTCCTTTAGTGTGCATATGATGCTTGTAGATCAGGCCTGGGGACGTCGTGTATTCGCGTAAGAAAAAACAGGTTTCTACCGTCCCATACGTGCGTGCAATAAAGGCACATGAACCAGTCAGTGGCGTACGCGTGTTGCTTAATTGTAATTTATTACAAACACAAAATTAAACACTATACAATATTTACATACATGTTGTAGTGTTATATTTTCAGATTTTACAATGCTATTTAGACTTGCAAGACTTTGAAGTATAATAATATGCAATAAACTAAAACACTTCGTAAATCACGTAAACCTGGAGTGCTACTTACTGAGTCACTGTTGAAACGTACAATCTTTTGTGCTTCATTATTTCGTCATATTCTGGCTGCAAATTTGAACATTGCAATCGCAATATGTGCACTAAATTTTCATCATTTAAACTGCTGCGTGAAGCAGTTTTGACATTGTTCAGCTTACTGAAAAACTGCTCACAACAATATGTTGTACCAAACATAGCTACAATGCGACTGCCAAAGAGACGTAAATTTGGAAACTTCACTTTGGGTAGTGTACGAAATAACTCTACTCCCAACAGTCCTAAAGTCCGCAGAGGTGTGTTGTTCTTGAGGTCGATTAATTCCATCTGCAAAGAGTGTGGTGCATCTTTAACATCGAATGCAAATGGGTTGTTAAACAACCTCCATTCTGTGTCCATGGTCTTCAGATCATTAAATCGGATTTTAAATTCTTCCAGTAAATCTTCCAGAATTGTCTTGTATTTATTTAGTACTTCAGAAGATCCTTTAATAAATACGCATTTCAAATTTGGAAAATGATACAAATCTGTGTGCTGTACATCCAGAGTCGCAATTTGTCCATGAAAGCCTTTAGTTCATCAATCATCGTAATGATTAAATTGTCTTTCCCTTGTAGGGTGGTGTTCAATGTATTTAAGTGTAACGTTAGATCACTCAAAAATGCTAAATCACAAATCCAGGCTTTAGTGCTAAGTTCTTCAAAGTCTATTTTCTGATCTTTTAAAAAAATGTCTATTTCGCTTCGTAACGCGAAAACTCTCTGAAGCACGTTGCCTCTACTTAGCCATCTAATTTGAGAGTGATACGGCAGATCTAAAAACTCATAATTTATATCTTTTAAAAATTCTTGAAACTGTCTATGACGAAGTGAATTCGACCTAATGGTATTCACAATTCGCACAACAACTGTCATCACTGTATCCAACGTTACTGATTTCGCACACAATGCCTCGCGATGAATAAAGCAATGTACATGTAGTACACCGTCTGGGTTTATTCCTTTTGCTGCAAGAACACCTCGAAGTCTTCCTATAAATCCCGACGTATGACCCATCATGGATGGCGCTCCATCGGTTGCAACACAAACTAGTTTTTCCAATGGAAGATTAAAGTGTTCCACTGTCTTTAGCACAGCGTTAAACACATTCTCACCTGTGGTCCGGTCCTTTAACGATGCAAGATCTAGAAATTCTTCACTGATATTGAAATTTTCATAAACTCGTCTTAAGAAAACAGCTAACTGAGCCGTGTCTTTCCTGTCACTACACTCGTCTAGTGCTAATGAGTAGTACACCAACTGTCAGATTTTCGTTTTCAGCTGTTTCTCCAAATTGCAAGCAATTTCTGCTATTCGCTCGGTGACTGTTCGACGAGATAAACTCAGAGATTTAAAGTAATTCACTAAATCAGGGCAAATTTCTTCAGCAGCAGTTATCAAGCACTCCTTTATAAAGTCTCCTTCAGAGAGGGGTTTAGAGGGTTTGGCAATTTCGTTTGCAATTTTAAAACTGGCACAAACTATGTTTTGCCGGTCAACTATCGTCTTGCTAGTACTGTCACTTTTGGCTTGTAAATGTTCTTTAAGAGGATCCAGCATTTTTTCACGAGCCACACCTATCAGCTTCTCTTCACCATATTCTTGCGCATGCGCATTTGTGAAATGCCTCCTAATGTTATAATGTGAAGGATATGACACTGTTGCACCACAAACCAAACAATGTGTTTCCACCTTCGAAGACGGCGAAATACTTTTCTTCCCATTCGGGATTAAATGTTGGCGTAACACGTCCTGCACTCATTGTGAAAGGTACGTCACTGAACTGGTGTGTGTTTGCATCGTCCTCAGCCAACACACACGCTCAAGGTCGTGAGCGCAGTCCCGCTCAATGTGTACCACTCCCCCAGGGCTGTTGTAGATTGTGCTGCAGTGAGGCGATTTTCATGGCCAGGCTGCAGTTGTTTACATGCGCGAGCGATAACAGTAAAGTCCATGTGCAGTATACCTGTGGAAAAACGCACACGCGTAGGGCTTTTAATAATCACGGAAGTAGCTTACCCTTTTACACAGTGAATTTAAAATTTTGCATTGATTGATATGAAATAACATCTATTTTTGTGCGGTATGATAGTTATTCTTTTCGCTATACCTATAACTCTATAACCAGCTACTTATTTTTGCAATGTGCATTTGTGAATGTAAATATTTGTTTATTTTCTTTAAATAATCAGCGTCAGAGACTGTGATCAAAATTCCAATTGCATAATCCATTCATAAGCAAGCAAATTAGCGTTTTAAACAGTAATTGCATTGCACCGCTGTAAAACTGTCCATTTCAGTAAATTGGATGAAATTTATCGCATTAACGGAACGACCTGCACATGTTCGTTTCGTGAATGAGTGCAAATATTTGGTATATTCAAGAAATGGTCATTACTTGAATGCAGGCGCTTAATTGCGAACACTTCATTAGCACTACGTGACCCAGTACATTATTAAACTCACAAACAAGCGTAGGTACACAAATCGTTAGCTTCATTTTTTCGTAGTAGGTTGTTTATATTGCAGAGGCAGAGAACAGACAGTTGCTTTGTTCTGTATATTTAGGTAGCTTTCGACAGTCCCAGAGAGCTTCATGTGAACTTTAATTATGTGTTGTTGAATAAAATATAACTGTACACCCCGGATACTTTTGGAACGAAGTTGGTTCAATAAATGAGCTTCGTGGGGCAGGGAAAATGAGACGGTTTTAATGAGTTTGTGAATTGTATATTAAAATGTAATCACACGCTTTCCCTGTAGACGAGGGAGTAGCTAAACAGGTTTAATTTCCTAGTACACGGGTAGGTGCCCCGAAAAAAAAGTTCTGATGTGTTGCAGTCACATGACTTTCTCCACTCCTGCACAGACTATTCTTACAGACACTTATTTCTCTATCTACTTCACGTTAATCGAAATAAAAATTTGTAGAAATTATCTTTTGCTAATTTTCTTGTAGGTGCAGGGGGAACATAGTGGGTTTTAAGCGATGGTGAAATGTTTTAAGAGTGGTCGCTATATGATGACCTTGAAATTCCGTTCTCTTTGCATAACCAAGCCATAAAAAATGAACGACGTCCCATGTGACAGCGATCTATAAGTAGGTATTGCAAAATTTTAATAACAAGGAATATCTCCGAAATGGTTCACTTCCAAAACGTATCATTTGACATAAATTGTTTTAACGAGATACACATTTTTTGTGCAGTAATATTTCGTCTCAGTTATGAAAAATTCAACAAGACTAAACAGGACTATATGGGCTATTGCCACAAAATTCACACCATACATTTTATTTTACATAAAAATGTCTTAAATATATAGCATTTAAATCAAAATCTTAGAGCCATTTTTTTCAGAAAATCAAAATTTTCCATATAAAGGGTGGAGAAATTTTCTACATAATCTTCGTGTCGCATTCTTAAGAGATATTAAACTTAAATACCAAATTTGGTTTTTAACCGATTTTTTGTTGTCGAGTTATGCTGCTCAGACCGAGACACACGCGCGCACACACACACACACACACACACACGGACCATTCGGTCTGGGTGGCTCAGTTGTTTAGATGCTGGCCTACTGATCCCAAGGTCACGGGTTGAAATCCGGCCCAGACCGATGGTTTTTAAGTGCGCTTAAAAACAGCTCCGTAGATTCACTGGCATGTAAAAGAACTCCTGTGGGACGAAATTCCGGCACACCGGTGACGCTGATGTGGTCCTGGCAATTAGCATTATCGTTGAACAACAAAATAATTTAAAACACGAACCTTTTTCTAAACCTGCTTATTTTGAATTCAGGGGGCCTCAAAACACATTTCCGGTGAAATCTGGACATCGAATTTTTGGGTCGAATACAATACTTCCCCTACTTACAATACCTACGTAGTAGAGAAATTAAAAGAAATATAGACTTCTTTAAAATATATCATTTATGATGGATTTACGAGTTTAAAGCACATTCCGGTTGAATTTTGAAAACTTCTAGGCATAGCATTCTGAAATAGGAGAGTTGTTTCGTTTTCTCACAAGGCGAAGCGCACAGTATGCAGAACCAAAGCCAGCATATGACCTACTTTATCAAATACCTGCGTGTCAACTAACCTCCCTGTTTCCTATGCCGCTAGTCAAATGTATTTTGAAAGAATTGTAGCCAAAAATTATTATACTTAACATGAAATAGGCAGAAAAATATTTTCTTCAATAATAGTCGTATTTGTACTGAAGCTATGAAAATCAACTGTAATAATCTTTGGAGATTGTAACACGTTGGATATTTTATTATATAGCATTGCGAAAACATGAGTTGGAGGACACGTTAGAGAGAGCGAGAGAGAGAGAGAGAGATACAGACAGACAAACAGACAGACAAACAGACAGACAGACAGAGGGAGAAATGTATATTTTGAATTTTCAGGCTGTAACCTATGTAGACCTGCTTACTCTGGATAACCTTTGCATAACTAGTAAACCATAAGAGATAGACCAAATCTTACAATACCAAAAAAAAAAAAAAAAAAAAAAAAAAAAAAAAAAAAAAAAAAAAAAAAATGTAGATCTTCTTAAAACACACAATTTAAGTCCAAATACATTTTTAGAGTAAACCATTTTGGAGACATTCCTTGTTATTTTGGAAAACAAACTTTCGTCAAATGGAACATCCTTATTCTTTTCTTTGTATGTCGAGCGTGCAAAGAGAACGGGATCTCAGAGCTTTAAAAGATTTGTCTATCACTCAAAGCCTACTGTATTCTAATATCCCTCTTGCACCTACAAGGAAATAAGCAATAATTTCTGTAAATGTTTATCTCAACTGACGTGAAGAAGATATAGAAACAAGAGTTTGTTAGAATGGTTAGTACAAGAGTAGAGAAAGTTATTTGAGTGCAATACATCAGTTTTTAATAAGATTTCTGTCTATATCCCACAGTTTCAGAGCAATAAATTATTCTCTCAAGTTGAATAAAAGTGTAGAGGACATTCACAGAAGATTCTGCGTGTATATATATTGTCCTGCCAATATCTCAAAAACTAAACATAAAGAGAAGTTTTTTTCATATGAAAGGGTACTTCTGGGGAGGGGAAGCTTGTAAAAGCCCTTTTGTTAGGTCTGTGAAGGCAATGAACCTGAATACGATGTTTCATCCGACTTCTCGTTTTTGTTCATGCTGAAATCTCGACATCGAATTTTTGGGTGGAATACGAGACTTTCCCTACTTCCTATAGTAGAAGAGAAAGTAAGAAGTTATTTCTGGTATACCGTAATATATTAAATGAATGGGTTATACTTAGTTTCCATTCTAAATTTCGTAATTTAGAAACTGTTTTTTGTAATTTCCTATTTAAAGAGCATTTAGTGATAAGAAGAAGGCTTAACAGGATAATTACAGAAACTTCAAGATAAACATATTATAAATTTTCCAATATCTCAAAAAACTTATATTTTCATTAAAATATTATTGCTATTCTTGAGAACATAGAAATAATGAAAAATTATCCAACTGAGTAGATGTTGCATGGATAATTTACTTAAAATATTCCCCTTGTATCCTTAAATATATATATCTTAAATATGAAATTTGGTGTTCATCCGACCTTTTGATTTTTAGGTCATTCTTTGACTGCACAAGGATACATAAATGGAGTTTACTATTTTAATACTTTCAATAGCTTTAAGAGGACAACAAATGGTTCATGCTCGTTTGTTTGGAGAAAGTTTCTTTTTTCCACTATGTAAAACAGTGTAGAAACTAAAGAAGAAAATATATGGTTTATCATCTTTTTCTCAGTGAGTGCTTGCTACTTTCTCTGCTGACCAGAAGTTACAAAACAATGCAAACTAAAAATATGTCAAAGATGCAGCCAAAATAAGAATGAAAAAATTTAATTCCATAAATATTCATTTTATTGAAATTCTCTAAAGAAGAAAGATAATGACACATTTACATAACTCCTTAAATATTCATTCTATCGATAAATTGTCAGAAATATGCTGATAAAATGCCTTGATACTTTTCACTACATTCAGTAAGAATTAAATTATTTAAATCTGTTGGCTTTATACCCCCTTGTAAACCCTCTTAGAAAGAAACAAACGACGCATCATAAGCTGTTCACTAATTAGCTATTTGAATTGGGGACGTGTTGTATTCCACTCAAAAATTCGTATATGCGCGCGTGCCTGTGAACGTCATAACTCAAAAACGAAATGTTCGGTTAAAAACCAAACTTGGTATATCGGTTGTGCATCTTGCAAGGAGGCGACATGAAGATTTTCAAGAAAATCTCCCCACTACAGGCTACCCTTTACCTGGAACATATTTCGAACAGTTTCATTTTCTCAAAACTGACTCTAACAATTTTTATTAAAATGTTTGATACTTTCTTGACAAATTGAATTTTTTAGGAATGTCCTCAGAAGTCTTTTGAATGACCTTTGCATAACTGATAAACCGTAAGAGATGTAGAAAAATTCTTACTATACAAAAGTGCAAAGCTCATTAAGAAATAAACTTATGTCAAATGCATATTTTCTTCCTTCCTTCCTTCCTTCCTTCCTTCCTTCCTTCCTTCCTTCCTTCCTCCCTTCCTTCCTTCCTTCCGTCCTTCCTTCCTTCCTTCCTTCCTTCCTCCCTTTCTTCCTTCCTTCCTTCCTTCCTTCCTTCCTTCCTTCCTCCCTTCCTTCCTTCCTTCCGTCCTTCCTTCCTTCCTTCCTTCCTCCCTTCCTTCCTTCCTTCCTCCCTTCCTTCCTTCCGTCCTTCCTTCCTTCCTTCCTTCCTTCCTTCCTCCCTTCCTTCCTTCCTCCCTTCCTTCCTTCCTTCCGTCCTTCCTTCCTTCCTTCCTTCCGTCCTTCCTTCCTTCCTTCCTTCCTCCCTTCCTTCCTTCCTTCCTTCCTTCCTTCCTTCCTCCCTTCCTTCCTTCCGTCCTTCCTTCCTTCCTTCCTTCCTTCCTTCCATCCTTCCTTCCTTCCTTCCATCCTTCCTTCCTTCCTTCCTTCCTTCCATCCTTCCTTCCTTCCTTCCTTCCTTCCTCCCTTCCTTCCTTCCTTCCTTCCTTCCTTCCTTCCATCCTTCCATCCTTCCTTCCTTCCTTCTTTCCTTCCTTCCTTCCATCCTTCCTTCCTTCCTTCCTCCCTTCCTTCCTTCCTTCCTTCCTCCCTTCCTTCCATCCTTCCTTCCTTCCTTTCTTTTTCTTTCTTTCTTTTCTTTCTTTCTTTCTTTCTTTCTTTCTTTCTTTCTTTCTTTTTCTGTCTCTTTCTCTCTTTAAGTGAACCATTTGAAGGTGTTCCTCATTAATTGTTGCAATTTCCCAGTGCTTATGCTTTTCTCAAATGGAAGAAGTCTCGTTCATCTTTTTTTAACCTCTTGGCCATGTTATTTTATTTTGACAAATACGCAATGTCGTCCGTTTGCTTCAGATCTATCACCAAGATATTATTGCCAATTGTGTTAAACACACTGTTGATATTATGCGACATGTCTTCTTCCGTGGACATGTGTGCTTGTGTCACTCACAAATTCGTTGCAATATATTTTGACATTAGTGAGAATTTTGCAGATTGCCACTAATTAGAATGCAGTTATATGTATGATCTAACGACAAACGTTATCTGTATTCTTGCCCAGTTGCCATGTTCTTCACTGATGTAAACTCCCGCACAGAGGGGGAGATAGAAACATCAGCTACGCATAGGAAGTTGCCAATTTCTGCTGATAAAATCCTAAGCGCAAGAGGCATAAATTGTTACATGTCTGAAGTTGTGTGCTAAAATATATTTGGAATTTGGATGATGAAGTAAATGCTTCCGAACTAGAGAGTCGAGGTCATCAAGTTACTATTAAAGGACTTCATATATCATCCATCACTTTGCTGGATATATTTAAAGCTGCCCAAGAAATGCCTATGGGAGACGTCTGTTGAAGTAATCCACAAAATGACCAATTCCTTAATATTGCTGCGTTCAAGTGTGAACGTTACTTAGCGTCCCTACCGATGTCATGTTAAAGGGACGCTGGACGTTTTCACTAAAAAAAATAACCTACCATGATTGGAAGGGACGTTCAGGAGTGGTACTGTTTCCTAAGGGTATTAGGAAATGTGGTAAAGGATTAATCCTAGATATTGACATGTAATTCTGGTTTAAAGAAGGTTTAATTTACATAAATAAAGTTACTGATTTACATTACACAAACTGAAAGGGGAAATAGTGGTCAGTTAGGCAGCTGTTTTCATTTCCTTAGCGGAGATTCTTGGTGGCGTAAAGTTTCATCTTGAAAGAAACCTTCAAAGATCAAAGTGTCGCAGGCTCGTATTAACACTTGGAGTTGACCACTTGATGAAGTGGTACACAATACTGATTGACGAATTAGTAGCAAAGCATTTGTCAGCACGCGTCAGCTAAGCTGACTGCGTATAGGACCATGCATATCCAGACTCGCGAATGTCTAAATTCTATAAATGTATATTTAACAAAAGTTAACAAAAATATAATCGTCACAATACTAACTGATAAGCCAAAGCCCTCCAGCACAGAAGGTTATATTTTTATATGTAATTACTTGGACAATGAATACCTCCGTATTTATTTTGGGAATGTATTGGTAAATGAAGAGGCAGAGATGACAGGAAGCTTGGGTTGCAGGTGTTAGGGAATTCTCCGATGCGTACAGAGTGGCTTAGCCCATCAGTGCATCACACCTGGGCCTCTAGAGACTGGAATAATGCCGCACAACCCTCGGCTTGCTTCCCAATCGGTTTGTCGATATTCCTCAGCATACAGCATTTTCCCATCCCACGCATTAGAGGGGAAGGTTCATGTACGTACCTCCTATGTAACCACAAGCTTCCAAATGAATGTAATCCTCTTCCTGTGCACTGTCGTTCCGAGTTGATATTACCACTATTCTGTACTGCAATACTCAGCTACGTAGAACTTAAGATGTTAATGCGGCTTAATTCAATGTATCCTGTGCTGTTCTTGAGGTAAAACCACTTCATATGGTAGATTATCTCAAAATTAATTGTATAGTAAAGTCATCTAAATTCGGAAAGCTTGTATATTAAATAAATGAAATCAAATAGTATGTTGTGTCCCTTGAAGGGCTAAGGCCTCCTACAAGAGAAAAGCTTACGTATCCATTTTGCTCTCGCGGTGAGCTAGTCCACGTGGGCTGAGTTTGTGCACTTCATTTAATTAATATTGCATATTTAGACTACAATGTTCAACACTTCTGTCACTGAAATATGTCTTTAGTTGTCAGTGTTGGTCTTTTCGGGTTGTTTTCTCAGCTCCTTACACTCTCTTCTGTACCTTGTTGCTCTGCTCCAGTGTATTCCTTGCCGGTGTCTGAAGGAGTCAGCCCATCTGACTCTCGGCCTTCCTCAACTTCTCTCTCCTACATGGGGGTCCCAAGTTATCTGCGCCCATCTGTTCCCTTGTAGCCTGGAAACGTATCCTCCCCACTACCACTTTATACTCGCCGCTTCTTGAAATATATTAAATAAAGCATACTAACTTTAAATCTCTCATTTTAAATAAAACAAAATTTATAGTATTATGAGGTCGGCCGCCTTCCCATCAAAGAGACGTTCAAGATTAAACTACTTCACACCACCGGGCGGCCATGGCCTCGAAGAAGCTTGGTGTTAGCTATCATACCACTGCTTGTAAATACCTGGCCAGCGACAATGGAGCGATCAGAACAAGGATGACAATGAGCACGGCAGAACAAACCGTTTCCAGAATTCGTGAAACTTTCGACTGCCGGATTGTTTATGAGAGCTTCCAGAAAATGTGAATTTTAGAAAACTCCCTGCTACGTCATTCTCGCCTTAAGCGAATGCGGCGGCGAGAAAGAACAGTTCATCGGAGTCATTAAGTGTCGACCGAGACGGCCTTTAGTAATGTACAGTCAGTGTTGGGAACTTGAGCATCGTCAGAGACAATTTGGAACATATAATCATCGCGTCGGAGTTGTTTGTAGTGTTGGAACAGTTTTAGTGAGTGAGTCGTCGGAGTTGTTTGTCGAGCAGTATTAGCGTTTTGTATGAAGGTTGCTATAAGACAAAACAGCTGTAAGATGCAAGGTCACAAGAAATTGTTGATTGTGTTAATGATAAAACAGAACTGTGTTTTTGTGCTTCAGTTTTAAAAGACAAATAAAGCTACAGAAAAAGTAACTGGACTTGTCATTTTGTCACATTTTTATCAGGAGTGGAATTTGTCACAGTGTGTATAAATGGGTGACCTATAACGAATGAATAATACAGGCCTAATGTGCTTCTGCTGTTATGCCACCTTTTCCTCATGCGTTCTGTATAGAGCGATTCTAAAGTCATCATACGCATAGTGTTTAAACCACTTTTATTACACAATATGCAACAGTAATGAAACATGTGTCACAGTGGGACAATTTTAGTACACTTCAATGCACATCCAGACAGCCCCAGGCGCTCCACTAGAGACCGAAACATTTTCTCAGGCATAGCTGGTGTAATCTCAGCAGCTGTGGTTCTATTCTGGTGTTTTAATTGTTCAATGTTGTGGAACTTCATCTGGTAGATCTTATAACCCCAGGCAAAAAGTTTTAAGGACTTAGGTTTGGTGAGCGGGAAAGGGCCACATCCTTGATCCTTTCAAATTCCAGAAAAAGCTTCATTTAGGTCGTTGCGAATAATTATGTAAAAATGAGATCATGCCCTATCCGGTTTATTCATAATACCATAATCCTATACCAACTGAGGCTTCAGAAATGGTTCCAACCTACCAAAGTACGTCTTCTTAGTAATAAACAAAAATAGCAGCTATTCTTTGGTTGGTGGTCTCGTTACCTAGAAAAAAATTATTCCTAATTATGTCACTGAAATGTGCTGTGACTTCAAAATCAGCCTGTATTACTATTTCTGTGCCCTGCTTTCAAATTTTAGTTTTGAACTAAGAATATAGAGTTCACTTGCACCATTCCATTTCAACTAAATAAATGCAACATTTCAATTTTTATTTATTTTTTGGATCAATTTGTATGTTACATCTAAGGTCATACATAATATATGGTAGATTTCAGTCTTTTGTTTTAAATTTTTAAGTAAAACAAATTAATATAATTTGTTCTCACCCTATAAATTGCGAAATAAAAGATATACTTTGCTTCCAGTTTAAGTACGAATTTAGTATTAAGTATTTATATATTTCCGTTACTTCGTTCCAACTTACAGCACACTTTCCGCTTTAGTTGCTTTTTTTTAATTATCCGCAAATGCACCAAAGGCTTGCTACAAGGACTATAAATAGACTAATAAAAGATAATACAATTCCCGCAATGCATCTCGGCTGTCCTGAAAGTCTCACCACAGGCACTCACTGCGGCAAACGTGATCCTCCCCTGTAACACAATCTCTCATACCTCACCTCAAAGATAAAGCACGCTGTTGCCAAATGCATCATCTTCTCAAAAATGTGTATTTTTAAATATATACGAGTAGCTAAAATATGGCATTGCCCGTGGCTTAAAGATTTACCCCTACAACTTGTAGATTTAGGTTGCACTTGTCCAATGTCCTTGTGTTTCTTTGGAGACATTTAAAAATTATTTAATACGCCTACACAAAGAGTTAAAAAATTTGGATACTATAAAAAGGAATTTAAAAATAAATAAAAACACGGGGAACAACTATGCAAACGCACTGTTAAACAATCACAAATAGAACAGGAGGAAAAGTCAGTAGAGAAAACTGTGTGAATATAATACGTTGCATTTCTATTTCAATCATATAGAAAATTGAATGAATTTTTGCAGAAGAGAGTAGAGGGGGAAGCGTGATTGTCTTTCATAAAAGAAAAGTAAGTGGAGAAAATAGTGTGAATGTAATGCGTTGCATTTTTATTTTAATCATATAGAAAACCGCATGAATTGTTCGCAGAAGAGGAAATAGGGAAAGAAATGTGCTTGTGTTTCGTAAAAGAAAAGTGAGTAGAGAAACCCATGTGAATGTGATACCTTGAATTTCTATGTCAAACATAAGAAAACTATGGATTTTATGTTGAATGGCGAGTAGAGAAACAAGTTGATTGTTCCGTAACAGAAAAGTGAGTAGAAAAAACCGTATGAATGTAATACACATTTCTCTTTCAATCATAGAAAATTGTGTAAATTGTATGTTGAAGGGCGAGTAAAGCAGGATATATGAATGTGTTAGGTAAAAGAAAACCGAGTGGAGAAAATAATATGAATATAATACGCTGCATAGTAAAATGGATAACATAGAAACTTTCTCTGTGAAAAAACACATATGTGCCGAATTTCGAGGTGAATGGTCAAGAGGTTTAGGAGAGCGTAGAGGACAGACATATAAACATTCATAAACACTATATCTAATTATAATTATATAATTTAGAAGAAATTGCTTATAAACCTTTTCAACGTATATACTTATCATAATATGTTTTTGGACAATGACTTCTTGCACCCAGTATAACAATTTTAATTTAATCTTCTTGCTAGCCGATATTTAATCAGCTAGAACTATATTAGACGCGAAAGTATGATTAAATGAATTCATTTCGGAAGAAACGGCCTGAAGCTGACAAAAAGCGACAAAAAGTGGCCTTTTCAGTTCAGGTTTAGCAAATAGCCTATAGTAATTCCCACGCGACAAACCCGCTTTGTTTGCCATCCTTTTATCCATCCTGCGGAAATTTGATAACAAACATAATTGACCTTTCTGAAAATATTTTATTTACGGATACGTGCTACTGAAAATATGAGAAAAATGTAACTTTTTATATTTTTAATATCTCTAAAACGTGCATGACTCTACAATTTGATTGTGCAAATTAATTCAATTGTTCCACTTGAAAGTGGTTGGTTTTGTTATTTACTGAATGCCTGTCCTATTTGAATAACGCGTATCCAGGAGTTCAGTTATAAAGTATTTTTTAAAAAATCCAGGGCTATACAAAGTTTGTTTGATAAACCACTTGCTAGAGATTCGTGATGTTCTGCAAATTCTTCAGAACCTGAGAAGTTTGGAAATAGATACTGATACGGCTGTATTGAATAAAATACGTTCAAAGTATTTTTACCTAAGAATACAGAAAACCAATGTCATCCTCCGTAGTCTAGGACTAAACTGCCTTTGGTTTTCGAGGTCAATGGCTCAAACCCGGCGGAGGCCGATTGATTTTTTTTTTTTTTTTTTTTTTTTTTTTTCCACGTGAAATCCTAGGAATGGTTTCCTTCGGAAGGGCAATAAAATCAGTGGTCCCTTGTAGATTTACGGCATTTAAAAGAACCTCAGGCCTGATAAAGAGGCCTTTGAGCAAAATTAAGTGATCTTTCAAAACTTCGGAAGCACCTAAGAAAACCTTGATGTGGTTTACAGATAGCTCAAGGTTGGGTCAGGAACGGGATCCGGATAAGACCGAGATATAATTCTTTTTCCCTTGGTTAAGTACGCTACTGTTTTTGGAACAGAAATATATGTTATTATTCAATGTATACATGAAAATATAAAGAGAACTTACGAAGTTAAACAGATCTTTATCTTCTCAGATAACCACCTGCACTTAAGGCTCTAAGTGTCCATAAGATAACATTAGGACTGGTATACATTGTCTGAAGATGATCACAGGCCTGGCAGAACAGAATGAGGTTCAACTCATTTGGATGCCAGGACATAGTGGCATAGAGGGAAACGAAAAAGCTGATGAACTTGCAAGACAAAGAGCAGCTTCAAAATGCATTGGACCAGACCCGGCTCTAGGAACATGCCGATATTTGGTGAGAAAATCTGTTCCAACAGAAGAACGCTATAAAACCTGACTCAAAACTTCAGGGGAAAAAAAAAAAAAAAAAAAGAACATGGTAAACTATTTCTTAGAAAATCCATGTAAGGAAAGAGCTGAAAGTTTACTCACTTTATTTTTAACGTAAACAAAGAACCTTTCTTTTGGAAAATTACGTTAATTATTAAAAGAATAATTGTTAAAACTCAGTTGTAAAATAGAAGTAGAGTACTATTTGGATTGTTAATTGATTGTAATGAGTAATAAATTAATTTTCAGCGACTTATGCGATACAGTTGGCGACACTGAGTAAACGAAAGAATGCTCTATTGATAATTTCTATAAAATAAAAGAATGACTGGGTGATTATTCGTGATAATTATGATAACAAAAGCCTCTATGTATGAAATAGCCATTAAAAATTTCTAGATCATAGTACAACAATATAAAGAATATAGAGGGTAGTTGAATGAAACGGAATCGTCCTTCGAGATTTAAACAATTTCTAAGGTGCACTCACATGATTTCCTGTACTCTTGTTTGAACTATTCGTACAATTCCTCTATCTTTTTTATGTTAATCAAGATAAATATTTGTAGAAATTATTTCTTTACACATTTTCTTGTAGATACAGTGGGAATGTGGCAATACAGTAGGCTTAAGCGACAGAGATGGTTTTGAAGATCCATTCTCTTTGCATGTCTAGGAGGAAAAAAACCGAAAACGACTTCCTATATAAGAAAAGTATAAGTTTTAGAAAATTCAAACAAAGAACAAGGAATATCTTGGAAATGGTTCACCCCAAAAGAAAACTGTGTTTGACATAAATTCTGTACACCAACGAGGTCTACATGTTTTGTGGAATAAGATTTTGTTTATCTCTTACGGTTTACCAGTTATGTAAAGTCATCCAGAGTGAAGTGAACTTCAGAGGACATTCCCAGAGAATTCAAAATATATGTTATAAAAATATCTTATATCAAAATTGTCAGCCATTTTTGGGAAAATCAACAATTTTTAAAAATGTTCCATGTGAAGGGCGGAGTGGGGGATTTTCTTGAAAATCGTGTGGCATCTTTGAAACTGCTGAGCTTAAATGCCAGGTTTGGTATTTATGACCTATGTTGTTCACTAACACATGTGAATAGGCAGTCCTAAATCGTGAATTTCCGTACAGTACAAAGCCACTCGTATAACGCTAGATAAGACATAGAGTCCTAAATACACAAACTGTTCAAAAGAAGCAAGCAAGCACTATTTACTTCAATTATGTTCGATTAAGCGCTTGCTACAGTGATATTAAAACTGGTCCGATGACGTACACATTTTAGCAACAATAGATGCTTCTGTTTCTCTTTGTGGAATGTATATGTTTGAAGTGGATTATTGCTTCAGCGAGCGTTTTCCATTATTATCTCTGTCCGTAGAATGTTTCTGTTACACAGCGCAGCACTTGTAATTACTTCCATTGCCGTGACATGTGTAAGTCGTACACCGTATTTATAGCGCAAAATCTGCTGCGAGAATGACTAAATGAGAAAATACGACTGTGCCTTCTGTAAAAATGCATTCCTAGAGATTTATGACTGTACACTTCCGCTGGAACTACTGTTGGCCTCTGACTAGAAAATGTGCAAGGAGTAAAGGGGAAAGAGCAGTGCATGGTAGCTCATCACATCACAAACAGGTGTACTATCTGCATTAACTACTGTTTTCCTCCCATAGACTGTGGCTGGAAGAAATGTGTTTGACATTAACAACTCTAGCGATATCAGCAATGCTAATATCTGATACCGTATTTATTGAAGTACAAAAATAAATTATGAAAGAAATGAGAGGTAAAGAAATAATCATAATAAATAATGCGGTAAAATCAGTGTAGGCTTAGAAGCCAGGGTTAACAGATTGTACAGACAAATAGATCATTAGCAAGTTCAGAGAAATCATTAGCAAACTCAACTAGGTAGCAAACATTGACCGTAAGGGTTCTGGGAAATTTGTTAGGATGGTTAACTGTTTTCGTAGTCACGTAGGAAGTAATTCTGAGAATTAGGAAGGCAACTCAAAGGGCCTCAGAAGCGATCTAACGCAGCGTGGACATGTTCCAAACTCAATAGGGGTGATTCATGCATAACATAAACTTTCTCATGTAAAGGTGTTTTAGGTTGAGGACCCCAAACAAATCAGATGAGATACTTGCTCGTGAATTTCTACCGTGAGGACCATTTCGTTTGAAAGTGGTTTCACGCGTGCTCAAATTTGCTGTAGAATTTACCGCACAGTGAGTCTTAGTCAAAACGATTTACTGGCTAACACTAGTGAACTTGCCGAATAAATCTTGTGTAATTTACCTCACTTTAAGCTTCGCATTCTTATATGGAAAGTGAATTTAATTATTGTGATTACAAAGTCCAATTAATTTTTCTGTCAGTTTATTTCTTTTTCTAAACTGAAGCACTAAACACAGTTCTCTTTTACCGTCGTTAACACAATCTACACTTCTTCGTGATCTTAGAACTCTTTCAGTTCTCTCGCTGTCTCTCTCTCTTTGACTATAATCAGTCAACACTCATTAAATCTGCTTCACTTCAAGACTAACTCCAACCCGACGTACCCCAAACTGTCTCTGTCGACACATACCGTTCTGTCACGACGGCTGTACACATACATTACTAACAGCTGTCCTGTTCACTGACGACAACTACTGTTCTCAAAACAAGAACTACTCGTCCCTTTTGTCTGAAAAATTGCCCTCTATCACCGTCCTGCAAGCTTTTTATAGGGCGAGAACGACGTAACACAGATCTTTCTAGAAATTCGCTTTTTTCCCGAACTTTTTTCAAATAAGTCGGCAACCTTGCGAACGTTCTCGAAACGCTTTGTTCTGCCGTTCTCTATTGTTTTCAGTGACGTATTCACACCAGTGACGCGAGCAGCCTGGCGTTAGCTCGCTTTGATGTGCACCGCCGCCGGCCGGCGTCACATTATTTTGAAGTTGGCTATAGTTGGCTATATGGATCGTTCCGTTTAAAATATTTTAACAGATATTAAAACTAATTTAGTAACTTAACTTGATGTTGCCTTTACTAATAACAACCAGCTTACCCTGGATCCAAAGCCTTTAAGCCTTGTTCATATGTTGAAACTCTAGCCGTAATCTTTCTCAGAAAACGCAGTTGTTAATGTCTAACACATTCTTTATAAACGCATTCTCGTAAGAAGAAGACAGTATGTGCTATGTGAAAAATGAAGGGCGTCTCTCCGAGTTTCTCAGCGGTTTTATAAAAGATAGCTGTACTCGCATTATAACCACGCACTCTAGTTTAGCCTGGTTTGCTAAACGCGACAAGAATACGTACGATAGAACAATTAGCTCATGACGTACATGTAGTCATAAAAGAATCTGGGAAAGCGCTTACAGCTGAGTAAGGGTTCTCAAATACGGTTCTCGTTATAATCCCCTTTCCCTTACCTTTACATTTCAAATTTAAACCCTGCAAAGTCAACCAAACTTAAATATATGTTAAGAATGAAAGCCGTTTGTATGCAAAAGTGTTTGTTGCCTTGCAGGTTTACAACGCAAGAGCATCTAAACCGATTGCTATGAAACAACATGGCTGCGCACACAGTCAGGTCGATCTAATGCTATGGCCATATATATTACAATAAAGGCTCTTTTGTAAGTAATGAACAATTCAAATAAAATTTAGATTAATTCATTATAAAAACATGCTCGGAAACGCAAATTTAATTTCTGAAAGAAACAGTATACAAAAAGGAAACAAACTGTTTAGCCATTGTTCTTCAGAATGTCACGTCACACACAAAAATTCAAAATAGTAACACTTTTTGACTTTCTCATTTAGCTGTATAAATAATTTATCGCAATATGTCTTGCCATATTTGGTTGCCATATGAACATATCTCTCTTCACTTTATTACTTTTATGGGGGTATTTGAAATGTAGAATCTTTATTACGACGCCTGCTAAGATGGAGAATTAATTCGTGGTCGCCATTCAGCCCAGATGTTCGATTCTCAGCTGGAGTTGATAATTTTTCTTTAACTAGAATAATTCTCTATCCCCCACAGAGACCAGAAGTAAAAATGTTGGAATGTATCAGCAAATAGTGAATGAAAATGTTCAACAAGAACTAACGCTTCGACTTAGTTACTGCCACATTGCAAATGGGGAGCATTTTGGACACATTAAATAATTACAATTTGGTTTGTTATAGTAGATGTGTAAACTGTGGAGAAAATTGCTGAACTACCCAACGAGTAAACCGTTCCTATAGGAATCACACGTTTTGTGTGAAATAAAAGGAATTGTACATGTAACTAAAAAAATCTTATGTGTTGCATTCACGTGACTTCTCTACTCTTGTACTAACCATTATTACAAACTCCTATTCCTACATCTTCTTCGTGTTAATTGCGATAAACATTTGCAGAAATATTCTTATTGTTTATTTTCTTAGGTAAAAGGAGAACTTGGGAATACAGTGGACTATGAGCGATAATAAAATCTTTTAAAGCTTTCAAATTCCGTTCTCTTTGAACGGCTAACGTATAAACAAATGAATAGCGAGGTTCCATTTAACGGAAGTATAAGTTCTCTAAAACTTACACAAATAACAAGGAATATCTCCGAATTGGTTTACTGTACGAAAAATGTATTCAGACATAAATTGTGTGTTTTAAAGAGATCTAAATTTTTTATAATTAAGGTTTACCAGTTACGCAAATGTCATCCAGAGTAAATAGGACTATGGCCAGAAAATTCAAAATATACATTCCATTTGCCATAAAAATATCTCAAACATAGCACATTTTAATCAAGGTCGTTAGAACCATTTTCAAGAGAATCAAACATTTTTTAAAATTTTCCATGTAAAGTGTAGTTTAGGATGGAGAAATTCTCTTCAAAATCTTCGCGACCTTGATTGACATTAAACTTAAATAGAAACTTTGGTTTTTAACCGACTTTTCGTTTTTGAGTTATGCTGTCCACAGACTGACAGACACACACAGACACATGCACACACCCACCCACACGCATGCACACACATACGGACCTTTTTCTAAAAATGCTTTTTCTTTTGGATTCACGGGGGCCTCGAGACATGTATTTCCGGTGAAATCTCGACATCGAATTTTTGGGTGGAATACAATATTTCCTCTACTTTACTACACGTAGTAGAGAAAGTAATAATAGGTAGACAGAGCCGCGTTTTTTTAAATTAACGATAAATTCGAAAACTGTTTTACAGCTGCAACCAGAAAATCTTATATTTTACAACAAATTTAGAGTGTAGCTGTTTCGTGAATTTTCACTAAGTTTTCATTTACTCACGAAATTCTATTTTATGCTCCATATACAGAATGGAATGGAAACCATTTAATTGCAATGGTCATATCAGCGGCCTTTTACCTTTAGAGCATACCGTATCACAGTATGTTAATTCGTTTACAATCGCCATTTGATTTCTTTGGATTGTATACATTAGACCTCGCATATATTTATATCCTCATTCATGTTTACAAATTTCGGGGAGGATAGGGAATAATTTGGGTTAGAGAAAAATTGTCACTCGCCAAACGGGAATCGAACCCAGGATACCTCGCATATTAAGCAAGCAAAACCGTCTTAAACAAGAAAATTGACGTATTTTAAAAATTAATTACAAAATTTACATGTTGAGGATATAAGGCTAATGCACTTAATTTTCTTTTTGAGCTCTCAAAATTAATTGCAAAACATGTCAATCTTTATTTAGTAAAATATATGTTTAGGAAATCCCTGAAGGCTCTTAGAGCCTTTTAAAGGTTCCACACGTGACTATTTAAATGTGCAAGAGCACATGGATGACCTGTATTTACTTCCAGTGTCTTTTATTCGACTTTGATTTTGTTACAGCTTTGTTCAGTAAAAAGATATACGACGAATTTTTATCAATTTTGTTCAAATTTTCAGCAATAACTCAGAGAGAATGAACTTAAAAATCTGATATATGGTTTTTGCTATAATTTTAAATTACTTAACATAAGTCATAATTAAAGATGAAACAATCCCTTCCCAAACAATATATCGTAACGTCAACGTGCACTATATAAACATTACGACATTGGAAGGGAGTTCTCTGTATTGTCCTGTTGACCTCTGACTGAGTGCAAAGTTCAGAGTCAGCTACACTCATTGGTTTACGCGTAGCCAACCTCGCGTGAATTGAAGGAATTGTTTCATCTTTAGTCATAATTCGATCACTAGGCACAAATTGTCACAAAAATTATATTTAAAGGTTCAGATATTTTTCCGTAATTACTATAAGAGTGAAAAACATTCTATGTTCAAATGCTGTGTGTTAGTATTCAAATAATATTCTAATATGTAATTTTGTTTTTAAATTTCTTCGTCATGTGAAACACGTCTTTAATTGGTATAATAAAGGAATATAAAACCTTTTTCAATAAATATAAAAAATATCTGCATAGAAATTAAAGCATATTTATAGTTTTGGTAGACAGTCATGCGAAAAGAAATTGTAAAATATTTATATAAAAACTGCAAGATTTAAAAATTTCATCTTTCGGTATTTACTCCTAACACGAAAATGCGAATATTTAAAAAATTATCACTAACAAAAGGGACAGACATTTCCATAAGGCATTGTTTTGATTTTAGATATTTGGAATTTGTTTTTTTTTTTTTTTTTTTTCAAACTAGCTATCATTCTTACTGAAAAAAATGTACTGGAGTCTAAGTTTCATCTCTCTGAAAGTGCACTTTTTAAATTATATATGAGATTTCTTTCTTGAAGTTCAATAACTTATAAAATAGTACTACATGCGTCCATTTGTGAATCAGATAATAAAAACAATAAAGATTTGTGCTAGGCACAACCATGCTTGACTTTTAGGTTAATGATTTACGGAGATGTAGGCAAGTACCTCCAAGTCATTTGTGCGGTTCATCCCAGCGTGACAGTTGTGACCGAGTAAGCCTCCCTTTAGCACGTCCCAGTTCACCGTGATGGTTGCATAGCGACAAGAGGCAACCTGCGTGTTGATAATACTCCATAACGAGTATTCGGGGTCGTGAGGTCATGTCAGGGATGTATAGAGGTGCTGGAGATGCTCCTGGGAATTTCTGATGAGGTATCACGGTTTTTTCCTGCAATCTTGCCTTCCAGTTTTGAATTAACCAAAGATTGAAAAAGATGAACACAACTCAAGAACCTGCAGTTATACAAGAAAAGTCATGCTATCATAATCGATAACGCATGTAATTTCTATTCCACAGTATCTGGGGGGAGGGAACATGAAATAATTTTGGAAAGTACACATTTAGAAGTTTATGATATGCACTCCCGTTTGCAAACTCATAAGAACATAACTTTGAAATAAATGGATGAACTTCTACCCAGTAATTAGAAGTTAATTATTTTCATCAGTGATTATAAGAAAATCCAGTATTACTGTCAGAAAGGAGCTTAACAGTGAATTAAATCACTGTAAGACGCGTAAGAAACATAGAAGAATAAAATCAAGACCCAGAAATTATATCAGTCAACAACACACTTCAATTAGCGTTCAAGTTTTTGCGAATCGGACTTGAAGCAGTCTGTTGTTTCATTTTGGTAGGACAGTTTGAAGTGGCCAATTACGTTCCACAATGATGGTTATCGGAACAATAACTTCACTGCTTCTTGATCTCGCTGAATTGGTTGGTCGCCAGTGGAGAGATATCAGCTATTTCATCTACTATTAACTCAAGCGACGAGATTCTTATCTCAAGGTATACGTGGATGCCACGGATTCTGTATATACGAGTAGAATATTTTAATGAATGTAGATCAGAAGATACCGGCCGGCGAAGAGCAATGTAAAAGCTCCTATTTAAATAACCTGTATATTATGAATATTTATATGAATATAATTCCCGGATATACTAGTCAAACTATGGTTTCTATAAGTAACTCAACTAGTTCTGCTACTTAGGCAGAAGAAATACAAATCTCTTCTGATCGATAAAACATGTCCAGACGCCCCGATTTCCCTAGATTAAAATAAATAGGTTCTATCCAAGCCGACGATACCACTAATAATTTTCTCTTTCTCATTCAAGAATTTCAACCCCTCTGCTAATGCCATGTTGCAACATATTCTCTACGTGTCTCGAAGTCTCCTAGTTTCTCAGAAATGCGCTATAAGAATCCAAAAGCTCACGTTAAACCACCGCGATTCATATGGCAACTGTGCTTTACTGAGTTAATTACGCTCAGCTAGCTACCTGGGCGAATTCCACGAATTGGTCTGCGGAATCCAGTCACTGCTAATGACCTACCTATCTGGCAACCAGAGACTAATTTTCCTATACTGAAAAATTTTATACATTCTAACTTTATACAATATATTCCTCTGATATTAATACGTATTTAGAGTGATTCTTTGTGCTTAGTTTCGTTATTGTTGTTAATTTGTCATAATTATAACTACTTCATTTACTACTTCCCTTTTAAATGATAATTGATTTACTTTATCCATAATTTCGGTATTAGACTCTACACTGTGGGGATTGCAGCAGTCAACTTGTGAACTTTAATTGCTATTACGTAAAATGTAAATGCATGCAGAAAATGCTAAAAGCTATATCGCATTGGTCTCTGGTCTTGTAAAATTTATACACAACAGCAAGAGAAATGTTTACTGTTTGCTTTTTGCAGACCGAATATTTTTTGGTGAAATGTAAATTCAACAGGTTGAATATTACATATAAACAGAGAGTATAGCAATGCAATGTTTGTGCAGAGACCAACTTGGGTTTTGATTCTTTACGGATAATCACGATTACAAGGCCGAAATGAAAAACTAATAACGCACTAAATATAACTGGTATCGTATATGAAGACAGATGAATATAGTTCCTAAAGGTATTGTAAATCACGGCAGTTGGTTTCAGTAAATAATCCTCCGTTCTCTCCTTAGGCAGAAACAATGGAAGTTACTCCAAGCGACCAACGCGCCCAGACGCTCCGACGACCCCAGAAGAAGTGAGTCTATTCAAGCCAAAACAGATGCTACTACCAGTAACCTTCCCCTTTCATTTCAACTCCCCACTCATATCACCATGTTGCCATGTTGCAACATAATTTCTACAACGTTCAGGTGCTCTTGATTTTCACCCTGACTTCCTTTTTGAAATCCTTAGGAATACACGAGATTCTCCGGTCTTGACGCGGCAATGCACCTAGTAACCTGGTTTTACTTCATTAATTAGTCGTGTCTAACTACTCGGTGAATCCAACGAATTGGGCTACGGAATGCAGCCCTTCGCCAATAACCTGTTTAGCCAAGTGGTAAACGCAAAGTAATCGTACTGTCTGACAAACTATACATTCTGCCTTTACTTAGCATATTCCTTTGATATTAATGCTTAAAGTGATTTCATATACTTGACTTCTCTATCAATTCCCTATTGATAATTACCTATAACTATAATTACTTCATTTATTAATTCAATTTTAAATGGTTCATTTACTGAATGCATAATTTCGCAATTATATGGAAGCGGGCTGGTCAGTGCTTTTGCACATCTTTCCTTCAGACGTTTTACGCAAGCTGTAACTGCCCATTGTAAGCTGGACGACTTTAACATAGTAAATTTTCTCCCCCGTATCAAAGATAATAAAATGAGTAGCATACTCCTGAGAGAGCGAAGGCTTTCACGGCCGGAGTCAGTATAACTAGGAGTTATTTCCGGGCTGTTATGCCGTGGTCTGCTGGAGTTGAAGAACCCAGACGTTTCGTCCACATCTGCGGCGGACATCTTCAGAACAACAGCAGAAACTGAAGCGATCCAATCAGGAGGCAACACCTTGAGCGAAGCCCGCCCCCTCCCACCGGCCGTGCGCCGCCCGAGCCAATCAGCGGAGGCCACTAGAAGAATAAATACCGCAGCTCCGACAGTCCACACCTCAGACGCTACGCTAACTTCTCCGAGGAGATTACGACCGCGCCACTGAAGATGTCCGCCGCAGATGTGGACGAAACGTCTGGGTTCTTCAACTCCAGCAGACCACGGCATAACAGCCCGGAAATAACTCCTAGTTATACTGACTCCGGCCGTGAAAGCCTTCGCTCTCTCATGACTCGCCTCTACGGGGAGGAGATGTATCGTCTGATGCGTCGACTAGAAGTACTGCGCAAGCAAAAATCCTCTCTTCTGTGTTCTCTTACATTTCTTCTACGCTGCCGTGACTCGGGAATCATTCCTAGATTCCTCCGCCAGAAGCGCAACATTCTAACAGCCGCTGCTCTGCGCATCTACAACCGTTCTGAACACGCCATGCTCCGAGAACGCATTCACCAGACTAGACGGGAACTCTCTTCCAACAACAGACAGCTGCTCGCCTTACATCTACAAGTAAGTAACACACTCCACAGATACGATTGGGACAATATAGACAGGATCACATACAACTCCATGGATCACAACCAGAACAGCATCACTACTCGCCATAAGAAGAAGTTTGAACGCCTTTCGACCAAAAACAAACCTTCTACGCCTCCAGACACTAGCCGCACGGTGGTTAATTTATCGAACCGTCAACTATCACCAGACGAGACGTCTTTACTTGCCAAAGGAGGGAATTACGCAGTAGTTACACCCACGATACCAGTGGAGGACATCATTTCAAACATTGAATCAGGAATACGAGGCCTTCCAGCAGCAACAGCCAATGAGATTCGCCGCGAATCCTCTAGAATTCTCCAATACGCTAAGGCTCCACGCAATAATCTATCCTTCAAAGAGAGGACTGCACTGATGAACTTGAATAACAACAAAAATATCATCATCTGCTCAGCAGACAAGGGGAATGCCACTGTCATTCTAAACCAGCAAGACTACGATGACAAAATCTCAGATCTTCTTAAACCTGACTCATACCGGAAAATTCAACGAGATCCCACAGCTCGTATTCTACGGAAAACCAACGCCCTCATCAAGAATTCTTCCCTGCCAACAGAAGACAAACGCTGCTTCATCAAATCAGAAGCCCAGCCTCCCAGACTTTATGGCCTTCCAAAAATACATAAGCCGGATGTGCCTCTAAGGCCCATTGTCAGCGGAATTGGATCTCCGACTTATTATATAGCCAAACATCTAGCATGCCTACTACAGCCACACGTCGGCTCGACAGACTCCTTCATTAAAGACTCGACTCATTTCATCCAGAAACTACAAAGCCTCACACTACAACCTCATGACCTTCTGATCAGTTTTGATGTCGTCTCACTCTTCACCATGATTCCAGTACAAGAGGCCCTCACACAGTTAAAGCACATTTTCTCAGAAGATATAATCGCCATCTTCCACCAAGTTCTCACCACGACGTATTTCCAGTGGAACCATTCGTTCTACGAGCAGATCGATGGAGTTGCCATGGGAAGCCCTCTTAGCCCGGTAGTGGCCAATTTCTTCATGGAATCTTTTGAGTCCAAAGCCTTGGCCACGGCTCCTCTAAAACCGACTGTCTGGCTCCGCTATGTGGACGACACTTTCGTCGTATGGCCCCATGGAAAAGAAACTCTTCAAGACTTCCTACTACATCTTAACAGCATCAACACACGCATACAATTCACCATGGAGGAAGAGAAAGACGGACAGCTACCTTTTCTGGACGTCTTAGTCAGCAGGAAAACAGACGGCAGACTTGGGCATACTGTCTACCGTAAGCCCACTCATACGGACCGCTATTTAAATAAAGCCTCAAATCATCATCCCAGACAAAAACGAGGCATGATTAAGACACTCGTAAACCGTGCTTCTCGCATTTGCGAGCCACACTTATTACAACAAGAACTCTGTCACCTTGAGAAAGCCTTACTTTCTAATGGATATTCTATTCAAGAGGTCAAAAGAGCCTGCCGCCCTGCCAAGCCGAAACCTGCCTCACAAAAAACAAACAAGCCCAAATATAACGGTATAGTTTTCCTGCCATATTTCCAGAATGTCACCGACCGTATTCAACACATACTACAACGGCACAGTATCAAGACTGTCTTCAAGCCCACCAGGCAACTGAACAGCCTATTACGCTCTGCTAAAGACCCCCGGGACCCCTTGTCATCAGCCGGTGTTTACCGTATTCCCTGTTCCTGCGGATCGGTTTACATCGGAACTACTCAACGCAGTATCAACACAAGACTCACCGAACATAAAAGAAGCTGCCGCCTGGGCCAAACAGATAAGTCCGCAGTTGCCCAACACGCCATTGAAGCGGAGGGAGAACACATAATTAAGTTCCAGGACACAAACATCCTTTCATCCACAACACACTACCATGCCCGGTTACAACGCGAAGCCATTGAAATATATAAACATCCCAACAATTTCAACAAGAAAGAAGAAGTTTTGAAACTAAACAGCAACTGGTATCCTGTCATTGAAGGCAAGAAACGACATAAAACAGCAGAAACTGAAGCGATCCAATCAGGAGGCAACACCTTGAGCGAAGCCCGCCCCCTCCCACCGGCCGTGCGCCGCCCGAGCCAATCAGCGGAGGCCACTAGAAGAATAAATACCGCAGCTCCGACAGTCCACACCTCAGACGCTACGCTAACTTCTCCGAGGAGATTACGACCGCGCCACTGAAGATGTCCGCCGCAGATGTGGACGAAACGTCTGGGTTCTTCAACTCCAGCAGACCACGGCATAACAGCCCGGAAATAACTCCTAGTTATGGCATACTCCTGGTTTATTACAGTCTCTTAATTAACAACAGTAATACCTTAAATGTATGTACCTATAGGCGTCATAGATGAGTAGATTGTAGATGTAAAACTTGTGTTGCAGACACTAGGTTATGGTCCGCTGGAGTTATTGCAGTATGATACTCGGAAATTGTACGTCTATAATGGGCCAAACCTGAATCTGAAAATGTATATATTTAAGTTTGTGTATATATTTTCATTTAAAGGCTCAACCAATTACTATGAAATATTCTGTATAATACCTTAGTTAACCAACTCTTAGACAATAGTGACTTAATGACAACTTGCGGAGGGGGAATTAGAACCTCAACCGAAAGACGATCTTTTGTGCCTATGCCTCTGACGGGACACTCCCGGGAGGATGAATGAGGCGAATGGATCCGGAATGTTGCCACAACAGAGCAGAGGGCAGGGTCCCTGCATTTTCCCAGTTAGAAGCAACCCGGCGGAGGCTGGCTCAGCCCGGTTCCTCTCCCACCCCTTCGCGTTCGTACTCCCAAGGAGGGTGCGGGACTCAGAAACCGGCTCCCCTTCCCCCTCTGACTTGTACCATCCCATGGGGGGGGGGGGTGGAAACCAGTGGCTCGTTGTTGCCCACGTTCGCCGACGCTTGAAATAATGAAGGAAATCTAACGGAATGAAGGGTGGAATGAAGTGATTAATGTAACGAAATGGAGGAAATTCGGAGGATATGGAAATTCTTCCCAGCATTCGCCTGGGGACCCGGGGAAACCTCAGAAACAAACCATGAGTCAGGAAGATTGGCCACGGGGATCGAACTCGCAACCTCCCGAATATGGGCCGCACACGTTACCGCTTGAGCCATTCCGGTTCCTATTGTCATATCGGACGATGAATGAGTGAAGGGGTCAAATTATTCTCAAATGTACCAGGCTTCCATAGAACTTAAAGACCTAACCGAGATTCGAACTTGGGACCTCTTGAATTGTAGGCAGACACGTTACCCCCACAGATGCAGGCTCGTGTATTTTCTTGTATCTACAATGAATGTAAACGTGTAATTAAGTTTATCTCGATTAAAAAAAGTGTTTAAGCTTTTGAAAGAATCGTTTGTGGACGAGTGAGTAGGGAAAGCCATGTGAGTGCAATATATATGGCTCTATTGAGCCATTATAATATTAATTCTAAACCTAGAATTGTTTTCTTAAAAAAAATAGAAATGCGTTAGAAATCTTTAACTGACACCTCGTCGCTTATTTGACGTAACACAGATAAAACACATTAAATTTTCCCACTTCACATTACGCATATGCAAATGTGAAATTAGTGGCCCTTGCTAAGAAGAAAAAGTTTAAAGTGTAGACGATGACGTCATGCTTTGACGCAGAATGTTGCAATGAGTAGTTGTGCATTGAGACTGCGTTCTCATTAAAAAATAAATAGCCAGAATAAGATGGCATCTCATAAACTTAATTAACGCTCTGCTAGGGGCTAACGAGGTCCGTTTGGTAGAGGCAGGCCTATTGATCGAGGAGGAGGAGGCAGAAATCAGCAGAATGGTGCTGGTTGCTGGCACTGCTAGGAGCAATGTGATGAAGATGAGATGACGAGTCCTTTTTATTGGAATTCCTTCCTTGATCCTGCGGGCACAATTGGAATGCACTGCGTAGGCACCTAGATATTCATAAACTAGAAGAAAATGTCTAGCTTGTGTATTCACTGCATGTTGGTGAGCGTAGGAATTCTAAACTTTATTAAGCTTGGGCAGTTGAACAAAACTTTAACTTAGCGGTTTTGTAGTTTCGCATAATGCCATACACCCTGGGACTCAAAAGTGGCCAAAAATTATTAAATTTACGATTTTTATGTTTCCCCAAACCTTCAGTCATCAGTTGGCAGTGAATTTTTTATATTCCACCATTTTTAAAGGTCTAGTTCAGGGTTTAAATGTCGTTTGCGCCACATTTAAATCTTCTTTTTGCAATACTTGATACGTAAGTTAATCACTGCGAACACATGTTTGGTAGTGCAATCTAAATATACAGTTCATTTATCGATTGTCTTGGCAGCAAGGCTAAAACTGGTCTTTAATACTTACGGTACCAGTAGGAAATGACGTCACACCCAACAGAATACTAACCTAAACATAAGATATTAATGAATCCTTATCAATATATCCCAATAAAACTGTCTCCTTTAATAGTAATGCAGCTCGCTTTTATAAAATTTTACTGCTTGATAATAAGTTTCAAAATTCTAAAGATTGAATTCGGCTACCTAAACAAATAACTCAGAAACCAAGACGTGCTACTTCAAGTAAAGAATCTATTGCGAAATGCATTAACAAAAGAGTGGATAAGAAGGCTTTTCCCATATAATTTAGATGTAGCTTTTCATTTGTTCACATAGAGAATTAACTTTCTCGTAATGTTAAATAAAATTGGGAAAGCAATTTTGATTTATTATTGCTTTTTACGGGTTTTCAAGTATTGCTAAAAGTAATTGACTAACCACGAATTGTAAGTTACTTATCAGTTCTCCACTGCTTGGGAAAACTCGGCACTGCGGAACTCGTATTCCCAAAATGCATTCTCGACCTGATAAGTATCACTAACAGCATAGAGGCCTTGACCTCAAGACTTCCGGTGGGGTTTTTTAGTGAGTAGGCTGCCCGGGTTCGAAGCCAGGGTAGGAGTCTTACACTCGCATACATGCATGCGGTTAGGGCGTAAGTAGCCTTTTTCCCCACCACAAAAAAAAAAAAAGGTACGCCATATACTGCTTCTGCTTGAATTTTCGGCAGCATTTGAGCAAAATATGGGCTAAAAGGGGCTCAAAATAACCAAATTCAGCGGGAAGGAGTGATTAAGCAATGAATCTGAGGAGAGAGACTAGACAAAAGAGGAAAGGTGTGACAGACAGGTAATCTGGCTCATGATAATGATGCATGTGTATAAAAAACTGGTTTATCTCGACTTCACAGTTTTTTAATGTGCTATCTGCTCCATGCGCATTCAATTTTGTGCCATGCTCTAGAATCTTATCAGCATGTGTCCCATTTATATGCCTTCAACTTCAGTCTTTGGTTTCAAAATCTAAAAGTTTGTTTAGCTTTAACAAAATTAAATACACAAAAAACTCTAAAAATATTTTCAATGTCCATCAAAGCGAAGAAATTGCTTTAAAAGTGATTAGTTTTTCTTCCTGCCAGAGATTGGTGTTTGTTGGGCTATTAGAGTTTATAAAATAATAAAACTGTTGTGGTATTGTATTTTTTGATGAAACTGTAAAACAAATTGTACTGGAACTTTGTGTGGTAGTTTATAATATAAACATCCTTAAGTGTGTAAGGTATTGATTTGATAGCTATAAAAATATAAAAAATTCAAATTTCAGTTCCAGAGTCACAACAATTCCACACGTAGGCCACAACTTTTATTTTCTCACCAATATTGCTGTATAAACAATGTCATACTCCTTGCTGTGGTTGTAGGCCTTCGTAATTCAGAAGTACCTTCTCTGTTCGTTTAGCGCTTTTCTATTAGGAACTACCAGTAAGTAGGGGAAGTACTACATTCTATCAAAAAATTTAATGCAGAGATTTCACCTGAAATATATGCTTTGAGGTCTCTTGAATCCAAAAACATGTGATGTGTTGCATTCACTTCACTTTCCATACACCTTTTTAAAAACTATTATTTAAAAAGGACATATTCTTTACTTCTTTATGTGAATGGAGATAAACATTTGTAGAAATAGTTTTATTACACATTTCGTTGAAAGTGAATACAGCAGACTTAGTGATAGTCAAATGTTCTAACAGCGCGTACCCATTAATTGACTCAATAACTTGCGAGGGGGACTTAGTACCTCGACCGAAAAGCGATTTTTGTCCTTATGATCCCTGACAGGTTAGCCCCCGGGATAAGGAAAACGTGAATGGATCCCAAGGGCGGCTACGACAGAGCAGGCGGCAGGGTCCCAATATTTTCCCAATTAGAAGCACCCCGGTGGAGGTTGACTTAGCTCACCTCCCCTCTCGGGCTTGTACTCTACCATGAGAGGCCCGGAAACCAGTGGCTCACCTTCCAATCCGGCAGGACGAGATTTCCAAAGCGCACTTGTTTCCCCTGCCGTGCAGCTGTCGCGACACTCGCCGACGCTTCCAACCCTGAAAGAAACCTACCGGGAGTAATGGTGAAATGAAATTATTAATGTAACGAAATGGAGATACAGGACATTCGGAGGATATGAAAATCCTTCCCAGCATTCGCCTGGTGACCCGGGGAAATAGGATTTTTTTTCCCCCTTTTGTTAACGTCCTCCAATGTAATGTCATATCGGACGGTGAGCGAATGAAATGGTGAAATGATGCTCGAATGAGCCCGAGGTCCGACATTCGTCTTCTCAAGATAAGGGAAAATCTCGGAAAGAAAACCTTACCCGGATATCTTACCCTAAGCGACATTCGAACTCGCGACCTCTTGAACGTGAGGCAGACACGCTAACCATCACGCTACCGAGGCGGGCGGGAAACATGAAGATCGGCTACGTGGGTCGAACCCACGTCCTCCTGAATGCGGGCCACAGGCGTCACTACCTGAGCTTCTGTCCCCAGTGATTAATCTTCAGAAAATTGAAACTGTTACGTGCTTTACTATTTTACCAGGAAAAGTTATAATGTTATACAAAGTTTAAACTTGCATTGTGCAGAATAATATTCAAAGAACTAAACGTAAAATCAAAAGCTTAACATCTTAAAATTTTCCTCTAATGGGAATTTCACCTACGACTGGATTCTCATTTTTTTTTTTTTTTTTTTTTTTCAAAATAAGTTCCTTGGAAAATTAAGTATCTAGGGCTAAGACAATGAACTTTATATTATGTTAAATTGAGTAAATCTATGATAGAAGTATCATCTAAAACGGATCAAATTTGTAGAAGTTAACATTTCAGAACTGAGTAATTTTGAGGTACCGCAAGAAAAGTATACGTTTTACATATTTACGTAAATAATATCAACATTTCTCAATGTAGTACTTACATCTAGCAGAAAGTAACCTTGTACTTGGAAGCTCATAATAACAGCATTGCTACTTGCAGTAAGTAAATGACATTGTAATTTTATCCATTTTTATTTCCTTGAACAGGCAATGTTCGATTTGTAAAATGTACATTTGTGCTAGGAATATACCTCCTAATGAATACTGGAATATTTGTATGGCTTACCTTTATGGGCGCGCATATCAACTTCAGCTCCGGACAAAACAATGAATCCTTAATACGTCACGCTTCATGAATATCCGTATTTGATTTATCCGGATCATGTATACGGGATGTGAATGAACGAAGTCACAATATTTTCACTGTGAGGGTCCTAGAAGAATAATACCAGATGAAGAACCCAAGTTCGGTTTTGAAAAAGGAAATTAATGGAAACAGATTCGATTAGTATCTATAAGGGTAAGAAACATATAAAATAACAAAATCACAAGAGAAAATCCTATATTTTCAAAGGATACTGCGGTAATATTGAGAATATTAGTTTTTAAAATATGTTTCTTTATAAGCTATTGCAGATAATATTAAGCTTTTGGAGTTGTTAAGTACGACATAACTTTTTTTCTGTAATTGACATGATTTTCTCTACTCTGTTACTCTGGAGTTCTTACAAACTCTTATTCCTCTATCTTCTTCGGTTAGTTTAGATAAATATTTGCAGAAATTATCTTATTGCTTATTTTCATGTAGGTGCAAGGGGAATATAAGAATATAGTAAACTTTGAGCGAGTCAAATATTTTAAAGCTTTGAGATTCCGTTCACTTTGCACAGCTAAGATGTAAAAAATGAATAATGATCTTCCATTTGACGAAAGTTTAAGTATTCCAAGACTCACACAAAGAACAAGGAATATCTCTGAAATCAATCACTCCACACAAAAAAAATATTTGGACATAAATTGTGTGTTTTAGCGAGATCTACATTTTTTGAATAGGTAGTAAGTTTTGGTCTATCTCTTACGGTTTACGAGTTATTCAAAAGTCGTGCACAGTAAGCAGGACTACATAGGTTATAGCAGAAAATTCAAAATATACATTTCATTTGTCATAAAAATATCTTACACATATGTCATTTTAATCAGAATCCTTAGAGCCATTTTCGGGAAAATCAAAATTTTCGAAATATTTTCCATTTGAAGGGTAGTTTAGGGTGGAGGAATTTTCCTCAAAATCTTCGTATCGCATCCTTGAAGCATATTTAACTTAAATATCAACTTTTGTTTTTAGCCGGCTTGTATTTGAATTATGCTGTCCACAGACTGACACACACACACACACACACACACACACACACACACACACGCGCGCGCGCGCGCGCGCGCGCGCGCGCGCGTACCTTTTTCTAAAAATGCTTTTTTTTGGATTCAGGAGACCTCAAAACATGTTTCCAGTGATATCTCGACATCGAAGTTTTGTCTGGAATACAATACCTCCTATTTAATATACGTAATAAAGTAACAAGTGAACGCTAAGAATTATTTGAATATTAACTATTCAATATACCTACTGCTTGCAAGGTATTGTTCAATCTTACATTGTAAATTGTAAAAGATTTCGTTTTGACTGGTTATCCTATTAAATCAGCTGTTATAATGTTACTATGTTGTTCATTTGTTAACTGTGTTGAAATAATTAGAATGACACGTGTAGGTCGCCAAAAACGTTGTAGTTAGGCGACTATAAATAATTGCAGAATTACCCTTGAATGTCACAAAACGCTATGTTAGTATCTTCTGTTTTCAGGCTGTAAATATTTGAAGAAAGTCATAAGCTAAGAGGTTTAGTAGCAAGATTCTCTTTTATCTGCCTGCAAGATGGCAGCTCAAACCCTCTGCTATACACCGTGTACTTTAATGAAATAAAGCCCTGTCTATCCTTATGCTGTATTCATTCACTTGACAGCTTAACCTCATTCTGTGTTCCTACATTTCTTTCCATTAGCCCCTTGAGCTGCGCCGTTGTTCCGACTTAAACCGGGTCTCTTTCTCCATCTCTCTCTGGAAGCCGTTTAAGTACGCGCGGCATACATTGTAAGAAGAATTAAACGTTTGCAAGGTCAAGGAGGAGACTGTTCATGCTCAGATTTACAATCTGTGTTCCTTCCAAGCATAACCAGCTGTGAAATGCTGGAAAATTCTTTCCAAATTGAATTGTTTTAAAAAAAGAGCCATATTCTGTGCATTTTTTGTCAGCTCTTCCTCTTTTACTTCCTCTGCTATGTATAGAAGTAGAGGAAGTATTGTATTCCACCCAAAAATTCGATGTCGAGATTTCACCGGAAATATATGTTTTGAGGCCACCTGAATCCAAAAAAAGAATTTTTAGAAAAAGGTCCGTGTGTGTGTGTGTGTGTGTGTGTGTGTGTGTGTGTGTGTGTGTGTCAGTCTGTGGACAGAGTAACTCAAAAACGAAATGTTGGTTAAAAACCAAAGTTGGTATTTAAGTTTAATGTCTTTCAAGGATGCAAAACGAAGATTTTGAAGGAAATTTCTCCACCCTAAACTACCCTTTACATGGAAAAGTTTTCGAAAATTTTTATTTTCTTGAAAATGGCTGATTCAAATGACATACGTTTAGGATATATTTATGGCAGATGAAATGTTTATTTTGAATTTTTTGGCTATAGCCTATGTAGTCCTGTTTAATCTGGATAACTTTTGTATAACTCGTAAAGCGTAAGAGATTGATCAAATTTAACTATACAAAATGTATATCTTGCTAAAACGCAATCAATGTCCTTTTTTTGTGTGTGTAGAGTTAACCACTTCGGAGATATTCCTTTTTATTTGTGTCAGTTTCGGAAAAAAACATCGGTCAAATACAACATCGTTGTTCATTTTTTAATATATTAACCGTGCAAAGAGAACGGGATCTCAAAGCTTTAAAAGATTTGACTATCGATCAAAGCCTACTGTATTCCCATATTCCCCTTGTACCTACAAGGAAATAAGGAATAAGATAATTTGTACAGTTGTTTATCTCAACCAAGACGAAGAAGATATAGGAATAAGAGTTTGTAACAATGGTTAGTACAAGAGTAGAGAAAGTCATGTGACTGCAACACATCAGGTGTTCTTAGAATTTGTGCCGTATGGTGCTCTGAGTTATCGGGAGAATTAAAACAACTTCGTGAAACAGCTTTTAGTGTTTTCTGACCGAGGCTCCCTTGAGTTTAACGGACCTTTCCAGCACGCGAAGCGTATTGCAGATTTTTAGCTGCTTTCTAGGTGTGTATGTCGAACTCTAGCTTGCTGTCAAACTACCGAGAGAGTAAAAAATTCCAAACCGTTTGCGCGGTGTTTTGCCTGTTGTTTCCTCGGCGCTCGTTGTCGTCTGTCGCTAACACAGAAAGATGTGGACGAAATCACACATTTTTAAAACTATCTTTAAAGCTTTATTTACCAGCTTTATGAAAGGAAATCGTTATTGGAGCTCTGAGAAATCTAATATTGTTCATGAAATACCTTCATGACAAAAAAATTGGTGTATGGAGTGCCGTTAGCGGAGAAAGAGTTATAGGCGCAAGTTGTTTCGAGTCAACAGTTGGCGCCCGTTAAGTATTGTTTCATGATGCGTACAACATGGTGGTGCCGCATCATGCATAAACCACTTGCGTCTTCTGTCCACAAGCACAACTCCTCCAAAAGCTCGAGTAACTCATTGCACAGGAATCGATGATACACAGCATCTGTTACCTAATCTGTTTGGTAAAGTGTATGATCCAAGGAGTCTCTCACACACAATTCCTAACCACACATTGGGACTAAAGCAATCCTGATACTTATACCAAAAGTTAAATGGACGATGGATTGGACGAGGAGGTCCAGTAACATGGCCTCCACCTTCGCCGGACCTCAATCCATTGGATTTCTGGCTATGGGGACATTTCAAGACATTGGTGTATTGCACATTGTTCTAAAATGGCTCATTTCTCAACAGGTATTTGTTTCCAGACATACGTTTATAGGAACATTTACTCAACAATCCCCACTCCTGTTGCAATATCGGACATATTTTTAAAACAGCCTATATATTATCAAATACATATTATGTAATACAATAATCGGAAAGGGAGAAGTGAATCAGCGAACAAAAGTCAGGTTATATACAGCACTATACCATCGCTATTAATATATACAAGTGGAAGCTGGACAGTTCTAGGTAAACATGCAAGTAAATTGAAATAAGATTTCTAAGGAGAGTATCTAGCTGGATTAACCAGGAGAGACCAAGTCAGCAATATGACTATAAGGGAAGTTTAAATCAAGAAAATATACTAGAGACAATATTTCTATTTAATCAACTAAGATGGCTCGGGTATGTAGTAAGAATGAAAGAAGAAAGCATACCAAGAAGGTTATATGAGACAAGGACAGAGGGAAGGAGTGTAGGAAGACCAAGATTAGAACGGAGACATTGAATGGAGGCAGCCAGTCGTGGGAAGGTGTTGAGGGAAAGACATACAATGGTGCAGGACAAGAATTCAGGAAGTGGCTGAAGAAACCCGACGCCTAAAGGGACAGTAAAAGAAGAAGAAGACTTGTATAATGCCTTAAATTATGATAGATAAACCAGAATGACAATTACACGTGTACCTTTTTCACTAAAACCACCAGTTTTCATTACGTTAGGTAGTTGATATTTCAGAGACTCAAATGACACCTGATTCAATTTAGTCATGCATTTTTCATCTCTCTTAAATAGTTTGGGTTTTCCGTTTATGACGATAATGTAACTTTGGGGTGTGAAATTGTTTCCCCTGAGAGAATAAAATAACAAACCGCTTTGCCAGGGCTATGTGCCATGTAAATATAAATTTGCAAGTGAACTAAACCGTGCAGTTGAGGTTATGGCGTATGTGTCCCTCGGGGAATTCAGAGCAGCAAGCCAACCGAATCACATTTTCCTCTTTTTCCTTTTATTATACAGCGAAATTCTCGCTCTTAGGTACTACTGTTTGTGTTAAGGTGTCATAATAGCCGGAACAGGCCGTTTTTTATTCTCTTTTGCTTGCCCATAGTAAATAAAGGAAGTACTGTATTCCACTCAAATTCGTTACAGAGATTTCACCGGAATAGTATATTATGTAACGAGACTATAATGGTAGTAATTAAGCCGCGAGTCTATATTAGGAAACGAGCGAAGTGAGTGATACTTGCATGACAAACTGTATATCTTGATTTTTTGGCAATAACTAGCGAAATCCTCCTCATTCCGAATGAATTTTACCATCTAAATGCTAAACGCTAAGAGAATATAAAATCGTAGCAATAAAAAGGGCAAACAATTTACACTCTATAATTTTTGTGGCATTAACCATTTCAGAAACATTCTTTGTTACTGTTTTATATTTTATAATACTTATTTCTCCAGGTCGCATTTTTTGGGAGGGGCTTTTGATCGTCAATGTCCATTTAGCCATCTTGATGTCATGTTTCCACTAAATTCACACACACACTCACTCACTCTCTCTCTCTCTCACTCTCTCTCTCTCTCACTCACTCTCTCATATTTCCGCACTCCAAGGAGGATAGGGAGTAACGCTCGTTGAAGAGAAATTCCTTTTCTGCGGCTGGGAATCACTCTAAACCCTAGCTCAAACCTTTGAACACATTAACACCCTGTATAATTACGTGATCTTAAAATATTTGATTAGAGCGCTGTAGGATGCTGATTGTTACTTAGTGTTGCTATAAATTAAAATACTTTGACAAAGATAACAGCGTCCAGTTCTTTCTGTCACTTTATTTGTCTTCTAAAACTGACTCACAAAACAGTCCTCTGTTTTATCGTTAACATAGTCTACAGTACTTCGTGACCTTGCAACTTACCGCTGTTCTGTTCTCTCGTGACCTTGACACACACACACACACACACACACACACACACACACACACACACACACACACACACACACACGCGCGCGCGCGCGCGCGCGCATACGCACACACTTTTTTCTGTTTGCTGTTTTCAGTTTTCTCTGTCTAACAAACTGCTAGCTTCGGCGAACGTACTCGCTGAAACTGCTTTCACTACAACTCTGACGTGACGTTAAATGTCCCAAAATGTCTCTGTCAGCACGTACAGTTCTCTCACGACGACTGTACACATACGCGCACTGTCAACAGCTGCCTCGTTCAGCACTACAAACAAAAGCTACTCTCTTTGTATCTAACATGCTCTACACAGTGAAGATTTCAAAATGTTCATAATTTTAAATATCAATCTGTTATTAATAAGTACTATCAAAATAATGTTTGGAACAGGAAATTTTATGGTACCTTGGTTTATTAAACAAAATTGAATAAATTTGAAAAAATATTTTTTTCGCAATTTTTATAATTGTTATAGAACTTTAGAATTCACTGACAATTACTCCCACTATTTTTTCTGCATTCTCAGTTTGTTGATTACAAGCACTTGGAGAGTAGGTTTCCAGGAAATACAGTGTTCTTTCTACAACACGTGTTTTCCTCGTAGTGAATCATGCGGAAGCACTTGAACAGTGTGCATACCCTGCCTTCGGTTACACGTTCACACACGGCACTGTTCACAATGCTGATTATTGTGCTCTATACGTGCAGAAGAATTTAACAATATGAAATTAACCTTCACTGCCAAACAATATACTGAAAAATTTTGCTTTAAACCTCCGAACATTAACAAGATATATGCACTTTTTTACGTTGTATCCACTGCGCGCGTACATAGTTTGAAATGACTGGCGTGAGGAAAGTACCTACAACCACTAGCCGCTAACAATGCTAATTAATAGCAGATTGCTGCTCGAAACATTCTTCAGCAAGCATTACGCCAATCGGATTAGTAGGTATACAGATAATAGGAAAAGTTAACTAAGGAAAACTGGCAGGGTATGTACCACATCACCCACATCCATTGACGCTACGCCCTGTTCCGATTTCTCTTGTGAAAGCAATGAGCCACATGAATAAAATCTTAGTACATTCTTTTCCTACAGTTTTGTAAGGAAATGCTAGGCATAAAAAGCTTAGTATATACATATGTACTTTTTCCTTTAGCAAAGTATCGATCTTGTAGGCTGTACATAGATTATACTCTTACACGATTGTTATGCATACAAAATAGGAAAATAATTTGATTCATTGACAAGACTAAGAAAAGTCATAGTATGCTTTTTCCCAAGCTTCGCTTATTTAGGAAATATTCATTATAAAGTAAAATAATAGCATTTCTTCAAGTTCGGACTGAAAAGATCCTTGAAGAAAGAAAACAACCCGGAAATTATGACTTCAAGCAAGTATATCGACTCGATCAACAGAATGTGGAGTGGTTAAGTGGTTTATTCAGCAAATTCACAAACTGGGTTTGTTCCTCCTGTATCTCGTATTCGTCAGATATTTCTATGTTTTACATACACAAGTTATGTTGATACTAGATTTTCCAATTGCTGGAATTAGCCGCCTTCTATAATCGCGTCAACTTTTAAATTAGAATGACAAACGCCGTAACGGGAATGACCGAATAGGAGCGGAAGCGTCCAATTATTTACTGAAGGATAAAACTTCACATGGAAGTATAAACTTGTTAGCATTAGGCTAATGTTTATGCATATGAAATGGAATATATGGTGACATTGGGTCGTTCAACAGTATACGAGAGGTGGCCGGGTGACCTTGGATACGGCGAGCGACTGTGTGTACGTGACAATAAACAATGCTGCCGGCAAAATATAAAGGAGGTCCGAGGTTACAGGACACCTGGCGACTGTGTGTATGAGATCGAACTGCGTGAAAACACCGTAGTGTCAGCAATCTCTAGAGTCTTCTTTGCTGAGTCATGCACAGGTGCGAAAGGAAAGGTCTCGAAGGAGGTTACGTCACACCGGCTTCGGTATAAATAGGACAGACAGTGAGCAGTTTGTGTGTTTTAGTGTGTGTTTTTAGACTTAGAGTTTAGCTTTTGGTGTCAGAGTAGTTGATTAAGTCGTTGTGTACAGTTAGTTTTAGTTACGAGAGTGCGTCGGCCAGCCTGTCAGCAAGTGTGTATGTGTCGTCGAGTGATTGCGTCGTAATAATAAAGACATAAAAGACAGTAAAACTGAAGAAAGACATTGAAAGACTGAGAAAGATTATCGCAAGAACAACTGTGAATTGTAACAGTAGAGATTATAAACTGTGTTAGCAACGAGAAGGAATTGTGCATTTGTAGCAAGATTTAGAGGAAATAAAGAGTTAGAAAAGAAACGTACTTCGCATTTTTCGTCGTTTTGTTACAATATGGTATTGCTTTGAGTTTCTCCTATAGGTAAACCAAACGTTAATACTACATTTTATGCATAGGCTCACTAATCTAACCTATTTGTAACAATAGTGCACATTAAGTGCGTCGTCCTGTTATTTGTTGTTCTGGCTCTGATTTACCCTGCTTGCCACTAAAAGGAGCTCTAATGGGGGTTAAACTTTATGGCCTACTTGTATAATTTTAACCATGAAGCCAGATATATCCACAATAAGAAATCAATATATCGTTACTGGAAGAGGAACGTAGAAGAGGAAATAAATAACTATTCCTTTTCTGTGTGCCGTAAGAGTCTCGATTTGCAATAGGTGGCTTTAGCATTTGTCGTTCCCGTTCCCACTTATTTTGAACCAGCCTTTAATCGTCAGTAAATGTTGAACAGAATACTTTTTTAATCTTCTCAACCATCTCTCTATGACAGATATTTTAGTCAAAAGTTCATATCGAGATTCCATGTTAAACATGTTTTGAGACCTGAGAATACAATTACACCGAGTATCTTTCAAAGATACAACATGAAGATCTTCAAGAAAATATCTTCACAATAAACTATCCTTCACATGTAAAACTTTTATGTGCTTCTTTTTTTATTTTCCTAAAAATGGCTAAAATATGTTTAATTTACCCACGTTTAAGATATTTACATACAAAATTAATTTTGTGGGAATAGTCGGTAATTTCGTTTATATTTGGAAGAAATTTTGTATAATGGATAAACAATAAGAGATTGACGAACATACTATACGAAAATGCAGATTCATCTTAAAACACAAAATTTATCAGTCATTTCCGAGATACTCCATATTATTAGCTTGAGTTTTTCTGTATATTATCATTGTTAAATGCTGTCGCTCTTTAGTTGTTTCTCGTGATGTCATGGAAAGAGTACAGAATTTTTAAGTCATTATATTAGTGTCCGAATTTTAAACATGGTTTCTCTGTCCCCTTATACATACAACGAAATGTGCAATGAAACTGTTTCTGCAAAAGTTTATCTGAAACTAGATAATAGTAAATTAAATTTTCCCAAGAATAGTTTATAGAAGCTGCATAAAACAAACGATACTGAACAGAGACATTCGTGTGAATCTAACACACCGGGATACTTTAAAAATATTTGTTTTGTTATTCTAAACGTTGACGCTCTTTTGATATGTAATCTAAAACATGCAAGGTATTCATGAGAATTATCGAACTTTATTTAAACTCTTCTTTTTTAATTGGATTGTTTATTGTCGCTTTAACAGCTAGGAGTTGTCGCAACATCTTGGAGTTACAAAGTATTCATAAGTTAACAATAATGCAACAAGTACAACATACACTGTAAAATCATCAGCTGAATGAAATGAGTTGGTGCAGTTCAGTACATGTGAAGAATCATATACATTTTGTAGAGTTGAGTAGATGTTAAGATGAATATAACTTGGTGCAGCAAGAGCTTCAGAAATGTCTGTAGGAATGTTATATGCTTTGGCGTATTTTGTAAATTCAGTGAAAATATGTGTGATAATAATGGAGTGCTGCATTAGTCATAGTCAGAAGTTGGTTGCTTACAAAAGAGCTGAGAATGGATTAATTTTGTGTGACCTATTCTCAGCCTGCTTATCAAGACTTGACGTTTTCGTGGTACTGAGTGCAATGGAAAAGTCAAGGTGGGGCTTTCCGCAGTATAAGGAGCTTTCTTGATGTCAACTCGTTCCAGTTTCTTTTCCATGTGTCTGCTATTTTTGAGTAAAATGTCAAGCTGCATTGTTGTAAGGTATCTCAAGTTGGCAGTTGTGACGGCTTCATCGTTCTCATTTTCTGGAACACCCTAGTTCTTTAAACTCTTGTATTTGACATTTTACTTCCAAATATGCATTGGTTAATACATAGTAATACACTATACGGCCACACAATGCAGCAGATCTTTCTTGGAAATGAAAATTAAGAAGAGGAAGCAAAATGTAGAGATGAGATTTTCACAAACAACTTCAGAATAAAACCACTGGTGAGGAAGTAGTGAATCATTTCTTATACAAAGAAAATTCGTGAGTAATTCATACCCGTGGATTTGGAAATGTTAAAACCTTCGAAGAGCTGCATCGTGGTCCATCTGCTGGTCAGGGTACCGTAAGGGAAGCTGCTGCCAATACCACTGATGATAATATAGGGTGATGCTTTTGAAAAGCTTTTGCTTCGCAGCTGTTGATGCCAATTAGCAATTATTTTCAGTCGTTTCAGAACGAGAGACAGCAAATGACACAAAACGAGCGCACAAATCTCGTTAATTCCCATGCTCAACGCGAATGCCACTTTTAATTAATGAGAGGAAATAGCAGTGGAGTACTGATGGTTTAGAGTACGCTTTTATCTTTCTGAGTTGTTAATTGGATTCAGGATGAAAGATTGTTGGGGTTTGCTGTAACATTACATTTTACTACGTACAACCTCAACACTTGAATACGATCCCAACACTACACTGCCCAATGAGGAATAAATTGAAAATTCTGCAATTCAGAATGTGTACCATTATCGTTCTTTATAATGTTGTGTTGACAATGCCATCAAACAGGGTTCTATGCAGACCTTAACAATTTGACATCTAGGAGCTTTTGTGTTTCTTCTAAATTTAGCCCTATATTGCCATAATTTCTTCAGAAATGCTTAGAGTTTATCGAGCTCTTTATGGAACAGTCAGTGAAATACCTAAAAGATTTTCACATTCATTTAAAATGCATTAGTAGTGACTTCCATATTGTGGAAATATGCCATCAAACGACAATATTAATATAACAATTTGTACCTTCCCTACTACACATAGTAAGTAGGGGAATTATTGTATTCCATCCAAAAATTTAATGTGGAGATTTCACCACACATGTATGCTTTGAGGCCCCCTGAATAAAAAAAAAAAAAAAAAAAAAAAAAAAAAAAAACATTTTTAGAGGAAAAAAAAGTCTGTGTGTGTGCCGTGTGTGTCTATCTGTAAACAGCACAATTCAAGAACCAAAAGTCGTTTAAACACCAAATTTGGTATTTAAGTTTATCCTCCAAGGATGTGACACGGAGATTTTGAAGGAGATTTCTTCATCCTAAACCATCCTTTACTTGGAAAACTTTTCAAAAATTTTTATTTCTCAAAAATGGCTTTAAGGTTTTGATTAAAATGCCGTATGTTTAGATATTTTTCTGACAAATGAAATGTATATTTTTTATTCTCTGGTACAGCCCATATAGTCCTGTGTACTCTTGATAACTTTTGCATAAGTGGTAAACCGTAAGAGATAGACCAAATCTTACTAAGTGAAAAATGTAATTCTAGTTAAAACATTTTTTGTGTTAGTAATGCACCATTTCGGAGATATTCCTTCTTATTTTTGTGAGTTTTGAAATACTGTCACCGCGCCCAATGCATCTAATTGCCGACAACAGCAGTGTCACCCATCGCATTATTGTCGGCACTACCGCAAAGGAGCCGAAGGAAACAGATAGAGAATGACCGCATTGTTGGGGCGCTTGCCGAAAGAGAGAAAAGGATAGAGGCTACTGGAATCTTCTACTTTGTATCTCACCGCAATAAGTGAACGTTCCTGAAGCTTCCAGAATAGTGCCTGGGAGATATAAATAGCGGTAAAGTATGAGAAGAGTCAGTCAGACGTATGTGAAGGTTGAGGAGTCGTGCCGACGGAGAAGGGACAGTTCTTTGTGTTACGAATTCGGAGCCGTGCTGTTGGAGAATCAGAAAAGACTTTCTTGTTGTTGCAACGAGTGTACAAGTTACTGTTTACGGAAATAAAAGTGTTTCTTTATCTCGACTACTTCTGTCTACTTTACTTCACACCCATACAAAAAGTTACTCCTCAAATGTAAGGTCATTATTCACTTTTTTCTCTTGGACGTGCAAAGAGAACGAAATTTCAAAGATTAAAAGATTTTATTATCGCTCAAAGCCTATTGTATTCCCATATTCCCCTTGCACCTACAAGGAAATAAGGGAAAAGATAATTTCTGCAAATGTTTATCTTGACTGAGTTGAAGAAGACTGAGGAATAAGAGCTTATAAGATCAGTTAGTACAAGAGTAGAGAAAGTCATGTGAGTGCAAAAGATCAGATATTCTACTTTCTGTACTAGATACTTACAATAAGTACAACTATCGTATCCCACCTAAAATTTGATACCGATGTTTCTTCCGAAATACATTTTGAAAATCCCTGAATAAAACAAAGCATTTGCATAAAAAGCTCTGTGTGTGTGCGTGTGTGCGTGCGTTGGTGTGTGTGTGTGTGTGTGTAAGCACGCGCGCGTGTGGAACTGCATTATTCAAATACGAAAAGTTGATTGAAAATCAACATCTTCCAAAGATGTGACACGAAGATTTGAAAAAATGGGGATTTTTTCGAAACTAGATTTTCTCATAATTAGTTCTAACGATTTTATTAAATTAACATAAGTTTAAAATATTTTCATTAAAATGAAACGTGTATATCTAATTTTCTCTGAAGTCCTCCTCATTCTAAATGACTTTTGCATAACCAGAAAATCGTTAGAGATAGATTTGTAGATCTCACTAAAGCACATAATCTATGTCAAATGCATTTTTATGTGTTCGAATTTTAAAATATACACCTTTTATCAAATGGAAAGTCGTTATTTTTTTCTGATTTCAGTCTTAATGCAGTGACCAGCTCTTTAAAGATCCGACTGTCATTTAAACCTAGTGTATTCCCCCATTCTTATTGTACCTACAAGTGAATTGCAGTAAAACCATTTCTAAGAATGTCTATTCGTTTAACATGAAATAAATAGTTTGTAGGAATAGATTGTACAAGTGAATAAGTCATGTGAGTACAACAATAACCTCTAAAGATCTTTGTCTTTGGCTCCATGGCTCAATGAGGCATAGATCGTGTCGAGCTGTGACTATTTATTGTAGGTTAGAATCCTCTTTGGCTAGCTCATCGGTATCGGCAATATCCAATGGACCGCTTTGTTATGGAATTTACACCGTTTTGTGCCTCGTTATCATCTTAAGGTGGTTCACAAAACATTAGCCAACTGAATGTTCTGTGACGCCAGCAAGCAAGTCTCCTCTTGCTGCCCACTCTTAATTAGGAACTGAATGTGAAATCTAGGGCAGGTGAGTCAAGGGGCAAAGTGAAGTTACTGTTAATGAAGGGCTGGATGGGCAAGGCAAATATGCTTTACTTTGTATCTGCGTTGTTTTAAGGCATCTTTTGCTGTCAACGAACCTCCGTCTACGTAAATGAGTCGACTGATGATGCTCGAGGTAGCAGTCCCTTCTGGCAGCTTAACTGTGTGAGAGCATAGACATTTTCCTCTGTTTGTGGAATGTATCCATATTTTCTGTCATGTACCACATATATGCGTATATCGTCATTATGTTTTAGGCCAAGCATTGTCATTCTTGACCCCACGTGATACTGCGTGTTAATCGACCTCGACCCCCTTCCTTCTCGTTTGCTGTTTACGACACACAAGCAGCCTTCCAAACCAGTGGTGCAACACGCTGCACGTAGTTACGCGATGAATTCCACAATATTTGATTGGATAAGTGATAACTGTTCAGATTTACTCGGTCTTTCGCGATAGTCAGTTGCCGACTCATGATGTCAGTATTTTGAAGTGAGTGTATCACCAGTGCCTCTGGCAGTGAAGGAGTGGATGTAAACAGTTTCAAAGTCTCTTTAATGAGATAGTACTTGTTTCCCGTTTTCATTTGGAACACCTTTCACATGCGTCTCGTAAACACACAATGCTTAGCATGTATACTAATAGATAAATCAAACAACTGGACGGTTTTTGTAGTGTGGAATGTCTCGTCTATAATGGCACTACTTTTCCATTACAAAACCACCTTGCTTATGCTCTTTACAGCAATAAATGAAAACTGACATACCCAGAATAGATTAAGAAACAACTCAGCAAAGCAAATTAACACTATTGTAATAAAAACTACATCAAGGTTTAACAATGTCACATTAGTAATGTTAGGTATGCCTAGTATTGTATTCCTTCTTATCATGTTTTGTCTCGGAACTTGAAGAAATTCTGGCCCAGAACGGCGAAAATCATTCACGCATATCGTAACAATACTACCTCTTGTTCCTTTCCAGTTTGGAAGTAGCATTCAACCACACAAATTCTTGATCGATGGTCATCTCTATTTTGCGTGCATTGAACACACAAGATGTCCTGGTGAAAAATTGTTCTGTACCGCCCCAGTACATCAACTTGTTTACGAAGTAAGAAATAAGCTTCTCCGGTTTTGCACCAGTTATCTCTATTGTATTTGACTCACGAGTTTAACTATGATCTTGTGGTTGTCACAAGTGAACCTGAGATAGAGCTCTATTGTTTTTTCCTCTCGCGCTGACGGATTAGAGCTCATCAACTCATCCTTTCTTTCCAGTACAATAAATACGAGTATTACACTAAAAGGCATCACTAATGCATTATATCACCTCATAAAACAGAGAAATTACGATCATACTTTCAATAATATCACTAATGAATTATGTTTATTGGAGACTCAAGAATCACAGGATATATTGTAGCAACACTAGCACTGGTTGTAGACAGTAATTTTGTACTGCTGGTATTAACATTGTACCGAGAAGCTCCCCACTCCACGCCACAATTGCACATTCAAGGAGAAAGACATTCTCTTGTGTCAATGAAAGTATGCCTTCATATAATCCTCATCTGTGTACAAACGCTTTCCACCAATAACTTCCCTATCTCTCTTTAGTTAAACCATACCTTCTCAGTGTTTTCTCATCTCTGCGTGATACTTTAATCTTTGAATAAGCAAAACTTACTTCTTTAATTTCCTCTCTAGTTAGAGTGCCTCATCTCCTCTTAAAATGTAGTTCCAACTGATTCCTCCAAAGCATTCAATCCCTCCTTCAAAACATTGGCATCAAACATGAGAATCACTTCATGGACGGTTTTATATTCGATCCACTTTAGTAATTGAAAGCATACGTCAGTTTGATTCATTTGTTAGGGACAAGGCTGTTAAGCTCATCAGAACGAATGGACGTTGGTTCAAAGTAACATTACTTTGATGGTGCAGCATTAAGATAAGGGGAAGCTGTATCTCAGGAAAACCGCACTACATTCGCTACAGTGTAGGCTCTGAGAGAGAGATCGTTAATTGGGACCAGGAAGAAGCCTTTGTGAAATCTCAGCTCACCTTAATTAAATGAAACCTCTAGCAATTGTTGTATCCAAAAGATATAGCAGTCTTTCAGCTTTGCTGGCACACAACATCAAGTGTTAATTAAAATAGCTTTAGTAATTACTGACTACTTCCTGTAAGGAAATGAGTTGGAAAAACTGGAAGTGCTTTTGAAGCAGTTGCGTCATATCCAGGAAATGTTAAAGGGCATTATTACATTCAAAGGCGTACATTCTATCATAAGGAACGTAGAGATTAACATATATTAGTCTTGAAACTCTGCCTTTACAGATAAAATCCACATGTCTAACTTAACACACAATTCATTTTCATATCATTTAAGATCTAAATTCGTCGTAGAAGGAAGTTATTACTTTGTTTACCATGTACATAGTACAGAGAACAGCTACTAAAAATCGAAAAGTCTTTTAGATACCAAACTTGGTATTCAAGTTCACCACCTTCCAAGGAGACCACCTCCGTAGCGCAGTGATAGCGCGCCTGCCTCCGGCTCGGAAGACCCAGATTCGTTCCCGGTACCGACGTGGGGATTTTTCTCCCGCTGGGAGGTCTGGCACGGGGTGCACTCAGCCTCGTTAGCTACCTGAGTGGCCAATTCAGAAGCTACTTGATTGTAAAGTAACGGCCTCTGGTCGAGGAGACCGCATAACTCTGCGGGAGGGACAGGGGTGCTGACCACGTTCCACCTCCAGTACTGCACCCCATTCATGACGCCTATGGTAGGCAGAGGGGGGGGGACGCAGTGGTCGGGCATTAGGCCTTGTCTGGATGGGCTCTTGTGCTACGAGGTTATTAGATTTATCTTCCAGGGATGCGACACGAAGATTTTCAATAAAAATATTCTTCCCCAAACGGCCCTTGATTAAATTGCTGTATGTTTAAGACATATTCATGACAAATGAACGTATATATTCAAGATGCTCGAAGCCCGAGAGCATCTTGAATATGTTCGTCGCCAGGAAAGCTACAAATCTTAAATGAACGTATATCTTGAATTTTCTGGGAATAGACTGTAGTTGTCTTCATTCTGGATAAATTTTGCATGCCTGGTTAACAGGTAAGAGATATAGAAAATCTTACTATACAAAAGAATGCGATCTCTTTAAAGCACACAATTTATATGGAATAAACTTTTGTGGAGATAACTGTTTTCGATATATTCCTATTGGTGTGAATTTTTGAATACTTATTCTTTTCTCAAATAGGAAGTCATTATTCGATTTTTTCTTCTTCTCCATGCAAAGAAAATCGAATATCGAAGACATAGCGACCAGCTCTGAAAGATTCGACCTACGCTTCCCATATGTAATAACACTATACAACTGTTTATTTCGATTAACATGAAGTAGATTAACAGATTTCTATTACTCACCAGTACACTATTAAAATCACTTTAATCACTTCACAAGCTAAATGGTCAGATAATAAAGATTCTGTAGCTCAACAACGCAATCGAACACAGGAAAATTACTTATATTGTACAAACAAGTTTTGTCCCGTGATAAGAATATCACACATTGACACAAATTCTTAAAATCAGCAGCAGAATTTCTACATGTTTTAATATCGAAATTAGAGTTTTATATCCACCAATAACGTCATAATTTACCATTTAGCTAAATGTACTAAAACATATTTAAGCTAATTAACAATATATTTGTTTCATCATTAGGAATGTGATGTGCATTGACAATAATAGTTTTAACATTATTTGATATCAATACACAAGCTACAAAATGCTTTTCACAGTTAAAGTTTGACAATGTCAAAGCTGCTACTATCTAATTCAAAAAACTACAGTTCCACCACGCATTTGATGAGATCTTGTATAGGAACAGATTCTGTTATAACTAGGAATATTACTTGATACAATTGAGACTTCGTTCAACTAATATTCACATATACAGATAAAACAGCAGCTTTTATGTTGATAAAAGAAATTCATTTTACCGCTTAGACCTCTAATGTTTAAAAAAGTATTTTTAAAATAAAATTATATTTTGTTGATTGCACAATGGTAATTAAATTTGCGGCGGAAGCTCTTGCGTACTTCTTACGTATAGAAACAAGATACACAAGCATCATGTGGTCATATTTCGGATCTAATGCAGCATCAAGATGTTATTCATAAATGTCAACATTGAATGATGCAGATAAATTAGGATACTTTGAATTCACTTGTTTATATTGCGACGTCGACAGACGGCAACGGCGGCCTCGGCAATACAACAAAGGCTCGGGTTCGGGCTGCCTCACATCACAGGCGGTGCGTGCATCAGCGACGCTCAAGGTCAGGCTGCTTCGCGCGACTGTTTCTGAACACGTGACAATAATGCGGGCGGCACGTCAAAGGAGGTTTCGAGATTATTCGAGAAGTGTTCGGTGGCTGGCGTATTTGTAGAGATTCCAGAAAAGTGCTTTTCGAGAAGTTACGTGGTTACGTCATTCTAGCTATACAAGGAGCGAGATTACAGTTTTTAGTTTTGTGTGTGTGTCTGTGTCTGTCTCTCTCTCTCTCTCTCTCTCTCTCTCTCTGTGTGTCTGTGTGTGTCTGTGTCTCTCTCTCTGTGTGAGTGTGTGTGTGTGTGTGTGTGTGTGTGTGTGTGTGTGTGTGTGTGTGTGTGTGTGTGTGTGAGTGTGTCTGCTGCGTACGGTCGCATCAAAAGATAACGAAGCAGTTAATGGATGTTAAAACAGCTGTTTGAGACAAAGAAAGTGAAGAGAAACAGAAAGTAGTGAGTCAAAGTTACGAGAAGAAAACAGTTGTGAGTTGTGAGTTGTAATATCACGAAGAACTGAAGACTGTTAACAACGAAAATAAGTTGTGCATAAGTTTGAAAGGAGAATAAAGGGCATAAAAAATAACTGCACCGGACTGTTGTTTTTTGTTGCAATATTTTGCTTCAGGAAATGTTGGTGTTAACTTAATAACTGTTAGCTGTTCGTTTCAGGTGACAGCCCGCAAAGGTGCAAGGATCGGTTCGAGGTACACCTTTTAAGCTCGCCTGATTATTTCCAGTCTTATACTACAAACAACCCACTGGGCGTTTTGGTTTTCTTCTGATAATCTTTGACCATGTTTCTACAGCAATCAGATTTATCGAACTTATCTTTTTAATTTTGTTTAAGTCTTGATTATTCGAAACCTTAGTGTGTTGTTTAACCGGCACCCCATTACAGTCCAACCCTATTTCACCATTTCGAAGCTTAGAAGTAGGTTATTTAATCCCCCACTATCATTCACAAGTAGCAAGACCAGTCAAATATTTTATTTTTTTCGTAATTTCGAGACAATTTGTTCGTCTTTCACGCCCTATATAGAATGGAATGCTGAGAACCATATTTATTAATGAGCATCCATAAATAAAAAACTCAATATCATTCTGACTTATAATATATACATAAGTAGCTGCACATTTCCTACACTTTTTATTTTCCCGCCATTTTCACTATTATTGTCACAACATTTATAAGTAGCTCAATTTACCACATTTACGTTGTTCGTGAATCTTGCACAAGCAGCGTGAAGTATGTTAGTACCCACAGCTTATACACTTTATCCCATTAACCACTTCAGCTTTGCAGCGTTTACACACTAAACCCGTGGCTCGTTATTCATACATAGCTAACACTGGCAACACAAACATGTTCGATCGGCTCCGAAGTCACAGCTTATGTTGTATATCATGCTGCGAAAAAGTTTTATACCACTTTGTTGTGTTACTGCATAACTGAATACAAATAATTCTAGTCAAATGGCAAATACTACCAAAAATAGCATTTTTAGCTGTTTATACAGTTATATGCATAAAGATGACAAATTTATAGCGCGGAAGGTACTGCTGTGGCCACAATAGCCTGGCCGATAAATACAATTGTAACGAATATAAAGCACTAAGTTTCATATCGGTAGGTTTTATCGCTTTGTAAAAATGTTCATTTTTTTGGCAGTGCTGAGCTACATCACACGTGCTAGCGGGCTGCATTGTACGCGACCGGGGTGCACTTCGAGGACAGCACCGCTCTCAGTTGTAAACAAAACATCCGAAAGGGTGTGGTTCTAAGCAAGCAGTGCCTCAGATATAAAGAAAACACTCGCCCAATGCGTTTACCGTGCCGCTGAGGTGATCACATTCTCGGGCAAATTCACACAAATTGAAATGTTATGCCTGGCAGGTGTGAACGTTACTGAAATAATGTATTTGTTCAAGTAATAGTTATGATTCAGTTGTCCATACCTAACCAAGCACAAAAGTGAAGCAAGCAAATTATTATTATTATTATTATTATTATTATTATTATTATTATTATTATTATTATTATTATTATTATTATTATTATTATTATTATTATTATTATTATTATTATTATTATTATTATTATTATTATTATTATTATTATTATTATTATTATTATTATTATTATTATTATTATTATTATTATTATTATTATTATTATTATTATTATTATTATTATTATTATTATTATTATTATTATTATTATTATTATTATTATTATTATTATTATTATTATTATTATTATTATTATTATTATTATTATTATTATTATTATTATTATTATTATTATTATTATTATTATTATTATTATTATTATTATTATTATTATTATTATTATTATTATTATTATTATTATTATTATTATTATTATTATTATTATTATTATTATTATTATTATTATTATTATTATTATTATTATTATTATTATTATTATTATTATTATTATTATTATTATTATTATTATTATTATTATTATTATTATTATTATTAATCATCATCATTATTATTGTTGTTGTTGTTGTTGTTACCACTATCCATTACCAGATAAAACAATATTAATTGCTTTTAATACACAGATAAACAAAGGTCTTGCTCTGCATTTTCCTAAAATAATTACACTTTTTGTATACCGAGATGAAATGAAGCACAAATTGCAACTGAAGTTGCCATCCCACCCAAGTGGCGTATAAATTTGTCGCCTGCACTTCCCTTCCCCCTCACTTTTACTTACGCCAGGCTATACCTCTCTATCCTCCCCTCCATCCGGAACTACCCGCTGTCAATGATTGATGTGAGAACACGCGACGTGACGTTACCAGATTTCTTTTAGAAACTAAGCTTTTTATGACATTTTAATGTTGAATACACAGGCGTGTGCGGACCTTTTACTCAAGGTGCCTTCTTGGATTAGGGTAACCTCAAAACGTGCATTTTATTAACGTTTTCGCATTCTTCCTCTGAAGGATGGGTCATTGCAGTCTCGTTCCGATGCTAATTACATCCTTCCATCTTCATCTTGGTCGACACAAGTCACGCTTCCCAACGGGTTGATAAAAATATGGTGCCTTGGTAGTCTGTCAATTGACAGTCTTTCTACATGATCCTGTTAGTTCTTTTGATAATCCTTAACTTCACCTGTAGTATTATTAATAATCAGTTTCTTCCTAATTTCTATGCTTTTCCTTTTGTCTCTTATTGTTTGTTACCTTTTCAACAGATCTGAGGAATCTCATTTGTGCCGCTTCTATCCTTCCCCGATCCTAAACTCTATGGTCCAAGTTTCTCTGCCGTATAACTACAAGTTTTCAAAAAAACATTGTGGAATATAATTTTTACAACCTATGTTTTATTTCTTGCAAAATGAATCTTTATAATTCCATTGGCACTGTTATATTTCTGTATATTTTCTTCTGAATTTAAATTAATTTATATTGCATCCCAAGTATTTGAAAGTATTCACCTGTTCTACATTTTGTCCCTCTACCACTATTTTTTCTCTCCTCATTATTTTTGTTTTGTTGCAGGATATTTCCATTCATTTTCACGTTCTTCTATTTAAATTTACAAAAAAAGAGAGTGAAATCTGTGTTCTCCACAACCAAGTTTTAGCTTATTTACTTTCCATACCTTCAAGAGCGTTCTAAGCCAAATGCTTGGTTTGTAAGACATCAACAAGCGTGTTGAGGAAAATGTAGGGAAAGCTTTGCATCTCTAAGGCCCCACTAGAGTTCATTTCCTAAACAGGTACCTACCGCATCTTGAAGTACCTACGCCGGTGATGAGTAAAGCCAGTATCGATCCTGACAGTGTGGCTTTGTGTCTCTCCCGCATATCCATAGTTCATGCCCCTCCCTCATCATAAAGTTGAAATATTCTCACCAACCATTTATGGCGCCACGTTGTTTGTAGATATTCTTTCAAAGAGGGACTTGCAAAGTGTGCTTTTATAGCAAAATGATGACAACGTAATGCGATCTTGCTCCCTTTCATTCGAGAAAAACGGCGGCATCGATAAAACTCGCCCCGTGTCCTCTGTAAAGCGTTAAGTCCCATTCACAATGAAGGCGTAACACAAATGAGGGAAGACTATTCCCAATGCAGCCTTAGACTAGCGCAAGAACTAGGCAAAGGGTTTATAGATCCGTAAATTGCATATTGAAAACACCTTAAGTTTCAATTAAATAACATTACCAATAATAACAAATATGTATAAAATAAAGAGGATATAAACAACCCAATATTTTGGTGCGCAACTTCCCGGTAATGAGAACGGCACATACAGTGTTGATCAGGTTATCGATGAAAGTGCAGGTCGATATTGCGCATTGGGAATTCATTTGTTTCTAATTGACCAATATTTTTTCTAGCTTGCCACTAAAGAGAGCTCTAGCGACTGTTTCATGGCATGGCTGCCTTGAATAATTTCTACATCGAAAAGCCTAATACACACAATAATCTAACATTCCGTATCCGGTAACGGGAACAGAAAGTTAAAACTTGGACAAGCCTTCTTTCCCGTTTCCTCGGGCCGCGAAAGCTACCCATTTGAATGCATATATTTCAACTTTCTTGTTCTGGTTATCGTTACCATTGCCGGCGACAACGGTAACGATAATGATTTCGAGAACGGTAAGTAAGGCATCACTCAGTATTTAGGTTCACAGCAACCTGGTAACGACAACCATAAGATACCAGAAAATGGAGGGGATATTGCGCCTTGGGAACTGCTTTGTTTCTAACTCACCAATGATACATTTTCTAACTTGCGACTAGAGAGAGCTCTAGCGGCTGTTTCATGCCACGGTTGCCTTGAATAATTTCTGCACTGTAAAGTCTAATACGCACAATAATCTAACATGCCGTGCACGGTAGCTGGAATAGAAAGTTAAAACTTGGTCAAGTCTTGGTCAAGTCTTCCGTTCCTGGGCCCGAGAAAGCCTCCCGTCGGCTGTAAACACTCCCATTTGAATACCTGTATTTAAACTTTCTCGTACTGGTTATCGTTACCGTTGCGGTGGTTGTGAACCAGCCTTAATGAGTGATCCCCAGACCCTCGATGTTCATGTCACTGCAAAATATGAAAGTTCATTCTCTTGAATTAAAGTTATACGCTCTGCCTATCCAAAATTCTCCCAAAGTGGTTCGTCTGATTTCAGAATTTTGTTATAGATAATTTTCAGGAAAATGCCAGCAGATACGGGAATATTATCTATCACTGATGTACGTTTCTGATATATAATAAAGCTTCTAGGACATATCATTCTTTAATCCGGAGGTTGTGGCCCAAAGTTCCGTCGGTGAAAATGTGGGTTGTAGCGCAATTGCGTACGAAAGATAAAATCCAGATAAAAAAGTGAAACACGATTGCGCGTAAAGGCTGCAATACGACTGCGCATGTTCTTATATTGTAGCCGGTTCATACACAACGAAGCTAACGCTTTTAGATCTATATTTGTGAATCGTGTTTATGTTCCTTCAGAACTATTTTATTTTGTCAATGCAAATAAATTATATGTTCTTCAATAAGATAATGCTAACAGTTCCGCTTATTATTATTATTATTATTATTATTATTATTATTATTATTATTATTATTATTATTATTATTATTATTATTATTATTATTATTATTATTATTATTATTATTATTATTATTATTATTATTATTATTATTATTATTATTATTATTATTATTATTATTATTATTATTATTATTATTATTATTATTATTATTATTATTATCATCATCATCATCTTCTTCATCTTCATCATCTTCTTCATCATCATCTTCATCTTCATCATCTTCATCATCTTCATCATCTTCATCTTCATCATCACCATCACATTTAACAGATATTCCAAGCATCCGTACTCAGGCTTCGCTTACAGCTGATTGTTGTTTGTTAATTTGAATTATTAGAGCTCACAGCAGGAGAACCTCGTAATGGTCCACAGAGATTCCATCGCGATTACAACGCACAGTTCTGCAGCTGCCACTCCAACATATATCTTGTGATACATGTGCTGCAAAATATTCAGGGAGAAAGGAACTTTAAAAAATCTGTTGCGTTGGACTCACATGACTTTCTCTACTCTTGTACTAGCCATTCTTACAAACTCTTATTCCTGTTTTCTTCGTGTTAGTTGAGATAAACATTTGCAGAAACTATCTTATTGTTTATCTTCATGTACGTACAAGGAGAATATGGGAATACAATAGGCTTTGGGTGATAGTCAAATCTATTAAAGCTTCAAGGTTCCGTCTTTGCATGGTTAACATAAAAACGAATAACGATGTTCCATTTAACAGAAGTATAAGCTCTCCAAAGCTCACACAAATAACAAGGAGTATCTCCGAAATGGTTCACTCTACAAAAATATTTATTTAGACATATATTGTGTGTTTTAGCAAGGTGTACATTTTTCTTTTGCGATTTACCAGTTATGCAAAAATCAGCCAGAGTAAATAGGACTATATATGCTATAGCCAGAAAATTCAATACCTACGTTTCATTTGCCGTAAAAATATGTCAAACATATGACATTTTAATCAAAGTCGTTAGAGCCGTTTTCAAGAAAATTATTTATTTTCGAAAAATTTTGCATGTAAATACTGGATTAGGTTGGAGGAATTTTCTTCAAAATATTCATGTCGCATCTTTAAAAGACATTAAACTTAAATACCAACTTTGGTTTTTAACCGAGTTTTCGTTTTTGAGTTATGTTGTCCATAGGCTCACAGACACACAGGCTGACACAGACATACGCACCTTTTTTAAAAAATGCTTTTTTTTTTTTTTTGATTCAGCATATGTTTAGAGTTAAATCTCGACATCGAATTTTTGTTAGTATACAATACTTCCTCTACGGAGTAGAGAAGGTAATAATGTCATTTAACAGAAATCAAATATATATTCCACAAGGTACACGTGATGTATTTCTAAACACAGCATATGTTGACCACAGAAGGAACAAAATCCATTTTCTGGAATATCTCAAAATGATTGGTTGCCGCTTTCAAGGAAAAAAATTAACTTAAAAGATTTTATTGAAAATGTAAGCGAAGAATATTAACTTGAACGTATTATTGACAATGTAAAATGAAGAATATAAGTACAAGATTTTTGAGAGACGAAACAGCCAACCTCCATGCGATGTATGGTTGTGTATTTTGGAATAATTGTAGTAGGTACGCAATCATGTCTATTTTTCATGCGCAATCGTCATTTTAAACCACTTAAGCGCAATCGTTACCCCCGAAAATGTTTTGAGGATAGAGAAAAGCATTTTACCGGAAGCATAAGAATATGAATAGAATCCACGATTCTGAACTGTATAGAGTAATGAAAAGGGAACATAGACTTGGGAATGGTGGAAGAGTTCTGCAGACGGACAGCTCTACAGCAGTGCGGTAGAAGGACAACCTTGCCAAGAATTACCACCGCGCCGTCCCAGATATCAGAATCTTCCATGTGCTATTTCTTAGCCTCTGTGCCACTGCGACAAGGCGCCCCATTGCCAACTTCGTGCTCACGCTACCGTTCCGCTTCACTAAGCGAATTAACATGAGTAGTCGTGAGAACGAGCGAGCATTCATGATTTACTACAAGTTGATTTTCATTTAGGACACACTCCAAGAGAGAGGAATATGTTACTGTGCTGTGCTGATAATACGCTCATGCATTTAACATACTTGCACATTTTATCATATTTATTGAAGAGAGCAAGGAAGCCCTGAAATTGCATTAGCATACAGTGGAACGGCTAAATATTTCCTAAAATAGCACTTTAGAGGTGAAGGACCGAAGAAAGCGAATTTATTAAAATGTAAAGGTAACATGATTATTTAATGAAGCCTTCGTAGCTTCCCCTTCATTCCTTCTCCCTACCCTTGTCCAATGACTGGACATATTCATGCCACTTGCTGGATATAGCTATAACCAATGATACTTCGGCATGAAGGGAAAGTATTGATTATTTGTGATGGCTCACTAAACCATTACTCGTTAAGCTACAACTTTTGCTTGTTTCACACATCAGAAGCTACATATGGCCAGATTATTGGTTTATGACAAGTTGGTAACACAGTTTGACAAATTTCAGAGACTGTGAAAATTCACAGAAATGTAATTAAATTTTAATCTTAATCAAGAAAGGCGGTTTATTAGATAGAAAATGCAAGAAAACCTTTCAATCGAAAGTAGAAACTCTATTATAATATAACGTAATAGATAAACATGTTTAGAGTTATTTCGATACGAATTGTAATTCCAGTATAAATACAGGGAGAATTTGTATTCAACGTTTTTATATTGCTCAATGTAATATTGCATTATATTTACGCTGAAGCTTTACGTGTTTTTTTGTGATTCTAAGGAAAAGGTTAAAGCTTTTCCTACAACACAGAATCGTTTAATTCAATAAATACTGCTTATTTCAAGCTACATTTGCAACCTTTTATATAATAGGTATTAGGAATTTGTAGATAAATCTAAAGAAAATTAAAACGTGGCCTTTTAACGAGGCAAGGAATCCCCCTCCACTACCTTTGCTTGTCATTAAAGTACCACCCCTCTTGCCCCGTATTACAACTGTCACTAGTTATGACTAAGCCCTTGCTAGACTCCGTAAGACGATAACAAAACTGAGAGATGCTTCCAAACAGTACATATTACTAAATTCGCTTTGTGCACCTGTACCGCCCCCCCCCCCCCTTTAGTCAATTTAAATAGTTGGCGCCGGGGTTAAGTATGCAACTTGCATTCGTGATGTCCGACCTTCGGGCCGACCAACTTGAGCAAAGTTTTTTTCGCAATTTCCTCATTCGCTAGGCTTGGTTGGGTAATTCGATTCACTCGAAACAGTGATTGCATTAACCCTTTGATCACTACATGTCATTCTCTTCTTCTTCGCCGCCATATCAGGCGATCACCCATCCTGGTTATGCTACCATTCAAAGTTTACTTGCTCCTGAACAGGCCACTGGTCCAAATAACTCCTTTGGAGTGTAAGTCCTTGAAGAAGAAACAGAATTTAGTAGCGTTATTGTCAAAGGAGCGGATAACACGTGCCAGAGGACCTAAATGTTTAGTTTCATTTCTATCAATCTATTTCCCATAAAGGCACTACATATAGCACTGCAGATATTAGATTATGGGGGTAAATCTTGATGCCTCTTGAACGAAATAGGCATTTAAAAGTGCTTCTGACACTTTGACGTGCTAGTGGAAGAACTAAAGCCAGCATTTTTAGAACCGCATCATGTTAGGAGTCCGTTATGTCGTGAATGTATTCGCCCGGAACGAGTCAAGCCATCAGCACAGAATACAATATCCTCATGTGCTCGGTAAGGTGACTAACTTAGTGACAACACGCTCACAGAGACTTAAGAAGTTTGGAAAGACCCCTGGGTATATTTAACTCGTAAATATTAACTATAGTATAAATTACACACATGTTTCTATGTTGTCCAGTATGGGTTCCTATACCACTCATCCAACTGTGATGAAACTTCATAAGTTGTGCACTTTCCCGCGAAGGTTTCTGAACTGGTCAAGCCATTTTAAAAGAAGAAGATCGCGAGTAGTTTGAACAAATTCTTTTGTTTATGTATAAAAAATGGATACTGTGTGTATGAAGCTGATAAACTACAACACCAGTTGACCAAACACCATGAAAATTGACGTATCTAAGTGCCAAGGAACATACACTGATTTAAAGTATGGTGTTGGCTGAATAATGTGCAAATGTATTCAGAAAACGTCTTGTTGGCTTATTTCACGAAGTGGCGAAGGAATACAAGTCTTCTAAAACCTTTGACAAGGTGCATCTGTTGATTAAGGTAATTATGACAAACAAAATGTAATGGCAGCTGATTGGTGACCACTTCATTAGCAGATTATTTTATTTCCTTTTTGCAGCGTGATTTTACAGTGTATTTAACTATGAAACACCGCAAGGCATTGCAAGCTCCTAATTGGATGTTGTGTTGACCAGCTCCGCCATTAAATTTTGCGTCTGATATAGTAAATTGTTCTTTAACGTAAGATCCTTGTAAAACTTGTAGAAGTAGAACTGTTGGCATTTTGGTTTGATTTAAAGCTTTCATAGGTTTGTTATTTAATATCCAATACAATAATAATCATATGATTAATTGTTTTCATTGTTAGTTAATTTTTCTGTCCCCTTTTTTGGTAACCTATAAATCGACATTTAGCTTCGATCGTGGAAAAAATGTTTTAATTCGTTACTCTGATTAAAACCAGTATTTATGTTGCTACTTACTGTTAAACAAGCGATACTTTACATATCAGTAGCGGATAAAAGAATATAAGTTAATTGGATTTACCGTTTTCTTCATTACACAAACGTTCCACGTGTCTCTAGACTATATACAATATTTTGCCCTAACATGTGGCCTTTTTACCTAGGTTACATTTTGAGCCAGCCCGCTTTAGATGGGTCTACTGTATCTGAAAACAACGGTATATCTGTATCGGTATGTTTCGATTTTCCGACAGACTGATTTTGTTTACATCTTCCGGCCATTGATTTCGTTGATTGCACAGTATACAAGGGAGAATATCAGCCAAACAGAGAAAGAGATAGAAACATCAAACAAAACACGGACACAGGAATATTGTCCGTTTAGCTACTGTTTTCCGGTTTTTGCACATAACGTGGTTCATCACGTACGGAGAGTGGAAATTGTTTTGTAATTTCTAATTACTTTCCGCATAAATACTCCACACAGTGCGGCTATTGCCCAAAAAAGAGGGCAACGTTTCGAGGGTATCAGTGTCTTTAGAACTGATACTGGCCTGAACAATAAAGTTCATTTAGAGCTGAAATTAATGCTTTTCATAAGTAATGCCACGAGTGATGGTAAATTTGTTCAGAGAACTTGACAATCAGAGTTCCATTTATTAAGACTATTTCACGAATTAAAGGATGATATAGCCTGCGAAAGGCTATTTAAATGCTGTATTGTAATTACTAACTCTTACAAAAAAAATTAAGCAGACATACATACATCAGCGTCCATTGTCACTGCCTATAAGATTATCACATTGTTGCTCCAATCTTTTAAGAATATGGCAATGTCAGTAGCTGGAGTATCTGCTGGTTATTTATAATTTTGCTCAATAAAAAATTTCTCAAACTAATTCCAAAGTTATTTTCTGTTATATTCTGTGTTCTAAGGATTCCCTCTTTGAATCCTTTCATCTATTTTTGCATTAGATGTTTCACCGAAGCGAGAGTCAGCCATTTTTTACATTTAAACCTAGTGGATCTATTGCTTCAAACTTCGTAAACTACTGTGCATCTGCAGGACAGTGCAGCTAGACTCTCTAACCTGTTTACACTTTCTCACGAATGAAGGCTGTCATTGGTTGAAACCTGAAACTGTTACGCACATGATTGTAATAGTCAAAGTAAATTTCACATTTCTAAAACCTTTCATCACCAAAAGCTTGGATAAATGAACACTACACGGATTTTACAAAATGGCGATTGAAGAACATTGTTTTATTGAATAACCTTCTTTAATTATAGCATTTCTCTTATTACTAATGCAATAACAATATCGAACTGCCCTCTAGTGTCCACTAAGAGTACTCTTTCTTTTGAGCAAGAATCTGTCCCGTTTGTCTGGCACCACCATACACCTACAAGTGCACCCGAAAGAAGACCGTCCGGATGGCTCAGTTGATTAGAAGCTGTCCAAGTGATCTAAAGGTCGTGGGTTCAAACCCAACCCAAACCGATTGCTTTAAAAGTGTGCTTAAAAGCGGCAGTTTTGTGTCAGTAGATTTACTGGCATGTAGAAGAACTCCTGCGGGACGAAATTTTGGCACACCGACAGCGCTGATATGTACCTCATAATTGACAGCGTGTTAATAAAAACATTTATTTTATTTACACCTGAAAGATGAGAAGAAAACGGAATGAAAGAGAAATGATCGAAAGCAAATCGAGAAACCACCCCTGCATTTGCCTTAACACGAAAGACTCAAGGCCAAGGGGAATCAAACTCGTGACTCCCTGAATGCGAGCCTCACACGTTAGCGTGCAGTCATCATGTTGGGTTACCTTTAGAAAGTAGAGGAAGTATTGTATTCCAACAAAAAAGTTTTATAAAGAGATTTCGCCGGAAATGCATGTTTTGAGGTTTCCTTCATAAAAAGAAACTATTTTGGGAAAACATGCTTGCGTGCGTGTCTGTTTGTGTCTGTCCCTCTGTCATTGAATAGCATAACTCAAAAACCAGAAGTCGTTTAAATACAAAATTGGTATCGTAAGTTCAGTACCTTCCAGGAATGTGAAAAAAAGATTCTCTAAAAAATCCCCCATTCAAAACTACCGTTTACATGCAATTTTTTGTTATTTATATAATTCCTCTTTTTATAATGAATATTAAAAATGTTTCATTTTTAAGTATATCTTAAGTATGGAGCACCTTTTAGTTCCCCTTAAGAATTTCAGTTCTGATGTGTGTATCTTTTACTCTTGCTTTCTTGTTGTTGCCCATAGTTCACATCCGTAGGATAACACGGTAAAACTCACTACTTTACAAACTTCAACTTAGGATATTTTCTTTCTTTATTTCTTACAATACGATTAATATTACTACAAATGCTTTGAAATATAATTTTCTAAATAACTGAAATAGCTAACTTATATTAAGATTTGATTATTTATTATTATCTTTATTCTTACTGGTTCCTTGAATCGACATGCCATTACTTTTGTTTTCTTAGTGGATAGTTTAATATTATATTACTTACAGATCTGGTAAAATTTAAATAGTGAATATTGTAGGATAAATTCACTATCCTGGCTAGTACTCAAATCTTCCTTATCTACTTTTTTCTTTTTCTTTATCGGATTATTCTCCCGTATGGAGGAATGACACATCGTAGGACTGTGCCTAGGGTCAGATGCCTGTCCTGGAGCAGACGAACCTATGGACCGGACAGAGTGAAGACCTAGAAGCGGATGGTCAGCCAAGCACCAGGCATGAGAGTGAGAAAGAAGACGATATGAATTTCAGGCGGAATAGATGGAAAGGTGATTATTGAGGAGTTAGTGGAATGAGTGGCGGGGAAACCGGAGAACCCTGAGAAAACTCGCCCAGATGCCGCTTCATCCACCACGAATACCACCTGCGGAATCCTGGGATCGAACCCAGGCCGCCTTGTGATAGCGAACGGTATAACCACACGGTGATGGCCCCGCCAATACCCAGATCGTCAGAAAATATAAGTACATTCAAGTATCTGTCACGTGATATTTTAAAATCAAGCCTGGATTTTCTTCCATCCGCCTCCCCCTATTTGTAGACATCTTCCATCAGATGTATCCGGCTGAATTGTTTGTGAACTCCTTGAGCAAGTTGAGTGTATATTCCCCCACAATCGCTTACTAGGGATCTTTATTCATATCGGTCTTCATTTAGCCTTTGAAGTAACATAAACATGCAATATGGAGTATTTTGGAAATGGTTATTTCGTATAAATTGTACATAATACATTTCAAATTATATATTATCTTTCAGTTACATATATAAAATCCTATATTCCTACAGAGGATTTCTTTGACTATTTAAAGAAAACTCAAAATATACTTTTTGTTCTACTAGCATCTCAAACATATTCAGAAGTATTGTTGAGAAAATAAAAGAATAATGAAAATGTTCTACGTAAAGATTACGTGCAATATTCACATTGCATACTAAAGCTGGTGTGAAATACTAGCAAATCATTCAAAAAAAGTGTGATCAAAGTCATATATAACTTGTTTCTCCTCATAGTATGATACATACGGCGTATTGGTGGATTTGGAGGAGTCTTACGTCTGTAACACTTTTTATTCTTGTTATTTATGTTTTGCACTTCTAATAGCGAAGTTACTTATACAGCAATGGAAGGAAAGTCATTACATTCCTTCTAATATGTGCTTCATAGAAGCATTGCAAATAAAAAAGTCGAATAGCATTTTCAGCTTTGATCATTTGGTCAGCTTATTTCGAGAAAACAAATGTTTTTTGTTTCAAACTGGTTGCGTAATTACACAAGAATGCACGAAGATAATAGTTTGTTACTTTTAAGATGTGTAGAGTAACTTATTTCTGACATAGCTTCGGTAGTTTTTATGGGACATCACACAGGGTTTCGAAATAATTAATAACTTAAAAGAATTGAAGAAATACTCAGAGGAGCTTTTTCAGACGTGAAATAAGTCGACAGCGTTGCTTGAGGTTAGTCAAGGAATTGACCTGGTTTGTGGATGTTAACAGTCGGGCACTTTCGCTTTCGTGTAATGTTTTGGGAGCTAACGCTTGTGATTGGGCTACACTCGCACAGTAAACACGGAAGGCCAAGGCAGGGTATGTGTTTATGTTATGTTCTCAACACCGTTATGGTGTTTGTTTATGTAGTAAGCTAAGAAAAATGACACCCACACAATCTGCAGTGTTGCCACATTGTTTTCGACAAGACTAAAATATCTCCGTAGGAAATGGCCACAGACAAAAACGTGAGATACAAAATATGTTCCAAACACCGAGATCTACCACTGGTTTAAATTAATATAATGACTTTCCTTCCACCCGGTATTTTTCTAGTGTAATATTGCACATGTTTAGTTTATTATAATTGCATTTGTATTATGAATTTCTATCTGACTTCTACAGTCTGTATTTGCTATGGGAAAAACGTTAAGTAATATTCTTTTCTATTGATCCAGGTTTCGAGTTTTCCTTTACCCACCTTAATTTTAGATGAAGGAGGTCATGGCCATAAATAATCGACCTCTAATGGCCGAGCCGTAATTAGTTTTGTTGAGGTTTTATTGCTAGCTATCCAGATGCTGCTTTTTAATTAATTCTTTCCATGTTGCATAACTAAACGAGATGGGCTTTCAATTGAGTCAGGGATGACAGATATCGGTTCAGAGTTATGGGAGAATTTCATTCGCAAATGCTCTCTTTAACGATGAAGAGCAATGTTTCAAAATATATCACATCACATTGGGTAATATTTAACAAGAAAGCTCTAAGATTTTCTAAAGCTGCAGTAATGAAAATTAAACAATTGTTTTACGCAGCTTTTTTTTTTTTTTTTTTTTTTTTTCCCCTTGTAGATTTTAAGATACTCCGCATGTTATATACCAGCTATTCAGAGTAGTCATGTTGAGCAATGAAACTGGCAAAATATTTAATTATGTAATTATGAATCTAGATTAGCATAACGCTAAAGCCTCACAGAGGAATATTTAAGCTGGTCGGAGCAGAGCACCACGTCACCTGCTCCAGAATGTCTCCACGCCGTTCGTGGCGACCAGTATTTTATAACTTATTAATAAGAAAAACTTTCAGTTCGAACCTCAATTTCAAAGAGAATCTCTAGATATATCCATGTGTTGGAGTGTAAATATAAATGTGCTTGCGTTTATATACCTATTATTTAATAATCTGAAGGTGTTAGCGAGCAAGCGCGCGCGTGTGTGTAAAGCATAACTCAAAAGCTATAACTCGTTGAAAATCAAACTTGTGTTTATATTCAAGAATGCCACCCAAATTTCAATAAAATTATCCTACCCTGAACTACCTCTTACATAGAATTTTTATTCTAAAAATGTAATGTTAAAAATGGAACTCGATTAAAATAGTGCATGTTTAAGGTTCTTCCTAGACAAATAAAATGTATGCTTTGAATTTTCTGGGAATATCCCATTAAGTCCTCTTCATTTTCAATCACTTTTGCATAACTTGTAAACCGTAAAAGATAAACAAAATCTTACGACACAAAAAATGTGGATCTCGTTAAGGGACAAGGGGGCTGAAATTTCAAAGTTCTGCAATATGTAAGCTACTGATTTAAAATTTTGTGTTGGCTATAAATAGATGTCTAGTAAGCTGCGTGTAAGTTTCATATTTATATGATTGTTACATATAGAGCTATTAATTATTTTATGAATCAGTAATAAAAAATATTTATCATTTTCAAAACACAGCAGACGCCTTTATTTTTTAAGCTACTAATGTTATGTGCATCTTATTTGTTATAATTTTGAGTACAAAATCAGCTATTACTTTTGTAGTTTAAATTTAATTATTTTGTTGTTTAACGACGCATTCCATTGCCAGTATCACATCAGCGTCACTGGTGTGACGGAATTGTGTCCCGCAAGAGTTCTTTTGCATGTCACTAAATCTACTGATATGGAGCTGTCGTTTTTAAGCACTTAAAAACCATCTGGCTGGGCCGGATTTGAACCTGCGACCTTGGGTTCAGTAGGCCAGCGTCGAACCAATTGACCCAGCCAGATTGACTCTTTTGTAATAATAGTACTATTTGCTAAGATAAACATTTATGTCTGTGCAAATATTTTATATAAAAATTAGATTTTTTTTTTTTTTTTTTTTTTTTAATCATAAACTGAAAATAATGTCTTGGTTTGTTCAAATGTCTCTACACAGCATGCATGTAAATTTTTACTATTAGAGCGGCAACAGTGACACCGAATCACTGCTATAATTGGCAAGTTATAGAAAGTAACGTCGGGTACTCTGTCCGGCATGTCAGAGAAGTTGCCTATACATCAGGGGTTAAGGGACACGGAACCCCATTTTGCGAATGTATGGGTATGGTTCTACGGGTAGGAAATTTAAATCGCTGCACACTAGGGTATTTAAACGTGTACTACTGCTTTAAAAGTGGCGGAACGTGACATTTTTTGTGCATTTGATAAAATCTTACGATACAAAACATTTATATCTCGTTAAAACAAACAATTTATGTCAAATTAAACTGTTTGTGCAGTTGGTCATTTCCAAACAGCTGTTTTATTTTAGTTCAGGTGGCCTAAAAACATATTTGTGATTAAATCTCTACATCGAATTTTGTGTGGAATATAACATTTTCCTACTTACTATACGTAGTAGAGAATTTAATAAACAGTAAATGTAACAGGTCCGTTTTTGTGCCGAGTGCAAGTAGCAAATACAAAGATGAAATGTCCACCGCTGTAACAGGAGATTGCAACTAGATGTTAAAATATAAATGGCCAGCACGGTGTGTGCGTCATGTTGTCGGACAACTGGAAGTAATGGAAAGATTATGTTTGGACTGCGGGCGCCTGGCAACAAGCTTTCACAGTCTGCGCTGTGGTGTTGGTGTCATTTTCAGCACAGTTTGTTGGATGCCAATAGAGACATTATCTGTTAATCTGCATAGTGCCAGTCCAATCTTTCTCTCTCATTGAAAATTTATCCATTACTGCGTATATGGCAGTTTCAAATTCTCGCCCAGTAGTTACAAATAGAAACTGCCATTACGCTGCTTTTGAAATGGAAGACAATTATTTTTAGAGAAAGAAAGAAAAGCAATTCTCAACGCAGCTGTTGAATAGATGCTTTTTAATGGCCGCAGTTACTAATAAGATTATACTTCTGTCGCTTAATGGAGTTGAAATTTTTGTTCGGCGTTCTGTTGCACTCAATTCAGACTAAAATGTATCAAGCGAGATAGTGCAGTGGCATCCTGTGCAGTTCGCATTTGGAGGCTGTGGGTTTGATCCCCGCAGCCGATATTCCTTACCCATGGGTTTTTTGGGGGTTTCATCCGGTCACTAAGCCAATGCTTTCAAGGTTAATTATCTCCCCGAATTTCCAGGGGTTAGGAGAGTCGGTTTCAAGAGCGGCCACCATAGAGTCTCAATCTGTAAACTATAGGGGCTCTGCCCTCTGCTGTCATGTGTCACATGTACGGCCACCCTATGTCTCCTCTCATCTCACCCCTTCCTCCCGAGAGACGCATAGTCAGGGGCATAGGTACAAAATATATTCCACATATCCACAAAATATATTGCACATAAGTCCTCCCCCCTAGCCTCTTGTTTAAGCAAATATTTCCGTAGTATCAATTTTTCTCATGAAAGTTGAAGACTACTAATCTATTATATGGGGCTACATTTAAAATCCATTTTTTCTTTCTTATTGCGTCCGTATTGCAGAAACTTATGTAAAATTAATTTTTAATAACCTGTTATCTCGGAAACGTAGATGTTTATCATATTTACTCTAAATGTTAACATTTCTGCAATATTTAGACATGTTTTGTGGTGCAATATTTTAAATATTATTGACTAGAATCTTATTAGTGTTGGCGTATATTCTGATTAAGAAGTCATATAAAGAAATACAAATATTTCATTCGTACTTCAGCACATTCTTGAAGCCTCCAAATAATGATTATAAACAATTTCAAAGCAATAGTAACACGCCTTCTTTCAGTGAAATACTTAGAAAATAAGCATTTCTATACTATTGGAATAAATAGAACTCAAAACTTTGTGCACCATTTTCTGACAAAGTGTTAAGATAACGTGAAATATTTACACTTAAATTATTATCTTTGAAACAGAATGATGCACATTTATAAAACGGCAATTACATTGTTTCAATTACTGTATATGTATTATAAGAATTTTACAATTAATATGTAAACCGCTCACCTCTGATCGAGGTGGCTCCAGTTATATTCCATGTAGCATTTATGGTCGATGAAGCTGGGTTTTGGCCAGCTTTTTCCGGCTTTGCCTGTTTCTACCGCCATTCATTCCACCAACTGCTCCGTAATCACCTTTCCTTTCATATTGTGAGAGTGGGTGGTTCAACAATATACGGATGAGAGGGAATCAGGTGACCTTGGATACGGCGAGCAGTTGTGTGTACGTGATCGTAACAATAGCGGTAAATCACAAAGGAGGTCCGAGGCTGCAGGGCAACTAGTCATTGTGTGATCTGATCGAACAACGTGATAACACCAGTAGTGTCCAGAAAATTCTATATAATTTTGCTGAGTTATCGTTGCACGTGTGAATGGAGGGTTCTCGATGGTCACGTTAAACTGGCTCCAGTATAAATAAGATAGACACAGCCGTTTCCGTTCAGTTAGTTGAGTGATTGAGTGAGTGAGTGAGTGGGTGAGACAGTGATAGAGTAGTAGTACTTTTAGTTTGAGTTGAGTTGTTCCGTTGTGTAAATTACGAAAGTGAGTCGGTCAGTCTGTCAGGGAGTACGTATGTGTCGTCGAGTGACTGTTTCCTAATAGTCAAGAAATAAAAGATAGTGAAAGTGGAGAAAGACATTGAAAGACTGAGAAAGATTATGAGAAGAAAGTTGTGCATTTGTAATAAACTTTAGAGGACAATAAAGTGACAGAAAAGTAACAGGATCTCGAATTTTGCCGTCTTTCTTACAATATTATCTGCTTCTTCACCCTCATAGCAAGCATCCGGCGATCACTCATTCTGAACACTCTCTCGGAATCAAAGTTCCTCTGCTCCTCCACAGGAGTCATTTGTGAGTCCTGGGGAGTCTGAGTCCTCCGTGTGAGGAGGGTAAATTGGAGAAGAAGAAAAACAGTGTCAGTCACTTTTTAGTTTTAGTGTGTGTGTACGGTCAAAAGGAAGATAGCGAAGCAGTTAATGAGTGTTGAGTGATTGTATCGTCAAAGTCAGCTGTTTGAGGGAGAGAGAAAGTGAAGAAATATAGAAAGGAGTGAGTCAAGGTTACGAGAATAATACATGTATGAGTTGTAATATCACGAAGGACTGAAAACTGTGTTAAGCGAAAACAACTGTGTATTTGTGCCAAAGTTTTGGAGGAAAATAAAGTGAGGAAAAAAAGTAACAGGACTGGACCTTTGTCGTTTTGTCACAATAATATAGAATAATGGAATATAGAATATAGAAAAGATTTTATCTTTTAAGGATTTTCACCTTTACAGTCCTCTTTTGGTAGCCTACGCCCACACGTTAGAAAGCAGACCATTGAATCTGCATTTACCTGCGACATTGCCATGGAAATTGGTTTGACTCTGATCATGTTACTTGCGCGGCATCAATTGCTACACTCTCAGAACAATAACCTGAAGCTACTATCGTTTTGGTTTTCCTTTGGGCAGTTTTATAACTCATAATAAGCAAATATTTCATGGAGCGAAAGCATCAGTGAGGTGAAATATATACCTACACCTCTAAATATATACAGTATGCGATACCAACTTATCAAATTTCAATCAGAAATTCAATTTCCCCTTGCAGAAACCTTCTGAGTTTATTTAATTTTCACCTTTTGAATGGACTCGGAATGCTTTTTGAAAGAAAACTGATACACGCTTTTGTAAATATAAATACACGTTAATGTAAGGGAAAAATGTACGTTTGGATGTAAAATTGAAAGTAGGTCAATTTGGTTTAGTTTTAATTTTGTTATGTTCGTGACATAAAACCGCGGTAACTTGAGATTTGCGTTCGGAAGGTCTGGCTTCTATTCCCACCGACTACCCACCCTGATCTTGGGTGTTTGTCGCGATTTTCCCGGGTAACCAGGGAAATGTTGCGGTGGTTTCACGTCTTCCATGATTTCCTTTCGTTCCGTTTCCTTCTGATCTTTCAGGTATGTTTCTAGATTTCGTGGTGTGTGGCGGTGCCAGACAGATGCTCCGGATGCCTGATCGAAGGAAAGACCATCCCCCGTCAACATTAAAGGAATGTTTGGTTGTACGGGCCTTCATCTCCCTCCTCTGATCAGTTCCAGTAATGGGACGGGTTTTCGAGTCAGGAACTGTTAAGGACTTCCGTGCGTCTTGGTAGCCTGTATGCTGTGCCAGTAGTGTCCCCCTTACTCCCGAGGTTGCATTGCGTAAAGTGCCCCTCTGCATTGGAACCCTATATCCTATACTGGCATAAAAGTGGAGGGATTATTAACATAAACCTGTGTCATTATGTTCATAAAGACATAGCAAATATTTTGGGTGTCTGAAAAATATACTAACACTTTGAATGACTATGAAATCATTGTTTATGAACATGGCGAGAAGTTTAAAGGCTTGAATTACAGAAGAGAAATGTAATTAAAGAATAATGTTCGCAAATGTTCAAATTGATGCCCATCATTGTGCAGACAAAGCTGATAACGCGAACCAGTGGATTCGCAAACGTTACGAAACAGTTCATCTGGGATTTCGCGACATTGTCTTTCAGTTTCCAATTTCAATGCATCAATTGTTCTTGATTTTGTGTGATAAAATCTATCCTTGAGGTATCCCCATAAAAAGAAATCCATTGCCGCGCCTTCGTCCAATCCATGTGCTTGGATAAGCTGCATCGAGATGAGCTCTTGCATCGGGATGATAGTGGGGAGGTGCTCCATCTTGCTGAAAGTAAATCTCCTCATCGTCATCATCACACATCTCTTCAATGTGTGGACTCCTGGAGCAAGGTTAGGAATCTGTCATCATTGACACTTCCGTAAAAACATGGTCTTGTGATGCCCAAGGAGGATATCCCACACCACATACTTACCCCTAATATGCTTATTTTTATTCTGTATTTCAAGCCTTTAAACTTGTTTCTATGATCGTAAGTAATGATTTTATCAGTATTCTCAGTGTTAGTACATTTTTGAGACACTCTGTATAACTAAATCGAGTTCGTATCTCAGTTAGGGTGAGTTATCCGGATAAGGTTTTCTCCGGGAAGGTTTTCTCTTCTCTCCTTATCCTGAGAAGATGAATGCCAGGTAACTTTAAGATCTATGGATCTGGCCTCTTTTGAGTATCAGTTCACCCATTTCATTCATTCATCGTCCTATATGATATTACGCCGAAGGACGTTAATTTACTAAAAATAATATATATAGCTAAAAACTCAGATGCAATTTTCTACGGGGAGCATTTTATACCTGAAAAATTCTGGAAAACTGCATGAGAAAGCTTATGTCAAGGCTTCAGAAAAGAGTTTTATTGCGCTAGAGGTATCTAAAAGCTTCCTGGATTAGACTATAGAGCGATGGAGTTGGGTTATAATTTCTCTTAACACCTAAGGGTTCGTTATGTTATTTCCCATAATTACTATTTGAGTGAAATAACCCTGTGTCTTTCATCAAGAACAGTACCTAGTTTAACAAAATTATCTTCATTTTTTAACTTACACCTAGTCAAAGACATTACTGTTGTTTTTCAGCAAGGGATGAAAAACTAAATAAGTTTATTTTAATTATTTAATTTTTTGTTTTGTTTGTGTTATTTCTTTATATATAGTCTATTTTTCCTAATATATGAAACAGTGAAGGACAGGATGCGGGCAAAAATAACAAATTTTGTTAGTATGCTGGTTTTACATTTGAAATATCCAAGGATTGAATGGTTCCGTTCTCCTTCAGCACGATGCGTTTCAATCTTGGCTTCGGGTGAACCATTGCTCCTGTAAGTAAATGAGGAGTTCTACTCGGAGACCATTAAGGTCTTTCCATCTGAGAGTCTTTAAGACTTTTTTTTTTCCTGAGATGCCCTAGGGGTAGATTTTTTATGGTAAGCTGCTTCTTAGTTTGGCAATTTGCTTGCAAGCTCTCTGGTATAGGTTGTGAAGCACCGTCAGTACATCTTGCAAGACCTTGCACCAAAGCCTCTCCATTCGCGTCAAGGTCTTCCAGCTTCTAGCGAGGGGAAAAGATTCCTGCTCCATAGATTTGAAGCCCTACTCTTTGTTTATTGTCCTCAGTAGCATTGTTGGACGTCGTCAGTCTCTTCCTAGAAATGTTGGGTGTTTCATTACCGGTTAAAGAGCTTTCCTGCAGTCGTGTCATCATTTGGGCATTTATCAGTTGAGGTGATGCCTAGAATTCATTTTGTTGGCTTCCAGACATTGCATATTAAATTCACTGACTGCAGATATCAAGTAAATGCTCAGCTTTAAACACTCCAATTCATACAGTTTAAATACTCAAAGGTGTTTTGGGTTTTGTGAATGTTATGTATTGTTTAGGAACTCATCTGTAGCAAGTCTCAAATAAACTGCACTACTTCATTGTTTTACTTGCCTCAGGCTATTACTGCGGTTTAGAAACACAAGATTGTTTCTCCAGCAAGGTAATGAACATGATGGGGCTTTCTGTCTAGGAATATGCAATACTGGAGGGTTGCATATATTGCTCTCTTGATATGCTGCACATTAGAGAAGTTGCCTATTATTTTGTAATAGTTGCACAATTTCAGAATGTAAAGTAGAAATAACCATTTTCTTTCCACCAAACACGACACATTTTACCTTCCATTGTTTGAAATTTTGATCACTTTTACAGACCAAATTGACACATTGTGCACTTGTCTTTTTTGTTATCAATCTCCGAATCAGGAAATCGAGCTCCTGAAGGTGCTTGGAGGTTTCTGAATCATTGTTATGACCCCAAGTCAAGTTGTGAAGTCGGGCGTAAATTCTCTGAGCCCCGTGTTTTGCTTGATTGTCTGCGATACGCTCAACAGCTGCAATCCCTTGGCCTGGGTTTTACTCTGCACTGGATTATAGGCAACGTCCTGATAACTGTAGATAAGCTTCTGCGGTTTATTGTCGAAATTGGTTTCGAGAAACAAGTTTAATTTGTGTTTTATTTTCCGGGGCTTTTAGACATTAGGTTGCAATGTGTTTTAACATTGTATTTTTTAATTTTTTAACATTTTACATGTTTACTTTTTAATTTTCAGTTTTTAACATTTTAGCTTTTTTACTTTTAACTCCATAGTTTGTAAGTTTTACCGGTTTTTCGTTTAGAATTCGTGCACAAACGACCAAGTCGTCGACGGGCCCTTAAAATTCGCTTATTAACTGGCTCACTCACTCACTTATTCACTCAAGCCAAGTTTAGTGATATTACCTATAAAAGATGACAATATCTACACAGAAATGTAGATCACATTAAATCACAAAATTTATGTCAAATACCATTTTTGTATTGTTCAGAATTGGTTTTGTTACTTGTTTGAATTTAGAATGCTCATTTTTTTCAGAAAGTAAGACACTATTTGTTTGTCTTCTAGTGGTCATGAACAGTAAAATCATAACATTGTATTTGCCTTTTAAAATGCTATTATTGCTTTAGCCTTCTATATTTTTCTTATGCCTACAACTAAATGTGTGAAATATGTGTAATGAAAACTTATCTTAGAAGATTAATCTATGTAATAGTGTTTAGAGTAGAGAAAGCTACGTCAATGCAACACATTTTACCCATCCCACAAAACTCGAAAAAATCGAGTTTTCACTCTGGCTAGAGCGAAGTTCTAACATTTCTTAGATGAGCACATGGTATTCCCTTAAATGAACCAAAAATATCCCGCAGGTTGGAAAAGGTAATTAGGACGTAGAAATTAGGAAGAATAAATTCAATGCAGAGCGTACAAGGCAGTATCCAATCGATGTCAATCAACATTAAACCAAGTTACCATGTAATATACATGCTAATGTAGATTACTGCCAATGTAGCTGAAGGCGCACTAGCCATTAGTGGTTTATCCATCATCTCGAAACTGAATTACATTGGCTTCACTTATTCTGCCTCCTATATGTTCTTGGATGGTAATTTTATTTCCTTTATCACCTATCTATAGTACATGGATACAATAGGTTACAATACAATAGGATATGATAGAATAAGATACGATTGGATAGACAAGCTTCGGAAGGGAGGCTTAGCACCTTGTTTGTTTCTGACGCTGACGGGGCGCCCCTCAGAAGGAAGGGGGAGGTGAGAGGATACGAACGGTGGTTGGACCTGATGAGAGACGACAAATGAGGGCAGGGTTTCTAAAGAGTAAAAATCTGCTGTGTTGCACTCAAATGACTTTCTCTACTCTTGTACTAACCATTCTTAAAAAACTCTTATTCCTATATATTCTTCGTGTTAGTTAAGATAAACATTTGTACAAATTATCTTATTGCTTATTTCCTTGTAGGTGCAAGGGGAATATTGGAATACAGTAGGCTTTGTGCGATAGTCAAACCTTTTAAAGCTTTGCGATTCTGTTTTCTTTGTACACTTAACATAAAAAAGATGAACAACGATGTTCCATTTCACGAAAGTTTTAGGTTTTTCGAAACTCACACACATAACAAGGAATATCTCCGATATGTTTCACCCTACAAAGAAATTTATTGTATACTGTGTATGTTAGCAAGATCTACATTTTTGTATAGTATGATTTGGTCTATCTTTAACGGTTTACCAGTTAAGCAAAAGTATTCCAGAGTAAATACGATTACAGGGGCTATAGCTAGAAAATTAAAAATATACAGTTTATTTGCCATAAAAATATCTCAAACATATAACATTTTAATCAAAATTGTTAGTCATTTTCAAGAAAATCAAAATGTTCTAAACATTTTCCATGTAAAGGGTAGTTTAGGGTTGGGCTATTTTCTTCAAAATCTCCTTGTCGCATCCTTGAAAGACATTAAACTTAAATACCAAATTTGGTTTTTAACTGACTTTTCGTTTTTGAGTTATGCTGTCCACACACACACACATGGACATGAAATTTTTGGGTGGAATACAATACTTCCCCTACTTACCAGTTTAGAACTTATCTTTACCTGTAGTATATGAACTGATCTATATCAGTGTTTGTCATGTCAGTTCATTTTACACTTTGTAAAAATTCCTGTTTCCTATATGTTTTTGCTTGACTTTTGCTATCTAATCTATATATTCATCACTGACATTTCTTTCACAGAGTTTAAATTCTGTTCATATTATTATACCACTGCCACCTCAAATTCAATATCATGTGTTAAATGCAAAGCGTAAGTAAATAAACTTTACAATGCTTAGACATAGTTAAACATTTCCATTCCTGGAAAGAGTTCAAACTCTGATGTACGGTGCGTGCGCAGCAGTGTTAGTTGAGACGTAAGTTACATATTACACTTAAACGTCTCTCCAATCCTGAAAACATGGTGTGGGCTAGGTGACGTCTGTTGGAGTAGCGTTGTTCATAGAGGCCGTAGCCCTCTCTTGCATTCCTTTGAGCTTCCCTGTATGTGAGAATACCGAATTTATGTACAAGACCGCAATTCTTCATTCCCACTTAACACTTTTTACAGCAGAAATGACTACTGTAATTAAACAGATCAATACCTATCATTTCCTTACACTATCGAAATTTCGAAATCCATTACGACTCAGCAGTGAACACATCATGGAAAATTCATGTTTCTTCAGCAGTTGCACTTATGGTTTTAAAGTATGATCCATGGCTATGAATATTAATACGTGGTTTTCTCTCTTGTTTCAGGTTTATGCCAAGTAGCTTCAACAAGTCACCCCTCCACACAACGGGATTCGAGCTCTAGCGCCGTAAGATGTTTGCCTTTAAAGCCTCATTTCTGCTGCACAAATAGCTCAACTGGCTCCTCTGCACTGCTAAGATATCAGTCTGCCTTGAAAGTATTCCTAGTACAATAATTTTCAACAAGTTAACTATAGACCTTTAGGAATATATTGTATAAATACTTAATCTTCAGAGGCATGTGATGTGAATCTTACAAAATATCATTTAATGTTTCTGTACACTTTAAGGTCTTTATAATAGAACCCAATAATTGTGGTGGTAATAAATAAACCTTCACGTCATACAGTTATGGTTAAAATAAAAGAAACAAAAGAAAGTACGCTGCCGGGAAAAACATGGTAGCACACTGGGTCGTATAATCACTTTAAATTTTCACTTAATGCGCTCAATGTATGTTTCTTAAAAGAAACGAATTACAAGAAATGTATACTCGCCTCAAAGCTATAACAGTGCTTTCTTCTTTATTTCATTACAAACTATATTCATATTGTGACGCTGGAAACGGCACAACAAAGGACGATCGGGCCAAGCTATTTCACACAGCATACCAGGCTTGCGAGCAAAGGTGCAAGGTCAAACTCCCCCATATCATTCACATGAGCAAACACATGACTAACAACTTATTTGCATGTTGGAAATATCTACTTTTGCAAACCGCGCTGCTACACAACGTATAACAGAAATAGTCCGCTCACCTAATGCGCTCAATCATTTTTTCCATGGCTGTACAATTGGTCAGTGAAGAACCTATCTGCATTATTTGCACGTTAGGTGTGTTGCATACATATCGGGCGTTACCTCATATCGATCGCGTTCTTTACGTTTCTTTTCTTTCTTTTCTGTCACATTTTACTAGATTCCTTTAGAAACCGGTAGCGTTGAACTTTGAACCTACTCGAAACTGAGAGAGGGTGTGTAAAGGCAGTTTAACCTATGAAACATTAGTGTGTGTGTGTTTACCGGAGGGAGACACCTTGCCCACCGTGACCCCGATGTGTATCTATTGTGGGCTACCACCCCCCCCCCCCCCCCAGGGGAAGGGATGAACCGAAGTGAGACCGGAAGGCACGTCGGAGAGCGGAGTCAGCGAAGCTCCCAGAGACGCATAGAAATCCCTAACAGTTCTAGATTGTCTCACCCGACGCACACCCGGAGGCATAAACCCAGAGAGAGGGCGACAAGGCGACCCTAGCGGCCCTGGCAGCGACTTCCAAGAAGGGCCAAGGAGAGTTTACAATCAGAAAGCTACTATGCCATCTACCAGCTAACGCCGGAACCAACAGCACTACCAACCAAACCTGAAAGATGACAATGAACGGAAATGAGAAAGGAAGCCGTGGAGAAGAAATGAAAGCACCCCAGCATTCGCCTAGGTGACACGGGGAAACCACGGAAAAAATGCATGTCAGAGTGCGTGGCCACGGAGTTCGAACCCACGTCCTCCCAAATGTGGGTCACAGACGTTATCACCTGAGCCATCCTGCTCGGTAACATAAGCGTTTTCAGAAATATTTGTAAACACCTCCAAATATATTACAGTTCAGATCGAAGTGATCACGAGTAATGTTATTTTGACCCGAAAAGCACAGTTCTATTTTGATCACACTGACCAAAATCATGATTACAGTTTTTCTTCATCATTATGTTGGATTTCGCATTAAATTTCTTAATTCGATGTATTTTGTATTATGTTTCTTTCCCTACCAATACTACCGGTAATCCTTCCATTTACTACGTCATTTATGTACTATACCAAAAACCTCTACTCTATTCACGTCACATGGGCATAGAAGTCTTACAATAGTTGCATCATAGCAATTATCTCAAAACTCTACACATGCAGGGTACGTAGATTGTTGAGAAATAAATCATCACCATTGTGGGAATGTGTTTTTAGATGTGAATACTTGTACCATAAAAGACCAACCATGTTTTCATTTCTCTAACTACTAACCTAGCAGTGTTCCGTCTCTTTTATCTCTTCTCTCTCGCAAATGTATTTCGGGAACGTTCTTGTTCGAGACACATTATACAAAATGCATGAGAAGCTGGTCTTGAAGCCCAAAGTTTCGTATTTTTATACGGAAGACTGCACATAGAGTTAAATTTCACCAATAAATACAGACATACATGATGTAACAACAGCAGAAGGAAACAAAATTGTTTGTGTGAGTCTGAACTTCTGCACTGCCATGTAGCTAGAGAAAACACCCATTTAAAATAATATCCTGTGCAAATATACTTTTTATCGTGATGTTTAGCGTCCTTAGGTTCACATAGACGATGAAAAGTTGATGAAATGAATACGTAAATGAGCCATACACTCGGAAGCACGAAGTTAGTTGTTCTCCACATTGCAGGGTACATGGAAACTTCCAAAACTCCGTCAATTACAAGGGCTTATTGAGAATTGATGTAGATTGTGCTGGAATTTTTTATTCTGTAACTATTTTAAAAATAAAAGTATCTGAATCTTGGCTTTCTTTCCTGTTGGGTCCCTATTGCCCAATTGTGTTAAGTTGTAACTGCTGACTTAGGTTTGTATTCCGCTCAACGAAGATAGAAGAGGGATAAAATTTGCTCCCCACCGAGGCTACAAGTATCTACGCGCAAGACCGCACTATAGATAACTTACAACCAAAATTCCATGTAGCGAAGAGAAAATTGGCCACACTACATATTATTTTAACTCCAATGATAGATGGCTACAAAAGGGCAAAAAGTCGAGCGAGATGGCTCCGCGGTAACGTGTTAGGCTCGCATTCGGGAGGTCGTAGGTTCGATTCTCGTAGCCGACCTTCTTAATCCATAGGATTTTTCGGGGGTTTCCCCGGGTCACCAGGTGAGTGCTGGGAAGGACAATTACATTCCCCGAATTTCCTGTCTTTCCATTTCGTTTCATTAATAATTTGATTATCCTTCATCCCATTGGTTCTTTCAGTGTAGCAAGTGTCAGCGAAGGCATTATGTGCAGCTTGGCAGGGATGATATGCGTACAGGAACTCTTTCCGTCCCTAGTTGTCCGTGCGATTTGGTTGGAAAAGGGGACGGCATCTGGGGGCGTCGGGCCCTGTGCCGAGGTCCCCCTGAGTTGGCTCCGGAAGTCCTAAAGACTTCGAGGTGTCATCAAACTTGGGAAACCTTAGGGGCCTCTGTCAATGTCTGGGTCTGGCCGCCCGGTATCTCCTCTCACTTCATCCTTCCTCGCCGGCGTGCCCCCTTTGGCATAGATACAATAAGTCCAGCTTTAGTGCCAAACCCCCTCCCTATCTCTCCTATTCTTATTCCTAAGGGGCAAGCACTGAAGAGAGAAACTTGCACATTTTGTAAGCTCTCGTTTAATACTTTTTTAAACAACGCAAGGAATTATATATTCTAACTGAATAATTCTGATTTTTAAAAAAGGTCTTTCTTGATTTTCATAAATAAACCTACCTTTTAAAACCCAACACCACATAAAACCAGAACTGAGGCACATATAGAACCCACATTTTCATGGAAAGATATACATTTACTTCTCAAATTGTCAGCATTAGCCTCAGCGTTACACCTGATGCTAGAATGTGTTTACGTGCGTCACAGGAAGTTGGATGAAAATGGAAGTGCGCGGTTGTCGTGGGGAACAAAGCTCAGAGGTAACTGTGATGAATCACATTTCTGTGTTAAAGCTTTTTTAGTTTCGATAGCTCCTTCCGGTGCTTAGAACAAAATCCATCTTCAAGATGACACTTCGCCGCATCACCACTGCATTTTCCTTACAGGTGTAGATCACGGCGTGTGGTAGACAGGTCGTTATTAGAGTTAGGGCAAATATCGTTTTGCTTGTAACGTGTGCGCGCTGCGAGTATGGGTTGATGGGGGAAGGGGATGACACAGGTAACCTGGAACTAATATCACAGTCAGGAGTGTAACAACAAGTATAATTTTAAAAATACATATTATTACAGATATATGACTGTGTAGTGCCAAAAATATAAATATTTACGTGTTGTTTTATCTTCTCATTTGTCTGTTTGTCAAATAATTAGTATATTTCCTAATGAAGTTTTTAAGCTGAGGGTGGTATAGATTGCAAAATGGTATATTAGTATGTACCGTTATTTTATACATATATTCAAAGAACTACAGTAGTGGTGAACTTTCTTGTTCTCCTGCACTCTTACTATCTGACGACGCAGCGAGTTTAGCTTGTGTGTGTATGTGCGTGTGTTATTGTTTTAACAATTGGTGTTTGTACCAAATTCTTCCACTAACGTTTCCAATGTGACAGCCCTTGGTGATTCTGGCATACTGAACTTCGCATAGTGCAGAATGTAAATGCAGAGCGCACAGTGGCCAACTCTACATTATCACCAGCCGGGCCGTGGCCGAGAGATCAGACCATTCGCCTCTCACTAAAGCGGCCCGGGTTCCATTCTAGGCGACCGCATGTGGGATTTGCGGCGCAAGGGTGTGTTTCCTCCGGGTTCTCCGGTTTCTTCCGCCATCTCATTCCACCGGTGCTCCATGTTCTTTCCAGTATCATAAGTGTCACTACCTGTCGTGTCGCATGTAAACACTACCAAAATAAACAGAAAACATAGCCAGTACTGTTGTCGACATGCTGACTTGCTGACTAATCTGTACAGCCCTGGATCCGTGATTTCAGTATGACGTCACGTGTACTAGGTAGAGTGGTAGTTGTATTGATGCTCCACTCAGTAATTTTGTCCTAGCTCTACTCACTATGTTTCAGTTTGGAACTTCGAAATTCTCAACAGTGGCTAACAGTTTATTTCTAAAAAACGAACTTTAATTACTCTTGAAATGTTGTGATCATCCAAAAAGTATTCAGTGTTAAAACTGTAAGCATAAGTTTGAAAGTATATTATGAAATATGTTTAAAACTCGCCCCGTATGGTGACTGGGGTTAAAGAATAGTCCCAGCGTAGTCCATGCGTGTTGTACAAGGCACTAAAATGGATACCCAGTGCTTGGGGTGCACTTGATCCACCCTGACTCTGGTGATATAAATAGGACTCCTGGTCCTCCAGGTTGGCGATTGGGCGCTAGGATGACGACCTAACCGCGGAAAAAGATATTTGTTAAAAAAGAACTCATAAGCCTCGGATTGGAAGGATCATAACCCAATGCAAAGGAAATCAGGAGCATTTGCCACAATATTAGAACAAATTACCCAGTATAGAATGGCAATTATAGGGTTTCAAGGAACCAGATGTTAAGGTAAAGAAATCTGGAAAATGAAGACATATACCTTATACATGTGCAGGACCTGTTCAAAGGATGGAAGATAAAGCCCAAAGAAATTTTGAATGGCAAATTCTCCAACACAAGATCTAAAGGAGACAAAAAAATCAATAGGATGGTGTTGTAAAAAGAGATGGAGGCGGAAAGCAAAAGACAGAGAAGGATGGAGGTAAAAATTGAGGGAAGCGAAGTCCAAAAGGGGCTGTAAAAGTCAGTAGTAGTAATGTTTAAAACTCGTTATAGTTGGTGGATTTGTTTCCCTACATTTGATGAAGCTACCGGTTCCTCTAAAAATACCTTTGTGATTTAAATTTCACAATTTCTCATGTTTAGCCTCTCGTGGGTACTGTGTAGTTACTGCTCCAACTGGATGTTTCACATCTAATGTTATTCTCATACAACGTTACTCTACTAAAGAGAACATAGATTTCAGTGTGTTATTTGCTAAATTGAAATAAAAATGTGAAATGTGAAACGTTGTGGTGGAAAAGAGAAGTAAAAGCATGGTCTTCTTGACTTGTCTGGTCTCAGGAGAACGTGACAAAGACCTCCCTGAGGTGTTGGGTCGATAAGGAAGCTGAACAAAATCACACGCGAGACCCTTGAGTGAAAGCACAGTAATATTTCATGGTGAGAGTTATATTCCACAAGATTGCTTCCCCGCGACAACATGCCATGCCTTGTGGTAAAATCTCTCTGCAGCATTCTTTCCTGAAAGTGTCGCGTTTTATCGATTCCCACTGCCAAATTACCTTCATTGTTGCAGCGCCAACATGGACCACACCTCTGGCTCACACGACAATGCTCATTTGTAACCTTTCACCTGCCGCACAGGCGAGGCTTTCAAATCCCATTAGTGTTAAGTAATTTTGAGCCTACTCTCTAAATTCACTTTGTATTCTCAAACGCACGTTAATTGTATATTATTCCAATAAATGACAGAATAAATGTTTGAAAAACGTCATATACATTAACAATAATACATTTTTGCACATATCCAAACTTTAAAATTCCTAGGCTTAAAAGAAAACAAGACACACGTGATCAACAGTCTGGTGACTTCCCTTTTATACTTTCATAGACACTCTAAAAAACTTAACTGTTCAAACAACAGCTCATTACTTTCTGTGCCACTTATATTAAATAGGTACAGGAGATAGTGCGTTCTATACAGTGAAACCGAAATTATAATGTGAATATATGTAATTGATAATAGAGAGAAACAAAAGGAGATTCTAATCGATAGTTAAGGGGAAGACGTAATAAAGCTGAATAGATTAAAGTCTCAAGAATGGAAGCCTAGGCAGATTTAAATGAGTGATAAGGTTACAATTGTTGTACGTGCAAAGCCCGAACGATTCCGCGGGCTGATTCGTATCTTACCATGACGTGCCCTAAAGTTGACCAATGGAAATCGCTTTCTTCGTGTCGCCCACGCGAAACATATGCAACGCAACACACATTCATTCGTCTTCAATCGAGCAATCGAGCAATCGAGCAGAGAACGCACGTGCAATTTGGGATTTGTACGTAAGCTGGTGCGTATACATTTTTCGGCGGTTGCCAAAGGGTGACAAAGTTCAAGTATTATAAAGTTGCAGTTGAAGTTAGAAAGTTATATTCTATTTACATATCGTCGGCAGTTCTCCACAAATCAGAAAATTTGCAAATAAATTCAAATGTTTGTTAATTCTTCGTTTGGATCCATTCCTACCACAACTCACGCATACCTTGCAGATTGAGACCTCTTGCTAGAGCTGGTCAGATGCCGGGACACCAAACACAGGATAGGAGATATCCTGGCGACGAGATCTTACAGATCTTAAAGGCGACGTCTTCGACTTAGAGGAACATTTGCGTCAACAGAAATTCGATATCGTCGAAAATAGAGGAGTAAAAGTTCAACGAATCTCCTCCAAAAAGAATACTTTTAGAGAAAAGGGGGTAAGTTGTCTGTCTCTTTGCCTGTGTGCCCTTCTTTCTGTGGAAGCGTACTTAAAACGAAAATCCGGTTGAATACCAACTTCAATATCTCTGGAGTTTAGTATCTCTCACAAAATTCATCATACTCTAACCTATTCTTTAGTTGGAAAATGTTCTTTAATTTTCATTGCACAAAATAGTGGTCCTGATTAATTTAACACGCCACATATTTAAGATATTTTAATCAATAATAAAATGTGCAGCCTGTATTTTTTTCTGAAAGTGTGTCCAGTCCTCTTTTCCTCAACAAATGTTGTATAGTGGATAAACCATATGAAATAGGCCATTACTTACTTCCCAGTACCGTTGAGCTTGTTAAATATACAATTTACATCAAACAACTTTCTTGTAACTTTGCCATTTCTTAATTCGTTAACAGATTTCTAAGTTTCTCCAGATGGCATCTAAGTACGATTCTTATTTTTGTCCTGCGTGGATCCTTGCGAACAGTTGTGTTTTGTTTTCTTCATCATTCATTTGAAATTGTTTCTATCAGATATGTATCATAGATAAGGTAACGTGAAAAGAATAATCGCTTTTACAATAATACTCAGCATATAATGGATTTCAGAATGCAGTGCACAAAGAAATTCAAGTGGATGTGACATACATTGCTTTTCCTGATAATCATATTACATATTCGTAAGAAAGTCTCCGACAGAGGTTTATAGCAAAAAATAACTAATTTTCATATTCTAATGGAAAAATTACCAATTATTTTCTATGGTCTAAAATTCAATATTACATTTTCACGTATACTCAATTCCATTAACATTATTCTAAAACAGAAACGTAGACTATTGCCTATTTTGTTTGTGATATACATAAATTAAGTAGGGTTGGAAGCGTCAGCGATTGTCGCGGCGGCAGCACGACAGGGGGAACAAATGTGCTCTGGATATATCGTTTCCGAGATTGGAAGGCGAGTCACTGGTTTCCCGGCCCCCGTGGGATAGTACAAGCCCGAGGGAGGAGGGAAGCCAAGCCAAACTCTGCCGGGGTGCTTCTAACTAGGAAAATGTAGGGACCCTGCCACCTACTTTGTCGTGACAAATTTTCAACCGCCCTTAGGATCCATTCGCCTCATCCATCCTCCCGGGGGGGGGTGCCCCGTCAGAACATAGGCACTAAAGATCGCCTTTCGGACGAGACGCTAAGTCTCCCTCTGCAAGTTCTCATAGATTCATACTAGAAGAGATGGGATCAGGAGCACTGGAAAATAAGAGAACAGTTATTGGAAGAAAACAATGAATAAATACAGAGGTACCAAAAACACTGGAACACGTCCTACGTATACCCCCTTAAAGATATCAACGCAAGTGTTATTTTATAAAACTTCACGAAGAAGTCTTAGACGACAACGGAATAGGTGGAGGGACCAGTTCAGTCAGCTTCGGCCTATAGGCCTAAACCTTGCGAGAAAGAAGAAGACTGAATTCTACTTAGGTACAGCACTTGTAAGATATTTCAGTCTTGTTTATTAAGCCGTTATATTTCAGAGAAGTGGCGCTTTGCAAGTTTTAAAAAAAATCGCCTGGTTTCATTGACATAAATTTCTCTACTCACTTTAGTTATACAAAAGTTATCCAGAGTAAACAGATCAATATAGGCTATAGCCAAAAAATTCAAAATATACATTTCATTTTCCATAAAAATATGTCAAATATAATATATTATAGTATTATATAATCAAAATCGTTAGTCATTTTCGTGAAAATCAAAATTTTCTAAACATTTTCAACGTCGCATCCTCAAAAAACATTAAACTTAAACACCAACTTTGGTTTTTTAACCACCTTTGTTTTTCAGTTATGCTGCCCACAGAATGACAGACATACACACACGGACCTTTTTTAAAAATACTTTTTTTATTCAGTGTGCCTAAAAACACATACTTCCGGTGAAATCTCGACATCGAATTTTTAGGTGGAATACAATACTTCCTGTACTTACTATAAGTAGTAGAGAAAGTAAAAAAGGTAGTGATAGAACTATTGAAAATAATTATTGTATTGCGTTTGACATTTTAAACGAAGCCAAGCGTGCTGAGAGTTTATTAATTCCAGAAGAATCAAAAGATTAGTATGTATACTGTTGTTGGTTTTAAAATTAATTTAATGACGTGATTCTTGTGTTTGAATGTTGTTGCACTTGGGAGAGTGACGATTTCGGGTTTTCTTACACGCACATTGGAGAAAATTATGTTGTGACGGTGTTGACCTCATCGCTGTCTTATTGCCGTGGTAATTACGTCATTCATTTTCTGCCACTGGTGCCAGAAAGAGGACAATTTCATAATAAGCCGTTTTAATGCTAGGGTTTCATAAACAATGTTTCTTACTTCTTCTGTAAACAGGTAGGTAGAAGAAAAAGGGGGAAAAAAGCTTTGATTTCAAAGGTGTTCTTAAATATGTTGATATTTTACGTTGTTTTATTGTAATTGGTTAGACCATTAAACACTATGGTTTATGAGTTGTAGAGTAACGACATTTAAACATAAATGTCTTCATTTTATGATAAGCAGGTTTTTATAAGAAACATTTCCATTAGATAATACGGTCCGTATAGTTAGGAAGCTGAAACAGCAAGCAAATGCTTAGCAGGAAGCTGAAACAGCAAGCAGATGCTTAAAAAGCAATCCAGTGTATGGTAGCCACGAGCTCATTTAGCCACAAAAGAACAGCCACGTTTTCAGTCGTCAGCACGATGGCTTCCCATCCCAGGGGTCCCGAGATCGATTCCTGTCTGAGGGGGAATATGTATTGCTTTAATTAGGATGATTTCCAACACTCGGTAGGGCCCTAAAATTATATATGCAAGAGGGAAATGGTGTATGTCACGGCAATATATGTATGTGTAATTGAATTCAATGTATAGGTGTTAGAAACATCAGATGCTATTTCTAAAAAGTCGCTAATATGAGCTTATATAGCTATACAAATTGAGCCATATATAAAACATTCATATGATTTCCTGAACCCAGTATCGTTTATTTTTATGTCTCTTCCAAAAACTAATCTTTGAAAACCTTATTCTTTTATTTATTTCAGTTAATGTGCCTTAGTACTAACCGACGGATGCCCGAGTTTGTTTAAGTACAGACTCGTGAGCAAGAGGTTCGTGGTTCCAATTTAGTCAGAATCGTTCTCTCTAGCAGTAGTTTTTCCCAAAATGTCCTCCGTCCTCTGATCTGGCAAAAGCCAGGAAAGTACTTTAAACAGGCCTAGGAAGGTTTCTTTACAAATATCCTTTCCTAATAATGACTTCATTTGTGTATCATCATTATCCACTGCCCGTTACGTCTCACGCAGCAAGAAGTAGTGTCAAGCACAGCAAAAAAGGTGCATCGTAAAGACACACGATAGAAGTGAAACTTTCATATTACAGGGAAACACTTTAATTATTTTTAAACCACAATCTGTCACACACAACACTTTAAACCAAATGGACTATTCACAAAATCACGATTTAAATTATGTGCATTCTTGAATGCCCACAACAAAATTATATATTTTAATGAATAAAATAGATTATAAATAACGAGAACACTAAACAATACTCGAAATGCGTTGGTTATACACACATGTTTCAGAGGATGTTCTGTTGACAACCAACAGTTGTACTCAGTGATCGCCACGCCGCCTGAACGCAGTACACGCAACCACGGACAACGAGAATGAAAGAAAGCGAGAAGAGCACTCTTCTCAGATACCCGAACGCAAGCTAGATACTACTCCACCACTTTTCGTCACACAAAAAGGTTGCGGATCAGAATTTCAAAGCCTTTCACTTCAAAAATCGGGTGCTTTACTTTTAGATTAGCTTCTCCACCCATTCTTCAACAAATTATTATTACAAAAGTTTATTCTATCTACTCATACCGAGCGGGATGGCTCAGGCGTTAACATTTATGGTCCGCAGGAGGTCGTGGGTTCAATCCCCGTGGCCGATCTTCCTGGCCCAAGGATTTATTTGGATGTTTCCCCAGGTCACCAGGTGAATGGTGTGAATGAGTTCCATATACATTCGAATTTCCTGTCCCTCCATTTCGTTACATTAATAATTTCTTTTAACCCTTCGTCCCGTTAGGTTTCTTTCAGCGTTGGAACCTGCGAGCGTCGCGGCAGCAGCACGGCAGGGGAAAAGGATGCGCTCTAGAAATCTGTTCCCACGGATTGGAAGGTGAGCCTACTGGTTTCTGAGCCCATCATGGGATGGTACAAGCCCAAGGAGGGAGGGGCGCCGTCCCACGCCCCCTAACCTAAGGGTAGGGAGAGCAACTGGGCTGAACCAGCCGGGGTGCCTCTAACTGGGAAAATGTAGAGACCCTGTCACCTGCTCTGTAGTTGTAACGTTCCGGACGTCCTTGATATCCAGTCGTCTCATCCGTCCTTCTGGGGGTACCCCGTCAGGGGCATAGGCACAAAAGATCGTCTTTCGGTCGAGTCCGTCTCCGCAAGTTGTCATAGAGCCATGTACTCCATGTTACTTGAGATAAACATTCGGAGAAATGCTCTTATTGAACATTTCCTTTTAGGTACAAGAAGATTTGGAAAATATTTAAATATGTACGTTTCTGAATTAGGTACCAATTGTCAGGGTTTCCTCTGCGAAGATACAAATTTTCAAAAATATTTTTGTTTTCTAACCAAATAGCCAATTGCCAGAATCAAAGCAGCGCCACACGTGTGCCCGCAGGAGTTCTTTCACGGGCACATAAATCTATTGACATGGGGCTATCGCTTTTAAGCACTCTTGAAAACCATCGCTCTGAAGCGGGTTTAAACCTACGACCAATTGAGCCACCCAACCCGACGCCCGGAAGACTCATTCACGATGTCAGTAATCAATTCTTTATCGAAACTTTAAAACTGCATATGAGTATTCTGATAAGTTGTCATTTTACTTTCTCTATTAGGTATTTATAGTAAGTAGAGGAAGTATTGCATTCCACCTAAAAAGTGATGTCGAGATTTCATAGGAAATACATATTTTGAGGTTCACTGAAACCAAAGCCAAGCATTTTTAGAAAGCGTTCTGTATGTGTGAAGGCGTGAACAGTATAATTCAAAAACTAAATTTCAGTTATATTAGAAACCTGATATTTAAGATCAGGACCTTTCAAGTTTGTGACACCAAAGATTGTAAATAAAAGCCATTCAACTATCCTTTACATGGATATTTCTTCTTTCTTTCTTTTTTTTTTTTTTTTTTTTTTTTTTTTTTTTTTTTTTTTCCTAAAATATCACTCACATTTTTAAAAGAAATACCACATGTTTAAGCTATTATCATTCAAATAAAATGAATTTTTTAATTTCCGAAATAGCCTGTAAGGTCTTCTTTATTCTCAATGACTTTCATACGATTAGCAAACTGTAAGAGGTAGAAACAAAAAAGGAGATCTCGTTGAAACACACAATTTCTATACATATTTTCCGTTGACCATTTCAGAGATATTCTCTGTTGTCAGTTGGAGTTTTCAAATAATTTATATTTCTCGGAACTGCAAATTGCTAGTATTGTTTTGTTTTCTTTCTTTCATTCTATGTTCATGTGAAGAAAATAGAATTTCAACGACTTTGAAAAGATTGGACTACCGTTGTAGCCTAGTTTATTCTTCTTATGCCTATAACGAATATGTAAATGACTTCACTTATCTGTATTAACAAGAAGTGGCCAGAAGAATAAGCTTTTGTAAAAGAGTGAGTAGAGAAACTCGTCCAAATGCAACAATTTGATTAAACGTATACGACCATCTAAAAATTGAACTTATTGAAAACAGTACAATAAACTCTATGTGGAAGTTCCTCATGGTGTTGGAGATATTCAGAATCTCATCGAATGGGATCTCTTAAAGCCTACGGACCGAGAAAGGTGAAAGAGTAGGCAATAAACTACCAGTGTACTTCACAAATGCCATAAAAACTTGAAGTAGTATCTCTACATCAGTCTCTCTTTGTATGTTTTATGTACTCTAAACCCTCTTCTTTAGTTTATTGCATTTAGTTGAGAGCGGAAGTCAAATGAAAGCCTTAAAAATGTAATAAAATGTCGAATCTTCTCGCCATTCTTCTGTAAGTTGGCTGCACTCAGGTACTGTCACCAATGCTTTAAAATGCCAAACAGATGGCAGCTTACTGCAGACAAGTGAAACGCTGCCACAATACCAGTTTAAAATGACTGCATCACTTGCCACAAGCACAAACGAAGAAGAATGCTTCGTCGTACGTTTTCTCAGCAGTGTAGGTACGAAACCTATTGAAATCCATCGTCTAATGGAGGTTCAGAATGTTGATGCATGTTTATCGCTGGAATATAAAGTTTAGAAAGGATGTGACTTACGTGGCAGACACTCTCCGCCCAGGTTCGGCACACTGCGTAAACACTTGGTCTGTTGCAGCAGTTGAAGTTATTGCGATAGAACCTTATGACGGTGAGTGAAATAGTCGCAAATCCAAGCATTAGCCATGGCTCATTGTCAACATACATTATTCATGACGTACTTGTTTCGCTGTTTATAAGGTGGGTGCTGCGGCAGCTCCCTACAGAACTTCGGCCTACAATCAGATCATAGTGACGTGGACGTCTGGTGTCATTTTGCAACATGATAATCCCCAGCTTCACACTGCTCCTGCAACAATTATAACCATCGCGGACCGGCAATACTCTTCCACATGTGCCATACTCACCAGATCTCGCCCCGAGTGATTATCACATGTAAGGTCCACTCAAACAGACGTTGGAGGAAAGACATTTCGTTCCGAAGAAGTGCACGAGTGGTTGTGTGTGTGTGTGTGTGTGTGTGTGTGTGTGTGTGTGTGTGTGTGTGTGTGTGTGTGTGTGTGTGTGTGTGTGTTTGGGGGACGGGTGTGTCTGTGTGTACAGTCGTTAAGAGAAATGTGAATTATATCGACAAAGATAATTTAGGGACATTTAATCATCGCTTCGAAATTGTTGTATGAAGGAGTTTCGAGAGACAGAGAGGGTAGTACTGAAAGGCTGTGAAGTATGTGTCAAGGTTACAATCGGACAGAACAGCTGTGAGTTGCAAGATTACGAAGTGTAGATGCGTGTTAACGACGATAAAACAGAATTGTGCTTTGTGCTCCAGTTTTATAAAATAAAGTGACAAGATAAAGCAACCTGACTTGTCATTTTGTCACAATATGATTAGTATTAACTTCGAATAGGGCAATCTCGGAAACCTAAACCAATTTTGATAATTCTTAACGTGACGTTGCCAAATCTCTCATAGAAATTAAAGTTTGCTTGACATTTTAACATTAAATTGTGACTAAATTCATTCGAATTAAAGTAGAAATGCATTATAGAATTGTTCACATAATGTTTTCGCGACGGTTATTGAAATAATAAACTACTCATATCCATTCGTCAAGAAGGTAGATAGCTCCAAACATTTGACACAAATTATTTTTTTTTTCGATTAAACGGTTCTTTATTGACAATAATTATATTGGCATATTTGTCACACTCATCGTGTAGAATCCCTAGTTAACGTATGCCCGACGCAGTATTTTCCATCCTGTAAACTATCAAAACCGCAAAGCTTTAACAATGTCGTTGGTTTTAATGTAATTTCTAACTTGTCATTTAAAGTTTCCTGAAATATGAAAGGCTTTTAATATGATGGAAAATAAACTTATAAAAACCACCGGTTCTGCAGTAGCTTTTTATTTGCTCTTTCCCCAAAATTGCTTCTGTCTGTCAACAAACCGCCATACTATATCCTGAAAGGGGAATGTTTAACTCCTGCACACTAACCACCTGTGAGATACTTTTCTTGTCTCTGGACCAGTCAAACGGCTTTTCCTTCTAAATTAAATATCATTCTCGTTTAATTTTCTCGACGGCAGGTCTCTCTTTTGATTTCCATACAGGAAATTACATAGGATATGTTTGAAATTCAATTAAAAGTAGTCGTTAGTAGAAGTTCATTCAATTACAATAGGCATAATATTAAACCATAGACTTTCAGTGGTTACTGGGCACTTAAAAAACTCAATAACGAGCTAATACACCACTAATAAAAATCTTCTTGAGCTGCTGCTATTTGCACATAATCGCGACGCTATGTAGAAATATTCCATGTGAATACTTCTGTAACATGTACTTAAACCTTGAAATAAGGGCGAGAAAGTAAAATTGGGTTCACTACAAACATACACCATTCATCTGTTTGTGAGAAGAAACACAGTGCTTAACTGCTTGTACGAATTTCAAGCCCAACGCTAGCAGATTGGATGTATATATAATGAAATTGAAAATTATAGAAAGCTCTATAAAATGTATGTATAGTATAAAAACAAAGAAGAAATTTCACAAAAGCCTGTGGTCAGTATAAACTTACTTTATAATTTTTCAAGCATCATTGGTGTATGAAGGGACTGTGGTTGTAAGAAAGAACGGCCAGAAAATAGAATGCTTAGGTGTATTCAAGGCTGGGAAGAACCGGTCGGATTTGCAGCTCGTATGTCACATGTGGTCAGTTATGTCTCAGTTGAAATTGGACAGTAATCTTGAACCGGAGTCGGAGGGAAACAGGGGAAGAATGATTTGTATGGGATGGCTGTTGTCTGGATAACATTAACTATGCACCACATTTTTGCCCCCCATAAATCATAATACACTGCAACAGAAAAGTTACGTGAGCCGAGGGGCATTTTGAGACTATGCAGAGGAAGGTGGACGCTTTGCCATTATAAGCTCTTCGCAAAAACTACATTTAATTCTGCTTGCCTCCACTCTATACTGGTTACATAAATATCAGCAAGTCGCCATTACTTAGTAATGCTGGACAGTTTAGCGGCCAATTCCTGAATCAGAGACGTATAAATATACTAGGAGAAGATGTTAACGAAAATCAAGCACATCATTTACACACAAAAGCGGTTTTATTTTCTTAAATGGTTCAAACAATTGTACTAATATAATGCATTAAATATTGCCGTGAATGGAATATACCTTGGAACTTTCTACAAATAGACCCGTGAAATATCTTTTATTATCGTTAAATTGTACATAACTGGGAGGTCATAACAACAGTCAAAAACTTCCATAATAGAAAGCAATAAAGTATGCAGCTTGTGTCAAATAACCCGGACTGTAATCCTCAACGAGGTCAAGAACGAACCGAAGACCTAGGGTTATAAGGTACAATACACTGAGAAGTTGAATAAGAGGGGAAAAGCTGGGACAAAATTAAGGATTTAGCAAAAGTTATTCGGTGACGTGCTTTTATTAAGGCCCTGTGCATTCAAGAGGAGAGACAGGAATCTCCACCGTCAGCACCGAGAAGAACATTTCAGTAGTCTTCACACGCACATGATGGAATTTCCATTGTTACAGACTTATCGGAAGACATAAAACAGTTATGAAGTGTCCCCAACGTTTTATTATCCCTACTAGTGTTGTCTTAATTAGTGGACTTAAACAATAGGTGTTATTGTTTCTTTTGTTTGCAGATGTCGCCGCGGAACTGCATGAGGAGCGCTCCAATACGCCGACTGCGACACCCTCTCGAGGAGAGCCCTCTTTGGGGTGTACTAGGGAGCGTCCTGGCAGGAGCCCTGGCCCTCACAGTGGGCCTTCCAGTCCTTCTCATAGTCTGCATCCTCATACCCTTCTGCTTGCTCGGCCGCTGGTTGCTTCTTTTCATCTTCTGGAACAGACAGAGTTCCACAACTGGAAGAGGTACATCATCAGCTTCTTTCTAGCGACATTCAGTGCTCAAAGCAATCTAGTTGTACTAGTTATACCAAATCAACACAAATGATGTTCTGGTTTTAAATACGCGTAACTTGTTTTTAATAAAACTTAGAAACGTGAAACTAGTAGCAATGGAAAAACGAACTCAAAAGGTTTTGGTTATAGTATCACAGCAACATTGGCAACATTGACACATAATTGCATACAGCATTGTGCATTGTTGGAAATTACAAAATTTGGATAGGTGAGCGTTCTGCGTTCTCAATCACCATGTTAATCAATCTGTAATTGTTGAAAAGACATTTTCGGACAAGAGTTTGTGTAGATCCATTAGTGGGTCATCAGTTCAGTTAAGGGGAACTCTCATGGAGCTTAACACGAGGCTACCGAACAGATGGATTGGCCCTGCTGGTGATGATAGAAAACCTCCGTTGCCCTCTGCGTTCGCCAGATCTGACACCCCTTGACTTTATTTTTTGTATGGGATGATGCTAAAAATCTTGTGTACGAGCCACCTCTTTCCAGATAGTCCTTGCTTTAAGAGGAGGTAAACTCCAGTTACAGGCGGAGCACCACGTGCAATGGCCAGCAGTGGGGAGATCCCTGTACCCTAAAGGGGAGCAGATATACCCACTAAAAAAAAACCTCACCATGTGTTAGTATGTGAATTTTTGCACGATAATTCGTGCAAGTTTAGTGATATTTTCTGTGCCTACATAGCACCCCGGTTACTATGTGAGTGCTACAAACTGGCATACCTTGCACGCGAGCTCCTCAGGCGTTACTTATTCGTAAATATGATGAAATCTGGACAAGACCAAGGGAATTTGTGTCTTGTTTTAGCGATATTATTTCTAGCGTTGCACAGTCTTGTCAGATAAAGATCTACTTTGTAGAATGGACTGGCGATGAGCCGAATGGTCCATTGCTCTGGCATAGCCGTTCGTGAAGTTCATTTTCCTTGGAGGTGGCTCGGTCGTAGAAGTGTCCAACTCCATTATGCGGCGGCCCACAATCACCGCGCACTCTGGTGGGAGGCCCTTGATCTCTCAGTCCGCCTTGACAGTCGCCAAAGAGTTGAAGGTCTGTGTAAAAGGCTGCGATCTGAAAAACTCATTTGGAAGAGATAGATACGATTAGGGAACTTTAGTAGAGTAATCTGTGTCAGTCACGTACAAGTAGGTTGTCTAGTTATTTCTGTACTATATAGCGATAATGTTTAACAGCGCGCATCACATCAGTTAACCATCACATACTAGGTAACAAACCCATGAGGCAAGAATGTGAAACTACGGAGTTATTTACGTGATCTCATCACACATACAGGGCGAGGCAGTGTATGTACACTTTGTTCAGATATAATCATGTCTTCAGGGGAGTAATATCTCATATATCGGGAGGCGTCAGAGATATCCATTTTTGCTGCAATATTCACTACGCCAAGCTACTAATATTTCCCTGTACTAGTAAATATATAACAAGTGAACACAGCGTTTTGAAAACCAAGGTCAGTACGCTAATCACTTTGCCAGGTAGTACTAGAATGTACCTGGACGGAAATGTACAACAGACTTGACGCGTGCCGTGTTACCAAAAGAACTCGCATGGAAGTTGTAAGTTATTGTAACAAAACTTTTAAGTTTGTCTTTCCACTTGTACTGTTTTCATGTGTCTAAGTTTTATTAAATTCAAGTTACATGAGTTCAAAACCCAAAGAGTCATTTGTGGTAACTCTGTATTTGAAAGAACTGGGATGTACTCTTACAATCAGGGTCTGGAGAACAAAACATCTATGTTAAGTATTTTAGGCGTTTATTACACGACGTAGTTAAATGTTAGATTACCCCCATACGTTTTTTTATCATTAGAAAATATAGTTTTCCACTCTCATATTGTAAACTCTTGTTATGATTATCTAAGGCTGCTAATGAATGAGCTCGAGAAAGTGTTTAAGTTCTTTATTTTGCTTTATTTCTTTCTTATCAAAGCGATAATTATATCTACTAGTGTGACCTATTCTTAAGCAATATCTATCTTGTTCGTATATACATAATTAACTGATCAACAGAACTAACTGATGTTTATTATACATACTGCAGTCTCCACGTGGTTCATATTTAACTGAATTTATAATTCCCCGATGTTCCAGCTACTGAGTAGGCATACTTAAGGGTTTGTTATATTACCGAAAATATCTTAGAAAATTGCGTCCAGTAAATAATATGCTAGAGACCTTGTTTCTCGATTTACCCTCCTCGTATGGCACACCCCAGGACTTACAAGCGGGCGTCTGGGGTCAGATGTCTGTCGAGGAACGAACTCTGGATCAGAAAGAGTAGCCAGGACGGGTGATCATTCCAAAGCCTGAGCAAGGGGATTATTTGAAATGCGAGCGAAATTAATGAAAGAAAAGGTGATGATGCAGCAGCTGTTGGAATAAATGTCGGGAGAAGTCGGAGAAATTTCGTTCAGACGCAGCTTTGTTCACCACAATCCCACATACGGACCCCTGGGATCGAACCCGGTATGCCTTAGTGAAAGGAGAGTGGTCTAAGCACTCGACCATGGCGCCGCCAAATTTTGGGGATCTGCTGTTTTAAATGTAAAACTCGCTTGCTAAGAAAAGAGGCTAATCAACTTTCGATTACTGCTCAGAGATTGGAAGTTGGAAAGTTGATCCTCTATTTGCCTAGCATTAAAGTGGATTTTTATTTCAAAACGGAGTATGTGCGACCATTGATGAGTATCTAGAACAAATCGGTATCTCAGATCCAAGAAGAAGAAAATGTTTCGAAATGTTTCTTCAAACTTTGTACCAAATTAGAATATCGTCAGCTTTTTAGTCCTCCAAACATATAAACATCTTGTGTTCCACAATAAATGTGTTTTTGTACTCTTTGTTGTTCGTGTGTTCTGTTAGGTAGTAAAAGCACTATTCAGTTAGTATTAGAAAAAGCAGTACCTAGTTTGTATCACGTGAGGGAACCCAGCCTCAAAGGACTGGTTGTAATCTCTGTAAACAAATTTCAGTGATGTCCCGCTTATGAAAAGCAACGTCATCCCCAGTGATGGGCTGTCAGGTGTGCCTTCATGTGAGCTATAATTTCGCATCTCATTTGCCTATGACGAAGAGGGTAATTAAGATGATGTATGGTAATCGTGTCTGAAGTTCCCCATTCCTCGTTACCGGCTTTCCAAATGCATCATAGCTCACAGATGCCTGGCTCCTCACTTCTGTTTTACGAGTTCAAAAGTGCAAAAACCATTGATTGATTTCACAGGAATGTTACTAAAGGAGAAAGCATGGAATCTCGTTACCAGCTCTGTCTTCTCGAGGAAGCTTTTGCTTGGTGCATAAGTAACTCGCCCATATAACTATCGTGCGACATTGTAGATTCTCTGGAAAAAAATTTTCTGCATTTCAAGTACAATAATTTAAAATACTTCTCCGCTATACATGCAGTTGCAAGATATATAAACAAGATACATATATACAAGATCGTATACACGGGAGGGAGGGACTAGGAGGGCAAACCACGTCCCATCCTTCAGCACTGCACCCCACTAATGACGCCCGTTGTAGGCAGCAGTGGAGGACGCAGTGGTCGGAAGGTGGACTGTGGTACCGCATCGGGCTATTGTCCCGCGGGGTTTAATTGATAAATATAATTAAAGAGCAAATTCCAATTAATAAAACTGCGCGAAAACTAAAAACGCGATTCATTATTGTTATTATTATTATTATTATTATTATTATTATTATTATTATTATTATTATTATTATTATTATTATTATTATTATTATTATTATTATTATTATTATTATTATTATTATTATTATTATTATTATTATTAATAATAATAATTACCATTATTGTTACTATTATTACTATTATTGTTATAATTGTTATTGTTATTATTATTACCATTATTGTTATTATTACTATTATTGTTATAATTGTTATTGTTATTATTATTACTATTATTGTTATTATTATTATTATGATTACCATTATTGTTACTATTATTACTATTATTGTTATTATTGTTATTGTTATTATTGTTATTATTATTATTATTATTATTATTATTATTATTATTATTATTATTATTATTATTGTTATTATTATTATCATCATCATCATTAGTCATCATCATCATTATATCATTATTATTGTTATTGTCGCCATTTGGTCTCCACTTAAACTATAACGGCCCTCATAGCCGGGGTCGCTGGAGCGTATGTCTTTGGCGCTCCGCCGCACAAAAGGTTACGGGTTCGAGTCCCACCTGGGACATGGATGTTACTATGTGTGTACGTGTCTGTGTCTGACATAATAAACTGAGTAAATAATAAGAAAAGCAGTTGCAAATGGCAAAAGGTTAAAAAAGTTATGACTAGAATTACAAGCGCTTACAAAAGTCATACAAAAATTAGTTTCAAAATGGGCGGATCTCTCCAATATCTCTATTTAAATACCAATGCTTGGTCATTAAATTCAGACTTTGTTTTCTTTCCTAATGAAAGTATTACATTATTTCTAACGCTTTGATGTTTGAAGAACCTCGAAAAAGTCATATACATACACACGTTTTCGTCGACAGCATGCGCAGATATTAAAGAAATTTGCAAACCACTTTCCAGTCTGTGCAAATAAGCAAAGATTTAAAATCGTTGTTCCTCTTTGTATAATAAATTCACACAAAGACTTTAAAAATGTTTTGGGTATAAACCAATCATACTATCTATCTTACAATTCTATTTGAGAGGGGGGCTGTTTTATAGGAGATCCAGATTGGTTCGTTGTTGCATAGTGATTAGTAGGGCATTTCTCATCGGTTTACTTCTGCAATTCATTGGTCGGCCTTAAGAAGAACAAGTAACACCCCATATCTTAACATTTGTTTTATTACATAACCCTAAATTTTGAAACATTGCAACCTATGTAATAAGGTAATCTCTACAGTATCAAAGAAACACGAAAGGAGGTCGAAAACTCTTTTTTAACCCTCACAACAACTGTATGTCATACAGAGCCTTTTAATCGAGCTTCAGGTTGACAGTGTTGGAAATAACACCCCCCCCCCCCCACCCCATTCTGTTCGCTAGCTGTCAAATGCACAACTTATGCCGCGGAAATAAAATCCTCCCGAAGTGGTTATCTGTGAGGAAAGAAGGATTTGATTCCAGATCGAAGCCTTTACAAAAGGCTTTTCTAAAGGAAGCTTTCGGTGGTTGCAAATGCAGTATAAAGCACAGTTGGTAATTCGGGTATTACCTATAGACTAACACATTTTGCATTTTAAATGTGTCTATGCCCAATCTTAAACTAAAAACAAAAGGTTTTATCCTATCCTATGGTAGTTTGTAGAGATTATACAAATACCTAGACGCACTTAAACCAGTTATTAATTACAAATGAAGTGTTTCTATAGGAATCATTTTCCACTATACGAAATTTGTTCATTACACATTTGCTTAGCTTTTATTCAGATCTGATCGTTATATTTTTAAAAGCTTTTATTCTATAAACGAGTGCATTGAAATGAATAATGTGATAAAGTTGGTAAGTAAAGCCACTAAAAGCAGTTTTACATATGTTGTATGGTTGCATCCACGCCACTCAATGAAACCACAGACGGCGAGTGCTGATGATGCGAACAGGAAAAACACTGCGCAGCCGATGTTCATTGGCTCTCTCGGTATATTCACGTTTATAATATTAGAATGTAATGAAAAATATGCAGAATAAAATAAGCTCCTTCAAAACTTTATTTTGAAAATGTGTTTCCTGAAAATTTAATCAATGAGGCTACATTAAAATTTCAATTAATTTTTCGTCCTAAAGAACCGATCTGAACTAGAAGATGTCGCTACTCGTGATTCAAAACGTTGCTTTGGTAATTATTTTGCATAATACCTCAGTTTACCTTCTTGGCTATCTATGAAAACCATTTTCTTATACTTGTCTTATATAGCTCATTCAGCTCTCTATTTGCAAGAAGATAATACAGCTAAAATAAAACCGCATGCTTTAAACAGGCAGCCACAAACTAAACACAACATACATTCAAAACTGTAGCTAGCCTTTTTACCACTCGTTGAACTTTCCAGGAAAGTGCTGTTTTTTCATTTATTTTTTACTTATTTGATTTGCAAATTCTGCTAAAACTCCTCATGCTAAACAAACGTCAAAGCTGACGAGAATGAGAAAGGAAAACAACATTTTATCATTATCATTAATACCTTTATAGGACATGCTGCTGCATTCAACTTTTGAATTTTCAAATATGTTAAGCAAAGGTTAGCAATTATTGTATTAATATTAGTGTCCAATGCCCAGAAACTTGAATGATCTCCATTCTTATTGTTTCTCAAAATAAGTTTGATGTTGAATCCATATAAGTTGAGATTAGAAGTGAACATTTGTGCAGATCAAACATTTTTCACAGTTTCTTATCTTGATAATTAACTTTCTGAATAATCTTAAATTGATAAATCAATGTCCTTCCAAACAAGGAGGACTCCTTGAAAGTTTACATTGACTGACAAAACAGAAAAACTTTCGACAATATAAAATGTGTTGTGACTATTGCAGGAGGACCCGAGTCTGTGAGAGGCAACGATGGCCGGTGGTTGGGTTCTGCCTGGCGCTACTCTGTCATTCATGCCGTGCTCATCTTCGAGGCAGGTGCCGGACTAGATGTGGACCAACTCCGCAACCTCTTGCTGACCAGGGTCGTGCCTCTCTACCCCAGGCTCACCAGACGTCCAGTTCCCCTACCTCTATCCGCAGGTATACCGCATCAATCCACTCTTAGAACCCAACTCGATGTAAACACGTGACGTCACTAACCAGCCCATGATATACACCATAACATACACAGTCCACCAGCTCATGGTCCCTGGCAGGAATGCAGCGAGCCACTACATCAGTAAACAAATCCAGGTGCTCAGCGATATCTGAAGCTGGACTAATGCTTCTGGTTGCGCTTACAATAATAGTGCCAATCTTAGAACGTTTATTCACACCAGACTAAAGCAAAGAAGTCACTCAAAATAGTTAAATTCAGATGTTACTCAGTTCATGCAGTATGTTTAGCTTATAAAAACGATATACTCTCATCAATGTGATGTTGCTATCTACCCGGCTTTAATCAATATATGTAGGAAATAGTTCTCCCGCTTTCTCGCAAATGCTTTATTTTAATCAGATAATCGTGCCTCCAAGTCACCCTATTAGTACTTTTTTTGTTTTTTGTTGTGACACTTTCTCTATTTGAAGCCCAGCTCTGAAATTACTTTCCAAAGCAAACTTCGCCTCCATGAAAAATGTATCTTTTCCCGAATAATAGGCAGCAATTTGTATAGTAAAAACAGCTTCTCAACAACGTAAAAATCGTGCATAATTCTCCCACTCACACACCCTAAATTACCCTTTACATGGAAAATTTTTTAAACATGTTTATTTTCTTGAAAATGGCTCTAACGATTTTGATTAAAATGTCATGTGTTTGAGATATTTTGATAACAAATGAAATGTATATCTTGAATTTTCTGGCAACAGCCCCTGTAGTCGTATTTACTCTGGACGACTTTTGCATAACTGGTAAACCGTTGGAGATAAACCAAATCATACTATACAAACAATGTAGATCTTGCTAAAATACACAATTTATGTCCAAATAAATTTTCTTGTAGGGTGAACTATTTCGGAGATATTCCTTGTTATGTGTGTGAGTTTCGGAAAACTTAAAACTTCGAAGAAATGGAATATCGTTGTTAATTTTTTGTATGTTAAGTGTGCAAAGAGAACGGAATCTCAAAGCTTTAACACATTTGACTGTCGCACAAAGCCTACTGTATTCTAATATTCCCCTTTTACCTACAAGGAAATAAACAATAAGATAATTTGTCAAATGCTTGTCTCAGCTAACACGAAGAACATAGAGGAATAAGAGTTTGTAAGAATGGTCAGTACAAGAGTAGAGAAAGTCATGTGAGTGCAACACATCAGATTTTTTACTTTACTTCCAACATAACATCAGTGACTCAAACGATTCTACAGTTGAAACTAAGAGAGAGCCGTTAGTAAATATATCATGAATAACATTGGAGGTAAGTTGACAACATCTAAAGCAGAAGAACGTTTGCCAGGATGTTTACAAAACTCTGATTACAGTGCTAAGGTCTCTCTCCTCTCCCCTTCATTCCCCTAAGGCCATAAGCTGGTGGGCAGAAGACAGCAGCACCTTAAATGTGCGCAATTACCTGTGGGTTTTCAAGAAGTTTGTTTGAAACTGTTGATTAATACCAAATGGTCATTAATGTGAATAGTAAAATTAAGTAAGATTGTGACCTCCTCCTTTTAATTCTGTGTAGTGTCATTTACTGCTCGCTCCTCTGTATGCACGCGATAAGACGAGCAGTCAGTAAGATGATAAACATGGTTGCTTCTACAAGTTAGCTAGCAAATTACAATAAAAATTAAATAGTGAAGAATTCTAAAGGTAAGCCATAAAAAGTGTCAACAAAGAACTGTGTTGTTACTTTTAACAAACTAATGTCGGAGAATCCAATTGTTGTCTCGAATACTGTTAAACTAACTCTAAACGATATTGGCTCTGTACATTCTGTGTGCGTGTAAAGAAAATTGTAGACAAAGAAGAAAAGAAACACACGTAATCCAGAATTAGCAAAGACAGATGACTTTGCCAAAACTTCTCTTTGTACGAAAGTGCATGAGTTATTCTTTAATAAAGAACTGCCAACATTATACAAAATCTTAAACTCTGTCAATAATTATCCTAAGGTGCTCTTGTTTCTTCACAAATTATTGCTACAAATTAGACTAGATTTGTGATGATAAAGTGAATATAATCATTGACATAGAGCATATCGTTTGATGCAGACCCATATTTTACACCTCTCCCTGATAGTAACGCAACCACAGATCGATGCCACTTTTATTTTAATTATCACGTATTTAATTTCAATGTGGCATTTCAGAGTTGTTTATTATTATTATTATTATTATTATTATTATTATTATTATTATTATTATTATTATTATTATTATTATTATTATTATTATTATTATTATTATTATTATTATTATTATTATTATTATTATTATTATTATTATTATTATTATTATTATTATTATTATTATTATTATTATTATTATTATTATTATTATTATTATTATTATTATTATTATTATTATTATTATTATTATTATTATTATTATTATTATTATTATTATTATTATTATTATTATTATTATTATTATTATTATTATTATTATTATTATTATTATTATTATTATTATTATTATTATTATTATTATTATTATTATTATTATTATTATTATTATTATTATTATTATTATTATTATTATTATTATTATTATTATTATTATTATTATTATTATTATTATTATTATTATTATTATTATTATTATTATTATTATTATTATTATTATTATTATTATTATTATTATTATTATTATTATTATTGCTGTTGTTTATTCGAATACTAACTGTTCTATTGAATTATAAACAAGAGACAGTCCACGTGGCATTTATTAATGTTTTTCTGTTCCTCACAGTTGATACGAACATGAGGCTAACGTGGAGGGGTACAGAAGTTAGTTTACACTAAGTCTAGTTCTAAAACTATCGATTATATTATCGATGAGCAAGAAGGGCCCTAAAAATACATACCACTTTTGAAGTGATTTAAATTTAATTGTGCAACAATATGAACGATTATGTTTTCCCTAATCTTGCTCTTGGTGAACCATTGCTATAGTTGCCAAATAACCGCGCGAGACAAACCCAGGACACCATATAGCAATCATACGCTTGGCTACTCCTGGATATTTGTTATGCAGAGCTGTTCCCATGTACAATACTGAGTTGGAAAGGGAAGAATGAGGTTCAATGCCATGGCGGGGATTTGAACCACGGATCCACCGGTCTCTGTCCGGGCGCTCTAACCACTAAGCTACCTGCCGACACAACACTAAATTCTCGGTAAAGCATACAAGGAGCTCTCAATTCGTATGATAGTATATCTTAATGGCGACTTTCAATATTGTAAGTACTTAAGTCCCGGGCTTCTAGTTTAACCAACTATAAAGTCAATGAATTGCATACAATACTGCATGTTTACTTCAAAGTGTGTAATGGCGTCATTGTTTTGAGTCGTCGGTCTGGGTGGCTCAGTTGGTTAGACGCTGGCTTACTGATCCCAAGGTCGCGGGTTCAAACCCGGCCCAGGCCGATGGTTTTTAAGTGTACTTAAAAACGACAGCTCCATGTCAGTAGATATAGTGGTATGTAAAAACTCCTGCGGGACAAAATTCCGGCACACCGGCGACGCTGATGTGAACCTGGCAATTGACAGCGTCGTTAAACAACCAAATAATTTAATTTAATTGTTTTGAGTCAATTTTAAGCGAGTGTCAGCTCTTAGGGGAACGACGTAACGTCGTACACATGTGTCGGAGAAGTTCCCTGCCCAGCAAGGCGTTCAGTTTGAAGAATACTTATTTGTTCAGCAGCTCATACTCCCTGGCAGGAATGCATTCAGCCAGTACGTCAGTAAATAATTCCAGGCACACAGCGATATCTGAAGCAGGAATAGTGCTTCTAGTCGTGCTTACGACGATAGTACCAACTTTGGAATGTGTATTCACACTACATTAAAAGCAAAGAACACACAGCAAAAAAAAGCACTAGTTAAAAATATTAAATAATTGAGCTGAAATTAAATATTTTTCATAACTCATCCTGAAAAATTGAAAATATTAATAAGTTGCATAAAAACATTTTTCTCTTACACTAATTAAATCTAAGCAATACCTGCATAATAATTTCTTTATATCTGTATATTGAGCTCAAATTAAAAATTTAGAAGATACAATAAACTGCAGGGTTCAAGGAACATTTCATATTAGCATATCAAAAAGTGATTTATTATTAATAAATATATTAATAACTTAAAAACTGTTGGACACAGGACGTAGAAATTTTGTGTATACTATATATTTTGTTTTGGGTGTGTGGAAAAGAATCCAAAGCAATCAGAAGGAAACTGTGGATTTTTAAAATCGTCTTACATGCATTGCTTTAAGATAACTTGTGCGATAATTTTATTTAATCATACATATTTACTAGTAAATTATTTCAGTGATGATAAGCTGAATGTACCTTTAAGTTTTGATGATTGGGAGTGTCTGTAGGTGCAGGTCACTGCTGGTTGCCAGACTCCCAGTTCTGCATAGACAGGCATGTATTCGCGGGGCCACCATTGCTCACCACGGAGAAACAACTGCAAGACTACGTGGGACATCTTCTAGGGGAAGGATTATCCAGCGATAAGCCGCCCTGGGAGCTGCATGTGCTCCACAGTGTAGGAAGACATCAAGACACGGTGGCAGTACTCCGTGTGCATCAGAGTGTTGCCGATGGTATGGCATTGGTCCGTGTTCTCTGTCATTCCCTAGCAGACTGTCAAGTGCTACATGTACCCCAGGTAATGTCAATAGGTTATGTTCTTCTTGTTAGATACCAGTCAAAGATGTGCTCTTAGAGAACTGTTCAAAAGCTTTCTCAAATTTGCATATGCGGTATCAGATGGAACGAAAAGGTATGCAATGCAATAAATCTTCAAGCTACTGAAATAGGACTATAAAGTGCTTCTTTTTCCAAGCATAAAGCTTGACCAACCAAGGCTAGCTACAAAATTCCGTCCATGGTTATAGAAACACCAGGTATTATCCGACCGAGGCGAGTGGATCTGCATAAACAATGTGGCCATGTGGGTGACACAAGCTTGGCCGTTTATCTCGGCTTATAATTCCACTATGAGATCATCATTTCAAAATGATGATATTATACAATTTTGGAACGCGGGACTCTATTCTCTGTGGGATAACTCACAGGGTGAGTTCAAAATTATATCATATATGTTAAAACTTTAAAGTTTTACATGTTGCACACAATAAAACCTGATGAGTGAGTGGAATGAGCGTCTTTCAGGTTTGTGTCAACGCACTTGTTTATGTTGGTACTGATCAATCCAGCCCCACCCTTCGCCAGCATGACCTCTATTCCTGAGCATAATTCTAACAACTGGAGGTACTTTACTTCCTCCAAAATATGAAGGCACTTCCCAACAATGTGGCCTCGGCGATCTTCAGACCTCAATCTCTTTAATTCTTACTTACTGCGTCTCCATGGCGAATCCAATACGTATTGAGTTCCTTTTCCGAATTGAATACCGCATGGAAACGCGGATTCAAACAAAACCCAACCACTGGACCCGAACCGCTTATTTCGTAGGATCGGATCAAAATTGTGTTGCATGGAAACACCTATCGATTTGAATCCACCAAAGAAGTAAAATTCTACTGTACACCACTAAACACTCGTCATTTTGTTTTCTTAGTGAAAGTCGTGTAATAAAAGAAAACAACAAAGCCACTTTTATTGTTTCTATAATCTCACTGTGTGTTATTTTCAAAGGCATTCACTAACCTCAAAACCTTATGAAAATACACAGAAAACATATTTTTACAGGTTTGCCAACATAAACCAAGTGACTCACATAAAAGCTTGAATTACTTCTGTTTGTACAGGTTTGCCAACATAAACCAAGTGACTCACATAAAAGCTTGAATTACTTCTGTTTGTACTGGTTTGCCAACATAAACCAAGTGACTCACATAAAAGCTTGAATTACTTCTGTTTGTACAGGTTTGCCAACATAAACCAAGTGACTCACATAAAAGCTTGAATTACTTCTGTTTGTACAGGTTTGCCAACATAAACCAAGTGACTCACATAAAAGCTTGAATTACTTCTGTTTGAGCCTTGCCTATCCAAAGCGATCTCGTTTCCGGATAGAATTCAACGTGGAAACGCGAAAATGGGAATGGACTCAAACAGAGTTCAATTTCGCATGGAAATGTACAACTTTCTAATACTACTGCTAATCGTACGCTTGCTTAGACTTGTCTTCAAGGCAGCAATCGGACACATACATCAACAAGGAAACAGCATTTTGCTTTAGTCTGGCTCGACAAGCTGCCCGCTGGCAACAATGCTTTCGTGTGAAGTGCACAGAGCTCAGCGAAGAATCAAATTGCATTTGGAGAAAAATGCGAAATTTACAGCATATTAAAATTAAAGAAAAGTGATGCTGTTATTTTAGAATAGACTCAGCCTTGCCGCTTTAATGGGCTTTTCGTTTCATTCTTTACCACCTTTCAATTTTGGTACCCCCTGCTGCGGTGACATTGTGTCAATCTCTGCCGTCCTCCAACTCTCTTTCGCATTAGCATACGAGGAAAGTAGTGTGAAATTTGTTTCTCAAGGTACAACTACCATTGGATTGTTAACGCTTCATTTAAAACTAGTTCGAAAAGTGCATATGCCTGCGTTGACTTGTTAATAACTGTTTGCAATGATGTAACTGTCATGTCCTACCCTCTTCTTAATACCGCAGTGTCCCGGCAGCCTGCGTTCACTTGTTTGAAGTGACTGCCATGTACTAATCATCTTAACACCGCGGTGTACGGCAGCATGCGGGCTTGCAGCGTAGCCAAGTTGAAAACAAGGTTTAACGTAACATTTCAATGTTAATTTCTGGCTAAACACCTAGGCTTAAAAGAAAAAGACATTGGGTGAAATTTATTCTGAAAATGATGCTCTTTCATTTCTGCAACAAATAGCTCTTCATCCTTGGCCATCAGCACGCCAGGTCGTTCTAAAACTAATAGAAAAATCCTTTGTTTTTTTGAATCCATGTCTTAGCGAATACAACTGCAACAGAATTATTTGTTACATTTCTCACATTGAATGTTCTCTTAATGTATGGTGCATCAAGTACCTTCCACCTGTATGTTATGAAAAATGCTTTGAATGTTTGCAGCGACCACACTTCGGTGCGCTGGCCTTCACGCTGAATATGTTCCGCGCCTGTCTGGTTGGACCTCTGACATTGCTGTTCTGGCTTTTGCTAACCACTGAGGATTGCAACCTACTGAACCAACGCAAAGGATGGACTGGAACATTCTCGGTCACGTGGTCTGCAGCAATAACGCTACCCAAAGTTACACGGATAAAGCAAGTCACCAGGTCCACTGTGAACTGTGTGCTGTTGTCTGCTCTCGCTGGAGCAGCTAGAAGACTGCTGCAGGGATGTGGAGTGAAACAACCCCCCGACATGAAGGTATAATATTCCTCAACCTGCACTTCTAAACCAAGCTTCAGCTTGCATATGCATTTAATATTGTATTATTTGAACACCTAAGCTTTATTGAATCTATGCTCTAAGTTTTTATGTACATTTTACTTTCATTTTTGGATATGAAGCACATCTATAAAACTAATACCCAAGTGCATTAGCTTGTCACAGTAGCTTTAAGTATCCACACACTTCAAGCAAGTTGTATAAGATCTATATATTCATGAGCAAATAGGCAAACAACTACTTCATCTGACATTGGAATGCCCTCCAGAAAACGTCCTCTGCCGTCCTTTTTTCCGGCCTTGCAGTTCGGCCTTAGAATGAGTGGGTGAGTGGGTGAGTGAGTGGGTGAGTCAGTGAGTGAGTGGGTGAGTGAGTAGGTGAGTGGATGAGTGAGTGAGTGAGTGAGTGAGTGAGTGAGTGAGTGAGTGAGTGAAACCCATCTAAAAATGTAAGCAGTGAAAACGTGAAAATGAGATAAAACAGTCTAAAATAAAACCACAAAATAAAATACTATTTAAACTTGCTTACCGAAGCCAATACTGGCGACAAACTTCAGCACTGTATTTAGTTACCTGGTCGTCGCCTAAGATCGACTTCAGAGTGGCACCCAGGCCCCAGATCTGGTGCTCACGAACGTATTACGGACAATCAAGGACATAGGCCACAGAAAGTTGAACGTCACTGGTGGAACAGACAGACACCGGGTCCCCACACAAAAGGTGCCCACGTGTGACGCGGTTGTAACCTGTTCTCAAGCGGACTAAAATGACTTCTACCCGCCTGGAATTCCTGCAAGATGTCAGCCAGGGTTGCACGGTGTCCTTGATTGTCTGCAGTGGAGTGCCATCTAACACTTCCCATTTGTCCGGTGTCCGGGGGCAATTTTTAAAAAGTCCTACATTTCTGAAACAAGCAGTGATCGTCAGAAAATAAACGGCAACTGTGAAAATAGAAATGAATAGTTGGTTATTAGCCCCAACTGCAACTCACTATGATAACAGAGTTACACCGGCTACACAAAGAGTATACTCATGCATTAATAACATTGAACGAGAGGTTGGTAACGCAGCAATTGCACTGCGAGGTAAAATGTTGGTATTCTGTGGAGGCAAAGCTACACAATGCTAATGTTGAAAGAGTATTTTCATTGATAAGAGCACAGTGGACAGATGAAAGGAACAGATCATCTATTGATTCAATTAGAAGTGTTGTTTTAGTGAAGTACAATTTTAAAAAACTTCAGTTATATATACCTATGGGTATAAATAAATAGCATTTAAGCAAGGCTACACTGAAAATTTGGTCAAAGTGTTTAAAATCTTGGAATTTTCTTTTTCGGCATTTTTTGGTAGCTTTGAGTATGAAGAACCCGAAGATGTGCTGCTTTTATCATTTGTACCACTTTGGGTAGTTATATGTCCATTGAAAGAGACATGTGCAGGTACTCATTGACATTTGAATGCCCTATAAGACTACAGTGATGATTCCAACTTCTTTAATAATAAACCTGTCACTATGAAAATTTAACCACACAATGAGAACATTAGACTTTACTAACACTCAAATTTTCATGCTGGTATACCAAATAGTTAATTAGTTATTAATTATTTTGTGTGAGAATATGGTAAAAATTACTTGCTATTTAAAATGTTCTATGTCACAAAAGATTTAAAATTTTAAAGGTGAATTTCTATTTTTGTCTAGTGTACTGACAATTATGAGAAAACCCATATTTTAGTTTTTAAGTGTCTTCTTTTAGCATTTGTTGTAATTTTCTTTTCTTATGTTACCTCAAAATTCTGAAAATAGTAACTTTTTAGTAACTATAGTAACTATTTTAACATCATACTATTTTCAAAGCATAAGCATTTATAAGAAACGACTGTTGTTGAGCTTCTTATTTGCATATTATGGACCTAACCTGCAAGTTTCACTATGTTAAATAAAAAACTTTGACACATGGGACATATTTGATACTAATTGTGCCATTCCCAAAGGAGAACAGCCATCCAAACGCAACACACATATGTAGACAGTTCTTTCAAAAGAGTTTATCAAGAAAGTGTTGCTATTGTATATTCCTTTAGCTTTTGATGAGATGCTGGAAAGATGCACAGCAGGGAAAACACAGAATGCAAATAAATTAATGAATTAGTAGGTGGAGAAATAGTCATCGACTTCAGTGGAGTGCCACTACTGGTGTATGTGATAAAATGTCATCCTGTACGATGCTGAAATATGGTAAACTTGCTGCACAATGGAAGAAATAGCAGAATTAATGCAGAGTTTTAACTCCCTGAAAAGGGTAGAAATATAAGATTTGGATAACCATTACTTTAAAACCCATTATTTTTGTAACATTTTTCAGTACACAAAATATGGCATGTGTCAAAGTTATGCATTTAGCATAGTGAAACTTGCAGGTTAGGTCCATAATATGCAAATAAGGAACCTCACATTTCCATTTTCTTTTAAATGCTCATGTTTGGAAAATTATATAATGTTAAAATATAAAAAAATTGTTAAAACAAATGTTAAAAGAATATTCTCAAAAAATAAGAAAGTGGTTCTTTTTTAATACTGTGTACTAGTCAAAAGCAGAAAGTCACTTTCAACAACAACCTTTTGCCATGTGGAACATTTTATATAGCAAGTAATTTCTACAATATTTTTGCACAAAATATTTAATAACTAATGAAGTATTTGGTAGAGCAACATTTGTATGTTAATTTAGAATAACAATCCCATCATGTGGTTAAATTTTCATAGTGATAGGGATGATTATAAAGGAAATTGGAATTTTCAGTGTAGCCTTGCCTTAAATTATAAATTTACATTATTTTTGCATTGACTGATAATGTACAGTTTTCACCATTGTGTCCTACATTTCCATAAACTAACCTGGTAATCCTACTCCTAATATTACTGTGAATAAGCTAAAAGGACTCTACTTCCTTAAAAACAATCTTCTTTGCACATAGGTACTTGAAATTAAAGCTGAATTACATAAATGTATGGTAATCTGTGTGTGTTTTTATGACATCAAGGTGGTGCTCCCGGTTGACCTGCGGTCGGATGTCACTACTCCACGCCTCAGTTCAAGACTGGGGAGTAAGTTAGCACCTGTGGTGGTTGGTCTTCCTGTAGGGGTAGAAGGTGCTGTGCCTCGACTATGGGCAACTAGACGTAATTTGGACACACTACGCACATCAGCTGACCCTGTGGTCGTCTATGTAGCAACGGCTGCTCTCATGGCCACAGTACCTGGAAAGTTGGCTCGCAAGGTTCTGTCTGCACTTACTGGGAAGGCCACCCTGCAGGTAAAGTTAAACAGAATACAACACTTCGGGTTTATACGAATGTGCATGTGTGTAACATCGGAGAGGACAGGGGGCTGCACCGTGTCTGAGTGGTTAAACCATTTGCCTCTTACCAAAGTGGCCCAGGTGACCCCATGTGGGATTTGTGATGGGCGAAGTGGCAGCTTTCCTCCTGGTTCTCCAGTTTCCCCTACCATCTCATTCCACTGAAGCTCCATTATCATTCCACGTATGAGCAGTGTCCCTTCTACCTTCCACCTAAGAGGCGATGGTCACAGTGCCCGTTTGTCACAGATGATATCACAAATTTTCATATCGCCCGATAGTGCCCAACACCTGCACCCCTGAATCTGAAATAGGTATTTTTAGAAGAAACATCCACACACGCATGTGTGTCTGTGTGTGAACGGCATATCTTAAGAATTGAAGTTGGTTTACTGTCTTTCAAGGATGTCACTGAGAGATTTTGAAGAAAATTGCTCCACCCTAAACTACCCTTTGCATGGAACATTTTCTGAGAATTTTGATTTTCTTGAACATGGCTCTAATAATTTTGATTAAAATGCCATATGTTTTAGATCTTTTATGGCAAATGAAATCTATATTTTGAATTTTCTGGCTCTAGCTCATGTAGTCCTGTTTACTCTGGATGACTTTTGCACAACTGATAAACCGTAAGAGATAGACCAAATCTTACTGTACAAACATGTAGATCTTGCTAAAACACAATTTATGTCAAAATACATTTTTTGTAGAGTGAACCATTTCAGAGATATTCCTTGTTATTTGTGTGAGTTTCGGAAAACAAACTTTTGTCAAATGCAACATCGTTGTTTATTGCTTTATATGTTAACCATGCAAAGAGAACAGAATCTCAGAGCTTTGAAAGATTTGACTATTGCTCAAAGCCTACTGTATTCCCATATTCCTCTTGCACCTACAAGGAAATAAACAATAAGGGGGGGACATACTGAACCTTACTACCCAGCATGCTTGCAGGGAACTGGCCTGACATGCTGTGCATGACAGCCCTTCTGTCTCCTCCAAAACTTGGGGTGCAATCAAGGTATCTGAACCTTACTACTATCTTGCACAGACTAACAACATAAAGAGGCAAGGTGAATCTTCCTAATTGATCTCCGTTGAGGAGGGTAAGATAGAGCCCCTTCTATCCCCTTCCTTTCATGGGGTAAAACAGAAAACAAATGCTAGCTTTTGTCAACAGAAGAGACTCCTGTTTTCTTGATGATTGTTTGCAAATGTCTTCATCCAAGAATTGGACTGCAAACAAAGTTAATCTAGGAAAAAGTAGAGTGAGACTGAAAAATTCAGTGCCCATAATGCAAGTGGGTTGGATAATGTTGGCCATGATAGCTTAGTGGTTAGAGCAGCCAGATGGTAACTGGTAGATTTGTTGTTCAAATCCAGTCATGGCACTGAACTTTTCAGTCTCACTCTACCCTTTCCAACCCTATCCTACATACAGCTATTGTGTGGAAGAAGAACAGTGACAAAGGTAACCTAGCTTTCTATGGTTTAATAAACTACAATGATTTTCTAAGAAGACTATAATTTTGTTTTACAGTTCAGCTCCCTGCCTGGCCCTACATCCACTATTCTAGTTGGTGGACACCCGCTGAAGGGAGTGTATCCATTATTACCTGCACAGAATAGTCTAGGAATTGCTGTGTCAGTTTTCACCTATGCAGACCAAGTTTATGTAGCCATCATATCTGACAGTACACTTGGGCCAGCAGCAAACACACTTCTGCACCACCTTAATTGCCAGGTGGGCTTCCATACAAATTATGTTTCAAATTAGAGATGTTTTAGTATATTCAAATTTATCCTGAATTCGAGGCACTTAAATGAATGTTTAGTTCTGCATTAATATCTAGGCACATATCATTGTATATTATGGCATCATCTAAGTTTATACATTGTGTTTACTGTTACTGACCAAACTCTTCACATTGTGGATAAAGATATTACAATATATATAAAATATTTTCTAGCTTTGATATTGCATAAAATAGTGTATACATTTTGGAAGTTGCAAATATTTATTCTTCTTGACTGTTAATTTATAGATTTTTTGCTTTGTTTTAGATTGATCTATTATGGCAGTTACTTTTACACAGACGTGTGCCTGGTGAATCTCGTTCCCACATTCTTCTTCGCAGAGCTGATGTTACAGGATCTCCTGTGCGGGAGGTACGTAAATTATTTATAATGTCTGGAACAGTGGTGTCATTGGTAGGAAACAAGATGATTACTTTTTCCCCTTCCTAGTTACCCTTCTCTATTGAGATAGCAGATATGTGGGCAAGAAAGAATTCCAGTTAGAATTTGTAACGGACATGTTGACACCTAACACTGATTTTCTTATAACTCAAAGGTGTGCAGACATACCACATACCTAATGTCAGTCACCTTTACCCTGCACAGCAACACCACTAAAGCCAAAGTGAGTGGAGGGGGAAAAAGAGGAGAATTACTCACGATGTCACTTTTGGGCACCTCTGATCTAGAAGTATGAAAGCTTTTATTTAACAGTAACTTTACTATAGAAGATTATAACTGACATTAAGTTAGAAAATGGATTATTCTATTATATTTCCTAAACTTACACTAGTGGTTTTGTTTTCAATATTAACAAAAACACATTACACCTAGAAATAAGAAACATATTTACTAAAGGAATGATACATTTCACTTTCAGCTTAGAAAAATTCATTATTTAAATAAAATTAGGAAAAATAACTTTTTTTTTTTTTTTGTCCATCTGTTATAGTTTACCTATTATTCAGAATTCATCTAGTATTAAAGAGGTCTACATAGTCGGATCAGATGTATATTTTTCTATCACTTTATTTTCCTTCTAAACATTTGTACAAATACAGTTTTCTACTGAGGCTAACAGTCTATAGTTTTTCATGATATTACAACTCCCAATTATTTTCTTCTTGTAACCTTGACTCATTCCTTTTCCTTTCACCGTCTTTCTTCACTTTCTCTGTCTCTCACACACTAACTCCAATGATACACTCATAAAACTTCATTTCAATGTGACAGATCTTTCATGATGACAGTACTACACACAGACACAGCTGTCTTGCACACATTGACACACTGGCCAACCCATAAAAACTGCCTGCTTACACATGTTTCACAAGCTTTTATGCTGGTGATGACACAGCCAGGTCTTTCTCGAACCCCTACAAACACACCTGCTGCCATGCACTCCCCAAATGCTTTGGGATACCTTTTGTGTTGCCACATGATTGTTGTTAGCCGTGTTTGCTCGTGTGAATGGTGTGGGGAAGCTTGACCTTGAGTGCCTTGTTACATGCTGCACCAGTGCAGTGGGACAACTTGGCCCCAACCGTAGCTTGTATTGCCACTACCGTGGGCCAACATCACTATACCATACATCATATTTTAATAAAGTAATCAAATTCATTTTTGACAGAAGCAAATACAAATACCAAATACCTATTGCATATAAAGCACAGTTTGGGAGGGGGGATTTTCACAAAAATCTTTATGTTGCATCCTTGAAAGATGCTGGTCTTAAATACGAAGTCTGATATTCATTTGACTTTTTGTTTATAATTATGTTGTTTGCACTCTCTCTCCCTCTCCCTCTCTCTCTCTTCCTCTCTATCTCTCTGTTATACAGACATGTGTACATGTACACTTTTCTAAAAATTCTGCTTTTAGGTTCAGTGTTCTCTACCTAGTATAGGTAAGCAGAAGAAAAAATAAAAAGAAAGCAGACAGAGTTACTCTTTTAACCAGACTATTTAAAGAGAAGAAAGCTATCCATGGACAATAGTAGATAAAGGACATCAGTCTTTTTTCTTTTTTTAAGGTGATTTCCAGTCCTGCTCATTCAAACCATTCACATTCTCATCCTCGCTGTTACTATCACCCAGCAGTCTGCTAATAGTTGAACACACATGACAGCAAGAGAAAACACTTGTACAATGCCACAAGGGCAAGAGCTATCACCACTGTCATGCATTTAAAGACTGGATTCAGGATATCTATGTATAGGAAATATTAGATTGCAGAAAAAGAAGTTTGTACACTGAATCCATCTCAACCTCAGACTCACTTTGCATATACCACATACCAAGGGAGTCAAAAACTTATGAACCAGCTACGTTGTGTTTTGCTTGTCCACATCATCAGTGTTCATTGCCGTTTGCCCTACCATAGAAAAGCATGGATGAAACCATACATTTTTAAAATTACTTTCAAAGACTTTCAACTTTATGAAAGGAGATGTTGAAACTGGCCATTGTCATTGTCCATACATTTTAGGCACCTCTTTAGGAAATTATCCATCGCTCGCCATGGTTCATGTTGAGAAATGCTGGCAGATACTTTGTGGGTTTGTCCTGTACACTTTATGTTTTAAGTTACCCCTGAGATAGAAATCATAGGGATATAGGTCAGGGGAGTCCTGAAACATACTTTCAATTGTTCTCATCTAAAGATTGGCTGTATGAGCTGTTGCAGATTCTTGCTGAAAAAAGGCAAAATCACACTCTCTGTCTGTTAATTTTCTAAAAAAAAAAATGGGCAAAATTGTATTTAAATATATAAGGACATCAACTGTTGGCTCAAAAACATTGGCCCTGTAACTCTTTCTCTGCTAATGGCACATCATACACCAATTTTTTCATCCTGAAGGGGTACTTCATGAACAATATTAGCTTTCTCAGTTAATGATTATTTTGTGTACACACATATCCATGAAGATGGAACCAAGCCTCATCCATGAAAAATATTGAATGTGGGTCTATTTCGCCATTGTATACACTATTGAGAGTCCACTCACAAAATGTGCCAGGAAATTGCCAGCATTTCTCAACATGAACTACAGTGAGTGATGGATAGTTTCCTAAAGAGGTGACAAAAACATATGGACAATGACAGTGGCAGCTTCAGCATCTCCTTTCATAAAGTTGGTAAGTACAACCTTTAAAAGTAGTTTTAAAATTGTATGGTTTCATTGGTGCCTTGTATGATAGCGGCAGACAGCAATGCGCACTGAGGATGTGAACACTGTGCAGCCGGTTCAGAATTTGTTGACTCTCTTGTTAGTAGTGACACAAATGGGAGAAAAGGACATTTAAACTCAGAAAGATATACAACCACAACACACATACCCTCTAAGTACTGGCATGCTTATGACAAACAGCGAAAGTGATGTTTAACTTTGTTAAAAATAAGTAGTTTTTTGAAGATACATAATATTTGCTATCTTCAAAATTATAAAATGTTATGTTGAAATTAAACCTAAAAGATGTAATGGTTTGTACCACAAGACTGCATGTGTGATATATTTTTTGCTGTAATAACATTACACAATAGATATGTTTTACACACTCCAATAGATACAAAATATTTATCCAGCCACAGAATATCTTGTCAAGCTTCAACTTCCTGTCGCTTGCTTGATTCATCGTGCTCTGACATTATGAGACCTGTCACACCACTGTTGCAGTTTTCTCTACCCTGCCTACCCAGTGTGGACACCAGGCTAGCAGAGGGTGCTTGGACATATTTCCCACATGCCAATCCCTGCTTTAAAAGATACTTAGATAGTTTATAGGCTATACAACATTACTAGAATTTGGAATTTTTTAGGAGGAAGTGAAAAATTGTAGATCAGAAACACAATAAGCACTAAGTTTCCTCACATTTCTCTATTGCTACAAGGAAATTCTGTTCTGTAATTGTATCTCATGGGACTTTACAAAATTACAGTTAAAAATCTGAATGTGCAATAAACAGTAGAGTCCTGCCAATCTGAACTCCACTAATTCAAAAATCTGCCTAATCCAAACAGGGCTAGGAAAAATATCTACCAAATTTTTTTTTAATTTTAAAACAAAAAAATAAAGATTAAGATTAAACTAGTATTTCCTAGTAAAAATATAAATTTATTAGTACAGAAAAACATGAAATAAATGCTACAGGAGTAAATAGTGAATCTGTTGGCTATCTTATACACAAAAGTGCTTATAAAAATATTACAGTATTTGGTTTTTAACCCTCAGAATGTAGTTGTAAAATAAATTACAACATACTGTACTAATTTCCTATTTTAATACCTAACACATTAACACTTTGTCAATAGGTTCTTGTATTTGATGAAAAACCACCTACCCCGAATTTTTGCTAGATGGAACAGGGTTAGATCACAATTAGTTTGGATTTGTGGGATTCTACTGTATATGTAATGCTGGGTACATCAGCTAAAGTCTGCACACCCTTAGTTGGTGATTGACGTTTCAACGAGCGGAGACAACAGTGTTGCCACTTTTAGTGCCGCCGTCCATGTGGTGACCAAATGTGTTGCAGAAACACGAATATTGCCGCGCAAACTCACAGGAATTAACAATGACTGTACACAATAACAGATCATAGCAGATAAAGGCAACAACCACAAACAGAGAATGAAGATTAAATTCAAATGTTTAAACACACTGACTGCCATATTTTATTCTATCCTTAAGTCAGCATTTATTATAAAATGAGCAATAATCATCTGCATGAATGCAATATTGGAATACCTCTTCTGAAAGAACCTTTTGTTTATTTTCCCAGAAAGCTTGCTTTGACTTTTTGACTTTCACTATTTTCAGTTGATGTAATTAAATGCCAATATTTAATCCTGATACGTACACACCTACAAGTAATAATCATCACTGAATTTTGTGTTTGTAAACGCGAGGGTTATATTTACACTACGCATAATAATTATCACTGAATTTTGTGTTCGTAAACGTGAGGGTAATATTGACACTAGCATAATAATTATCACTGAATTATGTATTCATAAACATGAGCATAATACTGACACTACACATAATGATTATCAATGAATTCTGTTTTCTAAACTGACCTTTCATAAACTAAACAGGTGAAACATGAAACAAGTAAACTGATGTACCAGGTACATGATTCACCGATTTACACTGCAACACAATAGCATACAGTTAGCATTAGGTAAAGATTCCTGGAAAGGCATTCAGTCACTGTGCTAAATGAAAAACACGTTGTATTCAATGTTACTGCTTGCAGACACACTAAGGCCCCTGTCTTTGCTAAGGAAACGGCTTGGGGAAGCGTGCCTCTAATTGGTGCTTCCAGTGGTTGCTAAGAGACCAGGGTGACATTTTAACCCCCTCTCTCCTCCTGGCTAAAGTTTTCAGAGCACATTAGCACAAGGGCAGGAAACATCAAGCACCAACTATAGTTATTCTCTGTTTAAGTGCATAAAACTCTGTAGTCTTAATGTTGTATTTGTCTGATTCACTTTACTGTCTAGATATTGTTGTACATCACTGTATGCAAAATCTTCTGACAAAGTAGTTTATTGTATTTGTCCATTTAAGACTACATTTTAATACAGAAACACAGTATATGTTTATTCTTCTCATTCCAGCTTCGTCTACGCCTAACATGTGTGCAAGAGGAAGTGCAGCGGCTATCCACAGGACAAAATCCAAATCAGCAGAACAACGTGACAGACTCTTCTACAGATCAACAAGATGCTACTCGTCTTGAGAGTCTCAAGGCAGAGTTTTCAGAGCTTCTCTCTGAACTGAGAAGGCGTAATTCTGCTGCTGTTCCTTCTAATACTCCTGTTTTTGAGGTATAGAGCATGGTGAAATTTACAAAATTAAGAATTTCTCCTTTTTTGGCTAAAATAATATAAAATAATAGCCTTTTATTTAAGGAAAATAAAAATTTAGTGTAAGAGAGTAGAGGAGCAACAATTAGACATTATTTTATTTTTTCTTGATTGTGTACAGGATGAGGAGGTGAGTGGGGAATTCTGGTGTCCAAGACGTAGAGCAATGTCATGCTCATCATCACGACGATCAAGCCGCACACTAGTTGGGTTCCTGACTTCTGCTAGGCCAGCAAGCTATATAGAAGCATCTTCTAGAAGTCCTACAGTTGCCTCAAGTCCCATTCCATCTAGAACAGCAAGACCTGCTAGTTATATAGAGCCACATTCCACTTCCTGTTCAGTTGCTCCCAGAGCAGCAACCAGCGAGTGCATTCTGTCTCGTAACATTGACAGCCCAGTCAAGTTTATTACATACCATCATCAAAAGTCCATCATTTCAGAACTTTCAAACAAGTTAGCAGACAAGGAACAGCAGACTGAATTTCAGGAAAACCTTGACTACAGCAATGCAAAATCAAAAGCTTCTATCCCCAACGAATATATGCCTCTTATTAATCCAACTCTTACTACTGTCATCATAGAGAACTGCATTGATGTGCCCCATAATTCTGAAGATAGCTTACACCATAATGAGGAGAACAGCAATAACGAAGACACCATTCAAGTTAGTGATAATGAACTTAATGATGTGATAGTATTAAAAAGCTGTGATCATAAACACATTGCAGAGACAACAAATACTTCATTCAGCAACAATGAAGACCAAAGTCACAAAGAAGAAGCACAACATGTTAAATACAAAACTGTGAATGCTAAATACTTCACATCAGAGGCAACAGTACAAACAGACTTAAATGATAATGAAAAAGTCAAAACTTTTGAAAAAGGTATCACTCTCAAGGTTGCATGTAATAATCATAGAACAACCCTTGAGCAAGTAGACTTTTGCACGCAGTGTCCTTCTCTAGATATGGAGAGTAACAATCAGGAAGTGAATCAGTATACCAGTGAAACAGAAGCAGTAAATATTACTAATGCTCAGATATGTCAAGATAATACACAAGCTAATTATAGTTCTGATGAAAATGCTCATATGTTTTATCAAACAGCCAATATTAGTTCAAATTCACTGAATTCCACTACTCCTCATTTTCATTTGGATAAACAGTTAGCAAGTACTTCTAGTGATTTACAGTCACCAAAAGATGAGTCACACGATATTAGTAGTAGTAAAAGTGAAATCATTAAACTCAAAACCAAACCATTTAAAAAATATAGTGAAGAAGTAAGAATTCAAATGCCATCTTGTTCTTCAAAGAGTACAAATGTTTGCATTTCGAATACTGACCCCAAGATCAAAAATGAAATTAGAAAATACCATACTAGCACTGAATCTATTCTAAGCCCCTCACATTCTGCAGTAAGCTCTACAGCAGAATTTTCAATTGGTTATTGTCTAATGGAATCACTAGAGAATAGTCCAACAATTTCAGCAGGTAGTCCAAAATCGTCATGCAGTGTTGCAAGTATTACTTCTATGTCATCAGAGGATACCATTAATTCCTCTAGCACATTTCCTCCAAGTACACCAGGTAGCCCTGTGCAGTCAGAAAATTCTTACAATTCCTCAAGTGCAAAAGAAGGTAATGAAAATCATTAGTGATGATTCTATGACATAGGAGCAAAAATGTATGCTTTATGGGGAAATATTTCCCTCCATTTTTTTGCCCTTTAAATTGCATTTTTTTCTTCCAAGAAGTAATTCATAGGTACTACAGAGGCATTTTTAGATTGTGTTCAAATAAAAGGGCTTGGAATAGTTTGTAGAGGCTATAAACATCTTCATAATATTTCTTTGAAATGTTAATAAGAGATTAAAAATTTAGATAAAAGATACTGCATAAGCAGCAGCTAGCTCTGCAATATAAGGTATATATTTTTACAATTGGCTTGATAAGTTACAATCATACATGAAAATTATTTTAAAAGCCTTGAATTAAGCCATTTATTTTAGGTATACAAAATATCGCTCACAGGTATTTTCCATCTGGTGGCAACACATTTCAAATAAAAGTTCAATTCATGTCAATTATTTTTCTCTCAAATTAAACAAAAATTTGTCTACATATTATTTTGAGCCTAGAGAACAAACTCTGTTTTTTCAACATATACACCAGAGTTGAAATGTTTCTTTCAAAAACTGAACCGAATTTCAAATATTTGTGTCATTGCCAGGACCTGAAGTATTAATTTTTGGCTTACCAAGCTGATTGATTCAGCATCATAATGCCTTTAAACATAGGTACCTAATGTCTCTCATCTGATTCACATGTATCTTGGAAAGTATTTCCAACTCCGAAACAACATTTTCTTAATAATTTATAAAGCTGCATGTACTACTTGGCAAAGTAACCTTGGCTCTCGAGCGCTACGATTACTTCTTATCTTGTTTATTAGAACAACGAAATAATAGTAACTTGGCATATAGTCAGTGATAAAACACAAATAGATGATTTCTCATGCCTGCCGATATATGAGACCTTGCTGTCCTGAAGATATGATTGCATCTGAACAGAGTGTACATACCCTGTCTTGCCGTGTTTGTGTGATAAGCTTGCATAAACAGCTGGGAAGTTTCACATTCTTTCAATACGCCTCATGGCTTTGCCAAGTAGGACTTTTTAATTACTAGGCTTCAACTTATCCACACTATTACTGTTAGCTATGTCTCATAACTGTTCTTTATTCTCTAATGATTAAACACAACTAAACTGAAAAGCATTTGCAATTATTTTGCCTTTATTTTAATAAGCATTGGAATTAGAAGTGGAAATCTAGAGAAGCTCTAGAACGCTTCAGGCTTTGCTAGTCTCTCAAGAAACTTAACCTATAACTCTTTTCTCTATATTTGTTTTTTGTAAGTTTAACATTTCACCAAATTGATGAGCAACATCTGGAAAATGAATGTGCAAATGAGCTTGGGGATTTAGTATTGAGAAACTTGCTATTCATCCTAAAGAATAACAAAAAATCTTAGCCAGGCAGGATTAGAAGCTGAGCCTGCAGCAAGACAAGCTAATAAGTACCCTTTCCACATCACTCAGTATAATGGGAGCACTATGACAACATGCCATGGGTTATTAACCAAGTGCATAAGCCAGATGGTGGTTTCATTCATTTGCAAATATGAAACCAGTAAGGGAGGTGCTGAAAGCTCTGATTTACCCCACTCAGTTCATAATCATGTAGCAAGATCTATCACTTCATATGAACAGACAGGCAAAATATTAGGAAAAATGTGCCAAAATATTAAAATATAAATTTAAAAAATTCCAAAATATATTGACACATATATTTTAAAGCAAAAATCTTGAATTCTAAGGCTTTTCAATAAGTTTACTTCATTAATTTCATAAAAAAAAGTACAGACTTTGTATATTTTGTCCATATTTAATAAGATATAAAATTAAATGTGACAAAGTACATGGAGTTTATAGATCTAAGCCATATTGAAACCCTCATACTAAGAAAAAAGGTAAGAAAGTTACTGGTTATTCTGTCCTAGTTTAATACTAATGACAGTAACGCACTAAAACCACTAGTTTGCAAAAATAAAAACTCTTCAAGAAGAGAGAGCATTTAACTTTGCACATAACATTAAATGCAGGATATGCTACATTTTCTGAACTGCACCTTACTAGCTGGAAAGCGTGGTGCTGATTTTTACGGATGCATTTACTATAAAGAAGAGTTTGAGTCTTTTAAATGCATTTCGAAGAAAACTGTTCAAATAAAATGTCTGGGAAGCCAAATACATTACCAACAGAAATTATTCTAAAAGTGAAAAATGGTGAGTCTTATCAAATATGAAGAAGTGACAAGATTTTCATAAAATATGAACATTTTATCAAAGTATTTTTATAGACACTTTTTAATTGCTATGGTTCTAAGTGTCCCATTCTGTTGGGTGTGAAACACTGTTTAATTTTGCTCAAAGCCCTCTTAAACAGGCTTGAGGTTCTTCTACAAAGCTAGGACATGGGACCACTGTCTTTACTTCACATTTGAAGAAGCCATACTGAGGATTTTTATGCCCAAAAAAATCCATCACTCACCATCAAATTTGAATCTACAACCTTGGAAACAAGAGGCTAGCATGTTACTCCTAGACCATGGAGGACAACATGAATATTTTTGTCACCTCCACTGAATTTTACACATTCCAAAACATAAAAATATTAGTCCCCAAGATGATAGTGTGTATTTTTGAGAAAATGCAACTTCATATTTTGCCTGTCTCTACATATGAGCCGGAATGTTTACTTCAAAAGGACAACACAGAATTATAAGGCATTTGAATGAAAATAACATTTCATTTGTTTTACAGAGTAACCAAACTGTCTTGTTCTATTGCCAAAAAAGAAATATTTGCTGCTCCTGATTTACTGATTTGCATAGTGCAGCAGGTCTATCTGCCTTTACTTGAGAGGAATTACAGATGCTTGAGGTTTTGACTCTCAAGTAAGAAAAATTTGCATCCCTAACTTTAATAGAAGAAAGTTTATCCTAAACATGGACTAGTACAAGAAAATAAAACTAGCTGGAATATTTGCTATAGTACTTGCTCATTTTAAAATCAGAAAGAAAATAAAAGTGCACTGTGAGAAGCATTAGATGTCTGTAAATTAGACCATTTGCACAAAATAGTTTTTTCAAGTCTTCTGTAGACCTCAAATATGGTAGGGTAAGTTAATGCTGGGACCACGACTTAGTATAAAAGCTCCAAATAAAAGATTATGATTCTAGACAGCTATTATACAATTTTCCCAATGTGCATAACAAAAAATTCTTTATTAGCATACTGCTTTATAATCGTGTCTTACTTGCTTTGTCAACTATATCATCTTGTAAATCATATTACATGTTTAAAAGACACAACATTTTCTGATTTATAGATGTGATAATTCAAGAATTTAATGCCTCCTACTCTTATCCATAGATGGTCCATTTATGTATTATTTGTTGTTTATTTTATATGCTAATTCTATCTCTCTTTGAAATGTGCTTACTATTTTCTACAGTTCTAATTTTTTCATGAATGTGTAAAGGTATATTCATAACTAGCTTAGTGAAATACATATTCAATAGTGTAACCAGATCTTAATTTTGATACAATTTTGTCATAATATGGCATGGATATTACAATTCCCCATAAGCTGGTCATAGAAATGTTATTCACTGTGTAACTACTTCTTTCTTCTTCAGAACGCATTACTTGTTTTAGCTGTCATAAATTAAACCATTATATCCAAGTATTGCTGGACTGTAGTTTGATAAGTGAGCTCAAAGTCAAAGCAGGTCAAGTTTAACAATGATGCTCTTTTCTTGTACATATTTTTTACACCTTCTGGCCCTTACAACACACAGTTTAAGTGCTTTTTCCGGTCTTGTGAACTATCGGGAATATATTTTTTATGTACTCTTAATTTTCCCATTCTATATTCTCCCATCTTTTATCTTGATAAAGTACACATCAAAGAGCATATAAACCAGTGAGCCAAATCTTGGGGGGGGGGATGGGTATGATCTCCCCCACCAATGATTTTATACCCAGAATTTACCCCCACCCTTGGGGGCAGTTTATATGAGACAAACGGGCCCTAATGACCTAGCTGTCGACAGGCCCTTAAACAATACTCACTCACTATATGAGACAAACAGCAAAACATACACTACTAAAATGCTTTCCCCCCACCAACTTTTAATGATTTTGCACCCTTATGTAAACCTTAGCTAACAATATGTTTCTTATGGTACAACCTTCAGCTGTTACATTTACATTACCTTCTTTCAAAAGTGACAACAATAAGTAAGAAATCTTATAGTTCTGGTATTATGACATTCTTAGTTTAAACTGCCATTTCACTAATGCCATTTAGTTCAGTTCTCACTGTTACTTCACTAATATGATATACCTATTATTTATTTATGCCAACAAACTTACTGTTGGTGTTTTTAAACACACAAGCCGTGTGTGGGCAAAGTTTGAGAGGTAGAACTGGAACTTAAAAATTCAATGCCACAACTGGGATTTGAACCACAGACCTTCCGCTTACCAGGCGGACGCTCTAACCACTGAGCTATTGTGACAAACTGCCAGAATGGCATTAAATTCTCAAGCCAGTTCGTATTTCTCCTGGTAAACCACAAAGGCTGTCTCACATCAGAGACAATTACCCCAATGGTGACTTACTATTGTAAGTACTTTATATCCCAGGATTAAATAACCTTCACATGGTAATTATTATTTATTTATTTATGCCAACAAACTTACTGTTGGTGTTTTTAAACACAGCTTGTGTGTTTCTCTATCACTTCACTCTTCCTTGCAATGGAGCAGCACAATAAAACACGCGAGAAAAAGTATCTTCTTCCTTCTGCTTCATTTCATGGGGAATCAAAGAGAACACTCTCTTAATTGCTTACACTATTGGTGTTAATGAACCGTTGTCATCTCACTTATAGAACCACTACGTTACCAACATTTTATGATGCTTCAGCTCATAGTGTCATGAGCACTTCTAGAAATTACATTGGGCGGAGAGCACTCTTCCATATCTCTTCAACCAGGAATATGTTTGCACCATCCTCTTGATAAGGTCGGCACACATACTTTTGTTTAATTCAGTCTCCACTAAATTTGCTTTGTGCCTTAACCAAGTAAAGCAATTAATGGGGGAAGTTTTGGTGTATGTACATGGCATGTAGCTTAAAAGGTCACTCAGCACAGGTATATAATGTTAAAATATTGCCACAAAATATTAAATTACAAGCTTTCAATATGTAATACTTAGTTTTATTTGCTAAGTGGTTTAATTTATACACAAGTGAACAGCACTTTTTACCCTTTATTCTGCATGTTACCTCTGCTAACCCACATGCACACATAATGCACTACAAGAGAATTAGCTTTAGACCAGTTTACAGCATGAATATATTGTATTACTGTAATAAAATAATAGTATACTTTGCAGCAGATGATCTCATCTTATTTTTACACAGTGCAATTACTAAAATTCACTAGTAAACTTTACAGCTAAGATGCATACTTTGAACATTGATCTAAAATAATAAATGTGAATATAATTTATTACTTCTTTATTTTATTTCAGTGCACTATGTTTGTAAACATTCATAGTGCTTGTAAACTGTAAAAAAAAAAAAAAAATGTCTTTCCAATATATTTCTTTCCTCTTGATCAACTTATTAAGGTTCATCCTTGTTTCCATGAAGAAACAGTGATATTTATAATCTTGGTACCCATGTATACTGCCGAATCAGTCGGAATCAGAATGAGTGAAACATCTCATTTTGGAAATTAACACCAAATGACATATTAAATTAAATGCTAATGCTAACACTAGTGCGCATACATAAAAAAGCATGGCAGCTGATTGTCGTATTTTAATAGATTCCTTCATACTTGATTTTTTTGGAAAGGTACCTTCATTTCAAAAAGAAACATTTGGAAGGCAGTTGTGAATTATGAATCTAAGTATAACAGAGAAAGAAAAGCACTAGCAATTATTTCTTGCATTTCTAAAAAGATGCAAATTTCCCAGTCATTTCAACTGAATGTTAGTGACCATAATGAAAGAGGCATTACCAAGAAGCGATCTTTATAGTATTTTCTGTTCAATTTTTTCTCTCTTATTGTTCAGATGACCTGATTGCATTTGCAAGAGAAAATTACATTAATAAAAATGTGGCACAAAGCTTTAATTTGCCTTTGTGCTGTATATCTACATTAAGATTATCATAGTGAGAAAGTATAACACCATGTACCTAACCTAACATGTTATGATTGTATATGTGTTATATATAAGGCTATAAGTATACTGTGACAGATCTGCTATTGCATATGTAAAAGAAAATAAATTAATCAAAATATGGTACAAAGCTTTAATTTGCCTATATAATGTATATACTGTATCAGAACTTATATATCATAAAGCATAACACCATGTAATTTGTTCGAAGATTTTATTTCTCTTACTTGAATGGAATATTTATATTACAAAGTTTGTTGCTTTATTTGAATGAATTAGTAACACTGCCAAACTATCTATCATTGAGTAAACTGGGATCATTTCTGGATGACGAGTTTCATTTTCACTTATAGTCCCCATCAGGAATGAAGGTGGTTATGCAGCAGACAAATATCCAGTGACATCACAGTCATGTGTTGACCTGACAGTCTGTTTCAGAGCACATGTGTAAGAGTATTTGTACAGCTTTACAGTGAAATTGAGTAATTCTGAGCAATAAGTTCACTCTGTTGTGTGATAGTAAGTTCATTAACAGTTCCAAAGATGGCAGAAGCAAAATCACATTGTGTTATTCACAGTCAAGCCAGGGAAATGATGTATAATATGTACAAATACTTCTTAAGAAAGATGGGGAAACAGTTGCAATGGAGCACTTCCCCTCTTTCCCCTACAAGCACGTCATTTGTCACGTACCGCCATTGTTCCTGACAGCTACACAGTAGGTTTGCTACCAAATGAGATGCAAGAATTCCCAAGTAGCAAGTGATTTGGGAAATTATTTTTTGGAATTCATTTTCTCAAGTTTCAACTAGAATGAACCAAACCCCTTCCACTTTCAAAATTCTTAATTTTGCTTGAATCTGAGCCACTAATCCAAGATTTAAAGGAGAGCCTCTCAGGAATACATGCACCAGTGCATCGCACAATGCAAGGTGTAAGGTGCACATGCAAAAAGTTGACCTTGGTCAAATCTTCACTAGCTTTCCTTACACTTGTCTCTCTCACTTTGCTTTCTCTTCTTTCCTCATTTTCAGCACTGGTGCTTCCTCACTACGTAATGTTTGTGTGTGATCTTTTGTTTTAATGACCTAGACAGCACTGCCACAAACCTCATTTTTGGATAAAGAATGCTGTTCTGGGAGATATAGCAACCTCTTTGATTTTCTCTCTCTCTCTCTGTCATTCCCTACGATTTCATTGTATGCTTCTGTGACTATTCTTCTATAGTGTGTCTCAACAGATGATTTTCTCACACACATAATTATTGTATCCCAGCTCTATTGTCATGACTTTCAACAAAATAAGAATGTTCTCACTCTGATTTAAATTGACTTTTGGCATTATTTACTTTCTTTGAAGCAAGTTGCTCCATAATTATGTATTTGTATTGCATGTATCTATTTCACTGATAAGGAAGCCATCTATCAACACAGACTTTCTCGATACTTTGCTTCTTCATTGTGTAGTGTGCGAGTTGAGCTGAGCTTAACTGAGTCACCACGATGCATGGTGTAATAAACCTCTGCACCTTGGATTGCACCCGGTGTGATTTTAAGCTTTGAGAGGCCCAGATTTAAAGTACCTTCATAGCATACTATGATTGATTAGCTTTTACTATGTTATGAATACTTGAGCAGCAATATGATTCATGATAGTCAATTGTTTAAACTGAATAAAAAGCTTTAGAAAATTTGTCTAAAAATGAAATGAAAAGTAGCAATTTAATCAAAATCTGACACCATTTATGGAAGCTTAGTGTAAAATAAAAACAATAAAGTGAATAAATAAATTTTAAAAAAGCAAAAGAAATGAAACTCTGAAATTAATGTATAATTTTAATCCAACTGTAGCAAACATTAGTTTTGCTCATCCAGTACATCAGTTATATTCAAGGACCTTTATTAATAAGTATTGATACTGTCCATAATATTGAAAATGTTATAAGTTAAGCAACTTTTTATAAGCTATGTACTACAGTATGCAGACTGTATGAATGATGTTGATTTATTTAAAAAAACACAGATGCAGAAAATTGTGTTGTGCTGCCTTTCACAATGAGCAAATCTGAGAATGTGATGACTATATTATCAACGAAATATTAATTTGTACATAATATTTACTTAATATTTATAAAAAGTTGTGCATGAACTTTAAAAATAGTGAAAAAGGAAAACAGGTTAGGAAATTTGTGTCTAACTTTAAGAATACATACACTAAAGGTAACGCGCCTTGTACTTTTCAGTTATGCATTGAATGACTGGTTCTAGTATTGCTTCTGGGGCACAAGATTCACAATATGGTTGCTGCCAACATTAGAGAAAATTATAATCTGTAGCACATTAAGAATAAGGCATAGTATAGTTAAAATTCAATTTTTTATGTTGTATAACACACATACAAATATGTTAATTTATGTCAAATGTAGTTATGAAGTTCACATGAGACAGGAAGGAGGAGCATCATGTAAATCATTGTTGTATATAATTTAAGTTTCTTTGTTCAGGTTTGTGATACTCTTTAGTGTTTATCTTTACACTTAAAAAAGAAAAGAAAACATAATTCTGTGTAATTCCCTAGTGATTAGGTGCAATTTAGTAAATTAATTTCTAAGTTTTTTTTTATATTAATGTATACAAAAGCATCGTTAATCTTTTTAAGAAAAGGTAAAACATACATTGAATGAGTTTCATCTTGATATTTTTGGCACAGAGAAATTTTTATTACTCAACATTACCTCATCGCACTAAATTTAATATTCCTCACCATAAGAAATACTGGGTATAGCCCACATTCAGCTGTGTTTTATAACCATTACATGTCACCTTACATTTTCAGTGCAATATTGCTTTCTCTGTTTTCCAACTTATGCAGACAGAGTTGCTGATCATCCAAATATCAGTACCAAAACAGTCATAAGTGATGTTTACAGTTCCATTTTCTCATGAATCACGGAGTTATTCCTTTAGCTTCTGAAATTTGCTTAAGCTTTCTATAGTATGTTTACTACAAAACTTGGCTGAGAATCACATTACTCATCTCTCAGTCACACATGCATGGACGTTAAATCAAATCTCAAACCATTAACAATTATGAGAATAAACATAAAACATGCCTTATTGCTGGAGATATTGGAAATGCTGTCCACCTGCATCAATATATGTATAGCATCTTCTAAGGAAATTCTCATTCACACACACACCAGTTCAGTTTCTGATATAGCATTAATTTATCTCCTGATACTTTGTTTTAACTTTGTATTGTGCAAGATGCCCAAGAGATTCTTAGGTGACCATTCTAACCTTTTCCAATTTCATCTAATTTCTGCTCTATAACCACATTCCCTTTTACCTTTCTTTTCCTATCACCAATTGATCCCATCTTCCTAAATTTATTTACAAGCAAACCAAACCACTCAGAACATGTACGCCAGGAAATTTAATTTCAAATTGCCTTACAACTTCCCTACAAGATGATGTAACCACATACGTATTGTATATAAAATCCCTTGTTGTAATGTGTACTGCAACTGATTCGTTTTGAAAACACTTCAAGGAAAACTAAACACTCCTAATGCACTATATTGTGTACTCCTAATGCACATGTGAAATGGACCAGAACAGCACAGAACACCTAACAGAAATAAGACTGATGCATGTGTGACAGCACGTGCATGCAGAAATGTAGTGAAGGTCACATGAGCAGTGCACCTGCTGGCCAAGTTTTGTAGTAAACATACTGTGCATAGATGTAGAAATGTCATTACTGCAGTTTATGAATTTGGGAAATGTATCAAAAGTATAATTGATATTTAATAAGGAATGCCTGGAAAGATAGTTATTTTGACAGCAGCATTATGCCAGACACCAGTATATTTTATATGCACATGTCACATAAAAAGACTTGTAAGTTTTTATTGAAGGTTGCATTTATGCATGTTTACTTCAGTACTTGTCAAGGAATTTGTTCTGCTGACCAGCTATGTACTTTTCATGATGATTTTGGATAAGGAGTCAAATAGGAAATAATTTAAAGCATTACAATGAGGATTACTACAGTGATAATGATTATAATCAACTGCCAATTAGAATGAACACCTTTCTAACTAGATGATATCTAAGTAAACTATACATATTCAATAAATCTTTCTTTTCCTAAAATTTGTAGATCAATTCTTTAATTGCATTGTTTCTGTAAACAAGAAACTGTATATATTTTTCACAGAAAATAATATTCAGGGATTCAGAACTGACATCTGTACAGTGCCAAGCTTTGTTAAAAGAATAAAGAAAATTATAAGTAATCTGTGATAATTTAGATGCATTTTAAGGGAATTCTTGCATTCATTGCTATTTCTAAAGCTGTATGAAGTTCATTGAATGCAAGAATTATGAGGCTGCAACCCTCTAGGCTGACAGCATTGTGATACCTTTTCAGAAAGGTGGGAAATTTTAAGAAATTTGAGCCAAAGTCATCCCATCTTATGCTAAATAAATAGTTAAATGTATGATCTGGAAGCCGAAAATTCTAACTTTATTTAACTGTGTAATAAATAGAGGAGCATGAATTATCATTATTCTGTCAACATATAAAGATTAAATGTGGACCTACTCCAGGTTTTTGTTTGCCATGCAAACCATTTCATAAATGTCATTATTACTTAAATTAGAAAAGTTCTTTGATTTTTGAATCAGCAAATCAGTAATTGTAACCAAAAATGTAAGCATACAAATTTATTTTTCATTCAAATCTTGAAGTAAAGATATTCATGCTTCTTCAGCCTCAGAATTATCCATTACTGATAAATAATTTTCTTAGTAACTATAGAATTTAAAATAATGAATAGTTTAAATGGAGTAATCTCAATACTAAATCAGGGGCATAGTTTGTATTAAGCTTTAATAATTATAAATATGAAATAATAAAGGGGATGTAAAATCCATTTTTACTACTCACCCTATTATACCAATTACAAATGTTTCATAATGATTAGAATAATTTGTTCAGACAAGTTAAAACACTGCAAACTAAGCAGTATTAATCTAGTTAAACACGAAATAGCATAATATTCCCATTACCTAATCCAAAACCTGTTTTAAGTACATGGTTCAGTCTGTAGAATATAGCCTAGCCAATTTTTATATTATATTTATAAACATATTTTAATACTGCTTCTGTTGAAACAGGTATTTGTTCAATCAAATGTCAATGCTACTATACCCTTCATAGCTCTTTCTTTATAACTAGCTACTATAATCTTATTAATTGGACTTCAAAGTTTCATATGCTTGTGGAATGTACAGTGATCCCTGTATTAATGCTGAAACACTCCGAGTTGATATAACATGATCTTGTTGTCTATGATGCAGATAAACAATGCAATTGTGAAAGTGTATGGTTACATTTCAAAACAGTGGTTTCCTAAAGTATACTGCAGTCTAATGAATTTTTGAAGTCTAGAACAAAATTCCTTTTCCCTAATAACATAATCTTGTTTCTTCCTGTTTCTCTCTGGAGAGTGACCAGGTGCTTACTAAGATGCAAAAAGCAACAAACAGCTGGCAATTAAGGGACTATTTGTTAATCACTACCTTAATAGAGCTTTAATAATAATCATAAAGTGTAATGAGCTATGTCAGATATCTATATTTCACTAAAATATTTTATGACAAAATTGTTAAATAGCTGATAAATAAGATTAAACGCTGCAATATTAGGTAAAGGTGTAGCCAAGCTAAACATACTTTATAAGTCGCAGTTTCTGGTCACCCTCTAATGTCTGTTATAAACTGATGTATACAACTAAAAACTGTTAACTCTTATTGTGCTCCTACTATATGTTCTTCTCGATACTATTCCACTTGTTGTTCTTGCAGCAGAGACATAAAATATATGGTCCATAAATAGAAACTTATTTTGTGTGCCATAGTGTACTCATTTTTTGATAACATATTATTCTTTATTGTTGTTTTACTATTGTTATTGTTAAAAATGAAATTTATAAGATATATGTGTAAGCCTATAAAATTATTGTTCTTTTATAGCAAATAATTTTTATAATATAATGTTTTACACTTTCTATACACTCTTGTGATACAAAAAAGGTGGTTGAAATATCTCTTATGATGGGGGCAGTATTTCCAAGCTCAGTTAAATAAAAGCATATTATTGACATGAGAATGTTTGTTATAACAAATATTTATTATACTCTCCAGAAACAATTTAAATAAAGCATATTTGATCTCAGTTTTGTGCAACTTATTCATTTTATTCATGGCCTTTGCAAACCACAATCTGCATCCTTCTAATGGTGTGTAAGACAGTCTCACTTTCAATCTATAAAAAATAAAATATATGAATTAATGCACACATGGATCTTCTCCTGAAAATACACATTATTTTCACACTTGACTCATGTGCACTGGCGTATATTATGGACTATCAAAGCTATCATTGAAGTCCATATCTAAAGTAAACTATAAACTAATAAGTAATATTAATAATATAAGTGCTCAGGCTTTCACGGCCGGCATTATCAACTATGTTAAGTAGATTTTCTGGGCTTGTGGGCCGTGGTCGAGTTGGATTGCCTTCCTCCGACGTTTCACTGAAAACTGCGTCCAGCATCTTCAGGGTCAACCTCTGTTATTTTGGTCTAACTTAGCGGCTGCACATAAACTAAAGTTCACTGCAAACTTTCATATTACTGATCATTTTTGTTTCTTATTAGTGTCCTTGGTAACATAAATTTTCACAATCGCTCGTTCTCATGAATACCAACATGAGATTATCGCTAACAAATCTTTTCTTAATAAATTGATCTCAAATTATATTTTCAAATGCCGCAAATGGGACGTCTCTGATCCTGGTATAAAAGAGAAAGCTTCCCGTGTCTTGGGTTTTCTTCTCCCTCTTATTAGAGCCGGGAGCCAAGTTTTGCTTATCTGCTGTCTCTCTTCTTTTCGATTGTAGGAGTTTTTATGCATAAAAATCTCTATCGCTTCCCGAGTCAAGCGAGCCTGGTAGTGGCTTGTCCTTGAGAGTACCTCCGTGTCTTTGTAATTCACGTCGTGGGTGAACAATAGAGAGTGTTCTGCCACCGCTGACTTGTCCGTCTGCACCAACCGGCTATGTCTTTCATGTTCTTTTAGTCGAGTGCTGATACTCTGCATGGACACGGGAAGCTTTCTCTTTTATACCAGGATCAGAGACGTCCCATTTGCTGGCATTTGAAAATATAATTTGAGATCAATTTATTAAGAAAAGATTTGCTAGCGATAATCTCATGTTGGTATTCATGAGAACGAGCGATCGTGAAAATTTATGTTACCAAGGACACTAATAAGAAACAAAAATGATCAGTAATATGAAAGTTTGCAGTGAACTTTAGTTTATGTGCAGCCGCTAAGTTAGACCAAAATAACAGAGGTTGACCCTGAAGATGCTGGACGCAGTTTTCAGCGAAACGTCGGAGGAAGGCAATCCAACTCGACCACGGCCCACAAGCCCGGAAAATCTACTTAACATAGTTAATATTAATAATAATTGGAATACTAGTCAGTTTCCTCATGAAGAATTAGTGCATAGAACGGGGTGTGTCTTGTTCTCTACCATTGAGCAGAGGGGAGAGTAGGGCTTCGAATGCTTGCTGATGCAGTCTTCACTATGATATAGGAAGAGAGAGGTGAGGTGGCAGAATGCAGGCATAAGAATGCCAAGGTTTCGAATCCTGTGTCACTATACTCACACGAGCATCTCCAAAATGTGCCTTGTCCTGGCTGCATAGCAATAGCAGGTGGACTTAAAAGCCAGAAAGAGCATGTTTTTAACTGTACAATTGTTATGGTCCTCAACAGTTATATTGATATTAGTATTATTTTTTCATAGTGTACAGAGCACAAGTGCTAATGCATCAAAAATGATGAACAATGTATGGTAAAACAATTAGTGAAATGATCATTCTTGCAGTTAAAATATGAGGATAAATTAGTGATAGTAAAACAGGAAGATCTACTCCAGCTCTTCCAACTTCCAGTGTGAGCAGAAGGCAAAAGAAATAAGAATACTTACAAAAGGTATTTTAGTATAAACAATTATGGTCAGTATGTGTGGCTGACTGATTCATGCAAATTAAATAAATGTTATTGCTGGCCATGCTTGTTCACAACCGAGAAACTGCCCTGGAATATAAGTTTTGCAAATTGAACATATTTAATCCCAGCTTTGGATAAACATAAGAGATCAACAATGCATATAAAATCTTTTACAGCTTTAAAAACTTTAGACACTCAAAGGACAAACCATTCATTGAACTATCAGAAGAAAAAAATTGTTGACCATTTGCACAGTGAAAAGATTAAGAATGCATCAATCAATCTATTCAATACATTTCTATTTTCTTTAAACTTCCCCAATTGGTGAATTTTATTAAGGAAACCAGTTAATTCTTTGTTTCTCTTTCGCTAGTGTAGTGTGCAAATTATAATGTATACTGTATTCATCATCATCATTGTCGTCGTCCTCATCATCATCATCATCATCATCATCATCATCATCATCATCATAATCACTAGGGCGTCTCCTCTATGAAGAGGGTACCCTCAAGAAAGAGACAGACAGCAGTAATACACTATCTTATTCTTTCATCCTTGCTTGCTCTCTCAATAGGTCTTTCACTGACTTGAAAATGGCTATTGTATGAATGAACAACTTGAGCATGAAATTTGTAAGTTAAAGTTATAAGCATTTTTCTGATCAATACACACTAATGCATAAAACTCTTTTGAAGCAAGGTATTGATTAAATTTGAAACAATAGGAAAATTCTACTAATGCGTCATGACTTATGCTACCAATGACTGACTAGCGCTCATTGACTGGCAGGCTACGTGACACAGTACAATTCTACTACACAACTTGTACTCGCCCACCTTCAACCATGCTCCTAACCCTAGCATGATTAAATTTGAGCCATTATGGCTCACCTTTGGTCTGCATACTCCACCTTTCAAGATTCTGTACACCAAGATATGCAGTCAAGAGTTGGAGAAGTTACATCTGTGTGACATTTAATTACATCATACCAGTTGTTGGCTCTAATTGGAGTTCCTTATACTGCATTGTGGACACATCCTCCTCCCAGGCACATCGACTATGTGAGAGAGGAGTCAGTCATGGCAGGTGTGACAAGGAACAAGACAGCCGTTTGTCATAGTCAGATTTTTCATCTGTATTGGTGAGTTTGTTAAATCGAGTTCAATTTGAGTGCTAAAAGTAAACTTTAAATAAATTAAACTTAATTAAAACTTAAATTTTAAAAACGGGGAGATTTACAATGGAAATACTACAAAGCCACTCAAGAGATAGGGGAAGGGTTATTTAGGATTTTTCCATTGTGTGATATTTTGTTTTTCATAAATATTGAAGAGACTTAGCAATAATAGTAACCGCTTTTTAGAGAGCACAATATTTTTATGTTTTGGCGGTTACATCACTCTCTCACAACCCCCAGAATGTCTGGAGGACCACACCTGTCATTGGTTTACGGGTCTCTCTGACCTGACCGGGAGACTTATCAAAATAAATTCACCGACCATATCCACTGATTTACCAGTCAGAGGACATATTACATGCCATGACAGGTCAGCATGTTAGGGGTCAAGAGTTTATAGAGAAATGGAGAGGTTGGAAAAATAAGGACTCCCTAGCCCTCAGGAACCCTAATAGCATCGGGGTTGGAAGAGAACAAGAGATGACCAAGGTAAGGTCAGATAGAAAAGCTACAGTGAGGAGCAAAACACCAGTAAGTGGAAGTAATATTCTGCTCAGCTTGGGTGCCTTGTGGTCGCCATTCACATATCCCCTAGACGGAGACTCCTGAGTATACACATCTGGTGTAGCCTATGTGGGCCTATACTGGTCTATAGTTATATACCGATCTGGTATAGCCTATGTGAGCCTATACTAGCCCACCTCCCCAGCCTATACTTATATACAGATCTGGTGCAGCCTATGTGAGCCTATACTAGTCTACCTCCTCAGTCTATACTTATATACAGATCTGGTGTAGCCTATGTGAGCCTATACTAGCCTACCTCCTCAGTCTATACTTGTATACAATCTGGTGTAGCCAATGTGAGCCTATACTAGCCTACCTCCCCAGCCTATACTTATATACAGATCTGGTGTAGCCTATGTGAGCCTATACTAGCCTACCTCCTCAGTCTATACTTGTATACAGATTTGGTGTAGCCTATGTGAGCCTATACTAGCCTATCTCCTCAGTCAATACTTATATACAGATCTGGTGTAGCCTATGTGAACCTATACTAGCCTATCTCCTCAGTCTATACTTATATACAGATCTGGTGTAGCCTATGTGAGCCTATACTAGCCTATCTCCTCAGTCAATACTTATATACAGATCTGGTGTAGCCTATGTGAACCTATACTAATCTATCTCCTCAGTCTATACTTATATACAGATCTGGTGTAGCCTATGTGAGCCTATACTAGCCTATCTCCTCAGTCAATACTTATATACAGATCTAGTGTAGCCTATGTGAACCTACACTGGCCTATCTCCTCAGTCTATACTTATATACAGATCTGGTATAGCCTATGTGAGCCTATACTAGCCTATCTCCTCAGTCAATACTTATATACAGATCTGGTGTAGCCTATGTGAGCCTATACTAGCCTATCTCCTCAGTCTATACTTATATACAGATCTGGTGTAGCCTATATGAGCCTATACTAGTCTATCTCCTCAGCCTATACTTATATACAGATCTGGTGTAGCCTATGTGAGCCTATACTAGCCTATCTCCCCAGCCTATACTTATATACAGATCTGGTGTAGCCAATGTAAGCCTATACTAGCCTATCTCCCCAGCCTATACTTATATACAGATCTGGTGTAGCCTATGTGAACCTATACTGGCCTATCTCCTCAGTCTATACTTATATACAGATCTGGTGTAGCCTATGTGAGCCTATACTAGCCTATCTCCTCAGTCAATACTTATATACAGATCTAGTGTAGCCTATGTGAACCTACACTGGCCTATCTCCTCAGTCTATACTTATATACCGATCTGGTGTAGCCTATGTGAGCCTATACTAGCCTACCTCCTCAGTCAATACTTATATACCTATCTGGTGTAACCTATACTAGCCTATCTCCTCAGTCTATACTTATATACATATCTGGTGTAGCCTATGTGAACCTATACTAGTCTATCTCCTCAGCCTATACTTATATACAGATCTGGTGTAGCCTATGTGAACCTATACTAGCCTATCTCCTCAGTCTATACTTATATACAGATCTGGTGTAGCCTATGTGAGGCTATACCAGCCTATTTCCTCAGTCAATACTTATATACAGATCTGGTGTAGCCTATGTGAGCCTATACTAGCCTATCTCCTCAGTCTATACTTATATACCGATCTGGTGTAGCCTATGTGAGCCTATACTAGCCTACCTCCTCAGTCAATACTTATATACCTATCTGGTGTAACCTATACTAGCCTATCTCCTCAGTCTATACTTATATGCCGATCTGGTGCAGCCTATGTGAGCCTATACTAACCTGTCTCCTCAGTCTATACTTATATGCCGATCTGGTGTAGCCTATGTGAGCCTATACTAGCCTACATCCTCAGTCAATACTTATATACCTATCTGGTGTAACCTATATTAGCCTATCTCCTCAGTCTATACTTATATACCTATCCGGTGTAGCCTATGTGAACCTATACTAGCCTACCTCCTCAGTCTATACTTGTATACCGATCTGGTGTAGCCTATGTGAGCCTATACTAGCCTATCTCCACAGTCTATACTTATATACAGATCTGGTGTAGCCTAAGTGAGCCTATTCTAGCCTATCTCCTCAGTCTATACTTATATACAGATCTGGTGTAGCCTATGTATTTTTTTATTAAGTCATTAAGTAAATACACAATTTTCAATAGACTTCGTCACTTACGGCTAAAAATTTCAAATCATATATTATTCTTGTCCAGCTCTTCAAATTCATGCATATCATATACAGGATTTTCTACTAGCCATGTATAAACTCTATTCTTAAATGCTTGAAGAAGCATTTGAGCCTATACTAGTCTATCTCCTCAGTCTATACTTATATACAGATCTGGTGTAGCCTATGTGAGCCTATACTAGCCTATCTCCTCAGTCTATACTTATATGCAGATCTGGTGTAGCCTATGTGAGCCTACACTAGCCTATCTCCTCAGTCAATACTTATATGCAGATCTGGTGTAGCTAATCTGAGCCTATACTAGCCTATCTCCTCAGTCTATACTTATATGCAGATCTGGTGTAGCTAATGTGAGCCTACACTAGCCTATCTCCTCAGTCTATACTTATATGCAGATCTGGTGTAGCCTATGTGAGCCTACACTAGCCTATCTCCTCAGTCTATACTTATATGCAGATCTGGTGTAGCTAATGTGAGCCTATACTAGCCTATCTCCTCAGTCTATACTTATATGCAGATCTGGTGTAGCCTATGTGAGCCTACACTAGCCTATCTCCTCAGTCTATACTTATATGCAGATCTGGTGTAGCTAATCTGAGCCTATACTAGCCTATCTCCTCAGCCTATACTTATATGCAGGTCTGGTGTAGCCTATGTGAGCCTATACTAGCCTATCTCCCCAGCCTATGCTTATATACAGATCTGGTGTAGCCAATCTGAGCCTATACTAGCCTATCTCCTCAGCCTATACTTATATGCAGGTCTGGTGTAGCCTATGTGAGCCTACACTAGCCTATCTCCTCAGCCTATACTTATATACAGTATATATACAATTTCTGGAGTAAAAAATGATATTAAATCCTCCTTTCAAATTCTTAAAGAAATGGATAACAAAGATAAAGCTGAATTAATAAAGCTAAATTTTTGGGATAACAAAACACATCTTCATTTATACAGTATTTACAATCCTCCCAGGAATGAACCAAATCTCTCACTTATTGAACAATTAAATAAAACAATCATAATTGGGGGTTTCAATGCCCATTCCAAAAGATGGGGTTAAGAAAAAGTGGATTCTACAGGGCAGATAGTGGAAGAATTTTTGAATACCACAACCTTTGAACTGATTTATGATAAAGAAGATCCCAAAACCTTCATACATTACTCTGGAGCAGGCAGTAACCCAGACCTCTTGTTAGCTACAACAGATATTGTTTCGAAAATTAAAAAACAAGTTATAGAAGACCCAAGTTCTGGTCACAGAGCAGTAATTGCTGATATAAAACTAGATAATACAAATAACAGTCAAAATCACACAAATCTGTATTGAAACTTCAAAAAAGCAGATTGGAACAAATATAAAACTGAACTGGAACATAAATTTAAAGAACAAACAAACTCACAGTTGGATGACCACCCAGATCATATGAACAAAAGTTTCTGTAAAGTCATCCTAGAAACTGCAAAAGAACATATTCCTCGTGGAAGAATAAAAAATTTCAAACCTTTTTGGAACTACTAGTTAGAAGAACTGAAAAAGCAAAGGGATATAGCTAGAAATACAGCTGAACAAACAAAAAACATATCAAATACACAAATTGGCGAAAGAAATGTGCCTCACTAAAAAAAGAAATTAATACAGCTAAAAAGAATCACTTTAATAATTTCTTAGAAAAAATGGATTATAGGACAGATGGTAATATAGCCCATAAGTTCATAAAAAATGTCAAGGATAGGAGGGAAAGCAACAGCACACCTATCATACACAACAATAAAATATTAATAAATGATGCAGCCATAGCCGAAACATTCAATAAATATTGTGCTAATTCACATAAAGTAACAAGAAATAATAAAAAAGAATGTAAACAATTTAAGAAAGATTTGAAACACGAAAGAGAATGTGATCCTAACACTCAATACAATATCTTTATCAACATTTTAATATACAAGAACTGAACATTGCAATTAATAATCTAAAACACAAAAAGTCTCCTGAACCAGATCACATACATCCAGAGTTCATAAAAAACCTTGGAAAAACAGTAAAACAACAACTACTAAAACTCTACAATCTATCTTGGAACACCACTGTACCTGCCAAATGGCAAAAAGCAATAATTGTCCCACTCTTGAAGAAAGATAAAACAGCATCATAAATAAAAAATTATAGACCAATAGCTCTTACTAGCATAATAGCAAAAGTGATGGAAAGAATGGTGTCAAACAGGTTTAATTGGTTTCTAGAATCAAAATTTAATTTCCCCATGTCAAGCTGGATTCAGAAAGTTCCACTCTATAAATGAACAAGTCTTACTTCTCAGTCAAGAAATCAAAGACTCCTTCAGTAGAAAAGAAGATAATTTATCAGTTTTTATTGATTTCCAAAGTGCATAATATGCAGAACAAAACTGCTAAAGAAAGTAAAAAAAATAAGGATACAAGGTCCAATGTTTTCGTGGCTATGTCATTTCCTAACACAATGCTTTATTGCTACCAGATATGGAAGAAATATATCTAAATATAAATAAGTACACCACGGCTTGCCACAAGGCACAGTGCTCAGCACTACACTTTTTAATATATTTATTAATGATCTGCCACAACAAATGCAAGACTCAAGTGTGAAGTGTGCACTATTTGCTGATGACTTAGTAATGTGGACTTCAAAACCAAAAAACAAAAGTACAGAACTAGAAAAAACCATGCAACAATCCTTAAACAACCTACAAAAGTGGACCAAAGAAAATTTAATGACTGTTAATACAACAAAATCAAACTACCAAATCTTTTCACTAAGAAAAAACCACTAAAAATAAAACTAAATTTTGAGGGTCAACAATTACCAGAAACAAAGGAAGCAAAATATTTAGGAGTTACATTTGATACCAAACTTACATGGACCAAACAAATAGAAAATGTAATACAAAGAGCAGAGAGGCGCCTTTCACTGTTAAAACGTCTAACAGGAATGAAGTGGGGATGTTCCAGAGCAACTCTTAACACAACATACAATGTATATATAAAGCCATTATTTACTTACTGTAGCGAAGTTCTTGTAGCAGCAAACACAAAAAAATTCAAATCTTTCAAAACCACACCAATAGCAGCTATAGAAATACTAACCAACCAATACCCCATTGAATACGAAATAGAAAAAGCGGCTCTTATTCAACACGAAAAGTTGATCAGACTCCCATTCAATACATGGCACAAGAGAAATTTTACACATACACTAAAGACTCAGGAGAGCTTTCTTTCCAAAATTCAAGACATCAAGAAAAATGTACACCTTCCTAATTCAAAGGAAAACATCATATCTAAAGTCAATCCAACACATACATTATACATCACTTATTATTTACACCTGACAGAAGAAGTTAAGAAAAGTGATACTCCAACTAGTGTTCTAAAATTATTGGCATTAGAGACAATCCATACTAGATTTCCAGAACATGATTTCCACTCCATATTTATACTGATGGATCATTGATATCAAACCAAGATGGAGCAGGTGCTGAAGTCACGTGTCACCTCTTTTCCTATTACAAATCTTTAAGTTATGGAACTACAAACTTTGATGGAGAAATTGAAGCAATTCGAATGGCCCTACAAAATCTTTTATATAGAATTTCACATTTTCATCAAGCAGTTATTCTCTCAGATTCCAGGGTGGCAATTATAGCAATTACTTCCAAGTTGTCACCAAAACACCAAACAATTATAGAATGTTGGAAAATCCTTACCCATCTAACTGCACTTCAAAAACACCTAGTATTCCAATGGATATCAACTCACTGTGGACTGAGTGGTAATGAGAAAGCTGTTTTTCTTGCTGAAAAGGGTACCGGCAATGTGCAGAAATCTATAGTTAATCTACCATTTTATGCAGCTAAAAGATTAGTCAACTCTGAATTCAAAAAAACTATTGCAAAATATTACTATAAAAAATCAAAAAATAAAAGATGGGAACTACCAAACATTCAAACAGTAATTCCTGAGTATCCTCGAAAAACAGCAGTTGCAACCTTCAGATTGATTACAGGACATGATAGTCTGGCAAAACATTTAAACAGAATTGGGATATATTCTTCACCACTCTGTCCTCTATGTGATCTGCAAGAGGAAATGGACCGAGACCACCTTCAAATATGCCCGGCCACTTCTAGCACCCCATCCATCAGTGAAAAATATTGAGAGACCAAGAGGATTAATGACTTCATTATCAGAAATCCAGCATTAGCTAACAACATATTTTGCTTTTTGGCGAAACATGCAAGACTCATATTCAAAGACTTTAATCTGGCTGAAGTTAAATGGTTATCTGGTAGAAACGAACTTGGCTGAGAGTATCTTCACAATACCCACAAGTGTTGTATGTAAATCAAAAGGGACTTAATATCAAATACTGGAAATAAAACTGTGCAGGAAATTACCATCTGTACAATTTTAGCCTTCTAAATCTCATTTATTAAACATGAAAGATTTCATAAATCCTTAATTGATATAATATTTTTGTACATACTCCAGTATTTATGTCCCTTTATATATTTTATGTGTTAGCAAGAGAGAAAATTGTGCAAAAAAAAAAGGTATTAAAAAAATCAGCACAAGTTGTGGGCCATGAATTGACATTATGCACCCATACTGCCACACTTTCCAAACTACTGGCAGAACATATTTCAAGTAGCTATTGTCCACATTCTCATCTACTTATTGACAATCCAATGATTTCTCAAACATTAACCACTAATTTTGAGAGCTGGGGTTTGACAGATTAGTGGCCAAACCCTGAACTACAGCACAATTTTGCCAATATATGCACACCACATATATATACATCAGGTTGTGATACTTTTATTATGTAATAAACCACATAGACAGCAGTCACAAGTAACATTTTAATCATAATGATTAAAACAATAATTCAACAGCAATAGATTTATAGAATGCTACAAAGAGCTAAATTGATAAAAAGCGGAGAAAAAATATACTCATCCAGTACTTGAGTATGCACTTTGAAATGATGAGATAAGTTCAGATTAAAGCACAAAAAATGGCCATAGAGAATAATTACACTTCAGCTTTAATTTACCATTTTAATGATAGATTAAATGAGAAAGTAGACAGACTAGCGTATAAAAAAAATACACAAATCAAATCCATTAGGTGTACAATTCAGCTATTCACTGCAACTGATTGTAAAAATAACATACAGGTAACTAGTAAAATGAACATAGGAAACAGAAATAATGGAGAGCAGCCCTTTTCTCAGGTTATCATGCTCTATTTCATTACAGATGAATAAACATCATACAACAAAAGAAAGAGACACAAACTGCAAGCTGGTGTGAAGAGTGAATTTAAGCAATAGATGACCAGATTTGTAATTTGTGGCATTTGTAACATTGGTACATGTGGTTGTTAGCACAGCATGGGCCTGCCATGCTCACTTGTTTTTCTAACTGCAGTACAGTATCTTATTCTTTTAGCTGCACACTGCACCAGGAAGATCTGCAGTGGCCTTTCGGTTTGATATATACAGTCTGGAAGCATATCTCATAAGTAATGTCTACAGACACTTACCATTTTGTTCTTATATCAATGACAATATTTTTATTCTGGTCCATTGCTTCATTTGGTTGTGACAAAACTATTGACTCTTTTAATCTGAGGAGCATGTCTGGATCAACCCTTGGTGTATTGTGATGGATCTCTGCCAGTTCCTGTCCTGCTTTTACAGTCATTCCTTCTTTGCAAAGTAACCTGACTCCAACCCTGTAATCAATGGGATCCCCTGCCTTGCTCCGGCCTGCTCCCAAATGCCAAACTAACTTTGCTATTCCCATGGCATCAATTCTTGATACCATACCTGTAGTGTAAACAAGATTTACATAAGATTCTTAGCTTATTTACACATTGCACGCACATGCAACCCCCCCCCCCGCCCCCCCCCCCACACACACACATACACATACTTTTTTGTGACAGCACTTCACTTATCTTTTTATAATAAAATGCTGAAGGATGTTTCCCAATTACCAGATTACTGATTTTCTCTTTATTTATTTGTTTTCTTCTTGTTTTTTCTACTACTTATTTGTAGTGAGTAGAGCAAGTATTGCATTTCATCCAGAAATTCAATATCAAGATTTCATCACTATACCGCTCGCAAAAGTTAAAGGCATGTGAACGCTGGCCAATGCTCAAGCAGAGCGACGTAGTGCGTGTACCGGCAGAGGGTCTGTACATAAGGTTGTGTGAGATGCATGCACCACATTAGGCAGCGCTGGTAGGAGGGGCAAGTGTAGGATTCGCTGGAGTCCGCAGTACGCCCCGCCTCCATATGCCTTTAAGTTTTGCGAAGATTATAATACATGCTCTGAGATTCTGTGAATCTGTTTTTCACTTTCCACCCAAAAATTTGATACATATTTTGAAGCTCCCTGAGCCCTCTTTTTCTTTTCTTTTCTTTTATTCTTTTTTCCCCCTTTTTAAGGTCTATATGTGTGTACGTACATGTGCATGCATATGTCTATCTGTAAACAACAAAATTAAAAACTTGTTCATTATTTCTTACTTTCTCAAAATTTGACTCTAACAATATTGATTCAAATACCATATGTTTAAAATGTGCATTTTATTGGTGATGCAAATACCACCTTAATAATTTCTGTGAGTAACTGGTGAAGACCTCTTCATTCTGAATGATTTTGTATAATTAGTAAACCATATGAGATAGACAACATCTTACTACATAAAAGAATGCAGATCTTGTCAAAAGACACAGTTTATGTGAAATGATTTATAGATGGAATAGAAATGAACAAACCTCCAGATCCTGCTTTATACACTGTTACCTGTGCTTTTGGTACCTGTGGTAATGCTTGCCACATATCACCATAGCACAAGGTTTTAGCATTTGTAGCAGTTACTCCTTGACATTGTAACATTATACAGAAGAGCTCCATTGCCTTCCCATTCTTTATAGCATTTTCAATTGCAGTCTTCCCTTCCTCCAATGTTTTCACAATGCTTTTCATTTGTAAGATGACTGCACCTAGAGACCATAGTAATAAAAATAAGGCTAGGTATAAATAAGGAAAATTGAAGCTATTAACAGTGAAGCAACAAGATTCTAAAGTAAGAACAAATTAGAAACTAAAAACTTCACTTATCTTAGTAATGTTGCACGTTCTTTTTGCACAAACTGACTCGAGTTTCAAGTCAAAGCTTTGAGAATGAGTTGGAAACAACTTGAAACTCAAGTCAGTTTGTGCAAAAAGAATGTGCAACATTACTAAGATAAGTGAATTTTTAGTTCCTAATTTGTTCTTACTTTAGAAGGCTAGGTATATTTTTCTCCTTGCACCAGTTCAAACACTTTTCTTTAGCTTTTTCTTCTTCACATTAGTTCAGATATAAGATTAGGTATTAGCAAAAACAACTTCAAAGTCCAGAATACAACAAGAACTGCAGATTACAACTATGAAGAAACAAAGTACCCCCAGCAGACATATGTATTATTGGCAGTGATAAGGTTAAATGTTAGGGGACTCTGTTGGCTTAAGCTTAAACTCTAAAATAGCTTTGAATATGCTTCTTCCAAACTGTGCTAGATCACAGACAAGAGTACACATAATATATCCACCTATTTATGTACTGATTAAAACCATAATAAGCTTACCAAGAGTAGTAACTAACTCCATTAAGTCCTCGGGTCCATTTCCCTTAAGACAGTCTATTGCTTCTGCTACTTCTAAGGCATTTCCCACATTATTACCAATAGGTGTGTCCATTTTTGATACTACAACAGTTGTTTGTATTCCTAGAGAATGAGATACTGTAATCTGTTTCGAAATAAAGAACAAGCATTTAAATAAAATCCAAAATTAATATGCAATATATACCAGGTGAGTCAGGTACCCCTTATTTATTGGAAGTTAGGCCACCTGTCAAACAGCATGTGCATGTGCCCTTTAAGTCCAATTTTGTGCTTACTAAGACATATTGCTTAACGTTCATAGATAGACACTGTGATGATGTGCTGCATTTGAGGAGCTATGATAGTGGGAACTAACACTCCAGCTGGGGAAGTGTGGTGCTGAACCATATCGGAGGGGAGCCAGGAAATTAATGAATTTAATGTGCAGTAAATTACTACTTGTATTAGACTATTGTTTTAATTTTGTTGTAGCCATTTTTATTTAGCAAATGTTAATATGATTATTCACAACAAATAAACAGAATAATGAATTAATATTGCTGATTTCAAACTTCCAACATGTCCTAAAAGAAGTCTGTCCATGTCCATGTCCATTAGTTTCATAAGCTCAAGTTCATCACACCTGTTGTGTTACAAATTATTATTGTATAATGTACCTACATGCACCATTTTAACTAATGAACTTCCTTCTCTATTTTCACTTTATTTAACATAAAGTTTAACTGCATGTTACATAGTAAAAATGGTGAAGACATATTGCTTAACTCATCAAAATGATTAGAGTATTGGTGAACTTAGGCCAAAATGTATTTATTTTGTATTAAATTTTCTCGTTTATTAGATTATAGGACATGAGATATTTAAATATATTTGTAACAACAATGAAATACCCTTGTTGCTTAATCTGTGTTGTGGCTCTTTCACAAACAATTTACTATCTGGCCAGTTCAAAGATTTCTCTTCCTGATGGCACTTCATAATAATCACTTATACTACTTTTATTAGTTTTTATATGTTTTACATTACTTTATGCTCAAGTATTGGATGCCAGGTTTTGTTCAGTTTTAGAGCTTCTTCCTGTCTGTTAAAATTATTGGGGTGTTTGTAAATTTCTATGGCTTTGAGTTGCAGTCTGGCATGGTAGTACGGCATAGACAAAAGAACAGTAGTCTCCTTATACTGAATTATGTGTTCTCCGTCGGCCCCTATTGCATGTTCCACAACCGCTGACTTGTCTGTCTGTCCCAGATGGCAGCATCTCTTGTGTTCTGTGAGTCGGATGTTGATGCTGCGTTGAGTGGTACCTATGTACATTGCACCACAGGAACAAGGAATCTGTTAAATGCCGGCTGAAGCAAGAGGGTTCCTGGGATCTTTGGCCAACCGAAGTAAGGTATTAATCTGTCTGGTAGGTTTGAAGATGGTTTTGATGTTGTGGCACTTTTGTAGGCGTCCAATTCTGTTTGTGACATTTTTTAAGTAAGGCAGAAAAGCAGTGCCTTTGCTCTTGGGTGGATCCTGTTCGATGTTGACAGGGTGAGGCCTAAGTGAGCATATTGCTCTGTGGACTTCTTGTGCTGTGTAGCCATTTGAATATAAAGCCTGTTCAAGATGTCAGAGATCCTGTTGTAACGAGTTAGGGTTACAGATGTGGGCAGTGCAGTCAGTGAGGGGTCTCTATGATGGCACGTTTCTGCTTAGGATGATGGTTGTAATTTTTGTTCACATATTGGTCAGTGTGGGTTGGTTTGCAGTAGACTGTATCCCAAGAGTCCCGTCTGCTCTCTTGCTGACCAGAACATCTAAGAAGGCCAGTTGTCCATCTTTTTCTTTCTCAATAGTGAATTGAATATGTGGATTGATGCTGTTGAGATGCTGGAGGAAACCATCAAGGGCTGATTCCCCATAACTCCAAACAATGAAAGTGTCATCCACATAGTGCTACCAAACAGATGGTTTACGAGTTGCAGAACTTAGGGCCTGGGATTCGAAGGACTCCGTAAAGAAAGTAGCAAGCACTGGGCTGAGTGGGCTGCCCATGACAACCCCATCAAACAAATTCTGGTTCCATTAGAAGTAAGTAGTGGTGAGCATGTGATGAAATAGTGCCAGTATATCATCCGGAAAGAGATTTTTCAGCAGTGTGATGGTATCATTTATGGAAACCATAGTGAAGAGAGAGACAACATCAAAGCTAACAAGGACATCTGTAGGTTGCAGTGTGATGGTCTGTAGTTTTGTGATAAAATGGTGTGAGTCCTTGATGTAGGTGTCTGTGGAGCCAATGTGAGGTTGCAGTAAATTGGATAAATACTTTGCAACAGCATAGGCAGGGAACCCAATGCCATAGACAATAGCTCGTAGTGGTACTCCTGTCTTATATATCTTGGGCAGACCATAGAGTCTAGGAGATTGAGCTTCAGATCTAGCGATGCAGCATTTATCCTCAGGTGGTATGGATGACATATTTATTAAACTGTTGGTTTTTCATAAATTGCAGGCTGTAGCGTCACGTTGAAGTTTGCAGTAAGTATGAGGCTGTAGAAGCTCTATGATCTTGTTCTGGTAATCAAGCTGGTTCAGGATGACAGTAGCATTTGTCTTTATCCACAGAGCAGACAATAATGTCTGAGTTGGCATTTAGTTTTTTGAGAGCCATTCTTTCTTGGTGTGTCAGGTTACTTTTTGAACATTTCACACATTGAAGAATCCTGGCAGAATCTTGGCAGATTTCTTCTGCAGCAGATGTTGGAAGAGCATGTATTCCAAATTTAATGTTGGAGATAATCTCTTCCACCGGCAAGCTAGGTGAGATAATCACATAATTACCTCCTTTAGCAAGAAGTGAAGTTTCTGCAGGTGAGAGTTCATAATTGAATAAGTTCACAAGAAGTTTGACCGCCTTTTGACCACCATAAAGGCCACCACATCGGTCGACATTAGTCGCACATTGTGTGTCGCCCTGAACAAAAATTCCAACCATCATACTAAGCAGAAACATGCCATCATAAAGTCCCTCATTGACTGCGCTGCCCACATCTGTGAGCCTAACTCATTATAACAGGAACTCTGACATCTTGAACAGGCTTTATATTCAAATGGCTACACGGCACAAGAAGTCCGCAGAGCAATACACCCACCTAGGCTTCACCCTACCAACATCAGACAGAATCCACCCAAGAGCAAAGGCATTGCTTTTCTGCCTTACTTAAAACATTGGACACCTACAAAAGTGCCTCAACATCAATACCACCTTCAAAACTACCAGACAGATTAATACCTTCCTTCGGTCGGCCAAAGATCCCAGGGACCTGCTCGCTTCAGCTGGCGTTTAACAGATCCCTTGTTCCTGTGGTACAGTGGACATAGGTACCACTCAACGTAGCATCAACATCCAACTCATAGAACACAAGAGATGCTGCCATCTGGGACAGACAGACAAGTCAGCAGTCGCAGAACATGCAATAGGGTCCAACGGAGAATATATAATTCAGTATAAGGAGACTGCTGCTCTTTCATCTATGCTATACTACCATGCCAGACTACAACGCAAAGCCACAGAAATTTACAAACACCCCAATAATTTTAACAGAAAGGAAGAAGCTCTTAAACTGAACAAAACCTGGCATCCGATACTTGAGCATAGAAAAGAAGCACAAATGCAGAGAAATCACGTAAACCATTCAGCAATCAGAGTAGAGAAGCCCCGCCCACCTAGCACACACCTCCCACTCAAGCTGAGCCAAACCCCCATGAGCGGCCCAGATATAAATACGGCATGTCCAGCCAGCGATCCTGTTGTAACTGAACCTTTGCCAAGAAGACTAAGACCATGCCACCGATGATGTCCACTGCAGGTGTGGACAAAATGTCTGGACCTCTAAACTCCAGCAGACCACAGCTTTTAAGCCCAGAAGAAATCTCTAGCTATAATTCTGACTCCAGTCGTGAAGGCTTCTGACTACTCAATATAGATACAGTTTATACTTTGAACAGTACATGTTAATTCTTTGCCTTGTGGCAACTTTCTGTCATGGGTTCAGTTCCTGTTTCAACTCCAATATCTAATTCACAAGTGAGAAGGTAAGTACCATTACCATCGCCACTGGCACCTACTGCCACAAACACATTAAGTTAGGGTGAAATGTTTTGCTTGATATAAATAACTTCCTTGAATTTAATGTCAGTGTCACTATGGCAATTAGAACATTTGCCTATCTCCAACAGGGCCTGAGTTTGATCCCAGGGATCTACATGTGGTATACGTGGAGAAGCGGTATCTGGGAGGGTTTTCTCCAGTTCCCCCACCACACCTTCCACCAACAGCTCCATCATCACCTTTCCATGCATTCATTTTGCCTGTATTTCGCATCATCCTCTTCCTCACTCTCATACCTGGTGCTTGGCTGACTACCTACTTCCATGTCTTCGCTCTGTCTGGTCCAGAGGTTCATCTGCTCCCTGACAGGTGCCTGACCCTAGGCATAAGCTTGTAAGTCCTAGGTGATGTCAGTCTGCCATACAGGGAGGATAATCAGATAAAGGAGAAGGAAGAATTTAATTTCATTTGATTAACAAACATACAATTCACAGAATAAGAATGATCAAAAAGTTATATTTATAGACAATTTGTTAAGAGCCCTTTTAATGCCACCTCCTTTTCTTCTAAACAATAAAACTCTTAACAGCACAAGAAATAATAATTTTTTTTTCACTTCATTTGCAATTTTGAAGGTGTGATTGGACTTACAAGCTTTGATGCCAGTTTAAAAGCCATATCAGTATCCTTGCAGAAAGCTGCAGATCCCACTTTAATATCCATAACTAGATATTTGGCACCTTCTGCAGCCTTTTTGGATATGATGGAACCTGCAAAGAGAGTGTCACAGTATATATTTATATGAAAGCCTTCATATTAAGTTTAAAAAATCTGATATGTTGTAAAACTAACCAAATCCTAGTGCAACAGCCCATGAAAAGCCAAGCCTTGCCACCCAGCCACTGCATCCCCCACCTCTGCCCACTACAGGTATCATTGGTGGGGTGCAGTACTGAAGGGCGGTACATGGTCAGCATCCCGAACCCTCCCAGCCAGTTATGCAGCCTTCTCGACCTGGGGTTGCTATTTCTCCGTCAAGTAGCTCCTCAATTGGCCCCTTCGGTACCTAATGAGGCTGAGTAAATCCTGTACCAGACCTCCCAGTGGGGGAAAAATCCCCATGCTGGTACCGGGGATCTAACCTGGGTCCTCCATGCCAAGGAAAGCATGCTACCAACTGCGTTACGGAGCTGGCCTCTGATATGTTGTACTCATATGAATTTCTCTACTCTAGTATAAATTATTCTTACAAGTGCTTATTCCTCTATCTACTTCATGTTAATCAAGATCAACATTTACAGAATTTATCTTATTGCTAATTTTCTTGTATGATCAAGGGGGAATATGGGAATACAATATCCTTTAAGTGATAATCAAATATTTTAAGAGCTCTGCTGGTCACTATGTGATGCCTTTGGAATTCCACTCTCTTTATATGGCCAAGAGATAAAAAAAATGAATGACTTCCTATTTGAGAAAAGTATAAGTATTGGAAAAGCCAGGCAAATAACAAGAAATGTTTCTGAAATGGTTTACTCCACAAAGAAAAAGGTATTTCACATAAATTGTGGATTATAATGAGATCCACAGTTTTTGCACAGTAAGATTTTGTTGCTCTCTTATGGTTCATCAGTTATGCAAAAGTCATCCAGCATGAAGAGGACTTCTGAGAACATTTTCAGGAAATTTAAGATATACATTTCATTTGTCATGAAAATATCTCAAACATATTTTAATCCAAATCATTAGAGCCATTCTTGAGAAAATCAAAATTTTTTAAAATGTTCCATGTAGCAGGTAGCCTGGGGTGGAGAGATTTCTTGGAAATCTTTATGTCACATCCTGAACTTAAATACCAAGTTTGGATGAGAGGTACAATCATGACTGAAATATTCAATGCCACAGCCAGTGTTGGTTCTACCTCTCATAATGGCGGCACCATGGCTGAGTGGTTAGACCGCTCGCCTACCATCTAGGCGGGACCCGCATGTGCTATTCATGGTGGACAAAGTGGCATCTGGGCAGGTTTTCTCCGGGTTCTCCAGTTTCCCCCACTGTTTATTCCACCAATTGCTCTATTATCGCCCCTCCAAACATCCCTTTCACCTGCTTCATATCATCCACTTCCTCACTATCATACCTGGTGCTTGGCTGACCACCCGCTTCCAGGTCTTCACTCTGTTTGGTCCAGAGGTCCCTCTGCTCCCCGACAGGCGTCTGACCCTGGGCACTGCTTGTAAGTCCTAGGGGGTGTAAGTCCTACATAAGGGGAGGGTAATCAGAGAAAGAAGAAGTTCTACCTCTCAAACATTGCCCACACACAGCGATAAGTGGGTTGGCATACCAAAATAACAAACATTTACTAGGTTTGGTGTTTAATCAACTTTTTGTTTTTGAGTTATGCTGTTCATGGAAACATTCACACGCACATGCACATGTGCACGCACACACACACACACACACACACACACACACACACACACGCACGCACGCGCACACACACTTCTAAAAGTGCTTTTTTGAAGAAATTAATAGAGCAGAGAAGACAAGCAAAAAGTTAAGGGAAACCAGTATACATCCAAGGTTTAAAATTATGGGCAGATGGACAAATTGCAGAGGAAAAGAATTAAATAACAAACACAGTAGTGGAAATTCAAGAAGTGATAGGCCAGGGAACACATAAAATTAATAAGTGAGCTGTATCATATTTCAAAGAATTGCTGAGATGGGAGAGGCCCTTTACCTCAAGGACAGATGCGAAGGAGAAGAAAGAGGGGAAATTAGCAAGTGACAAGGTGACAAAAGAAGAAGAGGAAAGAGGCTAAGATTGGTTACAGCAATTCAACAGAGAAAGAAGATGGTAGCAGGAAATCAAAGCTATCCAATAACAACTGTTTGCAGAATTTACACAACTATACCATCAGAGTGCCCTTAGAATCTGTCTGCATGATATGGAAATAAGTCTTCGGAGCTTTGAGTATGATGCCACATATCATTGCTAGTAGAGGGCAATATGAAGCTGAGAATACATCACCATGTCTACATGTTGATTTGCATGTATTGACATTATTAATTAACTTCTCTAAAATAAAGAGTTCTTAAAACTGCAAAGCATCCCAAATAAATAGTTCAGTTGAATGGGTTCATAATTTCCCTCCCGCAGAACACACTTACAATGAATTAACTCTTATTACAAAATAATTAATTATTATCTAATGCTATTTTTGAACCAGATCGCTGAATGAAGCGGGATATTAGTATGATATGAACTACTACAATGATGATTTTCTGAACAGGTATGAGGAATTTCAAGAGACAGCTTGCAGAACTCTAAAATAAATATTAAATGGCAACCACGATTATTTTATAGTATTTTATTATGGCATGGCATACAAAACTGATACAAGGTATTTTGTATCTTTGAGATAATAATAAATAATAAACCTCAGCACGACAGCCCTTGCGGGCCAAAGCCTACCACCCAGCCACTGCATCCCCCATATCTGCCCACTACAGGCATTATGAGTGGGGAGCAGAATCAGAGGGTGCGATCTGGTCAGAACCCCGAGCCCTCCGGTCAGTTATGCAGTCTTTATGACCTTGGGCCACTACTTCTTGATTTAAGTAGCTCCTCAATTGCTCCCCCCCCCCCCCCAAACCTCAGGATCTGAGGCTGAGTGCACAATGCATTTTGAGGGAAAAGGTATCTATTTAAATAATCCAGATTCTAACAATGAAATGTGGATATATGTCACATGGTGAACAGTTATACCAAAATATATATAATAATAAATGTATTTTTATAGAAATATTAAAGAAGAAGCATTTTATTGCAGGTTTTCCTTGTGCAAACTTTCATTATACACTGTTTCAATTTAAGGCTCACCCATAACATTCAATTAATGTTAATCTACCATTTTATGCAGCTAAAAGATTAGTCAACTCTGAATTCAAAAAAATTATTGCAAAATATTACTATGAAAAATCAAAGAATAAAAGATGGGAACTACCAAACATTCAAACAATAACTCCTGAGTGTCCTCGAAAAGCGACAGTTGCAACCTTCAGGTTGATTACAGGACATGATTGTCTGGCAAAACATTTAAACAGAATTGGGATATATTCTTCACCACTCTGTCCTCTATGTGATCTGCAAGAGGAAATGGATCAAGACTACCTTCAAATATGCCCGGCCACTTCTAGCACCCCATCCATCAGTGAAAAATATTGGAGAGCAAGAGGATTAATGACTTCATTGTCAGAAATCCAGCATTAGCTAACAACATAACATTCAATTATATCTCTTTAAAATAGTGTTTTGTCAGTGTTGAAATACAGTGCCTTATCTTTCACTAAAAATAAACATATTGGATTACTAACCTACAATGAGTGGAATGCTTGCAACTGTTGATGTGATATCCCGAATTCGGTAGAGTATCTTATCAGCAGGAGCAATTGTTTGTGTGGGCCCAGCAATGAAACAGCCAGCTTTCTCCAATGCTTGCTCCATTTCCTCTTTGCTAAGCTCCACTCGGAAACCTTTGAAAATTAAGAATTATTGAATATATGTCTACAACCTAAAACAACTATTACTTTCAACATAATTTCTGCAAGCAAATTCTAACAAAAATTAAAATAATTTTTCCAGTACATATAATATAATGAAAAAACTGTACTATCATTTCTTTTCATTTGCTAATTTACTAAATACATTCATTTTTACCAAAGTCTCTGCCAGGATTTTATTCTCAGAGAGGTTTAATACTTTAGAAGGATTTTACTAAAAGCACATCTGTTAGTATTGCTTTGTCTGAAATCTAACATTGTTCACACCAAAAGATTGTCCATATGAACTGTTGCAGAGTCTTGTTGAGAAAAGGCAAAATCATGCTCCCTGTCTGTTAATTCTCTAAAAAAGGGGCAAAATTGTATTCATGTATGTATAGGTGTCGTCTTGAATTGAAAAAAATTGGGCCCATAATTCTTTCTCCGCTAATGGCACACCGTACATCAATTTTTTCATCATGAAGGGGTACTTCATGAATATTAGATTTCTCAGAGTTCCAATAATGATTATTTTGTGTACACACATATCCATGAAGGTGGAATCAAGCCTCATCCATGAAGAATATTAAGTGGAAATCTTTCTGCAAATATTACTTTCACTTGACTAGCTGACTGAGTTAACACATACAAATCATAAATGAATATACACTGTGCAGTAGAAAACATGCTGAGCTATAATACACTCTGTGACTATGTACAAGACAAAATAATAACTGAACCACATCACATTATCGTCAATTCAATACTGCAGAACAAAACCATGTCAGCAGCGTGACCTTGTTTACACAGCAGCCTGTTATTGTGTTTCCTCATGCCCAGTGGAAAAACACTATTTTCCCTGTTCTGAGGTATTTTGCTCTCTCGTTATTATAAATTGCTAGACATGGTCCTCTGAATATGCTAATCCTTGTTATCTGTATATTGAATTAACACAATACAAAGTCACACTGAAAATAAGCCAAAAATGTTATAGTTTTTAAATGAATAATAAAACAAAGTAATACCTTACACAATTAGAGAGTCAACTTAAGGTCATGTAGTACTAATTTTGTGCACCAAAGCAGTTATAAATAGAATAAAACAATTACACTAAAGTATAACTTATAAGGTAGTTTAACTAAAAACACATACCTGGTACACTTTCAAGCTTAATAGAATAAAGCAATTACACTAAAGTATAACTTATAAGGTAGTTTAACTAAAAACACATACCTGGTACACTTTCAAGCTTGTCCAATGTGCCACCAGTATGTGCCAGCCCTCTGCCAGACATCATGGGCACCTTCAAGCCAAAAGCTGCAAGTGCTGGAGCTAATACTAGAGAAATTTTATCTCCACAACCACCAGTACTGTGTTTATCCACAAGTAAATCTTTCCAACTTTCATTCCAGTGCAATGTTTCACCTGCAGGGATAAAGAACTAACATTTGTATAAAAAGTTTCTATCAACAAATTTAAGTTCATAAAGAAGCTGTTCCATTTATACATTTCTTTAAGGTACTGGTGCTACGCACTTACAGATAAGGGAAACAAATTTAAATTAGCGCTTCCAGTATCTTTGAAATGCAAAGTAAAGCTACTTTTTGTTGCTTTGGAGGGGAAAATATTGAAATTAAGTCAATGTATCAGTGAAATTTAGCAAAATATGAGAATGTTAGGGTTTTCTCTTCACTTTTATTATACTTAAAAGCTTGTATTTTCATGCAACAAAATTGATTTTTATCATCGTCGTCATCATCAACAACAACCATGTTAAAACCACAAATTACTATTTAATCAATTCTGCACCTTTTGGGTGAAGCATTGCATTGAAGCTTCAACTTATTTTACTCAATTTTTTTTGAGCATTTGTCACTCTTCAAAATGTTAACTGGACCACAGTTTATAACTTATTAGTTTGAAATTTTCAGGAGAGCTTCAGAAATCATGGATTTAAAGTTTGCTGTGTACTAGTTAAGAAATACAAATTGGTCTAGCTGAAATTATTTTCCTTCACTCACATTGAAAAATTTCAAAACCTAACAACTTGTGGAAAAAAGAGGTTTTTCTCTTAAACAAATTAAAATTGAGAAATACCTACAAACCAAATTCTTTATTTGTGTTTTGTAAGCTCAAATTAAAAAAATTTGGTTGCGATATGCTAAACCATAGGATCCAAGGAGCAGTTTGTACTACCATATCAGAAAGTGATTAATAATGGATCAATTACAAATTCTTGATGATGTCTTCAAGTGAAGGCAAAACATGTTGAAAAGAAATGTTGAGATATGTGAAGTACAGAATGTTCTGTCGACTCAAAGTGTATAATTTTTTTTATTATTACATTACTTCACAGTGTTAATTCCAATTTATGTGGGTGGTTTGAAAATTCTCAGAATTACCACAACAGGTAAGTGCAGTGCAATGAGTTGTTCATGTGATATTCACTTGACTGTTGCCTGTAAACACGTGTTATGTCAGTGCTCTGGAAGAGAGCTGTGGCGGTGACGTGGCTCTATTGTAGTTCCCACATGGTGATTTGTGAAGGTGGAAAAAATCAAGATTCAAGCAGTGATTAAGCACTTCATAAAGAACGGTATGAAACCAAAGGGTATTCATGCCGATTTGCAGAATACACTGGGGCATTGCTTCATATTCAACAGTTACCAAGTGGACAAATAAATTTAAATTTAGTCAGGAAAGCTTAGAAGATGACCGTGCAGTGGTCAGCCAAGATGTGTCACTACCCTAGAAATCATTGCAGAAGAGCACAAAATGGTCATGGAGGTTCACCAATTGAAAGTGCAAGAAATTGCTCAAGCTTGCCAGATATCCTCTGAAATGGTATATCACATTTTAGCTGAAGAATTACATATGAAAGAATTATCTGAAAGATGGGTGCTGTGACTCTTGATGCTGGATCAAAAGCACATGAGAATGGGAATATCGGAACAATGCTTGGCCCATTTTAGGAGAAATGAATAAGATTTTTTTTGTGCCAGTTTGTGACCACAGACTGTGGTGACCATGACTGAGAAGTTAGACCACTTGCCTCTCACCAGGGTAGTGCAGATTCAATCCCAGGGACTGTATGTGGTATTTGTGGTGGACAAAGTGGTGTCTGTGCAGGTTTTCTCTAGGTTCTTTGGTTTCCTCTACCATTCATTCCACCAAATGCTCTATCATCACCTTTCCTTTAATCCATTTTGTCCTCATTTCATATCATCTTCCTCACTCTCATACTGGGTTTTGGGCTGATCACCCATCCTGGCTACTCTCTCTGATCCAGAGTTGGTCTACACCTTGACAGGCATCTGATCCCAGGCACCCACTGGGGGTGTAAGTCCTCCATACAAATGTAACTTCCTTTGCCCTCTTAATTGGTAATATACCTTTTTTATGTTTTTCCTTTCTTTCTTTAAATCATTAAGTGGCATTATCATAAGCAAAAATACATGAAAGAAAAGTTCAGGAGAGAAACGTTAGAACCAAAATGTTATCATAACAATCTCTCATCCTGCTAACAGTGTCAGTATTTTCTTCCGTTTCCTCCAAAAATTCATTCTGTGGCTATAATTCAACTAAATGGACAAAAATATTTATTCTGTAACCAAAAATATAAGAAATGATGACAGCTTATTTTCCCAGTACTTGTGAAAAAGCTTTCAGCTACAGTCAATAAAACAAAACAATAAACAAAGACACACAGAACACACAACACACAACATAACACAACATACATGCACAACACACACACCCACACCCCCAACACCCCCCACACCCCCACCCCTCCCACACACACAGTAAATGACTAAGGTGTAAACAAAATATGATCACTAAATAATGCAGTGATAACAACAAATTAATATCAAATTTTTTAAATAAGGTTATTATTTAGTGCAGATGTATGTGAATGTTATTTATTAACTGTCAGATTAGTTTTATCTGTCAATCAATATACAATATTCTGAACTAATCTATGAATAATGAGGTATGTTTAACATTTTAAATAAAAATAGCTACTGACTTGGGTGGATGAGGTCATTAAGACTTGGAATGGTGAGTGGGAGGTCTGCGGTTCAAATCATGGCAAGACATTTGCCCTGACTGAGGTTTTTTTCAGGTTTCCTCAGTCCTAATTACTAGCACATGCTGGGGAGGTATCCTAAACTTAGATCTGAAACATTTCTTTCCCAAATATCTTTTCTCAATTATCATTTCACTTCATGAATCATCAGTGTCCCCTACCTTTAGTAGTATGTAATAAGAACAGCATTAAACACTATTAAAAAACATGAAAATCTGAAAATCTAACAGATATCAGTTAGGTACCCCTCACAATTTTGTTTTCAGAGAATATTATATTTATAATATAGACTTTACCTGAATTAATCATGGACCTCGTGAGTACACCTGTCTCCTCATCAGTCATTCCATGTATGTAAATTGCCATACACATAGCACCTTAAATAAATAATCAAACATAAGCAATTAGATGTTATACAAATTGTTGTAACTAAGAGTCAAGAAGTAAGGAACAAAACATCAAAATTAGTGCTGTATACTGTCAACTAGTCACTTTATGTCACTGAATTTACATATACATTTTATGGATGATAAAAACTAAACTTTTACTGCTATTAATAACCATTGTAGGTAAAGAGGGATTTAAATGCACACTTGCAATTTGAAGCACATTATGCTGTATGTAAATTCCAAAAATGATGCAGTAATGTGAGTTATGTATTTTTAAATACAAATAATTCCAGCTGTAAGCCCCTTTTAACAAAGCAAGAATACTATTGCATGTATTTCACTTTTAGAGTGTGCATTATGCTAACAGTTGAAATTTAGGATGAATTTTAAATATATTCCATTGATATCTTCCATATTTTAGTCATGCAATAGTTAAAACATTCTCCCAAATATTGCAGTTATCTACTTCTGATTGTTACCTTCAGATCAGTTTGAACTGATTGGTTTGGAATTGTTTAGTTTTGATTTGTACTTCACATTTAAGGGTGTAGAACAAAATTAGAAACTCAAGATTAGCTTTTTAAGTATTACTGGCATGATCTTACATCAAAAGAATAAAATAAGTAATATTTTATACTAAAAATAAATAAATAACAAATAACAAGCCATAAAATACCTGTGGGCAAGGGCCTCCTACCAATTATGGTAAGGTTAGCTCAATATTGCTCAAAGAGTGAGCTAGTCTCTGTAAGTTAAGTTTTACTTGTTTTTACACCTTCCTTACTGCCCCTACTTGCTAGTTACATGATTGTGATTGCATCTATCTTCCCTTTATATTGATATTATGTATGACCCCCCCCCCCCCACCATTTTCCCTCCACTCTTTTCCAATGCACTATCGGTCACTATACTTTTATCCTCTCCCACAATTTTTTCCACTTTACTCTTCTCTCGCTATTTTCATCCACTGCACACCCATCACTGCATTAAATTCTTGCAACCATCTGTGCTGTGGGCATCCTCTGTTCCTTTTCCGTTCTTGGGTCCCATAACATAATAAAATTATTGTTTGTTTATTTTCCTTTTTTCATCAAATAGTTGAATACAGATGGCACAGGAACACAGCAAGTTGATGTGCTATGCTCACAGCTAAACAGGCAAGCTTAACAGGTGGATAAAAATAAAAATAGAAACGTTAACATCTTATAAATAACTTTTTGGGAAGTGCCATGAAGTGAATTCATAACAATTGAATTAAAAAAAAATTCACAAATTCACTAATTGACATTAGAGAAACCTATCATTTTTTAGCATATTTCAAAGGTGAATTACCTTCATCATCAGCTACTGCCAGTTCATCTGCTTCCTCCTTGGAAGGAGATGAGGTTCACTTCATTCAGTATACCAAATTTTATGATTGAATCTTGATTCTTTACACTAAATAATATCTCCCAGATAAATTTTTGGATAGCTTTTAACAACTTGAGGTCATAGTTTTCTTGCCTAAACTGAAATGTTACTGCTGACGTTTCAATTTTTTCATATTTAATTTATCTTAAATGTTCTTTGAATCTTGTTTCTAGGTTCATTTTTATGTTTGCTGTAAAAATAGAGGTGTACCTTTTACAGTTATTAAAATAAATTGTTGCAGCAGATTTCAAATATCCCTGGTGTTTGTTGGCCACAATTTTTTTTTCCTTAAAGATTTCTGATATTGAATTAGTTTACTAGAGCTAGTGTGATGCTGATTTCTATATCATGAAATTTATTTGTTGCTCATAAATGGTATACAAAACTTTTGAATGTAAAACTTTTGAGTTACTTTCAAGATATTCCCTATTTCCTTCTGTCTTTTGAAAGTACAGTTCTTGTTAACTAAGTCTTTTGAGAAATAATTTCTTTTTCTGCAACAGTGATGATCTTTTTGTATCCCTTATATTCTTTCTTGCTAAAAGAAATGTTTATCAATCTTAATGCTAAGGAATTTAATATGACCTGTTTTCATACTGTTGAATTGCAACTATTATTGTTGATGTAGTAGGCTATGTGTATATCTTTCCTGTGAATCCCAAATCCAATACTGTTTTTGTAATGTTATATGGCAAGAATGGTTGAATCTGGCATTGTTAATATCTTCTCATCAATGATAGCAACCAATTTTTTGTCAATGGATTTCTTAAAAATATCTTGGCTATCCGGTTGTTGCCGCGTCAAATTGTAAAATACCGGCGTTTCGACCATCTTGTCATGGTCGTTATCACAGGCAAACTGTGCCGCTATGTAGCACCACTTAACAAACCCGGAGTTTATGAAATACTGTGTAACTGTAGCAAATCATATATTGGTGAAACTGGTCGAACTGTGAAAGAACGATTACAGGAGCACATACGTCAGTGCAGACAAAATGATATTGAAAAATCGGTGGTCGTGTTACATGCTTACGAAACCAAACATACGATACTGTTTGATCAGACCAAGATAGTAACCAGTGAAAACAGATGGCTACCCAGAAAAATTAAAGAGGCCTTGGAAATTACCCGTTGTCCTAAGAATTTCAATAATAATGGTGGCATGCACATTAACAAACTTTGGTTTACGGCCATGGGTAGAACAAAACACAAGAACACCACGTCATTTGGGCCGCAGTGCAATGATTCTACGGCAGTGACGTAGCAATGCAGAACTGCCGCAATGCAGAGAACCTGCCCAGCCAATCAGGGCTCACCATTCACCCACCTTTCACCTGCCTGCTGGTATATAAGTTGACAAGCTGCTACATAGCGGCGCAGTTTGCCTGTGATAACGACCACGACAAGATGGTCGAAACGTCAGTATTTTACAATTTGACACGGCAACAACCGGATAGCCAAGATATTTTAAACGATGGCCGTGGAAGCTTGAGAGAATATAATGGATTTCTTACACTTTTCATTATTCTCTTGTTATCTCATTAAGAGCAACCTTTCTCCATATTAATCCTAGATTTATATGTTTTATCTACATTGATCACTGAAGAACTCTTATGCTAAACCTGGATAAAATGATTAAAATATAAACCACTCTGTGCATTAACCTGCAGCTATAAAAATTAAAGTTGCTATTATTTGATGCCCAAGGAAACCTATGATTGTTCTACAGCAGTCGACATTTGCAAGTTTCTTAAAATAAGTTGTACAGTTATTATTTATTTATGCCAACAGGTTTAATATTAATTTTATTTTAAAGAATAAGTTATCCTTAACTATTTTAAGGTTTTGAAAGCCAAAATTTATAAACAGAAGATACTCTATTTATGCATAATAGTGCACATCTCAAAGTGGATCGGAGCTGAAACTATCTAGTTTTGAAATTACACATCTCAAATGCTTTCACTATGGCCTAAATTTATCTCTTAGAGAACAACTGTGAACCATACTGATTTTTCTGTTTAAACTAAAGAACAGCATCAGTAAAGTAACATTGTGCCGCTTTTTTGTGTGTTTTTTGTTTCTAGAGTAAAATACTGCTGAAAGTGCTTAAATGCAATAGAAATATAACTTATTTGTTTGTTTATCAATCATGATTGTATAAAAATTGATTGGAATGATGGTATAAAGTAATACTAATGGATAGGGTTTTGTTACAAAGTTCTGTCATAACAGATCAGAATATTAGCAAATTAGGAATTACACATGCTTTTACTTGAGCTTGGTTGACTTTTAGAAATGAGAATAAGTATGTATGACACTATCACTAGCATAATAAGATACAGAGGTTTTTAAAAATGATCGGTACCTAATTCTCAGGAATTCAACTCTAAAGTTATATTAAAATTTAAAGGTACACTAGACTCTTCCTAATTTGGCTATTCCTTGCACATATGGTGCTGGATAAGTAGAAGTGCTGATTATTGAGAGTGTCTGAAACTTAGTTTAAACACACAGGGACTATACCAAGCGGAATGGTTCAGGCAATAACGTCTGTGGCATTTAGGAAGCTGCAATCGATCGCTGTGGTCAACCTTCCTGACCCATGTGTTTTATCAGAGATTTCCCCAGGTCACCAGGCAAATTCTGGGAAGGATTTCCATATCCTCCAAATTTCCTGTTCTTCAATTTCGCTACATTAATAATTTCATTTCATCCTTCATGCTGTTATGTTTCTTTCAGGGTTTGAAGCATAGCAAGTGTTGTGGCAGCAGCACTGCAGGGAAAGAAATGTGCTCTAGAAATCTCATCCCTCAGATTGGAAGGCAAGTTACTGGTTTCTGGGACCCCTCCCCCCCTCCCCCATAGGATGGTACAAGCCCCAGGAGGAAAGGGGAGCCAGTTTCTAAGTCCTGCAGCCCCCTTGGGAGTACAAACCCAAAAGGGGTGAAGAGGAACCAGGCTGACCCAACCTCTGCCGGGGTGCTTCTAATTGGGAAAATGTAGGGACTCTACCCTCTGTACTGTCATGGCAACATTCTGGCTGCCCGTAGGATCCATTTACCTGTTCTATCCTCCCAGGTGGTGCACCATCAGGGGCATAGGCACAAAAAATCACCTTTCGGTTGAGGTGCTAAGTCCCCCTCTGCAAGTTCTCTTAGGGACTATACTTTATTAAATTTTCCCAACTCATTCTCCATTTGGCTTGCATGTTGTTAAGTAACATTTTCTTTCTTTTGTTGTCATAAGTAGTGGCTTGTGCAACATTCTACTCAGCAGTAATGACTTTCTGTGAAGAACCACAGTTTAATTAATCTAAAATTTTCAGTTACTGGCTGAGATCTAGCATAACATATTCCCTTTTAAAAGCCATGATACTGAAATGTAAAGGAAGCCACAGCATTATATAATATAATTAACTAACAACATTACTGTGTGTGATAATCAACTTAAAATTGTTGCAGTGCAACATTTCTGCTTTGGCAACTAAAGACCAGATGTGTGCCCATTTAATACTAAGAGGCTGAGCTACTGAGTGCCAGATTAGCAAGGGTTTAGTGTAATTCAGTTATAATAACTATGATCCTGTTTTTATCAGGATCTGTGAACTGTCTAGAGTGAGTCTGTCATCCAGCACTCAGTGGCACGCAATATAGTTTAGAAATTATAGCATCCAGAAAGCTAACACTTTCATTTACATATTACACTCTTGTTCTTATTATAACAAAAATTATGTTATGTCTGAGGAGACTAGTAAAGTGATAAAGCATCTACTAGAGCAGTTCTGCTATTTTTACAATAATTTGAACAATAAAGTAAAGCCATCTATTTTGGATTTGCTTCAAAAGACAATTTTGATTAAACACTGTAACAGCAACATTGCATTTTAAGGATGCGTAAAAAATAACTAAACAAATTTTATAAATATCTTTAGGATATATGGTGTAGGAGGACACCTTGTGCACTGTGACCTTGGATCTATCATTGCTGCCACCCCTAAGAGAAAGGGATGAAGTGAAGAAACCACAGGAGGCTGCAGGGTACAGGCAGACAGGCTACAGAGATGTGCAGATGTCCCTAACAGTTACTGGCTTGAAGACCCATCTTACTAATGGGACTGCCCAGAGAAGGTGAACCAGGCAGTCCTCTAGTGTACACAGGGAATAAATACTCTTTTCTTGAAGCAAGCATCTGTCCAGCACTGCCATGTAGTATAAAACCTAGAAGCTCACTTAAAACATGAGAAGGTAAGGTAATGAAAGAAATTAAGGAAAAGAAAATGGTGACATGAGAAATCAGCCCAGTATTTGCCTTCTGACCAGAGAAAATTAACTATTTTATCTGATTTAAATCTAAATCTGCTTACAAACATTCCAGGGCATTGCCATGGCCAAGTAGTTAGACGATTCATCTATCACACCAAGATAGCCTGGATTCGATCCCAGGGATCCACATGTGGTATTCATAGTAGACAAAGTGGCATATGGGTGGGTTTTCTCCGGGTTCTCCAGTTTCCCCTCCCACTTGTTCCACCAACTGCTTCATCATCAATTTTCCAATCATTCATTTTGCCTATATGTCATATCACCCTCTTCCTCAGTCTCATACCTGGTGCTGGGCTGACCATACACTTCCAGGTCTTCACTCTGTCCAGTCCATAGGTTTATCTGCTCCCAAAAGGTATCTGACCCTAGGCACAGGCTTGTAAGTCCTAGAGGTGTCAGTTCTCCTTATGGGGAGGGTGATTAGATGAAGAAGAAGAACAACAACAACAAACATTCCAAATAACATACAGATATTCCAGTGATTTGTACATTCTTCAAGACAATTAATTGCTAAATCTCTTTTCCAAATCCTAATTTGTTCAGAACATCCATAACATTGTCCAATTCTTATACATGTTCAACATGGCAATATGACTAGTTTGTCACCTCGAGGAAGCTGCAAGGTACATACAAAACACAGAGAATAAGGTGTGTAAGTTATGACCTCAGTGCCCAACTCCTGAGGTCTTGAGATACCATGTGGGCATAATGTGGGGGTTCCATGTCCTGTGTAATATACAGCTTACCTATCCTGGCAAAATATATCTACGAGTAGTTCTTTGTGTGTTGCTCCCCTTCAGTTCTACGTTCAGTAATTCACAGTAGTAATCTGTAATTATTGTAGGCTGACCTAAAATGACCTCACGCCACTAACTTTAAATTTCTAGGTGAATAGGGCTGTCTGAATGGTACTCCTTACACTGCTGGATGAAAGATTCACCATTCCATCGTTAGGACTTGCTCTTACCATGGCAGTTAAAGTAAAGTTGAAATAGCTCAATTATTTTATACACTCTTACACATAATTTTGCTTAGTGATCAAAAATGTTGTCATTAATATTAAAATTTAGTAACTAATGTTGGATTTTGGAATAATGTATCACCTGCTTTTAATTCTTTGGCTTCTAGATGTTACTTGGGAGGCTCTATCATCTCATATGCTTAATACACACGTCTATAAAATATAAATTTATTTATGACTTACCAATTTGGCTATCATCTGCCTTTCCAGAAGTCACTTGCTGCATAAAATATTCTATTTCTTCTTTACTCAACTCAAGAGCATCTCTTTTTTTCTGCAATACTTCAGGCATGGTGAGAGAGCTAGCCATTTTATGGCTGGTAATACAAGAGTTCCCATAAAAAAAGAACCAAAGTTAGTTATATGTTGTTAACATGTGTAAATTCAATGCACAGCATCCTACAGGAAATATAGAGGTACCTTAGTGTATGGGCAAATGCACTGAAATTATCACTGTGTTTTGGATTATATTTATTAAAATTACTCATATCATATAACTGTTTTACTTAAATTTTAGACGGTAAAGCAATGTTGAAATACTGAGCCAATTTATCAATGAGTAAAACAATCCAAAACAATTAAATTTTATAATGAGGATGCATTTTCAGTTTTCTATCTCTTGACATACGAGAACAACCAGGCATTTTCATTCTGAGTCTTTTGCTTCTTTCAACGTGCAGTGAATAACCATATACTTTTCCACATTTTCAGGGGTCATTGTCTCCTATCGGCTAAAATGCTCTTATAAGCAGAGAAGCTTCTCTCCACATCACACAAAGTAACAAGAGCATATTTTAGCATAGGAATCTGATTTGCAGAGAAATGTTTTGCTAAATTGACAGTCACCATTTAGCACTTTAGACACGGACTCAGTATCCTGGATGCCTGTTTAGCACAGCTTTGAATTTTTCACCTACCTTCATCCTTCCTTCCTACATCTTCTGCAACTACACTAAGCTTCTGTGATGCACATTCCATTAAATCCATAGATTCGTGAAGAAGGGAACCTGATATTTCCAACTGCTTGGTGGTGCTAGACAACCAGCCGAAGTTACTTTTGATGTAACCACAGGAGCTTGCCACTTTTGGATCTTTAAAGATGTTCTGAGATTCACGTATGGAAACAGCTACTTCTGAAGAGCACATGTTCACCACTGGCTGGACTGCTTCAAAATGTTCACAATAGAAGTTCACAGTACTTGTAAGTACTGGCTCAGGAGGCAAAGGGACATGTTGGAGATGATTTTTATAGCACTCAATTCTGTGCGGTACTTTCACAAAGACCTTTTTTGTTGCTGATATCAACTTATTCCCACAGGGAAAATTACTTCTTACTACTTCAGCAACACGTTGCAATGCATGGGCCAAACATCTGAAGTGAAGTACATTCGGGTAGAAAACCTTAAGGGCAGTAACAGTTTTAATCATGTAGTATGCTGCGGCATCTGAATACATAATTAAAACCTTTTCCTCACACATACACACTCTGGCCACAGAATCTTCATCCCATCATTTACGAATCTTGCAATTGTAGAATGATTTGTTTGTTCTAACATATTACAACAGATTAGAAATGGTTTTGCTGAACTTTCAGAATCTAGTAGGCATTTGTTGCGTATGTGAAGAGCACTTTTGATATGTTGTCCCAATTGAGATTTCATGCCAATTGTTTTACCATATGCTTGACAGACTATTACTTTTCCGTCAGTTGTAAAGGCACTATCTAATTTCACCTATGAATTTAACTTGCAGGATAGCAAGGACGCAACTGGTGCCATTTTACTAAGACTTGCAAGAAACCAACTGTAGTATTATTGCCTCGCTATTTTGATGGCTGTTCAGCTCACTTTGTTACCTCACAGCTGTTATATTACAAGATGCCAACTGCCGCGACAATGGTAACAATGGCAATAATCAATTTCTCCAGACCTTGAAAATGCACAAAACGCTACAAGAAACGTGACGCTGGAGGTCAACATTGTCGAGCAGCACCTGATTTGATATAAACGGACAACAATCAGAATGAGGCAAGGTGGTTATTAACACATTTTTAATTTAACTTGCATCCTGTTTCACAGATTGATTTTTGCTGCTCTCAGCAACACTTGTGAAAGCAGTACTTTATAATTTAACTACAATATTTTTTAAAAAATAATAAAATTCTAACGAAACCCAGAAACTATGTACATTTTATGTGACATCATTAAAATATGTAGAAATGTGCAAAATATGTAATAAAATGTAAAATAAAAATTTGTAAGGGAGCCCCAAATGACGTAATTTGCCAACATTTTTACTTCTCATTGAAATATTATGCAGGATTTACATAAAAATTTGGGGTCTACTTATCACCTTCAGCTATAATATTATACCATAGTAACAGATGTTTCTGAAAAGCATATTTTATGAGGTAAAGATTCAGATATCATCATCCTCATCATCCTCACCATCATCATCATCATTGTTATTATTGTTGTTATTATTGCTGTTATCATCATCACCATCGCCAACACCATCGCCGCCGCTGCCACCACCGCCGCCGCCGCCACCGCCATCATCATCACCACCATCATCATCATCATCATCATCATCATCATATTATTATTATTATTATTATTATTATTATTATTATTATTATTATTATTATTATTATTATTATTATTATTATTATTATTATTATTATTATTATTATTATTATTATTATTATTATTATTATTATTATTATTATTATTATTATTATTATTATTATTATTATTATTATTATTATTATTATTATTATTATTATTATTATTATTATTATTATTATTATTATTATTATTATTATTATTATTATTATTATTATTATTATTATTATTATTATTATTATTTTGTTGCTGTTTAACGACGCTTTCAATTGCCAGGATCACATCAGCGTTCCCGGTGTGCCGGAGTTTCGTCCCGCAGGCCAGCGTCTAACCAACTGAGCCACCCAGACATTCGGTTGATGCCTTTCCCTGGTTGAAGAGGTGTAGTTTCGATTCTAGGTAGGACCTCGCCCTGAACTGTCTGTATAGTTAATCAAATAATCTTTACTCTTTATTAATGTAGCCATTAGGTATGCCGATAGAATAGTGATTGGCAAAATAAAACTGTTTATGTTTTCCCGCGACAGTGTTTGTGCAAGTGCGGTCGGTGATAGGGGAATCTGTGCATTTGGTTGATCCAATAGTCAAGATGTGCACGACCTGGGTTTCCTTGTATGCATATATGTTTCTCAAGGTTTCAAAACGCTCTTTAGAAAGGCCACAAGTATGAACAAATTTGCGGAGCATAGCGAATGAAAGTTCGCCAGGTTCGCCAGCCTTTTTGTCTTAAAAATTGGAGTGTACCTGGTCTTCATTTGGGCGTATAGTAGAAAGGCCGTTTCATCAACTAATCTAGGCAAATAGTGACAAAATCCGTGAGTATCTTTCAGAAGTCGTTATCCTGGGAACCGTTTCTCTTCCTGTGCCCTCAAGACAGTTGATAAACATGTTTGTCTTAAATGAGGGGTCGTAAGTGTGGCCTTGAACAGGTAACTACTAAATATGGAGGAGTTGTTTGTTTTCTGGTCGGAGAGAGGCCTTTGTGTATTTTCCAGAGGTCGCTACATTCGAGATATTGTCTCTGTCGAGGCCTCCCAGCTTGTATTTCATGCGAAGGGAGTCGTAGAACTTTTAGGCGGAGTCCTCGATTGTGTGACCTCTGGAAATATTGGCATTGTCTGCATGGGAATATCCTCCTCCGCTTAAGAGCACAATATCCTAAGCTGGCAAATTCTACCTACAATTACTGTCGTCATCATCATCATCATCATCATCATCATCATCATAGTCGTTCAAACTTGGCCCAGACCGATGATTTTTAACTGTCTAAAGACTACACTAGATTTACTGGGATTTAAAACAACTCCTGCGGGACGAAATTTCGGCACACTGGCGGTGGTGATATGATCCTGCCAATAGACAGACAGCGTCGTTAACAAAGAATAGCTTGAATACCACTGCCGTTTCGATCTTCAGAAGTGAATTCCTTAACATTAGTTTATGTTAGTATCTGAAACAGCATGCACAGAAATGCTGATGCACATTTTCTTACAACCAATGCAACGTGGCAGGACTTTCTCAAGATCTTGAAAGCAGCATGATTGAGCAAATAGCCAACAATTTCATTAAAACTTTTGTAAATTTTCATTTCTGTCTTTGAGGACAGTTTTAATATTTTGCAGTGATCAATTCAGGGGGTGGCCAGGGGGGTTCCCTCTCCCCGGGAATTAAAAAGTCCCCCCCTGAAAAATGCATATATATTTGTAAATGTACGAATACATCATTAACATCCTCTCCACCGCCCCCCCTCCCCCCCCGGCCCCGTAAAGCTTAGTGTCCCCCCTGAAGGAAAATAGTTGTATTCATAACTGCCCCTATTATAAGTAACCTATCTGTTGTCTTGCTATTAAAGTTCTAGAAGGGTCTTATTCAATAAGCTTTATACCATACATTCGTTGTTAAGATCTGCTTTTAATAATTCATAAAAAATTCTATTCGGAAATATAAACTGTGCATTTGGGATGTTCACTATGACACTAATTTCATGCGAGTTATTCTTAACGTTTCATCCAGATGGCATTTAAATAGTAGGTAGGTACTTAGAGCATCACTACCAAGAACCCGTCCCTATAACTAACATCTACCAAAGCTCATGATTCCTATAATCATGATCTCTGGAGTTCCACATCATACTGTTAACTTTCGGAGATGTTAGTTTCACATTGCAGCAGGTTGTCCAGTTTTAAGGTGCTCCTCTCAGTTTTGCATCCACTTTTTTATTTGTGAAAATATTGTAACAAATGAAGAAAACACCAGTTACTGCTATTCACACTTTATTGCCTTTTAGTCAGTTAACGTAGTGCTAACGTTACACTCAGATTACTTTTGTACAAGCTCAGAGCAACAGAACAACTGCCGAATCACAAATAAGAACTGTCAGATTGAACTGCTAGTCGGTACGACTCCTCAACGCTTCGTATACGTCTTTTTCCTCTCCCCGGTGCTTGGCAGCGACTTATATAGGTCCTTAGACAGAGGGAAAGTTCTGGAGGTAGAATATTCGGGAGTGCCTGTGGCGGAACGGTCCAGAAACCGCACCGCCATGTAATAGCTATTGTCTCGTACGCTCCTATTGTTGTCGGCGGCCTGTGGCGGAACGGTCCAGAAACCGCACCGCCATGTAATAGCTATTGTCTCGTACGCTCCTATTGTTGTCGGCGGCAGGTCATTAGGCCAGGCAGGCGACTGGCTGGGTTCCCCCTCCCCAGTGTAGGCAATCAGATGCGGCGGGCGCGGTGACAATATTTTGTAAAGACTGTCGCGCCAAAAAGAATGACTGTCAGTTTTGCAAACAAAATTCGCTGAATGTTTCTCTTTGATAGCTGTTTCAGGACCAAAAATTCCTATCATATTTTGAACGATAAACTGGTATATGATTATATTCTTTATTTCAAATTTCTCTGGAATACCTAGCACCTATCGATGGCATCATCCGACAGCTACATGTACACATAATTACAACTTATAATGCGTTAAAATAGTGACGAAATTCATTTGGAGTTCATCTGATTGCCCCGATTATGCCCAAAGGCAAAGAACAGTTGCATTTGCTAGATTTGCCAGCTACACCAGCTGTATGAGCATCAACGAGAGCTTCCCCCCCCCCCCCTCTCACTCTCTCTATTTTTGTCAGTACAACCACCAAACCACAGAACGTATAACCACCAAACAAAAGAGATCTGTATATGGATCGTTGCCTACATTATCACTACGAAGACAAAGGCTGCATCTGCTGCCACTTTTGTACTATTTGTTAAGGCCTACATCATTGAGAACTAATAGCTATTTTCCAGCCTTGACATGCATTAAAATTAGATACAAACTAAGTATCAAAAACAAAATATAAAAGACAGTTATAAATGTCAGTACCTACTAAACAGAGCTATCGAGCCTGTCGGCAACTTTTAATGAAGTAGGTACGCATGATATTACATGTTTTGCAAGTTGAAAGGAAGCATTTGGGTACTTTCTGGTCTCAATATTATTGCGTTCCAGTTCTATGATCAGACTTGAATCATTTAATGTGTACGTTAGCTTTTAAAACCGTTGTTTCTTCAATGTCTGAAAGAAACCTAAATGGTCATTACATTCTCAGTATGGGTGGAATAGAAAATATTAATATAATCTGTTCATTTGATTTAGGTACAGGAATTAGGTCCAAGAAAACTGATAAAATAATGGGAACAATTGAAAGGTTCGAACTGTAGAAGGCACAGTAATAGCACAAATTGTTTAGAGCTATTTAATTCCCCTGGAGATTACATGGCGTAGGGTTTTCTCCACGTTAAATATTTGTATTCCATTTATTAACTGCTTGTTTTATCAATAGATATGCTTTGTGTTTTTTGGTTTACATCCTCTTGGCGCTGTAATAAAGTATTTTATATGAATATTAGCCAAAAGCTATGTATTTAGAATGCACAGGCTAGATTAGAGCAAAGAGGTTTAGAAAACGCATCGGAAATAAGCATGCATTTGTTTTGTAGCTGTTCTTTCGTGTATCTTCCTCTTCCTTTGCAATGGTTATCTAATACTCGTAAGATATGTTCCCATGACAGCCAGGGCCGTGAGAAAAACTCTTGCCAGTTGAGTAAGAAGATGAACCCAATTCACAAACGCTGATTTGTTGCCTTTATAAGATGTACTCGGAATTGCAGGTCTGCTCATTAGGCAAATACTATACACAGTACTGATCATTCGCAAAATAAAGATGACAAACCGTTTGACTGAAAACAGCGTGTATTTTACTTCTATACTTTTCATGCTGTATTGAGGATACCCATCCGTAAAAATTCAAAAATCCACAGTAATTACGGTTTAATGCATATGTAAACGAAATGCACGGTTGTATTCAATTAGTTCCAGAGATAGGTACTAATTGTGTTGTTATTGTTTACTGTTTTGAAACACTTCTTTTTTAATGTTCCATTTATATGCCGCCTTTAACATCGAAGGTCATATCGGTGGCTTTGATCTCTTGAAACAATTGCTCCACAGCAATGGTGTGCCCCCGCTTAGCAGTGCTTTGATCTTTGGGTTTCTATTAAAAGCAAAAAAAGTAAACCCCAGCGCAACAGTCCACGAAGGGTCAAGGCTTGTCGCCCAGCCGCTGCATCCCCCACCTCTGCCCACTACCGGCGTCATTGGTGGCGTGCAGTACTGGAGGGTGGGACGTGGTCAGCACCCCGAGCCCTCCCGGTCAGTTATGCGGCCTTCTCGACCTACTTCTCCATCAAGTAGCTCCTCGGGACCTAACGAGGTTGAATGTTACTTTGGATTAATTTTATATTAAATTCACACTCACATTCACACTCTGATTCACGTTTCTAGACTCTAGGGAGGAAGGGGAATGATCCCAGTTAGAGAAAAATTCCCACCCTTCCAACCGGGAATCAAACGCGGGACCGCTTGCACAGCAGGCTGATCTACGGGGCCAGCCCTTTTGAAGCACTGCTCCACACGATGCAATTGTTTGTTGAAAAATTTAACATGTTATAATCAAAACTCTTTAATACAGTGTTAATGAATTGTAGAGCGGAATTTTTAATTGTTCTAGTAGTTTGGGAGAACATAAATGTTAAATATGAGACTTTTTTCCTAGAAAAGCTTGCAAAATATGAATATTATTGTTAAATAGCATCACAGCTTAGCATGTTAACAAAACTTCATCTTATTCTCTTCTACTTTCTCTACCAACTACATAGTAGGTATTGTATGCCACCCAAAAATTCGATATCAGAAATACACTTTTGAGGTCCCCCACAGAAGTGCTGTAGGATTTTTTTCTTACACCCATCACACGTACAACAAAAGGAAGGCAACGAGGCCACCGGTGTCTGCAACCCATATGATGTGTCCGTATTCTTTTGACAGTGCAGTGAATCAAATAACATCTGACCTTGTGATTGGTTTATTCCGCAACTAAAACATCTTGGACTGCTCGATCGGGTATGGTGGCAGCACGATGGAGCACCAACCCCTTAGTCGGTCTGGGTGGCTCAGTTGGTTAGACGCTGGCCTACGGATCCCAAGGTTGCGGGTTCAAACCCGGCCCAGGTCGATGGTTTTTAAGTGTGCTTAAAAACGACAGCTCCATGTCAGTAGATTTACTGGCATGCAAAAGAACTCCTGCGGGACAAAATGCCGGCACACCGGCGACGCTGATGTGATCCTGGCAATTGACAGCGTCGTTAAAAAACAACAAAATAAAATAAACCAACCCCTTATGCTATTGCCATGTAAAGAAAATCACAGAGAGGCATTTCATAATCAATGGATTGGACGTGGTTCTGCCCATTTGCCTGTCCCTCGAGCGGCCACCCTGAAATCTTGGTCTGTCATTGTGTAACAATGCCTTATTAAGGTACCTTAACAGATAGTTGCTAGTACACATTACGAGAACGTTGGCAAACTTAAGGATACTGTTTGGTATGCATTACTCCAGTAATGTTAGAATATCACATCGTATACGAAGGAGAATCATACACACATACTCCGGACTAAGTCGTTACATTAGGTTCCACATTAATACAAGGACATTAGAGAGGGGATAATGGGACCGTGCTAATTCTGCAGTGGCTTCTCAGACGAATTTGACAACTTGTGTGAAAAAAAATTAGGCCAGGGCACTTTCTCTTTGTGTCCAGACTTAGCAGGAGGTAGTAGGGCAGAATGCTTTGGTTTAAAACATACTTATGGTGGGCTAGGGGATGACAAGGATGTCGCAGGAAGGATTCACGAAGGGCATGGAGAATTGTTTAACCTAACTCCCACATGCGCAATGTGCCTTCCTCCCTCTCTGAGCATTTGCAAGATGAGCTAACCTAGGTGATTGGTCGTGAGGTTAGTGTTTTTACCTCCCACCACCTATTTTCTCGTTCGCTCCAGTGGCTTGTGAGGGATGTAAACTAATAGGATATTGTGACGCCGGCCGACCGCGACGGTGCACATCAAAGGAAGCTATGGGCCAAGCTACCTCGCACTGCTCACGCGAGCAAACACGTGACAACATTAGCGGGACACGCCAAAGGGGTTTTCGAGATAATTCGAGAAGTGCCCGGCAGCCGGCGTATTTGAAGAAGTTACAGAAAGATGACGTTCAAGAAAGGCGCGTGTTACGTCATCCTCGCAATATAAGAAGGCGAGGTAACGAGAGTTTAGAGTCAGGCAGTTTTTAGTTGTTGTTGTTGTGTGTTTGTGTGTGTGTGTGTGTGTGTGTGTGTGTGTGTGTGTGTGTGTGTGTGTGTGAGTCAACTGGATGTGTACGGTCGTCGTGAGAGAACCGACGCGTCGTGAAGGAAAATAGCGACGCAGTTAATGAGTGCCTAGTGTTTGTATTGCCAGACTTAAGTTTTTGAGAGAGAGAGAGAGAGAGAGAGAGAGAGAGAGAGAGAGAGAGAGAGAAAGTGAAGAAAGACAAAGAAGTGAGTCAATGTTACGAAAAGAAAATAGCTGTGAGGTGTAATATCACGAAGGACTGTAGACTGTATTAACATCGTAAATGAGAACTGTGTACTTGTGCAAAAGCTTTGGAGGAGAATTGTAGGAAAAAAGTAATTGGAACTGGTCTTTTGTCATTTTGTCACATTATTTTAGTATAAAGGCAACGCTACTAACGTATCCTTGAATAACACTACAATACGTTCTAAAAGATTCAGCATTGTCATAAGGGTAAACTATAGATTAGCGTTTATTGCATCCTTTGGGGTTACTTTTTAATATTGTTTTAATAAACTTTAGAGCCCCCTTTCCTAATAAAAAGTGACTTCGCCGATAGTAATGTTGTTTAAATGCGCTCCTTCTTCCAGGTATTTATATTTATTATTGTCATTAATTCTTACATATAGTACAAGAGCGAAACTATTAACAAGATTGAAACCTAAGGGAAAGTCAATTCTTTATTACCTATGTAGTTGCAGTGTACGTACAGTGAATAATTTGCGACAATACAAATAGAATGCCAGTAGATACATAACATTATTTTTATTACTTCATTCGATAAATTTAATTTTTGATTGTTTTTTATTATTTATTTTTTCTGTTCGGATGTCTACAGCAGGTGATAAATACGTTATCATGGACTCCATACAATATTTTTTGCTCTGTCAACTGGAGCCGCCACTCCACTTACATTACGGTAACCGAATTTTGGCACAATCAATTCAACACACGAGCGATGGCATAAAAACATGGACGTCGAGAAAGGGGGCCCCAGGGGGACCGTGACCCCCCTGTAAATTAATGAATTTTATGTGCAGTCAATTACTGACATTTGACTATTATTTTAATTTTGAAGTAAAGAACAATTTTTATTTAGCACAAATTAATTAATTCGTAACAAATACTATAAATTTTGACAAAGAAATAATGAATTAATATTAATTGATTGCAAACTTCCAACTGCGACCCCCCCCCCCTGAAAAAAGTCTGCCGACGCCCATGTAAAGAAATTGGTTAAGTTTTAGCTTATGCCATTCTGCATGTACGTGTGAAAATGATATTTATGATAAAATATCATTACTAGTTTAAGATTAACAATGCGCTGTTCGTGTACACTTAATATCACTAGTACTTACAGAAATATTTGTCTACAGGTGAAGAGGTACGCCGCTGAATGCTCTGTAAACACCTGAACGTCAGCAATTGACAACACAAACTGTGCGAGGCGAGAGTAACCAGCTCTTGCTTCCGGATAATTACGAGGTTACAACTTTACACTGACTCCGGGGATGCACAGTTTTGAGAATGACTACTACGGTCATTAACCATTTAACGTTTTAGATGATCTATGCAGATATCAGACTTAATCATGCATTTGAATATACTATCTGTAGTAGAAAAACAAGGCGTTAAAAATGTAATACTTACAATTAGGCGATCTGTCGTTTTCTGAAATTGTAGAACCTTTGGTAGTCATACAACCACAAAATATACTGCTTTTTAAGAGACGTTTAATTACACTTCATTGGTATTCACGCCCCCATTGCTCATTACTTTTCGCGATGAAAACGTCCGCATGGCCTTGGACCACAGAAAGATAGGCGTGGCGTGGCCTTAGTGTGCTGTACGTCACTGTTGTAAATAAAGGTATCACTTTATCAACCATACACTTTGCGATTATGATTTTTCAAGGACAGGCGGCGTCGCGGCCGAGTGGTTAGGTCGTTTGTCTCTCATGAGGGCGACCTGGGTTTTGACCGGGTTCTAGGGTTTCCAATTACATTTACTCCACCACTGCTCCATAATCGCCCTTTTTTTCCTCCATTTCACTGTAATTTTGAATCACCTCCTTCACTCATGCCAGGTACAGGGCCAATCACCTATTCTGGATATTCTCTCTGATCAAGGATTACTCTGCTCCTGCCGTGGGATGGCTCAAGCGGTAGCGTCTTGGCCTGTATTCCAGAGGTTGTGGGTTTGATTCTTACGGCCGACCTTCCTGACTCATGGATTTTTCGGAGGTTTCTCCAGGTTGCTAGGCAAATACTGGGAAGGTTCCTTCTCTCTCCATTTTACCTTCATTCTCACTTCACTTCACCCTTCATTCGTTTGGTCCTTTCAGAGTTGAGCCACGTCGGCAGATGTCATGGCAGGGAAAACAGATGCTCTCTGTGAATCTTCGCCCTCCGGGGAAGTAGTCTCTGGCACAAGCAGGGGCAGCTGCCAATTGTACTAATGCCACTGAGAAATTTTAACCCTTTCACGCCTGGTGTGTATTATAAGATACATAGGCATTTTTTCCTATTTGTACTAGTTTTAACTTTTTTTCTGGTATATTCTTGTTATACTGTCTGTCACCAATTAAAAATACATATTTGAGACGTTTTGAATTGTAAAAAATTATTTTTTTACAATTTATACTGTAGTGTTTTTTTTTTTTTTTTTTTTTTTATTATATAAGAAAAGAAGCAAAATCCATGCAACCGCAGTCAAATAATACCCCGTCATCATCCATGCGTGCCACCACACCGATTATTTTACGTGGGCCCTCCCCGTCCTTTACCACAGGCACATTTGACTGCGGTTGGCGAGACTCGAACTCACGACCTCAGGCTTTGAGTGCATGGCCAGTGCACTATGTGTTGCCTTAACGATTATGGCTATTCAAACCAGTAGGCTGAAGGTGTCCCAGGCCACCTAATCTAAACCGGTTTCAAATTAGAGGAAGAACGGCATAAGTAGCAAAATAATTCAGTAATGAAAGGGTTAATCTGGAAAGAGTGGGGACCCTGCCCTCTGCTATGTAGGGGTTCCTGGGTCCCTCTTCCTCCCACTGCATGGTTGTGATGCTAAAGTTCCTGTATGTTAAACTTACTTTACCTTACTCAGCTCTTTGACAGGTATCTGAACCCAGGCGCTCACTTGTAAGTCAAGATTCTGTAAGGTCACCATTCAAAAAGGGTAAAATAGAGAAAGAAGAAAAGTTTTCAAGGCCTGAAAAGTAGAGTTTCCATAATATCTCACTATTTCAAAGTGTGTTGCTGTTTTACTTCATAGCTTTTTGTTTTTCTTATTTTGGAAACATGGACTGCCAATTAGGTGCAAAATATTCATTTTATACATGCACATGCTCAAATATTGTAGATTTACCTCAACACATTGCAAGTGAACATCATATGCAGCACATGGGATACAAAATTCCTTTAGGGAGGAGCAAACACATTTTGCAACATACCTTATCAATGAGCAACATGCAGTGAACAGTAGAGCATTTTAGGTACTTTTCTAGAATTTCAACATCATACAGAGTGGAGGTGAAATTATCCACCAGACTTTAACAGCAAATTTCTCAGGTTGTGAATAACAAGAAAGTCTAATACCAAAATGTTGAAAAGTTTATAGTTTTCTAGAAAAAAATATTTTTATCAAAAAAATGTATCATCACCTGGCTGAATTATTATTGACTGAAGGTTCTTGATTTATGGCTATATTCATAGAAAATTGAATAAACAACAACTTTTTCCTCTGGCATATTTCAATAGATTCAACGGTTCTTGTGTAAATTAAATTCAAAAGAACCCACAATTTGTTGCCTTTTTGTTGCAATAAATTGTGGGTTTTTTAAATTTAATTTACACAAAAACCGTTGAATCTATTGAAATATGCCAAAGGAAAAATCGGTTGTTTATTCAATTTTCTATGAAACCTTCAATCAAGAACCTTCAATGAATAATTTTTCAGCCAGGTGATGATACATTTTTTTGATAAAAATATTTTTTTCTAAAAACCTATAAACTTTTTAACATTTTGGTATTAGACTTTCTTGTTATTCACAACATGAGAAATTCGCTGTTAAAGTCTGGTATATCATTTCACTTTCATCCTGTATATGTGATCCAAAAATTATCCTTTGAATACAAATATTAATTTTAGTTTTGAGAAAAATTTTATTAAAGACATTAAATAAACACATATTTTAAATGCTTTGATTACTAAGTTTCACTTCAAGCTTTTTCTCCTAGTTTCAGAGCTTAATTCTTATTCAGAAGTTAATTGCTGGTAAATGTACAGTATATTTGTTTTGGCTTGTTCCATTTTCATCCTGAATTAGTGGAACATTTTCAAATATAGTCCATTGCTACTACAGGTTTACTCATTGACTTCAAATGAACAAATACATAGATAATAATAACAAATCCTGGAAGTCGATGACAGTGTTGTTCGAATCACATTAACAATAGGATTTGAGGCAATTAATAACACTAAAACAACACTCACTTTTTAAAATTTCCTGGTACAGGTTTCAGAGGTTAGCTTTCCTACATTATTGATGTTCAGTTGATAATGGAGGAAAGCTAACCTCTGAAACATGTACCAGGAAATTTTAAAAAGTGAGTGTTGTTTTAGTGTTATTAAGGACTCAAATCCTATTTTTAATGTAAATACTCGTATGTAGATGCTCATCTGGTTTCAGCAAATAGGATAAAAATTAACATGTTGGCTTTAACACCATATTTTTTACTTTAATTAAGGATAAGGCTGTAGCAGTGATGTTTATTATGGGCTATCAAAGATATCACCAAAGCCCATATCTAAAGTAAACTAGAAATTAATAAGTAATATTAATAATTGCAATACTACCCAGGTTCCCTCATGAAGGATTTACATGTAGCATGGATATGTCTCGTTCCCTACCATTGAACAGAGGGGAGAGTAGGGCTTCAGATGCTTACTACTGTAGCCTTCACTACAATAGGGCATGGAGGGGTGATGCGGGGAAATGCAGCAATAAGCACACCAAGGCTTCAGAATCCATTGTCGCTAACTCACACGAGCTTCTCTGAAATGTGCTGTGTGAACATAACTGGTTTGGAATTATAGCAAGAATGCTCTGTTTTCAATATTGTGTGATTGTTAGGGTCCTCAGCTGCTGTATTAGTGTTAGTATTATTTATTTCATAGTGTACAGTGTACCAAGACAGTTGCTAATACTAACCGTCGAAATGGATGAACAATGTGTAATAAAACAACTAGTAAAATGACCATGCTCACTGTTTAAATATGAGGATAAGTTAGTGATAGTAAAACAAGGAAGGCCTACTGCAGCTCTTCCACACTTGAGTAGAAGGAAAACATAAGAATCCTTAGAAAAGATATTTTAATATAAACAATTATTGGCTGGCTAGGGAAAAACTGATGGATCAAAATCCTGCACATTAGATCAACAACAACAACATATAAACAATTATGATAAGTATGTGTGGCTGACTGGTTCATGTGAATTAAATAAACTTATTGCTGGCCATACTTGTTGTTTGCAAGTGAGAAAACCCCCTGAAATACGATGGGTTTTGCAATTTTAGCATATTTAATCACAGCTTTGGATAAAAATAAGAAAATCAACAATTAGAAACAAAGGATTTGAAGAAATATGGTCAGAAAGTATGAGCTTTGCTAATGAAGAGGACAAAAAAAGACCTGGAAAGAGAAATAGTTGTGAATATGAAACCCATTCATCACTCTTAAGGATTTTCTGTAAGGTCCTGGACACATTACATACAAATTCACACCCTCATTTACAATTTACAATATAAAGATTGAATAGTAACCTGCAAGCAGTATAATGAATAGTTAATATTCAAATAATTCTTAGCGTTCACGTTTTACTTTCTCTACTATGCATAGTAAATAGGGGAAGTATTGTATTTCACCCAAAAATTCAATGTCATCATTTCACTAGAAATATGTTTTGAGACCCCCTGAATGCAAAAAAGAGCATTTTAAGAGAAAGGTGTGTGTGTTGGTGTTGTTGTTGTTGTGGTGTGTGTGTGTGTGTGTGTGTGTGTGTGTGTGTGTGTGTGTGTGTGAGAGAGAGAGAGTGAGTGTCTGTGTGTGCATGCGTGTGTGCGTGCATGCATGCATGTAACAGCAAATACAAAAAAAAAATTTAAATCTTTCAAAGCCAAAGTCTGAGGCTAATTAAAGGTGCTATCAAAACCTCACCAATACCAGCTATGGAAATACTAACCAACCAATACCCCATTGAATTCAAGATGTAAAGTTGATCAGACTCCCATTCAATACATGGAACAAGAGAAATTTTACACATACACTAAAGACTCAGAAGAGCTTTCTTTCTAAAATTCAAGACCTCAAGAAGAATGTACACCTTCCTAATTCAAAGGAAAACTTCATATCTAAAGTCAATCCGACACAAACATTAGACATCACATATTATTTACACCTGACAGAAGAAGTTAAGAAAAGTGATACTCCAACTAGTGTTCTAAAATAATTATCATTAGAGACAATCCATACTAGATTTCTGGAACATGAATGGCTCCATATTTATACTGATGGATCAATGATATCAAACCAAGACAGAGCAGGGACTGGAGTCACGTGCTACATCTTTTCCTATTAGAAATCTTTAGATTATGGAACTACAAACTTTGATGGAGAAATTGAAGCAATTCAAATCGCCCTACAAAATCTTTTGTATAAAATCAAGCATCTCAGATTCCAGGGTGGCAATTATAGCAATTACTTCCAAATTGTCACCAAAAACCAAACTATTATAGAATGTTGGAAAATTCATACCCACCTAATAGCACTTCAAAAACACCTAGTCTTTCAATGCATAACAGCTCACTGTGGACTGAGTGGTAAAGTCAACGCTGATTTTTCTGCAAAAAAAGGGTACCAGCAGTGCACAGAAATCTATAGTTAATCTACCATTTTATGCAGCTAAAAGATTATTCAACTCTGAATTCAAAAAAATTATTGCAAAATATTACTACCTATGAAAAATCAAAAATTAAAAGATGGGAACTACCAAACATTCAAACACTAATTCCTGAGTATCCTCGAAAAACAGCAGTTGCAACCTTCAGGTTGATAATGGGACATAGCTGGAAAAATATTAGAACAGAATTGGGATATATCCTTCACCACTCTGTCCTCTATGTGATTTGCAAGAGGAAATGGACCAAGAGCACCTTCAAATATGCCCAGCCACTGCTAGTGCCCCATTCATCAGTGAAAAATATTGGAGTGCAAGAGGATTAATGAACTGACTCCGTGGTGCAGTTGGTAGCGCGCTTGCCTCTTGCACAGGGAACCTGGGTTCGATCCCCGGTACCAGCATAGGGATTTTTCTCCCACTGGGAGATCTGGAAGGGGATGCACTCAGCCTCGTTAGGTCCCGGAGGGGCCAATTGAGGAGCTACTTGAATAAAGAAGTAGTTCTCCCAGGTTGCGAGGGCCATATAACTGGCCCTCCAGTACTACACCCCATTTATGATGCCTGTAGTGAACAGAGGTGGGGGTTGCAGTGACCAGGTGGTAAGCCTTGGCCCACAAAGAGCTGTTATGCTAGGGGTTAAGAGGACTAATGACTTCATTGTCAGAAATCCAGCATTAGCCAACAACTTAGCTATACAAAGAGAATGGAATTTCAAAGCCTTCATATAGCAACCAGCTTTAAAAGATTTGACTATTACTCAAAGCTTACTGTATTCCCCTTGCATCTACAAGAAAATTAACAATAAAATAATTTGTACAAATGTTTATCTCAATTAACATGAAGAAGATATAGGAATAAGAGTTTGTAAGAATAGCTTGTATAAGAGTAGAGAAAGTCATGTGAGTGTAACACAAAAGTTTGTCCATTCTACACCAGAGGGAAATCAGTCAACAGTGGAGGATTGGCTAATTATATCCAATAGTCAAGAGCAGCCGACAATGTAGGAAAGTTCCTATAAAACTAGTCCTGCATAGTCAATTTTGTGTTTATTTAAGTAAAAAAAGCAATTAAACATAAGCATGATTGGCATAAATGCCTCCATGTGCAACCCCTCCATTTGCATGAGGTGATCTTTCTCCTACATATGATGCATCCCAGGTACTCCAGTGTTTGGGAAAGAACTTGCAAGAGGCCAAGGTCAATTTCATGGTTTTACTTTAACAAATTTTGTCCTTTATATCCTGAACTTTATACAATTATGCATTTCTCAAATGTTACAAAAATATTATCACAGTGTTACTTATAAAAATCAAATCAATAGTTCATATAAAATTATGTTATTTACAGTTATTCAGTACAATTCATATTCTCTATAAGTGCTTATTACATGTACAGAGTTCACTGATATAAACTGACTTGGAATTTAAAAAGCTTGCATTTTCAGATATAAAATTTAGAACATTTATTCCATAGTACACCAAGCAAAATTTAAACACGACGTTAGATTTGTTCTTATTTATTATATATAGCTATCTATGAAGTAACCACCTCAATAACAGATGGTTCACGTGATATACCATGGTCACGGGTAATTGTTAATGAGTCTTCCAGAAGTCGAAGAATTGAAGGCTCAGGCTTGCTTGTGCTATAGTGAACCTCCATAAGTGTATCTCCTTTCTGCAGCTCTTCACCTTGTACATGCAAAAGTTTGACTCCCACCGCATGGTCCAACTGATCCCCAGGTTTGTTCCTTCCAGCACCAAGATGCCAACATGCACTTGCAATTCCCATTGCATCTACTTTTTGCAATATTCCTGAAAATAAATGTCAAATATTCTGCAACTCTAGCTAAGTTTCTTAAGCTTAAAAGCATGGGCGTCGCGAAGGGGAGGCAAGGGGGGGCAGCGGCCCCTCCCTGGAAGTTGGTCAACTTAATGTGCAATCAATTACTGACTATTAAACTACTATTTTAAAAGATCAATTTCTATTTAACACAAATTAACATGGTTATATGCAACGAATATTATAAATTTTGACAATAAAATAGTGAATTGATATTATCTGATTGCAAATTTCAAACATGTTCCCCCTCCTGGAAAAATGTCTGCCGACGCTCATGCTTAAAAGCCTGTATTAAATAATTACTCAAGTATCTGATTACCTCTGTAAATACTTAGCCAGCACTTATATATTATTTTTGTATTTTCTCTCTTATTTATTTGCTTTGCTAGCTGCATGCTAGCTTAAATTTGTAAAAAAAACATTGAAGGAAGTAAAAAATTATTTGACACAATTTGTAGACCTTTATGAGTACAGTTAAGTCCTACCAATCCAAAACCTGCTAATCTGATAATATGCCTAATCTGAATAGGATTAAAAAATATCTACCAAATTTGTTTTGAATTTTAAACAGGAAAAAATAAAGATTAAGACTAAGCTAGTTTTTCCAAGTAAAAACATAAATTTATTAGCATAGAAAAGCATAGTTTCCTAAAGATGTGTGAGTATGTATGGATGACAGTGACCAGTTTCAGCATCTTCTTTCATAAAGTTGGTCAATAAAGCCCTTAAAATTAGTTTTATAAATGTTGTATGGTTTCATCTGTGCTTTTCCATAAAAGCAGCAGACGGCAATGGGTGCCAAGGATGCCTACGGGTAAAGCACCGCACAGCCTATTCTGAGGTTTTTTTCTCTCCCAGTATAAAACAGTTGATAACTTGTGCAGTCATACACAATAATAAAATCTTTGAGATTGCATGGATGCTTGAGTATTATAACTGCTGTTCTTGGCATCAAATGCCTAGTGTGGATGCTGTCCTCTCATGTGGGGTGGGAGGGAATGCTTATACAACACCAGAACTGGAGAGATGATGGCTGTTTGGCAGGGCCTGGCACTAGAATGAAACAGTCTCAGCACTTGTTACAGACTTTTCACATCTCTGTGGTTCAATTGCCTGCAACCGTGTGGCATTCTTCAGTTCCCTCACTTTATCCCTTCCTACTGAGGGGTGTTAGCCCACAAAGGACCTATGTAGGTTGAAATGTGCCACATGTTACCCCACCCCTTATTTTAGTGTGCTTCATTGTGTTTAAATACAGTATCATAACATATAGAACTGTTTTGAAATCATACAGATTTCTAAGAGTTTAATAATTTTACCTGAGTCTGCAGCCTTGATAAATGCAATCCTTTTGCTTCCAACACATGGCAGGACACTCCACATGTCAGCATAACAGAGCCTTGCTGCATCCTGCTCATCAACGCCCTGACAAGTGAGCATTCTTCTGAAGCACTCCAATGCTTCACCATTTAACAGAACTCTTCTAATGGCTTGTCTACCTTCTTCTAAGTTTGGTACACGTTGTTTCATTTCCAACGCCATTCCTCCTGCAGACAGAAATGTTTCTTGCTAAAATGCTTAAAATGACATTTTCTGGCAGGCCTAGTTCCATCAAAAGTTTTAAACATTGAGACATAAATAGAGAAAAGTTCTACAGATGTTATCAGAGGACATAAAGTTTGTTTGAAAAGATTAACAAATCTGAGTACATGCACATGATAATGTTATCTATTTCTGTTTTCTTTGCTGAGGACATGCCTCCAGTATTCCATTTCAGTATTTTCAAAGTGTTAAGATCCACAAAAGTAGTCGTTAGCGGAGATATGACTGGTGGACTTGTTCAGAATATTTTACTTGTGTAGCTCTTTTCATTTTGGAGTGTTTGGGTGATCAATAGCTGATTTATATGGACACCATTGTTTTAATTCAACAAAATAAATAACATTACAATATCTCAAGGAAAAAACTGAGAAGCTCTTATATAGAATCCATGGTGCTCTACCCATTATGCTACTGTGACAACCTACCAGAATGACATTGAATTCTCCAACCAAATCATATTTCTTCCACTTACACTCAAGCTCTCATTCTCACTCCCACATACACTCATGCTCTCATTCTCACTCCCACATACACTCATGCTCTCATTCCCACTCCCACTCATGCTCTCATTCTCACTCCCACATACACTCATGCTCTCATTCTCACTCCCACATACACTCATGCTCTCATTCTCACTCCCACATACACTCATGCTCTCATTCTCACTCCCACATACACTCATGCTCTCATTCTCACTCCCACTTACACTCATGCTCTCATTCTCCCTCCCACTTACACTCAAGCTCTCATTCTCACTCCCACATACACTCATGCTCTCATTCTCACTCCCACATACACTCATGCTCTCATTCTCACTCCCACTCATGCTCTCATTCTCCCTCATACTCTCACTCCCACATACACTCATGCTCTCATTCTCACTCCCACTCATGCTCTCATTCTCACTCCCACTCATGCTCTCATTCTCACTCATACTCTCAATCCCACATACACTCATGCTCTCATTCTCACTCCCACATACACTCATGCTCTCATTCTCAATCCCACATACACTCATGCTCTCATTCTCACTCCCACATACACTCATGCTCTCATTCTCACTCCCACATACACTCATGCTCTCATTCTCACTCCCACATACACTCATGCTCTCATTCTCACTCCCACTTACACTCATGCTCTCATTCTCACTCCCACTTACACTCAAGTTCTCATTCTCACTCCCACATACACTCATGCTCTCATTCTCACTCCCACATACACTCATGCTCTCATTCTCACTCCCACTCATGCTCTCATTCTCACTCATACTCTCACTCCCACATACACTCATGCTCTCATTCTCACTCCCACTCATGCTCTCATTCTCACTCATGCTCTCAATCCCACATACACTCATGCTCTCATTCTCACTCACACTCTCAATCCCACACACACACTCATGCTCTCATTCTCACTCACACTCACTCCCACTCATGCTCTCATTCTCACTCACACTCTTGCTTACACTCACACTCTCACTCCCACTTACACTCTTGCTCTCATTCTCACTCACACTCTTGCATACGCCCACACTCTCACTCTCATTCACACACTCATGCTCTCATTCTCATTAACATTCCATCTTTTTCTTACAAACATTTTTGAGAGAATATTTTCAAGAGTATATATTATATTTATGGTGAAATCTAAATAGGTGTAATATTTTCTGATGATTGCTTCCTCTACCTGCTACAGGTAAGGGGTAGGAAAAGAAAAATTTAACTTTACGACATACCAAGCGTGGTTACTAGTTCCATAACATCTTCGGGACCAATGCCTTTCATACAGTCAATGGCCTCAGCAACTTCAAGGGCATTGCCAACACAGCGTCCAATTGGAGAATCCATTTTTGTAAGAGCTACTCTTATTTGCACTCCAACGTACTTAGAAACATTAATCTATGAACAAAAATAGAATTCTAAGTAGTTGCCTTTGTTAAAATAACAAAAGCTTTCTCTTTTATCATAATTGTAAATAATTATTCATACATACTAGCTGAGTGGCAAGCTCACGAGCCTTTTCAACATCACTGTAAAATGCTCCACTCCCAACCTTGATATCCATTACTAGTGCTTTTGCTCCTTCTGCCACTTTCTTTGAAATTATAGAGGCTGTAGATAGTAAAAAGAAAATTAAGGATTTTAGTAAATTTAGGTGATTGCCTAATAAAACAAAATATCATTTATTTGTCTTTGAAAATATTAGAGTAAGGAATAGATATTTACTGCACAAGCTTGCAGTGAGATCTAGCATTCTAGAAGCCATGTTATTTCCTATTTCCTGTGTTGGTTTCACTCAAATAGCTTTTATTACAAGTTTCCTTTAAAGAAGAAATATATGAAAACGTTATAAAACTTTCTTCTGGGAAACAATGAAATTAATAATGAAAAAACTGAAGCTATTTACAGTGAAGCAACATAAATCTATAAGTATAATAATAACTTAGAGACTACATGCTTCACTTATCTTAATATCTGCTGCAAGTTCCATATTTGTATATTCTGATTGCTATTGTAACCAACGCAAAAATACATAATTATTTCTATGTCCTACCAATTGCTGAAAACAAAAATTGGTTAACAGAATCAGTCAGCAGTATTTCAAAACTCATTATGCGGTCCTTATTTTCCAAAATAAATATATTTTCCCAAATCATTAAATATAGAATCCATTTAATTGTTTTAATAATTTAACCTCTGGATTTCTTTCAAGATTAAATGACAAAAAGTGATCTGCTACAGCTGATTTATCAATCTGTTTATATTTAATATTCCTAAAATGTTCCTTTATTCTGGTTTACAAATGATGTTTGGATTTACCAATATAAATCCTGTTACAATCCAAACAGCTAAATTGGTAAATGCCAGATCTTTTACAATTTGAAATTATATCCTTTTTAGAAAACTTAAGCAAATTTTTTACATTACATTTATTTTGGGGAACTAAAATTATACTATGTTCTTTAAAAATTTTTGTAAATTTTTTATTAGCCCAAGATGACACAAAAAATTTTTAAAAATAAAATCATCTTTTGTTTTCTTTAGGGTAGAAATTTCTTTAGGTAACAGCTTTTCAATATTTAAACTTTTCTATATTTTATATATAAAATAAGTATTAAAACCATCAATTATCACAGTGTTGATAATGTGCTTATACTCTGTGTTAAATTCCTCCTTATTAAGGAACATATTTGTTGACCTGCAAATTGAACAATTAAAAACAGAAAACTTGTGTGAAAAAGGATTAAAACTTTCTTTTTATCACTATGAGTAGATTTTCTATAATGCCAAAATTCAATTTATTGTTATGTTTTCGTATCTTTAAATCTAGGAGTGGAAAGCTACCATTATTTTTAGTTTCCAAAGTGAATTTGATGGCTTTATCTTGCAAACTTGATTTCAAGAACTTGCAGCAGATATTAAGATAAGTAGACCTTGTAATCTGTAAGTTATTACTGCAGTTACAGATAAAGTTATTTATATAACATTTTGGATTGTTTTTACTCCTGTGAAGTTACGATAAACGAACTCCAAAATTTTACAGATGAAAATATGCTTAAGAACAAACATAAAAGCATCAACAGGGGTCTGAAACCTTACAGCATACCATCTAAATGATTATACTTAACAACTATCACAGTAATTTGATCATCCCAGAAACAGGCTAAGAACTTTTAGAATTCCCCTCATACGATTTAATCTTACCTTTCCAGAAGTTAGTTGTATTTATCAATGCTGATAACTGTTGTTTCAAATGTTCAAGAACAAATACTACATGTAATAATTCTGACTTTATGAACTTTAATTTATGAGAACTGACCTATAACAAGTGGAGTGCTTCCAACAGTGCCTGTTGCATTTCTGACTTTGCTAAATTCCTTTTCTCCAGTAGCCATTTTCTCAGAAGGCCCAGCTATGAAGCATCCTGCCTTTTCCAAACAATTTTTCATTTCTGCTTCAGTTAGCTGTGCTTTGAAACCTAAATAACATATACATATATTTAATAGTTTTACACTCTGTTATTGTGCTATAGCAGAACTATAAACAAACTGCTAATTATCTTAATATACTCGTAAATCAAAGTTGTTTTATGTGCTGCCTTTTTGTTCTTTTCCCACATCCTCTCCAAAGGAATAATTTCAAGCTTGGCAACTACATTACGTATTATTGGAGCAAAGTTATGGCAGATTTTAGACATCCATAGTGCACCTACTGAGTAGGTGTGAGGTAAAGAACATGGAGGCAAAGATTACAACCACTTTCTTCCTAAACTACTCAATCAATATCAACAAAACTTGTATCATTTTATATTCAGGAAAAAATATTGTTGAGGTTACACATACCTGCTGTATTCCATAGGGGATGATGATGGTGACGACAATGATGATGATTGATGGAGATGGTGATGGCGATGACGATGATGATGATAACGATGTATAATTAAGGGCATTCAACTACTAGGATTATCAGCACCCTTATAGAGTGAATCACAGTAAAAGCTAGAGATAAGTATTCATGGGCGTCGCAAAGGGGTGCAAGGGGGGCCATGGCCGCCCCTTGGAAAAAAATAAATGTAATGTGCAATCAATTACTATTAGACTATTGCTTTAATGTTGATGTAAAGAAAACTTTTTATTTAGCATGAATTAACGTGCTTATGTGCAATAAACACTATAACTCAATTTTTACAGTTTTTGGCAACAGAATAATGAATTAATTGCAAACTTCCAATATTCGGCCCCTCCCTGAAAAAAAGTCTGCTGACACTCATGTAAGGATTAATTTAAAACAGGCATCAATGGTTTCACTACTTTAGAGTAGTGGGCAGTAGATAGGGCCAAGAGCTTGCTTGCCAAGCAGCGTCCGGTGATGTTACAGCAGTGGATAGCAGTGGGGTTTCAATGTCCAGCACAGCAATACATGTATATGCTATTTATTTATGCCAACAAACTTACTGTTGGTGTTTTTAAACACACAAGCCTTGTGCGGAGGGTCTGTGGTTCAAATCCCAGCTGTGGCATTAAATTTTTCAGTTCCAATTCTACCTCTCAAACATGTATATGCATTCTTGGTGAAGACATGGCCGACGCTGAACAATTGAAAAGACTTGCAAGTTCAAGAAACACAATTTGATATATTTGCTACATCATTCGCAGTAAATGTTGATTCAGTTCTGCAGACTTACATTTATAAATTATTGACCTACATTGTGACAGAAAACTGAAGTACAAGTATAATACCAAGGTGGATTTGGTTGGTTTTTACCAATTTTTTCCTTATTTATGATTTTCATGCTTGCATAATCATGCAGCTAAAATCTTGTATGTGTTTGCTACTAGTTATATGTCTGAGCAGCTCTTCTCCATCTTAAAATTGAGAAAACATAGACATAAAAGTACATAATTCCTCTGATGAAAATCTTAATGCAGTGCTTACAATCAAGGCAGCACAAAATATCACCCCAAATATTCATAGGCTAGTCAACAGAAAACTAACCAACAAAAAATAAAACATTTAATATAAATTTTTGCAGTTGGAGTTTTAATTTATTGCATTTTATAATTCATATAAGTTGCTTGTTCATAATTTCTCTTCAGTTAGACCTTTAATTGTTCTAATTGTCTTATCTGTCTTGGGTTTTTATCACTGTTTGAATCAGACTTTCTGATGAGTTGGGGAAAGTAAGTTTGTGTTATATTTATGGCAATAATGGTAGTAATACCAGTAGTGTAGTGCTATTGTGTTATATACATAAAGCATAGCATCAGCAGCAGTGGCATATTCATTTTACTGTCTTTAAGAGCACTGTAATTTTGTATTTCCAAGCAGTACTGCATAATATAACGGTTTCAAAACTGTTTGATGAAAGTCAGGGGTGATTTGTTCTCCATTTTTCAAATCTAGCTTTGACTACACATCCCTGAATTAACATAATACACTTACTTTCACTCTTTTTGCTAACACATGTCACTTCCAATGCTGCAGTTTTTACTTGAGAAGCTGTAAAAGTAATATTACTTGAAGTTGGAGCTTGTGATTTGAACTGGAATACACCACTGTCATTACTTTCTGTAACTTTTCACTTTCTTGTCACCCATTTATCCTTGCTGACAAACAATAGAACAGCTAGTTGCAAGAAACTGAACTGAATACTGCAAGCTGCAATTGTCATTGCTGGCACAGAATTGCTGGAATTGTAACCCTGGATGCCCATCCAACTAATGAACCTGAGAATTATTTATTGCTTAGCTTACTTGTAATATGATACTTTTGCTTACTCACAGCTCACACTTGTACCTTGTACAGTCTGCGTCAAAAATGTTCCTCGTTTTCTTGTATTTTCAAAGAACAGTAATAGCAAATACTTGCAGTAGAAATAAAAAATGCTTCCCTGGCAGGAAAAGAATTTTTCTTTGACAAGCCAGGGAAATTATTTAATGAGAGGGGAAACCTCCTCTATCCTCCCCCTCCCATTGATTTGAACCCTAGTTTTTATGTTATAAAATATAATTTTGTTCCTGTCAATCAGTTAATGTAGAAAAGCCCTGTTTTGTTTTATGTTTTGCTGATTAAGTTGCTGTACATATAGATATAAAATAATTAAATTCATCAAGTAAATAAACAGAGTAATATTCTGTTGCAAGTGTAACACAGAACTATGTATGATAAATTGTCTAACAAATTGGAATAAATACTTCTGTAATTACATACACACACTTTGTAATGCAATAAATATAGAATATTGGTTCACTATTAATGGACTTTCAGGTTAATTTGACCTGCTGTATGGTTAGTTGTGTCATCAACAAAGCATGCCACTGACATAGCCTGAGAGACAAGCAAGGCTCTAAGCTAGCAGTGTGTCAGAACAAGGCACAATTGGACAAACCCTGCCAGTGCCTGATATAAAACAAGAGTCCTAGGAAAAGCCATAAGTTTAAATAAATATACATAAGTAATAATGGCAAAAGTCAGAATTAAAATGAATGTACAAAAAGTCCAAAAGGTACAAAAACTTGATAACTATAACACTAAATTTTATTGATAAGTCATCTGAAGTATCATGAGATAAGGAAATACTGAATTCTGTGGTTGGTGCATTTGCTGCAAACTCCAGCATTTCATTTCCCAGCAAACCAACATGGCCAGGAATCCATGCACAGGCCACCTTAACACCAGAATCATGGAGGGCCTCCTGGTTATGCTGCACAATAGGATGGTAGTTGTACAGCTCATGAAGGCTCTGAAGTACACTAAGAGAATCACCCAAAATGAGGCAGTCACACAATTTCTTATGGCAGACATATAAAGCGGCTTAGTATACAGCACACAGCTGTGCACTATAAATACAAGTGTTCCTATGAGAAACAAATGCATGTGGTTTGGTTCCATAAACATAGGCACAACCAACACCGATGGTGCTCTTAGATCTATTGTTGTAGATCAAACATCAATCAGTATAGTCTGACAGAAATTCTAAGAAACAAGTGCAGATACTAGATACCTATATACGGTCATCCCAAGATCTATATGGGACATGATACATAAACAAGGGGGTAGAACTTATCCCTCTTTAGAAACATGTTAGACATTTCAATAGCATGCTTCTTAAGAACCTCCCCGGAATGAAAAGGAGCCAGCCTTGGACTAAGGAAGCTGTTTCTATAACGTTCGTCAGGCCAGTTGTTGCAAGCAGAAACAAACATTGGGTATGTGGGCATACGTTTAAGCCTTCAGCCATGATTTCCTAATAGTAGCTACCTCACACAGATAATTCAGAGGTGGTTCTGCGAATTTGGCCCAAAGGCTCACAACTGAGCTAGTTAGAAAAGCTCCTATTGCCATGTAAATGACCTGATTATGGAATGTGCCTAATCTTCTCAGCACAGATGGTCATGCTGAAGAAAAGACAACACACTCATAATCTACTAGGGATTAGATTAGTGCATGATACACTTGCAGCAAAACTGTTTGACCTGCTCCCATGATTTGCCACTTAGTACCCATATGATATTCAGAGAGCAGCCACGTCATGCTTTCAGCTGTGCTGTATGCGATGACCAGCTAAGCTTCCTGTCAAAGATCAACCCCAGAAAACATGTCTCCTTTGCATACAAAAGCAAATCTGAACCAAAATAAAGTGGAGGTGCTAATCATCTCCTACAGCGTCAAAAATTAATGCAGATTGACTTCTCAATTGAAAAACGAAGTCCTTTTGTTAGCTCCATTCTCTGAGATTGTCTGAAAAACGAAGTCCTTTTGTTAGCTCCATTCTCTGAGATTGTCTAAACATTGCTGCAGGCACCATTCCAAAAACAGCATGTGCTGAGAAGTACAATAGGTGGTGAATAAGCATGATGAAAACCCTGGAGGAATGCATTTCCAGATGGACTAGCAAACAGTGTAACACTTAGTACCAGTCTCTAGGTACGCCATTTTCCTGAAAAAAACGTTATAAAAAACCACCAACCCTTTCTCAGAAAATGCAGACCTTAATAAACTCCTGAATCAACAGGCCAGTCAATATACCTGGTGTACAGAGAATTTAGTATCCCTGCTCAGCAACACTTCTCGAGGTCAAAAGATACACCAATAGTTTGATAGTTCTTCATGAATGATTCATGATCTCCGTTGATATTGACACAAGATGGTCCACAGTAAAACAACATCATTGAAGACCACACCGGATGTTTGTAGTAGGTTGCAAGTTTCAGCAACCACACCAACCATCTTTGATCATATGTTCCATCACCTTGCAAATATAACCAGTGAGGGAAATAAGGCGGTAGATGGAGGGAAGATGACAGCCCTTTCCATGTTTTCAAAATAGATATGAGGGCGGCCTCACCCCATTTTCCTGGAACAGTACTGTCAATCCAATTTGCTTTGATTTGATACACATTCTTTAGCACAAGAATATAAATACTGTGAGGGTGCTATCACAAAAAACCACCCTTCATGGAAAGGTAGAAGTTTTTCAGTATAAACTGGCCTGTTTTATCAATACTTATGTGAAATAAATTTACAAGTTATATTCTCTCACTCTTTTAAGCAAGGTATAACAAAAACCAACCCCCAAAGGAAGAAGGAGCTGAGGGTAAGTATTTGGGAGGAAGCAATTTTAAGGTTTTCTAGCTAGAAAGGGACATATCTTCTAAAAACTTTTGCAAATTTCTTTATTTGTTATTTATTTCACAATTCACCCTTAATGAGCTAGAGGCTTATTACAGAAATACAGAAAATTCGATGGTTGGTGATAATAAAATAAAATGTACAGAATACATATATGGTAATATAGAATACATTTGCAGTAACACAATTTTGACTGGTGTAAATACCATTTTATTGGTTGGATTTTTATTGAATTATCACTTTCAATATGCATTAAGTGTGGACAGTTGGTTAAACAGGTGGGTGCCACATGGGTATGTGGGTAAGAAGGAGGGTTGGTGGTTAGTAGGTAGCTAGCTAGACTGGGAGATACATAGGTAGGTAGCTATTGTGCTTTTCAAATGGGAAGAGTTCTGATCTGCAGCCAATGAGATACGTTTACCTGCACAGCGTTGCAAGCTCATTTCTTGGTGCGCGTCAAGCCTCACTTAAGGGGAAAGCAATATGACAACACAGCAGGACTCCGATTAGTTACTGGCCTGCAGGCACTCAAGGACAAACTCCTTCCCATTTGGTAGGGTAGGTAGGTAGGGAGGTTGGTAGGTAGGTAGGTAGGTAGGTAGGTAGGTAGGTAGGTAGGTAGGTAGGTAGGTAGGTAGGTAGGTAGGTAGGTAGATAGGCAAAGAGGTAGGGAGGAAGGGGCCCAGGGAAGTAGTTAGCTAGTTAGGTAGGGAGATAAGGGGGGAGGTAGTAGGTAGGGAGGCTCAGAGCTAGGGAGGTAGGAGATAAGGATGTAGGTAGGCAGGTAGTTAGGGAGGGAGGTAGGTAAGGTAGGTTACATAGATAGGTAGGTAGGTAGGCAGGCTCAGAGCTAGGGAGGTAGGAGATAAGGGTGTAGGTAGGCAGGTAGTTAGGGAGGGAGGTGGGTTAGGTAGGTTACATAAATAGGTAGGTAGGTAAGTAGGTAGGCAGGCTCAGAGCTAGGGAGGTAGGAGATAAGGATATAGGTAGACAGGTAATTAGGGAGGGAGGTAGGTTAGGTAGATTACATAGATAGGTAGGTAGGCAGGCAGGTAGGTAGGTAGGTAGGTAGGTAGGAAGGTAGGTAGGTAGGTAAGTGGGTTAGGTGGTTGGTACATAGGCAGGTAGGTAAGCGCTGAGGTAGGTAGGTAGGTAGGCAGGTAGGTAGGTAGAGAAGTAAGGAGGTAGCAGAGTAGGTAGGTTAGATAGGTAGGCAGGTAGTTAGGTAGAGAGGTAAGTAGGCAAGTAGGTAGAGAGGTAAGGAGGTAGTTAGTTAGGCACAGAGGTAGGGGAGTAGATAAGTAGTTTAGGTAGGTAGGAAGGTAGGTAGGAGGTAGGTAGGGAGGTAGGTAAGTAGGCAGGTATTAGCTAGGTAGGGAGGCAGAGAGGCAGCCAAGGAGCCAGGAAGCCAGGCAGGAACACAGCCAGGCAGAGTGGGAGGCAGGCAGAGAGGTATAAAAAAGAAAGAGGCAGAGGCAGGGAAATAGACAGCTGACAGGAGGTAGACAGGGAGAGAGGCAGACAGGGAAATAGCCAAGCAGAGTGGGAGACAGGCAGAGAGACAGACAAAGGAAGAGGCAGAGGCAGGGAGGTAGATAGGGGTAGGAGATAGGCAGGGAGGCAGCCAAGCAGGAAGCGAAGAGGCAGAGAAGCAGTTGGACAGAATGGGAGGCAGACAGAGAGGCAGAGGGAGGGAGGGAGGGAGGGAGGGAGAGAGGTAGACTGGGGGCGGGAGGTAGGCAGTCAATGAGGAGACAGGGAGGCAAACAGGCAGTGAATGAGGAGACAGGAAGGCAGTCAGGCAGGGAGGCACCTGGCCAGAATGGGAGGCAGGTAGACAAAGAGGCAGAGGTAGGCAGGTAGACAGGGAGGCGGGTGATAGCTAGGTAGGCAGGTAGGCAGAGAGGTAGGCAAGAAGGCGGACAGGGAACAGGGATATAGGTAGTAGTATGATAGAGAAGGAGGCAGGGAGACAGGCAGTGAGGTAGATAAGGAGGTAGGCTGGCAGGGAGGAAGTCAGGGAGGTAGACAAGGGTCAGGGAGGTAGGTAGTGAGGTAGAGAAGGAGGCAGTGAGGTAGATAGGAAGGTAGGAAGGCGGAGAGGCAGACAGGGAGGCAAATAGCAGACAGGTATACAGGGAGTCAGGGAGGTAGGCAGAGAGTCAGGTAAGTAAATAGGCAGGAAGGTAGTCAGCTAGATAGGTAGGGAGGTAGGCAGGGAGCCAAGTAAGCAGGTAGGTAGGGAGTCAGGGAGATAGACAGGGAGGCAGGTAAGTAGGTAGATAGGTAGTCAGCTAGGTAGGTAGAGAGTAGGTAACTAGGTAGGTAGGCAGAGAAGCAGAAGGTAGGTAGGCAAGGAGGCAGGCAGACAGGGTGGAAAGTAGGCAGGTATGCATGTGTTCAGGTAAGAAGGTGGACAGGCAGGCAGAGGAGGGAGGTAGGAAAGCAGACAGGTGTGTGGGTGGGAGGGTGGACAGGCAAGCAGGAGGGCAGAGAAGGGGAAGGCAGATGGGAAGGTAAATAGCAGGGGAGTCAAGGAATTAAGCAGGAAGGTAGGTACATAGGGAGGTAGGTAATTGGGTAGGGAGGTAGGCAGGAAGCTGGAGAGGTAGGCGGGTACGTAGGTAGGTAGGGAGGTATGCAATTAGGTAGGGAGGGAGGTAGGCAGGAAGGTGGAGAGGCAGGCAGAGAGGCAGACAAGCAGGCAGGTAAGTAGGGAGGTATGTAATTAGGTAGGTAGGTAGGTAGGTAGGTAATTAGGTAGGGTGGTAGGCAGGCAGGGAGGGTGGCAGGTGGGCAGGCAGAGGAGGGAGGTAGGGAAACAGGCAGGTATGTGGGTGGGTGGACAGGAAGGGAGGCAGGAAGGGAGGCAGGAAGGCAGGCAGGGAGACAGTTTGGCAGGTAAGTAGGTAGGTAGGTGGGTGGGTGAACCTCTTACTTAAAGTGCAGGTTTCTGCCAATCAGAAGAAAGCACTTCCATTTTCAGTCAAAGACTAAATAACACAAGTTTAGAAAAAGTAAAAATGCCAGACACAGTGACAGTGAGATCTTACTTGCAGTGTCAGAAATTTCTGCAAAGGTACACAATGTGACTAATAACTTATTGCCCCAAAAATAAAGAAACATGTATGAAACATTCTATACACAATTCATGGATTGCAGAAAATCAAAATATGTAACCTCATTTTCAGAGAATGTATTGCTGCTGTACTTTGAAGAATGGTTGTAAATTATGAAACCTTATGGTCTAACTACTCTATTTTGAAATCAAAAGTTTAAGGTTGAGATCAGAATAAAATTAATACTTTTGCCACCGTGCGCATACCACAACACTGCCAGCTGTTTCACTGCAAAGATAAGGTCAGTGCACTTATTGACTAAGATAAGTGTAAAATGTTAAAATAATTCATAAATATTTTAAAGCTAGATATATGCTCGAGCATAAATTGTTGTATGAAACATGACCATAATGGCCAATAACATATTCATATGAAAATTATGAAACCAGTGGAGCAAGTTTTATAAATGTACTCACATCTTAATTATCATTATAGCCTCATATAATATATTAATACCTTGGGTCCCAAATCCCATTATAATGGGTGATACAAAAGACTGTGAACCAGCTGCACTGTGTTTTGCCTATACGGGTCCTCTGTGCTCATCGCCAACGGCCACTGTCATACAATAGCACGGATAAAACCATTCAGTGCTTTTAAAACTACTTTTAAAGGGCTTTACTTACCAATATAATTATAGCAGATGCTGAAACTGGCCATACATCGTTGTCCATACATTTTTGGTACCTCTTTAGGAAATTATCCATCACTCGCCGTAGTTCACGTTGAGAAATGCTAATACTTTCCTGATGGATATATTGTATTAATTCTTCCAGGGTGTGAGGGTTTTCTTGTATACTTTATGCTTTAAGTTACCCCAGAAATAGAAATTGCAGGGGATTAGGTCAGGGGACTGAGAGGGCCACAAATTTCTACTAATAATTCTGTCCTGAAACACACTCTCAATTGTTCTCTTTAAAAGACTGGCTGCATGAGCTGTTGCAGAGTCTTGTTGAAAAAAAAACAAAATCATGCTCCCTGTTGGTTAATCCTCTAAAAAGGGGTGGAAAATTGTATTCACATAGGTAAGGGTATCAACTGTTGACTCCAAAAAAATTGGACCCTAAAACTCTTTCTCCACTAATGGCACACTATACACCTGGCGAGCTGACTGAGTTAACACATATGAATCATAAATAAATACACACTGTGCAATAGAAATCAAGTGCTGAGCCATAATACACTTTGCAACTAAGTACAGGACTAAATAATAAAGCACACTGGTAATAATGCAGCTGCATGATATCACGTCAGCTCAGTAATGATTGTGAGCAGAGCAGAGAAAAATAAGTGATGCTCATGACCTTATGTATATTAGCTGCTGGTGATGTATTTTTGCATGTGCTGTGGAAAAACACTGCATAGAGGTTCATATGTATTTGGATCTCTCTGCAGATTAGCCATTTGTACCAGTGCATTGCAATATGTTGATTTCCCTACAATATTATGATTTCATCCAGTATTTCTAAACTGTCAGTTCACTCAGTTTTCACTTCCACTTAATAATCTAGTTCATAATTTGCTTAGAGCTTGCTTAGCCCACTATAGCATTTCAGCAATGTGATCTAGTTCCATTGTTCATTGTCACTTCACTTTCTTCCATGACACAGCAGCATAACAAACTATGCCCGATGTAGCCCCTTCTCCCAGACAATTCATTTGCTCGGGAGTTGAAAACAAGGTGTCTCCAAACCCATGCAGCAACAGCCCTTACCATATTTCACCATGGTCATCACAAACTTACTTGAAGAACAGCACTTTTTGTCACACTTGCTAACTCACTGACTCACTCACATACCCACTCTCGAAAACAGCAAGACTGGCACCCTTCATGAGAGCTCTCGCTTATATAGCCACAGGAATTTAAATACCTAGAAGGTTCTAGTTCAATGGTGATAGAGCCCATCATATTTATGCTGGACGAACACGTGCTTTGTCTTGTTTACCAACGTGACTGCCCGGTGCCAATCTTCTGTTAATATTGGTCATAGCCAATATTAGCCATCACATGTAGGTGGAAGTTAAATTTATTGTCCAAATGTATAACTAAATATTTAATTTCTTCAATCTGGACTAGTCTTTTGTTGTTTAAGTGTATATTCATATCTCTGCAATCTTTCCCTTTCCTAGTTATAAGCAGAACTTAAGATTGATGTGTGTTCGTGTGCTCGTGTGTGTTCGTGTGTGTGTGTGTTCGTGTGTGTGTGTGTGTGTGTGTGTGTGTGTGTGTGTGTGTGTGTGTGTGTGTGTGTGTGTGTGTGTGTGTGTGTGTGTGCGCACACACATGTGAAAATTTAAGAATTAAACTTTTTGTTGTTTAACAATGCTGTCAATTGCCAGGATCACATCAGCATCGCCAGTGTGCCAGAAATTTTTCCTGTAGGAGTTCTTTTATGTCAGTAAATCTACTGGCATGGAACTGTCGTTTTTAAACACTTAAAAACCATTGATCTGGGCCAGATTTGAACCCGTGACCTTGGGATCAGTAGGCCAGCTTCTAACCAACTGACCCACCCAGACTGACTGTGTGTGTGTGTGTGTGTGTGTGTGTGTGTGTGTGTGTGTGTGTGTGTATGTGCATGCACATGAAATGTAGACAAATACCAAACCAGGTATTTAAGTTCTGAATCCTCTGTAGATGCAGCATTAAGATTTTCAATAAAATACCCCTGCTCTAACTCACTTTACACGGATATCTTTCACATTTTTTTTGATTTTCTCAAAAATAGCTCTAACGGTTTTCATAAAAATACCATATCTATAACATACTTGCCAGATTAATAAAATGTTTATCTTGAATTTCCTGCCAATAGCCTGTAAGTCAATTATTTTGTATGATCACAAAGATTGGAGAAAAATGTAATACATAAAATATGTAGACCTCATTAAAACACACAATTAAGGTATGTTTAATAATTTATTTGTGGCATTAACCAATTCTGAAGTACGAGGGCTGTCCCAAAAGTATCCAACCTAACAAAGAAAGCACAAACATTTTGGGGAAAAAACATTTTATTTCTCTACATAGTCTCCTTTCAGCTTGATACGCTTTTCCCAGCAATGCTCATAGCTTCAATATACCTGTTTATAGAGAGAACCATCGAACTCTGCAAAATACCCTCAACTGCAGACTTCGCTTCTTCATTGTTCACAAATCTTTTATCACCAAGCCATTTCTTCAAGTTTGGAAATGGAACATAATCAGAGGAGGCTAAATCCAGTGAATAGGGTGCATGAGGAAGCAATTCAAACTTTAACTCACTGATTTTAGCCATGGTGATATTGAAAGTGTGAACTGCATTGTCTTGATGAAACAAAAGTTACTTTTTCACTAAATACGGTCATTTTTGCTTGATTTCATCACTAAAATGCTGCAACAAGTTTGCATAATATGTACTATTTATTGCTTTTCCTTTCTGAAGATAACCAATGAAAATTATCTCACATTCGTCCCAAAAAATGCCATGACCTTGCCTGCAGATGGATTGTCTTTGCCTTCTTCGGAGCTGGTTCTCCCTTTTCAGTCCACTTTTTTCACTGTTCCTTCATCTCAGATGTAAAGTGATGGACCCCTATTTCACCTATGGTTATGAATCAACACAAAAACTTGGCTTTATTGCAGCAAAACATTGCCAAACACTTGACTGAAACATCCTTTTTGTTCCATTGTGAGCAACTGCAGCTCTCATCTTGCATACAGCTTTCTCATGTCCATATTTTCAGTCAGTATGCAATGTAAAGCACTTTTTGAAATGTCTGCTAGCTTGCGCACTCTCAGTGGATGGTTATCCAATACCATTTCGTGGATTTTCTTTTCAATTTCTGGAATGGTCACCTCATTTGGTTGACCACTGCGATATTTGTCTTGGCTCACTCTGTCACCCAATATTTTAAATGAAGGGACAGATTCCCCCAGAGTATAATCTAGCACAGTTTTAATATTAGTTGCAGTAAGACCTTTCAAATGACAGTATTGTATCACACAACAATGACCAGTTTTATCCATGCTTACAAATTTGCTGAAAGCACTCACTATCGATGGTTCCCAAACAAATACTAAAGAATGTAGCATCAACAAACTTCAAACTTAAACTTTATATGGCTGGTACTTTCTACCACAGTCATTTGTTTGAAACATCAACCACTATCTATACATCAGGTTGGACACTTCTGGCACACCCATTGTATTTGTTCCTCTGGTATGAATTTTCCATTACTAAAAATTTTTTGATCAGCCAAGACACTTCTTATGATGTATGTACACAGAGATATGAAATTTTCAAAGCCAGTATTATTAAAGATTCAACTATCACTTCAGTCTTGTGTATTCCCCTTGTACCTACAGCAAAATATGTAATGAAACTATTTCTACAAATGCTTTTGTTGATTAACGTGAAGTAGAGAAAAAAATAATCTTTTGTAAATTAATTTGAGAAGAAATATTAAAATAAACGATAATGGGTGGTGAAAGTCATATGAATATAATATCAGACCTTTCTTTGTCATGCCTATTTTACAAGTGAGAAAGAAAACAACTACATCTGATGGCTGCTAATAAGTGATAGGTAATTGCTGAATTATCCAACAGCTGAAAGCATTTGGTTTGTCAATTTGTGTTCTTGTGGTTTATTCCATTTGTATGTTAATTTCAGTCAATGTGTGCTAAAATATTTGTAGTTAGGTTTCTTAAGCCATTAATTTCTTGTCAGTCATTATGTTCAAGTATTTCAGAAGTCACATAAAAAACATACTCTAAATTAAAATTACATTAAATCCTGAAACCAATTCAGACTCACCCTCAGCAAAATCAATTTATCTCAGCAAGACATGAGACAAATCAAATATTACATAAAAGTAAACACAAAAATAAAAATAAAACTCCTATTGGATAATAAAAAAAACAAGTAATGAATATCTTCTAATCAAAAAACTAAAAGATAATAAAATTAAAGCTTTAATTTTTTATGCAGCATTGTCACTAAGGACAGTGTATGAAAATAAGTTAGTTAATTCCTTTCATTTACCTCTTATACTCTCCAACTTATCTATGGTACCACCAGTAATCTGCAAGCCTCTGCCGCACACCATAGGGACTTTGAAACCTACTGCTGCCAGAGCAGGTGCAAAAATTAGTGGGACTTTGTCTCCACAGCCTCCTGTGCTGTGCCTATCTATTAGAAGATCCTCCCAGCTACTGTCCCATCTCATGTTTTCTCCTATGGAATTAAGCCAAAAAGTAACAAATTTGCATTCAAATTGTTTCAAACAGTGAAATGTATCTAATAAATTTTCAGTTTAAGAACAAAATGAATTAATTACCTGATTTCACAATAGCTTTTGTTAATGAAACTGTCTCTGTTGTGCTCAGGCCCCTCAAATACATTGCCATTAACATGGCACCTGCAATAACAATAGTGTCAGTATTACAAAAAGTTACTTTGTTATTTTCAGTACTTATAAATCACAAAGGTACTCAAGTATTCAACAGTCTCTACATAGCAAGTTGCTATAGTTATTATAAAACACTTTTATTTTTCCTCCTCTTTATTTTATTTATTTATTCCTTTCTTTTACTTCTCTACTATGTACACCAAGTAGGGGAAGTATTGCATTCCACCCGAAAATTTTGTATAGAGATTTCACCACAAACATATTTTGGGGCACCATAAACCTAAAAACAGTATTTTTAGAAAAAGATCCATGTATGTCAGTCTGTGTGTCCATCTGAACAGCATAACTCAAAAACAAAAAGGCAGTTAAGAACCAAACATGGTATTTAAGATCAATACCTTCCAAGAATGTACATGAAGATTTTCATGAAAACCTGAACACACCAGCTACCCTTTACATAGAACACTTTTAAAAAATTTTGATTTTATCAAAAATGGCTCTAACAATTTATTAAAATATCATATGTTTAAGACATACTTAAATGTACATCTTAAATTATCTGGGACTGCTCTTAGAAGCCCTCATTCTGGATAACTGGTAAACCATAATGTAATTGATGTCAAATAAATGCAGTGAACAATTTCTGAGATATTCTTTGTCACTCGTCTTAATTTTCCAATACCTTTCTCAAGTGGGAAGTCATTATCCATTTTATTATCTCTTGACCATGCAAAGAGAATGGAATGGAGTAGCAACCATCTGTGCTCTTAAAAGATTTGATTATCAATTAAAGCCCCATATTTCCCTTCCACCTACAAAAAAATTAGATAATTTCTGCAAAAGTTTATCTCAATGACAAAGTAGATAGAGGAATAAACATTTGTAAGAATAGTCTGTACAACAGCAGACAAAGTTATGTGAGTTTAACACATCAGATGTTTCACTTATCTCACAGGTGAGGAAGACTACTGTGGAAAGGTCATATTGGGCAATGAATAAAAATCTTGAAATCAATGGATGGATGATGTCAGGAGTCTAAAGCTATCTAAAATTAATTCCAAAATGAGCAATAACCTCAAACAGGCTGCTTAAATTATCAGATTGGAGGGAGATAGCTATGTCTATATATACATTATATGTAGCACTCAGTGTTTCAGAAAATTCTAATAGCTTCTAAAAGTATAAGAACATAATGCAGTGCATGTTCAACAAATAACAACAGGAATCAAAAGAAAATGTGTATTCTCTACTGTATTTTTATCATAAGGTAATTTCTAAAAATGTTTAGAATAGGTACTTAAAGAGCTTTAAAATATAGCATAGTTTTTATTTGATCTCAGAAGTAAGTAGTGTCTTTAGTATACTGGTCTTTAAAGACAGTAAAACAACCCCTGGAACAACAGCCTTTCACAGGCCATGGTAAGCCTTAAGTACCAGTGTCAAAGCTATTATAAATACCTACCTATTTGATATTGCTCTCCCTTCCCAGTGGTCATTTGTTGGATGAAATACTGCATATCCTCTTGTGAAAGCTGTACTCCATCTCGCTTCTTTTGTATCAGTTCTGACAAGTTTGGACCTACCATTTTGTGATTTTGTTCTCTGTAGATAAAAATTTCAGTTACACACTTCACTTGCAAAGACAACTTGCTAATTAGAATATAAATAAAATGCTGGTGAAATAATTATATAGATGGACATTTTAGTCAACACCAAAATTTATAAAAACAAAAAAGCAAACTAGCCTATAAGCTGTTACTGGATGTAAGTACTAATTTTTTACCTATTTTTATAAACCTCACATAACAAATTTTCTTGAAAATGTTTATACACACTATATTTATGGGTATAATTACCTATATTACACAAATAAATTTATCAGCATAGAATAACTGCATAGTACTTTTGTTAAATAAAACATTGTAACCATAACAATGAATACTGCCATGGCCTGCATTATTTCCTGTTTAGGTCCTCCATTTCTTACTTTTTCTCTGTGCTTTTTCTCTAACTTATACATATGCATATAAAAGCTTGAAGTTATCAGTCCTCCAATAAAGTTGACCACATAGATTTATATTATAAAATGTATAAATTTGAAAAAATAAGTAACAACTGACTTAGTGCTTTGCAGTTAAATAATACATAATTTTTAACAACAGAAATAAGGAACTAAATATGAGAATTACATAATTTATAGGTTAGAAAAATGTTTCATTTTTACTTTCTCTTCTACATTTTGTAAAGTAGAGGAAGTATTGTATTCCACCCAAAAGTTTGATTTCACCAGTAATATATGTTTTGAGGCCCCTGAATCCAAAAAAAAAACAGTTTTAGAAAAAGGTCCATGTGTGTATGTCTGTCTGTCTGTCTGTGTGTCAGACTGCGGACAGCATAACTCAACAACAAAAAGTTAGTTAAAAACCAAAGTTGGTATTTAAGTATGATGTCTTTCAAGAACGCAACATGAAAATTCCTCCACCATAAACTACTCTTTACATGGAAAATTTTTCAAACATTTTGATTTTCCTGAAAATGGTTCTAATGATTTTGATTAAAATGCCATATGTTTGAGATATTTTTATGACAAATGAAATGTCTGGCTATAGCCCACGGAGTCCTATTTACTCTGGATGACTTGTGCATAACTGGTAAACCGTAAGAGATAGACCAAATCTTACTGTACAAAAAATGTATATCTCATTAAAACACACACTCTATATCTGAATAAATTTTTCTGTAGAGTGAACCATTTTGGAGATATTTCCCATTATTTGTGAAAGTTTTGAAGAACTACTTCTGTCAAATGGAAGATGGCTGTTCATTTTTTATATGTTAATCATGCAAAGGGAGCAGAATTTGAAAGCTTTAAAACATTTGACTATCACCCAAAACCTACTGGATTCCCATATTCCTGTTGCATGTGCAAGAAAATAAGCAAGAAAGTAATTTCTGTAATTATCTCAACTAACACGAAAAAGATAGAAGATATAGGAATAAGAGTTCGTAAGAATGGTTAGTACGAGAGTAGAGAGTCATGTCAGTGCAACACATAAGATTTTTAATAATAAGAATTAAAATAATATTTATCTTCACCGTAGGATGTATTCCACTCAAGTTGATAAGATTTTGATAGAAATCCATGTTTTGAGGTACCTAATCCGAAGTTTAAAAAAACGTGTTTTTTTTTTTTTTTTTTTTTGTAAAGGCTCACATACCTACCTGTCTGTAAACTGCATAACTCAAAAATGAAATTTTGGATGTATACCAAACAGAAATCACAACAGCCAGAGCCAACTGATGAAGGGATAGTTACTTTGAAACATGTTCTGGATAAAACACCTGAAGATGAGTGTCAAAATTCATCCTAAATACTTCTTATGAAACCTTATTCTTCTAGCTGCTTTGTGTTAATAAGATAAACATTTGCACAATTGGTTTTATTGCACATCTTATTCTAACTACAAGGGAAACATAGAAGGCTTAAACAACAGTCATTTTGTGAGTTAAGGCTTTCATGGCGGACATCTATCCAATAAAATGATGTTCCCGGGTTTATTGGCCATGGTCCATTCAATGTGTAAACACCTGATGTTTTGCCTGCCATTCCAACGAGCATCATCAGAGGAAGGTGATTTGTTGTGAAAGGACGATCGTCTGTTATTATTAAAATTTTATTTTGTTTTTTTAAAAGGCTGGCCCACACCTACCAGTCCTGGTGATGATCATCCTCAGAGGCTACATTGTCTCCCCATGCACATGCAGTTAGTACACTAAGCATGCAAGGCAGAGAAAGGCAGGGTGCTTGTTAGTGAAGCGATACATGCAGTTAGGTCAGGTTCCGTGATAGCAACCTGGTTAGTAAAAGTTAGTATCTAGCGGGCAAGCAGTGCATGCGAGTGTGTGAGTTGCATTCTGGGAGTCAAGACATATCAAGGTCTGTGCAGCACCCAGGGGGAACAGCAGGTTAAATGGTATTATAAACTAGTGAGTTAAGGCAATGTTTAGTTAAGGGGTTAGTAACATGCGTGATTACATACTAGTAAAATGACTATTTACATATAATGTAATGCAGTGATGGGGCCAGGATTTTGTAATCAGTGAAGTACCTGTTATTGTAAGTTCAGTACTCAAGTCTACCTGGTCCTGGGTGCAGTCTTCGCAATGTGGATGTGGTCAAGGCTTTTAACGGTCTTAACCTGTTGGCAGAGAGTTGTATGTAATCAATTGTGGTTCATAATGTTGAATAAGTGGACTCTGGCATCTATGGCAGGGGTGTTATCCAGTGAGCGTTCAAAAAGGTAGAGGGGTGTTTTGTGCTTGGTCAATTCAAGGTGATATGTGCCAAGGTTGGCAATGGGTGGGTTGTAGTGACAGGAGTTTTTGTCATAGAGGTCGGAGTAAGCATTTTGATAAATTCTTCAATAGTTGCATGTGCAGTTCCTCATGCAGTTTGTAGGCTGATGCCTGCCTGGGTACACCGGTGATTATCCTTAAGACCCTGTTCTGAAAGGTGTTTTGTCGTTTTAAGTAGGTGGCTGCCGCATACCTCCAGACTCTACATGAGTAGAGTTTGAATTAGAGTTTTGTAGAGTGTTAGTCCAAGTTTCGGGGAGATGTGTGAACCTGTGTGAAGGAGGGGTAGAGTCTCCTTAATTGCACTTGCACCTTGTGGGGGCAAGTTTGGATGTGTGCATGCCAGGTGAGGCCTTGGTCCATTGTGACACCAGGGTAGGTAGTCTGGTTGGTCCAGTTGATGTTTTGTCCAAACAGTGTTATAGGAGGGAGTCTGCATGCTGTGCTTTGATGTGTGTGGCACTTAGTGAATACTATTGCTTGGCATTTGGCTTGGTTGACTCTGATTCGCCATTTGGTGAACCAGTCTTCCAAGTGGGTGAGAGGCGGCGCCGTGGCCGAGCGGTTAGCGCGCTCGCCTACCACCTAGGCGGCCCGGGTTCGATCCCAGGGACCCGCATGTGGTATTCGTGGTGGACGAAGCGGCGTCAGGGCGGGTTTTCTCCGGGTACTCCGGTTTCCCCCGCCATCTCATTCCACCGGTGCTCCATCTTCATGTATCATCAGTGTCACCGCCTGCGGTGCCGTGGTAGTGGAAGCGGGCGTTAAACACAACAACAACAACAACAACAACAAGTGGGTGAGAGAAGTTCGTAGTCTATTGTGTATGAATCGAGGGTTGCCTGATTGTGATGTGATGGCCGTGTCATCAGCATATAAGTACAGCGTTGGATCTGGGGATTTTGGTATGTTGCTTATATAGATATTAAAGAGTGTAGGTCCCAATAAACTGCATTAGGGGACTCCTGCTTGCATCGTACGTGGTGAGGAGAGTGTGTTGTTTACTGAGGAGGCAAACTGGCGGAGTCCTGGGTGCAGCGGAAAGGTGCCGTTTGTGAGCACATAGTTATAGATTTCCACCAATCGGTTAATAGCATCAGGCGGCAGGTTTTTGAATGCTATGTTGGGTATGGCGTCAGGTCCGGGCGACTTCTTTTTCGGTAGTTGTTTTATGGTCCACATTATGGTGAGGTTTTGTGGAGTTTGTTATGCGTTGTGGATGCGTGTATGTTTTCGGTTAGTGCTACGGTCTCCGCGGTAAACTGTGGTGAGTTTGGCATATGGTTCGGCGTTAGCGTGTGTTCGAACGCGTCTGCTAGTGCCTTCGCTTCAGCGTCGGAGGTTGATGTGTAGGGGCGGAATGATGGATTCGCGCGTGAGATATTTGGCAATGTGCCACAGTAACGTGCGGTCGGTGTGGTCTGAGACTGTCCTTTCCCATTGGGAGGTAAGGAAGTCAGCTGTGCGCTGTCGGATGTGTGAGTTAAGCTTCCGGAGCTGTTGTAGGGCTTGGGGACGTCTCGTATGTTGCCACTTGCGGCGAGCTTTGTTGCGGGTCTTCGCTAAATCCTTGAGGTCTTAAGGTAGGGTTGAGGGCCGCGAATATAGGCGTGAATTGGTACAGAGGCGTTAATGGCATACTGTATAGTATTTTCTAGATTCGCAACGCCTCGGTCTAGCTCGTCGCATGACGAGTGTTGTGAAGTTCGGCAGAGACAATTTGGTTAAAGGTTTCCCGGTTTGCTTTAGTGTAATTGCGTATGGGAGGTTGCACAGTTGGTATCAGTGAGCCTTCTAGGTTGATGAGTACGGGGAAGTGGTCCGCGGACAGTGCATTCACTACCTTGAGTGTGACCCGTAGGTGCAATTGGCGTACTAAAGCAATGTCTAGGATGTCGGGATGGTGGTTTTGCTGTGTCGGAATGAATGTGTGTTCGTTAGGTGCATATATTACATAGTTTGAATTGTTATCGTGTTTCAGGAGTTGGGAGCCCGCTGGGTTGCCTGTACGGCAGTTCCAGAGCGGGTGCTTAGCATTCAGGTCTCCGGCAATTAGAATGGGATTGCTTAAGCGGAATAGCGCGTCCAGGTCATCAGTGTCTAAGTCGCCCGGGGTGTTATAAGCCGCAACAATGAGTGTGCGTGTGTTGTTAATTTTGACAAACGCACGGTAGCGTAGTTTGTTCGTGTTCTATGAGCGTTTGATGATCAAAGCTGTGCCTCCGCCACGTCTGGTCCGGTCGGTTCTATCAAGGCCGTCTCTAAGTAACAGGCCTGGATATGCGATTCGTGACGTCACAGCGCGAGGCTGACGTTCCAAGCAATTCATACGGAATAAACACATGTTTTACAGCATTTCTGCGCTGGAAGAAGCGTGCATTCATTTATATTTTCACATTTCGTATTAAAAGTTAATGTGTATTAGTATGTTAGTGGAAAACATGCTTTGCATAGTAGTTGATGGCAGAGCATGCTTCTTACGTTCGCAATGCGAATTTATCTCCAATTTCTTTCATTCTTTCTTTTTCCCGTAGATAATACCAAACTGTCTTGTTTAATAATGCAGTAGTTTTTCAAGAGGATGTTGGTTATTACTTTTATGATTTTCCTCGTCAAAATAGCACCCAGTAACTTGCAATCACTAGCATTACAGTCAACACCGATATTATTAATGTCACATGTCTCAGCACCTAAATGTAGAATTAAGTTTCTCTGGTTTTATACTTTAAGAAATGCTTGTTCATATGTCTCAACAAATTTAGTACTTTTTCGTGATCACCAAGCATTTTCACCTTCTCTGATAAATATTTTAAATGCAAGAGTTTCTATCAGGACTGAAGGGTTGAGAAAGTTGTCTGAGTTAATCAGGATGGGGTAAACAAAGAACATTGGAATCACGTAACTGTCTGTAAGCTGCTGGGTGAAAAAAATAAATTGAACACGTCCATAACAGGGTATCGGGCGTATATTTAATTGGCTTTTGACTGACCAATTTCATGAGCGTCGGCAGACATTTTTCCAGGGGAGGGCCAAATGTTTGAAATTTGCAAACAGATAATATTAATTCTTAATTTAATGTCACAATTTATAATATTTGTTGCATATAACCATATTAATTCGTGCTAAATAAAAATTGATCTTTTAAAATAGTAGTTTAATAGTCAGTAATTGATTGCACATTAAGTTAACCAACTTCCAGGGGGGGCCGTGGCCCCCCTTGCCCCCCCCCCTCCCCACCTTCGCGACGCCCATGACCAATTTTACCTGCTCTTCTAGGAACTTAGGTTTTAGATATTCTGTGGAATCTTCATTCATGTCCTCCCAGTATTTCTTTAAAATTTTGGCGGCCTGAAGTACTTTATGTTCTGTTTGTTCACTTGCTATTGTGAACCAAAAGAGCATCAAATTTAGACCATTTATCCAATATCATTTGTTTACCGAGAATCCATTTAAATTTACTATTGGGTATTACAGTTTTACCCTATAGAACCTAAATAATAAAATTGGAATTAATTTTTAATGCTGTTACGTGAGTGAGTGACTGGGGTTTATGGGCCCGTCGACAGTTAGGTCATTAGAGCCCCTAATGCTGGTAAAATTTTAGGAATTTCTTCAGTATCAATTGTTACAAAAAAATTATTTCTTTTATGATGACGGTGAATCCCTCTAATTTCATGTCACTAATTCTATTTTTAAAGCTCTGAAAATCAACAGTGTTTTCATCTTCGAGTTATTTACGAAATGCTATGAATTTTCAGTAAGTTTAGGAGTTGTTCTGGGTGCTACAAAACGCTTCCATCATTTCCCGTAGCAGGAAATTCCTTCACTATGTGCTGTTCAGAAAAATGTTTAATACATACCACACCTGGTTCATAAATATCCCTTGAATAGCACGTACCCACTGGTCTCTCCTGTGTGGATCCTTTGGAAACGAAAACACTGTAACATACTTTTCTACAATTATTGTTTTATAGTTTCAGGTATAACCCGGCACACAACACTTCCTAGGCATTTTGTATTGAAAACTACACCACTTTGTAATTTAATTGTTCGCTCACTTAATTGTTTACTGACACGTTGTAAGGCACAAGCAACTTCTTAGCGTTCCAACCACGTACTGATGCGTTGCATTCCCGTAATAAACAAATAGGTGATAAACATAAGCCTCCCGTGATGACGTCAATAACGTAATCTCTTTCCGTATACAGGCCTGTTAGATAAAGATGGCCTTGGTTCTATAGATTAGGTATCCTGTAATGCTAAATCTGGATTTGAGGTTTAAGCTGGTCTCAGTTATTAGAGCAATGTCTGTGCCGTGGGAGTGTAGGAAATCTGTGAGTTCACCTTTGCGGTGGTAAATGTCACATGCATTCCAGGCCATTAACCAAGTCATTGCAATGGTCATCATCGTGGGTCATCAAGAGCTTCTCGGTGGAGGGGGGGGGGTATTCATCAGTGAAATTGGCATCCAAGTCTGTGAAGAGGGCAAAGAAGCCCGAATAGATGGATAGCACCTCTTGTTTGAAGGTGGGAAGGTGAGGTTTCCTTGGAGGGTGATGGGGTTTAAGAGTGGGGAAATGGCAGGATTTGGGCTAGGCAGGGGGTTTGGAAATCTCGTTGTTGGTCATGGTTGGGAGTGGAGGGTCTTTAAGCACGCGGAGCAGGTCTTGTGGTGAATGTGTCATATCGTCTGACCAAAGGGGCGGGTACAGGAGGGTGGGGGGGGGGGGGGCGTGCCCTCCTGTGTAGGTGCGCGAGCGCGTGCTCCCTGGTGCCGAAAGGGCGTGGGAGCGCTTGGTCTCTCAGCCTCGCCAGCTGGCACTGGTATTCACAGCATCCCCTGAACCGAGCCCCATGCCCTGGCAACTGCATAGGGCGCAGGTTCTCCTTTCCAGGGGAACTTTTCTTTCGAGTGGAGGGAAAATTGATTTATGGAGTTCTCGATTTATGGAGTTCCTCTGTACTGGGAGGCACAGTGGGGACTGTGAGTTTCACCCGAAGGTACTACCCACTAAAAAAACTTCCACCGGAGAGAATTCAAGGAAGGATATCCGGAAGTACCGCGAATCGCATCTACGGATTCATAGGAAAATGTGTTGACTGGCCGTGTGGCCGTCGCCGGGTGAAATTGGGTGGCAGGACGTAAACATGACCCATGACCATCTGGAATTTGGTGATGGAATTAGGTTCATTTCTGATTGGTAACGCCGTCGAAATCTATTTGTTACGTCCTGAAACATAAAGGGGACAGTCATGATTAACTTTGAAAAACTTATTCTTAGTAATGAGTTTTTTGTGTGCATTTAATCTGTCCTCCCTAGGAGGAGGAATTGCACTTATGAGCGCCTGCGAATGCGTTAGTCAATGCAAACTTTAGTAGATATAGAAGTAGATCTGTCTTTGTTTTCGCAAAAACCTGCGTCAGTCAATAGTATCCTACTTTGGTTTCTAGTATTGTTAGCTGCGTCTTATAGTTTTAGTGCTAAGTTTTACTTGCAATTTGTTTGAACTTATATCTATGCCAATTTTATTTGTAAATCATGCCCAGTTATTCTTTGCCAATGTCAGATTAACGTGGGGGTTGCATCCCTCCTGGGCCGCCTTGGCTAGGTGCAAGGATTGTTAGACTGCCAACGTCAAGTCGTGCCGCAAGTCATGGGTAGTGTTGCTTCTATGGAAGTCTTATTAGTGTTTGGAGGTATTCTTGTATGTCAATTTGCGGATGGCGCAGGCCGAAGGACCTGTTGAGCATTGACAGTGGTCTTTTGTATTTGTTGCAGTTTGTTTCGTAATTGCTGTTTTAGGGCATTGCATAGATAAAAACATCTTTACGCTTGTATACGTTAAAGCTTAGGCTTTTTATGAATTCTTAGATGGTGTGCAGGTTTAGCTCTTTGTGCAAGAGATAGGCCGGTGCTACCGGCGGTTGTTTCGCTATTATTTTTATTATTCTGTTTTGGAGTGTTTGTAGTTTGTTTGCATGGGTTTTGGCAGCATATCCCCATACGGGGGCTGCGTATGTTATTATTGGTCTTAGGAGTGTTTTGTATAGAGTAAGACCATATTTATTTTAATTTGGCTGTTTATGTTGACCATCGGGTAGAGTTTGTTTAGCTGAGCGTTTGCCTTGGCTCTTGGAGATGTGTTTACTCCAAGTGAGGCCTTGGTCTATTACTAGACCTAAGTAGGTCACTTGGTCCGTCCAGTCGATACCTTCGCCTTGGTACGTTAGTGGCTGGAGAACACGCTGATTTTTCCTGTGTAGGATTCTTTTTGTGAAAATTATTGCTTGAGTTTTTCTAGCGTTTACTTTTTTTCTTCATTTGGAGAACCAGGGCTCAAGCGTATTTAGGGCATTTTGGAGCCGTTGGTGAATAATACATGGTTGGGTGGACTGTGTTACTATTGCAGTATCATCTGCATAAATGTATTTGTCCGTTCTTATTAAGTTGGGCATGTCATTAATGTATAAGTTGAATAGTGTCGACCCCACAAACTTCCTTGTGGGACACCGGCTCTAATTTGCTTCACACTCGATACAGCGTCCTCTACTGAGGTGCGGAAACGCCGATCGGAGAGGTAATCCCTAATTAGAGCTATTGCAGTATTAGCACTTTACTTATGGTGTTTAGTAGGGCTAACTGTGCAGGAGCGTCCGTCTTATATTTGATGGGACGAGACCGTCCCCTCTCTCCCATTGACTGCACCCAGCCAATCGTGGCCTGCGTCGTTTTATGTCTGGCTGGTTGTATGACTTTGTACGTTTGTCGACCAGTGCTGGTATCCACGTTTTGTGAATACGTGCTGCTTCGTCCCGTCGTATATAATACGGACGAACCTGACGAGCGCCCTTCCGATATTTAACGCCTGTTTGCAGCACAGCTATTTCTCCTCTAATTGGAAGCGAGCCAAGGTTATTATGCTCCCAAAGCAAGGGAAAAGCACCATATAGCCGCAGAATTACCGCCCCATTAGCCTTTTGTTTACTGTTGTAAATTGCTCGAAAAACTTTCTCGACTTCAAAAACAAGTTTCGGAAATACATGAACTCTCAAATTCATAGTTTGGCTTTAGAAAAGGACATTCCACAGAATTATAGCTCCTCAGACTAACTGATGACGTAACAGAGCAATTTAACAATGGGGCTTCAACGTTGGCATTATTTTTGGACGGAGAAGCCGCGTTCGACCGGTGCTGGCATAATGACCTCATTTACAAACTGCACCACAATTTCCCGGTACTTCAAAATTATCTGTATTGCCACACAACTTCTTAGAAAATCGACACTTCTATATCCAAGTGGGCCACTCCAGCGAGTGATGCGGGCTGGCGTCCCATAAGGGGCAATCATGTCACCATTCTTGTATATATTGTTTACAAATGATTTCCCAGTGGACGCCAGATGCAGAGTCGCCAGGTATGCAAACACACTGCAATATACAACCACCACAAAATCCTCGTTTTGGCCTTGCAGAAATGCAAAGATACACAAATAACTTCCTCTCATGGCTCCATGATTGGAAAATCAACAGGGTGACTGGAATGTTGCCATGACAGAGCAGAGGGCAGGGTCCCTACATTTTCCCAGTTAGAAGTACCCCGGCAGAGGCTGCCTCAGCCCGGTTCCTCTCCCATCCCTTCAGGTTTGTATTCCCAAGGGGGGCACAGGACTTGGAAATCGACTCTCCTCTTCCCCTCAGATTTGTACCATCCCATGGAGGTCCAGAATGCAGTAGGCTTGCTTCCAATCCAGGGGGTGAGATTTTCAGACCACATTTGTTTCCCCTTCCATGCCGCTGTCACGACATTTGCTGATGCCTCTAATCCTGAAAGAAACCTAATGGGATGAAGGATGAAATGAATGATTAATGCAACGAAATTGGGGGACAGAAAATTCCGAGGATATGAAAGTCCTACCCAACATTCGCCTGGCAACCTAGGGAAACCTCCAAAAAGCCCATGGGACAGGAAGGTTGGCCAAGGGGATCAAACCTGCAACCTCCCGACTGCAGGCTACCGACCTTACTGCCAGTCACTCTGCTTGGTTTGGTATGACATTTGTTACTTAGTTTCTTATTCCTATGTTGGCAGCATTTTCTTTTCGCATTTGCAAAATATACAAAGCTAGAGGGTGACATCTTTGCAGAAAGTGGGAAATCATTTTCCAATACAAGTTTTTAAGTTTATCCTTACTGTATGCCACATAACAATGTTATACCAAGATCTCACCATAAATACAAGTTTTGAGACTTTCTGAATCCAGAAAAAGTTCTTCTAGAAAATGGTCTGTGTATGTATGGTATTTGTGTGTGTGTGTGTGTGTGTGTGTGTGTGTGTGTGTGTGTGTGTGTGTGTGTGTGTGTGTGTGTGTGTGTGTGTGTGTGTGGGTGGGTGCGAGCGTGTGCGTGCATGTGTGCATGCGCGTCTGTCCGTATGTCCGTCCGTCCACCCATCCATCCGTCTGTCTGTCTGTCTGTTGACAGCATAACTCAAAAGCCAAAAAAAACAAAAGTTGGTTAAAAACCAAAGTTAGTATTTAAGTTTAATGTCTTTCAAGGACGTGACAAGATTTTGAAGAAAATTGCCTCACCCTAAACTACTCTTTACATGGAAAATATTTATTTTCTTGAAAATGACTCGTAACAATTTTTATTAAAATGCCATATGTTTGAGATATTTTTATGACAAATGAAATGTATATCTTCAATTTTCTGGCTATAGCCCATGAGTCCTATTTACTCTGGATGTCTTGCATAAGCATAAAAGATAGACCAAATCTTACTGTATAAAAAATGTAGATCTTGCTAAAACACACACTTTATGTCTAAATAATTTTTTTTATAGAGTGAACCATTTTGGAGATATTGCTTGTTATTTGTGTGAGTTTTTGAGAACTACTTCTGTCAAATGGAACATCATTATTCATTTTTATGTTATCTGTGCAAAGAAAACAGAATTTGAAAGCTTTAAAGGATTTGACTATTGATCAAAGCCTACTGTATTCCCATATTACACCTACAAGGAAATAAGCAATAAGATAATTTCTGTAAATCTTTATCTGTATTAACATGAAGATATAGGAATAAGAGTTTTAAGAATGGTTAGATAAGAGTAGAGAAAGTCATATGAGTGTAACACATCAGATTTTTTATATCTTAGCCATGCAAAGAGAACGGAATTTCAAAGCCTTCATATAGCAACCAGCTTTAAAAGATTTGACTATCGCTCAAAGCCTACTGTATTACCATATTCCCCTTGTACCTACAAGGAAATAGGCAATAAGATAGTTTCTGCAAGTGTTTATCTCAAGTAACATGAAGAAGATGTAGGAATGAGAGTTTGTAAGTATGGTTAGGCACGAGTGCAACACATCGGAGTTTTTATTATGTTTCATTTGTCTGAAGTTTACAGTGCACCTGACAATCAAGAAAAAAAACTGTAGGTTTTAATTTTCTGATTGGAAATAAAGGCATTGACATAATGTGAAAGTGAAGCTTACATTTAATTTGTTATATCTATACTACTTATTATCATAAAGAGAGAATGAGTATAACAAAGAGTTGAACGAGTGAGAGTGTGCGTGTGTGAGAGAAAGAGAGAAAGAATGTGTTTGTGTGTTTTTTGAAACATTATATAAGGGAATGAGCAAACACTCCTGTGAATTTCCCAAATAAGTGGAGTATGTATTATCTGCTACTTACTGATAATGATACATGATAAAAGCATATTTGCCTCCTATTAGTTCCTCCTCTCAACTTTTCCCCCTTTTTCATACAATATTGTTTATCAGTGCAACCTACATAAGATAGCCAAAATATTAAATTCACATGACTCCAGATACTATCATTTATTTCTACATAGTTTCTACAAATTATTCTTGCAAAATCTTACTTTTCCAGTCTATTTCATGATAGTCGAGGTATACATTTGCAGAAATATTATGCCATTACACATTTTTTCATAGGTACAATTGGAATACAGAAGGCTGAAGAAAAGTCAAATATTTAAAAATGGGTTTCTATACATTGTGTACAAATTCCATACTCTTTCCATGATATTGCAATTACCACCTGAATGGCAACGGAACTTCAAAATATGACAAATTACTGAAAATTCAAACCTATAACAATGAATATCTTGGAAACGGCTGATGCCACAAAAGAAAGATTATTTGAAATAATATGTATATTTAAAAATTATCTAAATCTTTTGTGTAGGTACTTTTTGCTAATATCTATAAGTAATTTACAATTATATGAAAACCTGATGGGTGTAAGAGTCAACTACTACTACTACTACTACTGCTACTATTTTTTGTCATCTTATGGTTTGCTTTTATACAGAATTCATTATGAATGAGGAGGAATTAGCAGGCTGTTTGCAGAAAATACAATATTTACATTTTATTTTTCACAAAAATATCTAACATATGGTATTCTAATCAAAACCATTAAAGTCCATTTTCAATCTGGTTTTTATCACACACACACATATACATACATACACACATGCATACATATGTGCAGAAACTTTTAAAAAGATGCTGTCCTTATATTTGGGAAGCTCAGAATCTGAATTTTCGATGAAATCATAACATAAGATTTTTTGATGGAATACAGTTTTTCATCTGCCTAGCTGGTCTGGGTGGCTCAGTTGGTTAGCACTGGCCCACTTATCCAAAGCTTGCAGGTTCAAATCCAACCCAGATGGATGATTTTTAGTGTGCTTAAAAGCGACAGCCTCATATTAGTACATTTACTGGCTTTTGAAAGAACTGTGTGATAAAATTTTGGCATAACAGTGACTCTGATATGATCCTGGCAATTAACAGCATCGTTAACAAATGAAACAATGTTCAGCTAGCTACCACTTTAAGTAGATGGTAAAGAAAAGTAAAAATTGAGCATATAATGCAATAGGATGATTGCAAGAACATTAATTTGCTTATTATTTATTTATGCCAACAAACTTACTGTTGGTGTTTTTAAACACACAAGCCATGTGTGGGCAATGTTTGAGAGGTAGAACTGGAACTTAAAAATTCAATGCCACAGCTGGGACTTGAACCACAGACCTTCTGCTTACCAGGCAGCTGCTCTAACCATTGAGCTACTGTGACAATCTGCCAGAATGGCATTGAATTCTCAAACCAGTTTGTATTTCTCCTGGTAAACCACAAAGGCAGTCTCACATCAGAGACAACTACCCCAATGGTGACTTACTATTGTAAGTACTTTATATCCCAGGATTAAATAACCTTCAGATGGTAATTATTATTTAATTATGCCAACAAACCTACTGTTGGTGTTTTTAAACATACAAGCTGTGTGTGGGCAATGTTTGAGAGGTAGAACTGGAACTTAAAAATTCAATGCTGGGATATTTATACTTCATTAAAACACAACTGAAATTAAACAAATAAATAAATAGTGACAATTGCTGTCAAAACAATTGTCCAAAGTAACATAATCTAGTAAGTGAAGCTAAAGTGTAATCATCCTATTCATAAATTTTAACTATATGAAATTACTTTTGTAATTAAAATTGTAAGACTCAAAGACCTCAAAAGACCCTGTTGTTTTTAACATAATCCTCCTCTCTACCATTTTTACTTTCTTGACTATGCATAGTAAGTAGAGGAAGTATTGTATTCCACCCAAAAATTTTATGTCAAGATTTCGCTGGAAATATGTCTTGAGGTCCCCTGAATCCAAAAAAGGGGATTTTTAGAAAAAGTGCTATGTGTGCATGCATGCACATGTGCACGTGTGGGTGGGTGTGTGTGGACAGCATAACTCAAAAACAAAGTCAGTTAAGAACCAGAGTTGGTATTTAACTTTAACATCTTTTAGGGATGCAACATGAAGATTTTGAGGAAAATTCCTCCAACTTAAACTACCTTTTACATGGAAAATGTTTTGAACATTTTTATTTTCTCCAAAATGGGTCTAACAATTTTGATTAAAATGCCATATGTCTAAGATATTTTTTGACAAATGAAATGTATATATATAATTTTCTGGCTATAGCCCATGTAGTCCTGTTTACTCTGGATCACTTTTGCATAACTGGTAGACCATAAAAGATAAACCAAATCTTATTACGCACAAAATGTAGATCTTCCTAAAACACACAATTTATGTCAAAAAATTGTTTTTGTAGAGTGAAACATTTCAGAAATATTCCTTATTATTTGTGTGAGTTTTGGAAAACTTAAAGCTTTGTCAAATGGAACATCGTTATTCATTTTTTTATGTCAGCCATACAAAGAGAACAGAATTTGAAGGCTTTAAAAGATCTATCACTCCAAGTGTACTGTATTCCCAGATTCCCCTTACACCTATACTCCATCCGGCCTTAGATCCAGACCTTGTATCCCTCTGCGATAAGCTGGAGTTCATATCAGCTGCAACAAATGCCAGTGGACTCATGCCTCATGTTTATATCACAGAATGATATTTACTCAGATGTTTTAGGAATAGCACTGCTATCGCGTTCCATTCAAGTAGTCTTTACCAGGTTTATCATACATCTTGAAAACTCACAGACAGTCACCGATATTTTATGGTGTACTTTGGTTACATCCATATCGCAGGTTAGTTGTTGACGGCTTGTGTTTACACCAAATGTGGATCTAAGGGTGGAGCAATTATACAAGGAAATATGCAATAAGATAATTTCTGCAAATGTTTATCTCAACTAACACAAAGATGATATATTTTATTATTTTGCTGTTTTTAACGATGCTGTCAATTGCCAGGATCACATCACCGTCATGAGTGTGTCAGAATTTCATCCTGCAGGAGTTCTTTTACATGCCAGTAAATCTACCGACATGGAGCTGTCGTTTTTAAACACACTTAAAAATCATCGGTCTGGGCCGGATATCTGAACCCACGACTTTGGGACCAGTAGACCAATGTATAACCAACTGAGCCACCCAGACCAATGAAGAAGATATAGGAAAATGAGTTTGTAAGAATGGTTAGTACAAGAGTACAGAAAGTCATGTGAGTGCACCGCATCAGATTTTTTATTTTATATTGTTAGACTAGAGAGAATGAAAGAAGGCAAGAAATGAAGCGCAAATGGCCTTGGAATCTGAGGTGGTCATGTACTAAGGAAAAAGTCCAAATAAGAATAGCAGTCTGGTAGTTTGAACCAACTGGGATTCAAATCCAGGCCTGTAAGTGAAAGGCATTTAACTTATTCCTATCTACAATGGCTATTATAATTTAAGGGCTTGGGATCAGATAGTCCTATGCCACATCATATTGGAACTGAGATATAAGACCAAATGTATTTTGAAAGATTCTATAAATCACAATTTCAGAGCATAAGCATCCATACATGCTTCAATATATTCGTACAAGTGTTTTGAACTTCCTTAAGAAGTTTCCTGTATGTAAATAGAACCATTCTTGAGAAAAATAAACAAATTAACGATAAAATGTTGTTCATATGTGGCATGGGCCTTTCTAGGTGAATTAGGATATTAGTTTCCTTTTTCTGTTAACTACCACTGATAACTTTTATTTGGTTTTTCTGTTCCATTTATGAAAATATTTCTTCAGAATGACAATGCATGAGAACAGAACACTGAACATACTGAAACAACTTGCAGCAACTATTGAAAGTTAACAAAATTTGTTGTAGTAACTTATTAGTTTTACAGAATCAGTTCTCTACATTCAAATAGAACACAAATTCTGTTAAATATACAGTTGAGTAGCATAGATATCTACTAAAGGGTATTGTTCATTATATTCATTCTCAAATAACTTCCTTTACAAGAGCTGAGATTTTCCATGTAGTTCTTCACTCACCGCCATCTTGAATTCAAGTGGCATTAGATGTTCTATACCAAAAAGTATCACTGCTACACATAAATCTCTAAGAAACTTACATGAATAGCTCAGGCATCTGTTGTCAGAACTTGACACTACTTGAGCAGTGAGAAGAATGAATGCTCAGAGCTATGTGGATGGTAGCATCTAAGTTTTTCCAAAATGTGGCATAGAACTATCTGGTCCCAAGCCCTTCAATTATATGATTTTCTTTATTGGATTATCTACAAACATTGTAATGAATGTGAAAGCAAGAAGATCATGTGTGCTAGCAACATTAGGCTGACCATTACCCAGATATCACAGATATTTGTCATGCAGGTGCACTTTTATTTATATTACATGTGGCTAAGTAAATATCAAAATCCTAAAAGCTGTTTCTTTATGTTTCAGAGGATTACAACTGTCTGTTTCAATAATGCTAACAGACTGTCCGTCTGTTTCTATAATGGTGGATTGGATTTCATTTCATGTAAAATAAATATGTCACTTAACTGTTGACAAAACACCTAAAAAATGTACCTCCTTGAGGTGAGAAAAGTTTTTAACAATCAATTAAATCTTGTTACTGATAAGATTACCAGTGAAGTGATTTATTGCTTAATGTGATCATAAAAATGATAATAAAAAGATAAGGAAATCTTCAAGTAGATGACACAGTGACCATTCTAAAGCACCAAAACATGAAAATACCAGATCATCAATAAGATATAAATACAGTTATGCTTCATATCTGTTGCTCAACAAAGGATCCCTATTGAAGCTCTGAAATAGGGTAAGTAATGTCCTGTTTCTTCTACCAGTCTTATACGTTGTATATGTTGCACACAGTAGTGTTCCATAAATAAAAGTAAAACCATCATGTACTGCACATACATAGAGGTTTTAAAAATGCCATGTTGAGATGACAGAAATTTATTGCATTTTCTGTTTTAGTTTTGTTTGCTGCTTCCCTATAGTATGTATCCACTCAAAAGTTTATTTTGAGACTTCACCAGAAACGCATCCTTTGAGATTTCTCCAGTAAAAATACCTTTAGAAAAGGAAAGCTTTATACATGCACATACATGTGCCTGTGTGCGTAAGTGTGTGGGTGGGTGGATGTGGGTATGTGCATATGTGCATGTAAACTCAATCATGATATGTTGAATTATACTAAAGTTGGTATTTAAGTCCAGCTATTGCAAGAATGTAACCCAAAGATTTTCAAGAAAATCCAAATCTATCCTTTGCATTGAAAAGTCGGTCTGGGTGGCTCAGTTGGTTAGACGCTGGCCTACTGATCCCAAGGTCGCAGGTTCAAACCCGGCCCAGGCTGATGGTTTTTAAGTGTGCTTAAAAATGACAGTTCCATGTCAGTAGATTTACTAGCATGTAAAAGAACTCCTGCGGGACGAAATTCCGGCACACCGGGGACGCTGATGTGATCCTGGCAATTGACAGCGTCGTTAAATAACAAAATAATTTTTGCATTGAAAAATATTTGTTGCATTTCATTTTCTCAAAAGTGGCTCTAATGATTTTGATTGAAATACATGTTAGATATTTACATTATAGAGTATATTAAGATAAATGCCCTTAAGGTTCCATACTACAGTATTAGAGGCTTTACAAAAATGGCTTGTACAGATGGACATACAGGTTTGCTACAGATAACACAGATAACAAAGAGTTCTGGAGAATTTTTATATAAAGAAAAATGTTCTCTATTACATGGAGCGCTAATTACAATTTTGGGGATAGTACTAACTTGTTACTCCCTTCCAGAGTTGTTCCTGATCAATAATAACATTAAAGAATTCCTAATTGTACTACTTCTCTTAATAAAACACTATGGCACTTTTCATTCTTAAACAAATACATGATAAATTTTTTTAAACCAAAAAGGCGAGTTGATTAATAATCCTCAATTATCAACCAGACATTGACTGGTTCTCTCTGGTGTAGATGGTGACGTTTTCTCTGGGGTCTCCTCTGGTGGTGGTTCAAGGAACTTGCTGAAGATATCTTTCTCGGGGATGTTGAAATTGGATATTTTGTTTCTATTTTCCAAAATGAAGATTTGTTCCCACATGGACAGCTCTTGTTTTTCCGTTACGTGTTTGAGGAGTTTCGGTAGAAGCTTTATGTTGTGGTTTTTTGTCCAAAAGTGAGTGGCAACTGCTGATTTTTCAAACTGTTTGTTTTTTAAGTTTCTAAAGTGTTCCTTGGATTTCATTTCTAAATTTCTTTTGGTTTTTCCTATATACGCTTTATTACAGTCACTGTATTCAATTTAGTGTATGCCAGATTTTTTATTAGGTGGGATGACATCTTTGATGTTTGAGTTCAGTAGATTTTTTATGGAGTAGTGGTTCACTGGTGCTAGCTAAATGTTCTGTTCTTTGAAAAATTTTTTGAATTTTTCAAAGAACAGAACATTCAGCTAGCACCAGTGAACTACTACTCCATAAAAAATCTACTGAATTCAAACATCACCCAAAACATCTACTCAAAAAACAAACAGTTTGAAAAATCAGCAGTTGCCACTCACTTTAGGACAAAAAAACCACAACATAAAGCCAGAACTGAAACTCCTCAAACACGTAACAGAAAAGCAAGAGCTGTCCACATGGGAACAAATCTTCATTTTCAAAAATAGAAACAGAGTATTCAATTTCAACATCCCCGAGAAAGATATCTTCAGCAAGTTCCTTGAAGCACCACCAGAGGAGACTGCAGATAAAGATAAATACATGATATTTAAACTAATTATTTATTTAATTTTATATCAGTAAATAACATTATGATCAATACCCATTGCTGCCACACAATTAAATTTGCACCCCTCCTTTCTGTTTTTTTGTTTTCTTTTAGCCAGGTGCTGTGCCCCCACAGGACAAGCCAAAATGTTTCTAACATGGATTTTAGGTATCACTTTGTTGGGATGTGCACATGGTCTAGATAATGGCTTGGCACAAACTCCACCAATGGGATGGTTGGCATGGGAGAGATTTCGCTGCATTACAGACTGCAAAAATTATCCTGATGAATGTATCAGGTAAGTAGTAATTATAAGCATAAATCAGGGACTTTGAAGGACATGTCACATTGTAATTATTATTTTATGTTAAACTCCACTGAATGTCTGGCAGAATTTACAAATGAACATTCTGGCCTGGAGTTGCTGATAGCAAGAAACTAGCAGAGTATAATGGACTCCCCATACAGGTAGACATTAGACTCACTAGGAATAAGTATGGTGGCATTATTGTAACTGATGATTGTAATTCAGAAACAGGAAATAAACCATTGATTCAATATGTGAGATTGTATATGAATGAGTAAGGCCACTAATGTTATTTGCTTGAAGCAAAAGCTGCCTTCATATAACAGATTAATTTAGGTTAATCAATTTTACCTCTTTTTATTGCAGTTATAAAAGCATTTGCAAGCCTCACAACTAATTTGTTAACACAAATCAGAATATTAGAGGAATTCCTGTGCGTATGTGTGTGTGCATGCATGCGTGCGTGCGTGTGTGCCTGCGTGCATCTGTCTGTCAGTCTGTGGACAGCATAACTCAAAAATGAAAAGTTGGCTATAAACCAAAGTTGTTATTTAAGTTTAATGTCTTTCTTTCAAGGTTGCAACGCGAAGATTTTGAAGAAAATTGCTCCATCCTAAACTACCCTTTACATGGAAAATTTTTCAAAAATTTTGATTTTCTTGAAAATAGCTCTAACAATTTTGATTAAAATGCCATGTGTTAAAGATATTTGTATGGCAAATGAAATGCATATTTTGAATTTTCTGTCCATAGCCTATGTAGTCCTGTTTATTCTGGACAACTTTTGAATAACTCATAAACCGTAAGAGATAGACAAAATCTTAATATACAAAAAATGTAGATCTCGCTAAAACATAATTTATGTCTGAATAAATTTTTTTGTAGAGTTAACCACTTCGGAGATATTCCTTGTTATGTGTGTGAGTTTCGGAAAGCTTAGAACTTTCGTGAAATGGATCATCGTTGTTCATTTTTTATATGTAAGTGTGCAAAGAGAATGGGATCTCAAAGCTTTAAAATATTTGACTATCGCTCAAAGCCTACTGTATTCCAATATTCCCCTTGCACCTACAAGGAAATAAGCAATAAGATAATTTGTGCAAATGTTTATCTCAACTAATATGAAGAAGATATAGGGATAAGAGTTGGTAAGAATGGTTAGTGCAAGAGTAGAGAAAGTCATGTGAGTGCAACACATCAGATTTTTTCCGTATTGTGGTCATAGTGCAATATTGAGATATGTGATCAACATTCCATTTTGTTATGTTTTCAAAATGGATTCTAAACTTTTCCATCAACTAACTTCCTTCTTAGTCCCAAAGCCCTCACAATGCTGAATGTACCCTGTAATGGGGCTTCTGACAGGGGAAAAAGTCTCACACCAGTACTGGAAATTGAATCCGCTTCTCTTTCCATTACACTCATGACTGCTATTGCAAGGGTCTTTATTAAATTGCAAAACCATAAATGCACCAAGCAAAATGAAACCCTTTACAAAGCAATTCCTACTTCTCAAATTATCATGAGCTTAAGTCTTGGTAAGATACTACCTACCTACACAAGACAAATCATAGAATTGTATATATTATAATAGAAGTCTAATCAGCATGGTGTATTATGACATTGAAATATCACACAACATAATTTTAAAGATCTTGTAATCTACATGAAAGATTAGTACTTAGATTGTATTATACTGGATGGAAGGTACTGCTTCAGTCATGCGTTAACCAGGGATTCTACATGATGAATGTAATAAATGTGTCCATACAATGATTGTCAAAAAAGAACCATTTCACTGAAAAAAAAAATAATTTGCATCAAATATTTGGAGCCATCTAGCTTCTCGACCAATAGATATAAATAGTTTATTATTTCACAAACTGTCAAGAAAACATTGTGTGAACAATGCTGTAATGTCTTTTTACTTCAATTCAAATTAATTTAGTTAAAATGTAATGTTAATGTTACATTGCCAAGTCTCTTTTAGAAATCAAACTTTACATGACATTTTAACATTAAATTGTGACTAAATTCATTCAAGTTAAGACATAAATGCATTATAGCATTGTTCACACAATGCTTGCATAGCAGTTTGTGAAGTAATAAACCAGGCATGGGCACGAGAGGAGAGGTAGTGATTGAACTTGCCTTATCACCCCACATTCTCTTGCCGAATGATGAAGTTTGTTTTGATATAACAAGCGCAGTGGCGACTTTGTTCCGCTGTGCAATAGTAATAATTTCTATGCTGGTATTAACTGTTCTGTTTATATTAAACATTTTTTACACACGATAATTATTACAGTCATCTACTGTGGTTAGGTAAATTACATAATTTTCAAGTTTACAACCCTACTTTGCCTATGCATGTAATATTCTTGTTGCCTTTTGATTACTTAAGTAAACTAATAAGAAACTAAACCCCTAAAAAGTAGAATTAGAACATTCCTTTTACATTATTATTTATTTATGCCAACAAACTTACTGTTGGTGCTTTTAAACACACAAGCCGTGTGTGATAGGTCTGTGGTTCGAATCCCAGTTGTGGCATTGAATTTTTAAGTTCCAGTTCTACCTCTTATTCCTTTTACATGTTTACAAATATGAGTATTCAGTAAGTACCTTCTGAAATTGTAAATAAGTACCTGTAAGATCACCAAAGTTTGATTTATACTTCTGATGAAAGTGGCATTTGATATTGTAATGCTTTATATTTACAAATTGAATTCTGCATATTACACAGCAAATTTTCCTGTTTTTATAACTTATAAAAAATTTTCTCTGCCATCTTCATGAAACAGACATCCCGATGAAGCCATACTCACCACTAAATGAAGTGTGTCGGAAGCTGAACAGCAGTGAAGGGGAGGGATGACTGGTGGAGTGAGGCAAGGAGAAGAGTGGCTCTTTTGAGCCAGTTTTGCCCATGCCTGTAATAAACCATTTATATCCATTCCTCAAAAAGCCAGGTGGCTCCAAATATTTGACACAATTTTTTTTTCAGCAAAACTGTTCTTTATTGACAATAATTGTATTGGGCATATTTGTTATACTCATCAGTAGAATCTTTGGTTAACGTCTGGCCAAAACAGTACCTTCCACCCGGTATAGGTAGACATGTAATAAACACACACACATATAAACAGAGAAGTTTACCTAAATTTGAAATATATTGACAAATGTGGTAATTCATGGATAATAAGATTCAGAATCTGTAATTTACCTCTATTCTAGTGAAGAACTCTTCCGGCGCACTGCAGATTTAATGGTATCTGAAGGTTATGCACATGTTGGCTATGAATATGTTATCATAGATGACTGCTGGTTGGCAAAAGAAAGGGATAGTAATGGTAGACTGCAGCCTGACCCTGAACGTTTCCCAAATGGCATCAAGGCTTTGGCTGATTATGTAAGTAGAAATTTGTTTTACTTTTAGTACTTCACTTTTGTATAAAACTTTCGTGTTTTAGTACACTTGACAACTCATTCCTCTACAAACTATTCATACAAAAGGTTATGTTTCTACTTACTTCTTCTTAATAAAGTTAAATTTCATTAGGTACACATTTTCACTTGGTGAGGTAGGTATAAGCAGAATATAGTAAACTAAAGTGATAGTAAAACCTTTTAAGAGTGGGTCACTCTGTGATGGCTTTGAAATTCTATCCTCTTTGCATAATCATGAGAAAAAACAAGAAAGAGAGAAATAATATGGAATGAACAGTGACTTGAATTTGAGAAATGTACATTTGAAAACTCAAACCAGTGGCCAAGCATGGCGGTGCACATCAAAGGAAGCTCAGGGCGGCTGCACCATGGCCGAGCAATTAAACCATTCGCTTCTCACCATAGCGGCCTCGGTTCAATCACAGGCAACCGCATGCGGGTTTTGTGGTGGATGAAACAGCACTGCAGTGGGTTTCCTCCGGTTTCCCCCGTCATCTCATTCCACCAGTGCTTCATCTTCATTCCATGTATCATCAGTGTCACCACCTGTGCTGCTGTATGTAGTAAAAGCGGGCATTAAACACTACAAAAAAAATGAAGTTCGGGGCCAGACTACCCCAAACCACTGGTGGTACATGCATCAATGATGCTCAAGGTCAGGCTGCCACATGTGACTGTTTATGAACACATGACAATCAGAGTGGCAGAACCAAAAGGGTTTTTTAAGATTATTCGAGAAGTGGCCAGCGGCCAGTGTATTTATAGAAGTTCAAGAAAAGTCCATGTTACAACATCCTTGCTGTATAAGGAGGTGAGGCAATGAGCAGAGGAGTTAGTTACAGACATGAGTCATTGAGACTCAGTCAGTTTATAGTTTGAGTGTGTGTGTCAGCCTCATGAGTAGGTTCGCATCAAAAGGAAGATAGCAAGGTAATTACTGAGTGATTGTATTATCAAAGTCACCTGTTTGAGAGATAGTGAAAGTAAAGAAAGACAGGAAGGAGTGATTCAAGGTTACAAGAAGAAAACACTTGTGAGTTGTAATATGATGAAAGACTGTAGACCATGTTAACTTCAGTAAAAGAGAACTGTGTTGTTGTGCATTCAGTTAGAAGAAACTAAGTAAGAAAAAGTAATTGGAATGGGATTTTGTTATTTTGTCAAAATATCTTGAAAAATGATTAACACATCAAAAAATTGTATTTTACATAAATCATGTGCTACTATATTTTGTACCATAAGATTTTGTCCAGCTCTTCATATTACCAATTACACAGAAGTCAAAGAACACCAAAGGTTATTCACAGAAAATTCAAGTTATACATTTTACTTGTAATGCTGATATTTTATACATACATCATTTATTCAAAATTGCTTAGCTGTTTTTGAGAAAATAAAAAATAATTATTTTCCAATGTAAAGAGTAGTGTGGTGTGAGTGGATTTTCTTGAAAATCTTCCTGCATCCTAGCAGGATTAACCAATTTGTCGTTTTTGAGCTATGCCGTTCATCCATACTGGTGCACGCGTGCCACGTGGACAGCTCTTGTTTTCCTGTTACTGTTTGAGGAGTTTCGATTCTGGCTTTATGTTGTGGTTTTTTGTCCAAAAGTGAGTGGCAACTGCTGAGTTTTCCAACTGTTTGTTTTTTACATTTCTAAAATGTTCCTTGGATCTTATTACTAAATTTCTTTTGGCTTTTCCTATATACACTTTATTACAGTCACCACATTCAATTTGGTATATCTGGCATTCGAAGCAGAAATGCTCAGCAATGGCTCTAGGCTACTTATTTTTTGGATTCCATATAATCCTTTGTTATTGGTAAGTTATTTTGCTACATTTGCCATTCTTCCTCTAACACCTAAACCATTTTTCGGAGGCACCTTAGCTGAAGCGATTTGAATAGCTGTAATCGTTAGAGTGATATGTAATAGATTGGCCATCCATTCAAAGGCAAACATCAGAACTGTAGTCAAACGTGCCTGTGGTAAAGAAAGGGGAGGGCCCAGGTAAAATAATCAATGTAATGGCATGCTTGGAGGCTGGCAGGGTTGAGTTATGGGTTAAAATTAACACAACACAGACAGATGACAACTAGTCTACAATAAAATGGTAATGAAACCATTTTTACAAACAGTTATCTTGATTAATATGAAGAGATAGAAACATAACATTTTATAAACTAGTTTTTAGAATAAATATAAATAATATAGGCAAGGAAACGTCATATGAATGCACTCTATCTGCAGATCTGATGTTTTCATCAAACATAACCATTGGCAAACTTTTATGCTGAAACCGAGTGGTACCATATTAGGCTCACATTTGGGAAGTTGTGAGTTCGATTAGCATGGCCGACCTTCCTGAACCATCAGTTTTTTGGGGGGTTTCCCTGGGTTGCAAGGCAAATGCCGGGAAGGATACACTTCCCCCAAATTTCCTGTCCTTCAATTTCACTTCAATAATCACTTCATTCATCCTTCATCCTGCTGGTTCTTTCAGGGTCGCAAGTGTCAGCAAAGGCATTAGGGGCAGTTTGGCAGGGATGATATGTGCATAACTCTTTCCATCTCTCATTGTCCGTGGGATCTGGGTGGAAAAGGAGATGGCATGTGGGGACTTTGGAGCCATAGAGAGGTACCCCTGAGTTGGTTCCGGAATACTTAAAGACTTCAAGCTGTTACCAAAATTGGGAAACCCTAGGGACCTCTATCAATGTCTCTGCTGTTAGTCTGGATCTGGCTGCCCAGTGTCTCCTCTCATCTCATCCTTCCTCTCAGGGATGCCCCCTTGGGGTCATAGGTGCAATAAGTCTGACTTCCTTGCTGAACCCCCTCCATATCTCTCCTATTCCTATTTATGTTGAATGTGGTAGATAAAAATAGTGACAAAACTATCAGTGGCCTAACTGACAGGCAATACTAAGAGTACCAGAATAGAAACTATACAATTCTTTTTCCATCATAAATTTCATTAAATTAGAAATGTCTTTGCATAAGACTAGTAATTCAATGTTCATCCAAGGTTCTAACTTTAGTAAGAAAAATCTACCCTTATTTATTATTCAATCTGACCTTATATAAAGGTTTGCCATGTGACACAGAATAACTTACATGTGTTTTAAATACATAAAAAGGTTAACAAAAAAACAACAACAACAAAAAAACAAAGTTTTTGTTATTCCTTAACATTTTAGATCCATGGAAAGGGTTTAAAATTTGGTATCTATGAGGACTATGGAAATTACACATGTGCAGGATATCCAGGTGTCATAGATAATTTGGAATTAGATGCTCAAACATTTGCAGACTGGGACGTAGACTATGTCAAGTTGGATGGCTGCTATGCAGAGCCTGAAGACATGGACACAGGTAACTTAGTATGTCTATCACATACTGTTTGTACTTTATCTTTCTTTCTCATGTCCTACTTTAAGAAGTATGTTACATGCTTATTATGTCTTTAAAAGTATTAAATTTTGTTACTAACCCAGTTTATCAGTAGCTTATATAGGATCAGTAGCCTTGTAGGAACATCTAATCCCCAAAAAAGTCAAATACTTTGATCATCATTATTTATGTCAACAAACATGCCTGTAAGCGGAGGATCTGTGGTTCAAATCCCAGCTTGGCATTGAACTTTTCAGTTAAAATTTTACCTCTTATACTTTGACCATCATTCAAAAATACCTAATTTCGTGTTGCACCATTACATTCTGATAAGGATTTAATGTTTCATGAGGGCAACAATGAAGATTTTTAGAAAATGTAACAAGGATTAGTTCTAAAACTTCAATCATTTTAGTTTATTATTTTTAAAAATATTCCCCTTTAACCCCTATACATTTTTGCATTTGATGAAATCAGCCCAAAAGCAATGGTGCCACTCTTCCTGAGGCATTTCAGAAAACAGGTTTTTAAAATGTTCTACTGCCTCATCTGATGACGGAAAAGTGATTCCATGCATTTTATCTTTAATTTTTGGAAACAAAAAGATATTATAAAGAGCTAGGTTAGAATTGTATGGTGAAGGGTCCAGGTGCTAGCTTTTAGGGCCTTCAGATACTCTGTTGTTAGTTTTGCTGTATGTGATTATGCATTGCTATGATGCAAATTAATTTTTCCTTTTGGACATTTTTCACAAACTTTTAAAATAATTGCAGTATGCAGACATTTGTGTTATGAAAAAATGAAGCTGTTAACAGTGAAGCAATACAATTCTAAGAATTATAACAAATATCTTGGGGACTAGAAGCTTCACTTATCTTAGTATTTGCTGAAAGCTCTTGAAATTAAATGCATAATTAAACACATTTAATTTCAAGAACTTTCAGCAAATACTAAGATAAGCTTAAGAGTGTCTAAGATACCTTTTATGATTTTTAGACATTTGTGTACCAATCAGCAGTAACATTTAACTGTTGATTTAAAATGTTTTGGATTTGATTCATACTAATGCCCTTATTGCCAGAATAAATTTATTAGACATCCATCGATCTTCTTCATGCACTGCTCCAACAGTGGCAATATTTTCACCTGTAACAGCAGTTTCTGGGTGTACTGCATAAAATTCATCAGTAAGAAAAAGCTGATCACTTTTGAATTTGTTGTACCAGTTATAAATTGTTGCCTTAAATGGGGCTTCTTCACAAGATTAATTTCTAAGACAAAATGCACACTTTATAGGTGTTAACAATGATTTAAAATTGTGAAAAATCATAGCTAAACGACGATAATTAACAAATTATTCAAGAAATAAAAAACTATACAGCAATCAACTTGCAAAACATTAGATGGTAGCTGTCAAATATAAACAAATTCATTTGATTTTAGAACCATGACATTCTAAAAATTGTACCACTTCTTGCTTATCTGATTACCCTCCCTGTATGGGGGAGTTACACCCCCTAGAACTTATAAGCCTGTGCCTAGGGTCAGATGCCTGTCGGAGAGCAGACGAACCTATGGACTGGATAGAGTGAAGACCTGGAAGTGAGTGGTCAGCCCAGCACCAGAAATGAAGAGGATGATCTGAAATACAGGTGAAATTGATGATTGGAAAGGTAATGATGGAGCAGTTGGCGATATGACTGCTAGGAGAAACTAGAGAACTTGGGGAAAACCCACCCAAATACCACTTTGCCCACCATGAATATCATATGCGGGTCCCTGATATTGAACCCGGGCTGCCTTGGGGATAGGCAAACAGTCTAACTGCTCGGTCACAGCATCCCAATTGCACCACTTAAAAGTAGAAAATATTTTCCAGAATTCCAAACATACTCATGTGACAAGTAATTAGAATAAACTGAAAAAATTTAAACCTCACATATCACAAAATGCAAGAAGAGGAGAACAATCAAGACCTTTTGCTACATTCACAATTTTAACAAAACATTAAACACTGTAACCAAAGTGTACATAAAAGTAGTTCTTCTATGAAAATACTGCATTATGATTCTATATACATTACAGGTTATCCTGCATTTGGAGAATATATGAACAAAACTGGTCGACCAATGATATACTCTTGTAGCTGGCCTGTATACCAAGAATGGTCTGGTATCGAGGTATGTCCCAAAATGTGCTTATTTTGCAACTTAATTGCTTACTTAAACTAGAATATTTATTAAGTGTACAAAGTAATAACCAATCATGTAGTTTTACTGTTTTAAAAACATGCTTGCATTTTAGGTTTCTAAATAATTTTATAAATACTGCTAACATTCTTAACCACTTCTTATTCATGCACAAGGATATATAGTCCCTAGTTGTCCGATGTTAACTACATGAGAAAATCTGTGCATTATACAGGATAAGTCAGAGTAACACCAAATAATTTTAAGGGGTTATAATGGAGTATTTTCTTATCAGGAATGTCTGTTTGCAAACTTCTTGTTATCAAGCTAGGGGGCATTAAAATGTTTGAAACACTGCGTCGGATTAGATGAAATTCAACCAAACAGATTGGTATGTGTTTTTACCACATGCAGGCAGCCTAGGTGGTAGGCAAGCGAGCCTTACCCAAGTCACAAAAATTAGCTAATACACATTCACCATTTTCAAATAAGGAATGTATTATATATCAACCAAACTTTGTATTGCTGTAGTAATATTTCTACCTTTAGAGAGACCATATTGATTTTTGTTAAACAGATCAAAATTATTGAAAAAGGAATTTATATAAGTAAATAAATAAATAAAATAATTCTTAACAGTTTTTACATAAACTAATTCAGTCAACTCAAAGTGTATTGTTGTCAGCACTTTTATGTGTAAATTGAAGTCCTTCCTGCATGGAATAATTCCTTTTTCTTTGGAGCAAGCTGCCTGAATCAAGGAAAACAAAATTGCTGTGTTTAAATCAAGACTTGTCTGCTTCATGCTATTGACTCTTTTTCAGTTTTGATTCCATTTCAGTGATGGTAGCCTCCAATAGATATGCCTTAAGCTTTGGAAATAAAGTATGAGAAACATGTTACTCATTATGACCATAGCAAGAGCTGAGTTAATTTAAACAGTCATAGTTATTAATAGGTAGAACTTCAATTTTTTCTATAGCTTTCATAATGCATACATTTGCCTGCATATTAATGCAAATAGCTTTTATGCTAGAGTGATATGCAAAAACAGTGAAGCTAATTTTTAGTTTCTCTACTACCTACCTATAGGGGGTACAGGAAGTGTTGTATTCAACCTAAAAGTTCAAAATCAAGATTTCACTAGAAATGCATGTGTTGTGATACACTGAATCCAAAAAAATCATTTTTCGACCTATGCATTCTACCTGTGTGTCTGTCATAAGCATAACTCAAATTTCTTAATATTGACCTTCATGATTTTGATTAAAATATCATATAAGATATTTCTATGATAAATAGAGTGTAGAAAAATCTATACCTCATTAAAACACACAATTTAAGTCAAATTATTCATTTTGTGGCCTTAAATATTCCAAGATAGAGGTTTCCTCTTAGTTTGAATTTTCCAAAAGCATATGCAGTTTTTGAAGTGCTAAAGTCATTATTATTTTGTTTCTCAGTGTCATGTGAAGAGTATAATACTGTTAAGTTTTTATTGCTAAATAGTTGCCTTTACAGTTGCTATATATATGATGAATTAACCTCTTGAGGGATATCGACGTGAAATCACGTCCATTTAAAATGGCGGATGAGCAATATGGGCGTCCTGTGCGTTTAAGCATTTAACCCTTATTTATCCCTTATCCAACTCAACTTATTATAATTTTCCCTTTATGAAACATTTTAGTAAGGTCTATATACTTTATTGGCTTACCTTAATATGTTCGTTCTGCAGTGATTTACCTCAAAACAGGGATAAACACACAAGGGTACGTACATCTCCACATTCGCGAATTCCCTTCTTGCGGCACACGAAACACTTTTGAAATGCGCGGGACTTCTTTGCTGTTGGTGGTATCCTTTTAGGATAATGTTTTCCTTGAAGTCTGAGGGGTGCAGGGGTTTTGGATTTTCAACCCCCAACGTGGTATTGTTCAATTAGGCTGCGAGTTATTTATAGTCGGCAGTCAAGGTCGGTCATTGTCCTATGTGGGTTTAGAGAGCTGTCCAAATCCCCAAACAATTGTATATGGTTATATCCAGTTGGTGCAAAAACACCTTTTTATACCACTTCTCCCTTCAGCTACAAGCAGGAAAGAATACGTATGTATTTCAACAAAGAAAGACACGGACTCTACTCAGTTATGAAACTCGCGCAAGCAAAAGTTGTAATGTTGATCTATTCTGATTACTCAAGAGACCACGCATGCAGTAGCGATTTATTACACAGTATGCTGACGCATAAGCCACACATACAATGGGTGTTTCTTTACTGTATCTTTCCGAGAACTAATATTAGATGCGTTTGACAGAGCAAAGTTCACTTTTCACCACAGTGAAACAAAATTGTGCCATTTCAACGTTTTGTAAATACAACTCAACTTTGCTGATGACGTACATTTATACGGCAAATAACGAGTTTTATACCAGTTTTTGTTTCATTAAAATAACTTAATATTTACACAAAATACAGCTGTGTATATACGAAGCGCATTTAACAATTTAAATGCTAGCAGTTCTCGGCTCGCAGACGTTTAAATGGCCATCGCTCAAGAGGTTAACTAAGATTACTTCTTGAAGCTTTCAAATGAGGGACTTAGAACAAAAGAGGAAGTACCAGTCACCTGCAATTTTTAAGTGGAACTATATTCTATCAAACATATGCATAATGGTGCACTGCTTTCCTTGATTTTGAGCTCAAGTTCAAACTTCAACATGCCACATAATGCTGCAAGTATTTTAAATATCACTTTAATATATTATGAAAGAAGTCCTTCAGCGAAATAACTTTACTACTTGCAGCCTAATTTTGAAGCACTGAAGAAAACTTGCAACTTATGGCGCAACTATGGAGACATACAAGATTCCTGGGCCAGTGTGGAAGATATCATTAATTATTATGCTAAAAACCAAGACCGAGTTGCTCAACATGCAGGGCCAGGGCATTGGAATGATCCAGATATGGTAAGAAAATTTATTGTTTAGTCCTATTTCATTATTAAATTGGGAAGTTTTCTGTTATTACAGTTGGTGACAATCATTCTAGCAACATGATTATCTGGAACTACACTGTCACCTTTTGTCACTGTAAGAAAACTGCTTAATGTTCTGCTGTTCTAAGTGAGTTAGGTATGTAGCAAGAATGTAAGGTCTAGAATCTTCCCTGAAAAAAATAAAAATAGCTTCATCCTCTGATATGGAGTCCTACTGGACTATATTGACAAATTTTTGAATCAACTGTAACAAGACGCAGTGGGAGTTATCAAAAATTATTTGCCATCAACACCACACACAAGTTAATTCCTGCCAGCAGCGTAACCTTAGGAGAAAATCTGAGTGTTTATCTAAAAAATAAATAATTAAATTGGCAAATAAATAAATCTTGGATGATGTCCACCAAATCTTAATAAATACACTGGTTCAGTACATAAATACTGTCACTACTGCTAGCAAGCATCTCGTGAACGTCTCCTATATTTAGTGTACGAACGTAGGCCAATCACGACCATTACCTGCCGAAACATCAGAAGAAAGGGAGTCTTTGACCTGTTTCAGGGTTGCCAATATTTAAAAGTAAAATTATCTTACCAGCCACTCAAAATTATAGATTTGGATTCAAAATTATTGTACATTATAAACCAAATACTGCAACAATAAAAATATTGGTATAACACTGAAAATGTGATAGTAATGATGTTTATGATATCCACTTATAAGATTGATGACCTCAATCAGTATTACAACTTTAACACTTATGTTTCTCGCACTGTTCATCTGAAAGTTCATTTTCCTCAACTGTTGCAGATTTATACAAATTTGTTGTTGAGATAAACCTTAACATCTCCTTGGTGACTTGCAGATTTTCCGGTCTACCACATTCTTTCATAAGCTGAGACGACAGAATAAGTTCATTTACTGTATCTAGCGTCAATGTTTCTAACTTTGGTCTTTATTAAACCCAGTTTAGAAAAAAACTATGTCACAAGAAGCACTTCTATGGGGCAATGAAAGCACTGATAATGCATAAGCCGCCAGTTCTTTGAAATCAGTATTTCCACCAAGGTGACATGTGTTTAACAGCACTCCAGAAACTGTCAGGTTTAGGCATGTTCTTTATTTCACACAGAATATCGCGTATTCCGAGTTTTCTCCATTAATCATGAATTTTCTGAACAACGTCTTCTTCATTGAGATTATCAGACCTGGACACACTGGCAATAAGAGGATAAAGGTAGGAGGATTAGTAGAATATGGAATGGTTGCCTTAGAGGGGTGGAGACAGGCCATGAGGGCAAAAGTGGTGTCGCTATTTATAATTAGTTTAATTTTGCTGGTTTGACAAACCAGTGAAAATGATATTACACCGGTATCGAACTATCATACATTCAAATTATCGTGCACCCCCATAATTATCATACGGGTTGGCAACCATGACCTGTTTACATCCAGAAATCAGGTCAATTCCCTGACCAACCTCAACGCAACATTGTCGACATACCTTGCATCTGAAAAAGGTGCTCAGTGTATTCCTTCATGTCTTTTAAGTGATTAATTATTTTGATATCCCATAATTACTACCGAAGCTATGTCAGAAATAAGTTACTCTGCACTTGTTACTAGTAACAAACTGTTATCTTTGTACATTCTTGTGGAATTACACATCCAATTTGAAACAAAAAAACATTTATTTTTTCGAAATCGGCTGATCAAATGGACTTTTTTGTTGATGCTGTTGTTGTTGTTGTGTTTAACGCCCGCTTTTACTACTACGGCACCGCAGGCGGTGACAGTGATGATACATGAAGATGGAGCACCGGTGGAATGAGATGGCGGGGGAAACCGGAGTACCTGGAGAAAACCCGCCCTGACGCCGCTTCGTCCACCACGAATACCACATGCGGGTGCCTGGGATCGAACCCAGGCCGCCTAGGTGGTAGGCGAGCGCGCTAACCGCTCGGCCACGGCGCCGCCTTTGTTGATGCTTCTATGAAGCACATATTAGAAGGAATATAATGACTTCCCTTCCACCCTGTTTATGTATAAAAATTAGCATTATAATGAATAAAGTGATTTGGCTATAACTATGGCTATGTGCCAACAATTACTTTCATGTGAATTGCAATTGTTTCAGCTGCACACTGTTATAGTAATGTTTAGTCATTGGTGGCAAGCTTGCCCTCCTTTCCCTCCTCTCAGCCGTTGCAATGTGGGAGGGGAAGAAAGCAGCTTCTTGTTCATGTCTCGCTTCACGACCTATATTTAGATTTATTGACAAAAAGTGACGACTTACAGGTAAATAATCGAACTGCTAATATAATTTTTAGAGATGACCACAGTTTTCCATTGTAGCTTCTTAGAGTGATTTTATTATCCAAACATATCTATATAGATATTTTAGAAATTTTGTTTCTTAAATTACAACATTCTCTGTGTTATGTTTCAGTTAATAATAGGTAACTATGGACTAAGTTATGAACAGAGCAAAACACAAATGGCTATATGGGCAATTTTGGCAGCTCCACTCCTAATGTCTGCTGAGCTGAGGGGCATGCATCCTGCATATAAGGCTATCTTGCAGAACAAGCAGATTATAGCAATAAACCAGGATGAACTTGGTATACAAGGTCGAAAAGTTGCACAGGTAATATAAATATACACAAAATTATATAAACACACATACAGTAGAACCTAATAATCAGAATGGAGAACTGTTTTAATAATAAGTTACTTTTAAATCCTTCAAAAGCAGCAGTAATTGCATTTGGACATAAGAAAAGTAAATACAAGAACACTATTGACCTTGAGATGTATAAAACAAAAATTACAAAACTTTTTAGGCATATTGCTAGATCAACATCTAGATAGGGGAATCAACACAAAAAGTTGATCAGACTCCCATTCAATACATGGTACAAGAGAAATTTTACACATACACTAAAGACTCAGAAGAGCTTTCTTTCCAAAATTCAAGACATCAAGAAAAATGTACACCTTCCTAATTCAAAGGAAAACTTCATATCTAAAGTCAATCCAACACACACATTATACATCACTTATTATTTACACCTGACAGAAGAAGTTAAGAAAAGTGATACTCCAACTAGTGTTCTAAAATTATTGGCATTAGAGACAATCCATACTACATTTCCAGAACATGAATGGCTCCATATTTATACTGATGAATCATTGATATCAAACCAAGATGGAGCAGGTGCTGGAGTCACATGTCACCTCTTTTCCTATTACAAATCTTTAAGTTATGGAACTACTAACTTTGATGGAGAAATTGAAGCAATTCGAATGGCCCTACAAAATCTTTTGTACAGAATTTCACATTTTCAGCAAGCAGTTATTCTCTCAGATTCCAGGGCAGCAATTATAGCAATTACTTCCAAGTTGTAACCAAAAAACCAAACAATTATAGAATGTTGGAAAATCCTTACCCATCCAACAGCACTTCAAAAACACCTAGTCTTCCAATGGATACCAGCTCACTGTGGACTGAGTGCTAATGAGAAAGCTGATTTTCTTGCAAAAAAGGGTACCAGCGGTGTACAAAAATCTATAGTTAATCTACCATTTTATGCAGCTAAATGATTAGTCAACTCTGAACTCAAAAAATTTATTGCAAAATATTACTATGAAAAATCAAAGAATAAAAGATGGGAACTACCAAACATTCAAACAGTAATTCCTGAGTATCCTCGAAAAACAGCAGTTGCAACCTTCAGGTTGATTACAGGACATGATTGTCTGGCAAAACATTTAAACAGAATTGGGATATATTCTTCACCATTCTGTCCTCTATGTGATCTGCAAGAGGTAATGGATCGAGACCACCTTCAAATATGCCCGGCCACTTCTAGTGCCCCATTCATCAGTGAAAAATATTGGAGAGCAAGAGGATTAATGACTTCATTGTCAGAAATCCAGCATTAGCTAACAACAACATAACTTAAAAGCAAAATTAAGCGGATTCTATGTTTTATTATGGATAATAAAAAAGAATTAGATATGAATACTATAAAAATGTTATACTTTGCTTAGGTGGAAAGTCTATTGAGATATGGGATAATGTTTTGAGGAAACAGTAAAGACAGCCATTTAGTTAGAAAATAATTAGAACCATTAAAATATTGGTAAAATTGACTGGTGTAGGCCATTTTTGTAAAGAATTAAAAATATTAACTGTGCCCAGTTTCATGTTACATGAAGCAAAATATCAGTAATTTTGTGACAAATGAGGATATTCATTTCCAAAGTACTGGAAACAAAACAAATTTAAGAGTTATTGAACTTAAAACATCCCCATTTGTATTAATTAATGTTATCTTACAAAACTATATATACTTTGTTATATGAATGGTGAACAAGTTTGAATTATGGGGCACCGTGGCCAAGCAGTTAAGAGTGTTCGCCTACCACCTAGGTGGTCCGGGTTCAATCCCAGGGACCTGTGTGTGGTATTTGTGGTAGACAAAGCGGTGTCAGAGCGGGTTTTCTCCAGGCTCTCCAGTGTCTCCCACCGCTCATCCCAATCGCTCCATTATCACCTTTCCAATCACCAATTTTGCCTGCATTTCATATCATCCTCTTCCTCACGATCATACCTGGTGCTGGGCTGACCACCCACTTCCAGGTCTTCGTTCTGTCCAGTCCATAGGTTCCTGTGCTCCCTGACAGACATCTGAACCTAGGCACTGGCTTGTAAGTCCTAGGGGGTGTAAGTTCTACATAAGGAAAGGGTAATCAGGTAAAGAATGAAAGAAGAAAAAACAAATTTGAATTATACATTATAGTGGAAATGACAGACAATCCATCTTATTTAATATAAAAAGTGGATTTAATCAGCAATTATATAAAAAAACCCTCACTAAACACAAAAGATATACATTTCTTGTATATTTAGAAAAATGGCAATAAAGGTGATTGTTCTTGGTAGGGCAGATCTATGCATAAGAGGTAACACTTGTTCCATAAAACCAATATAAGTGTGTGTGTTTGCTCACTACGTCTGTTTTTCAACAATTTTGTGGTTATTTTGCTAGGTGACAACAGTAACATTATGATCACTACATTGCCTGACTGTATGACCAATTTGTGATTGGAAATAAAAGTTAAGTACTACACAGTTGAAGACATTATCAGTTGACATAAAACATGCTTAAACTACTACATATCCAGAATGCATCATAGATTACTTTTGCATAACACAGACACATATATGTTTACACATATCTCCAATTACAGCCTCAACCTAATGTTATCTTTTGCATTAAAAAATAGGGTAATCACAACATAATTTCTCAACACAGATAAAAATTATATTTGATTTTCCTTAACAGAAAATGATGTTATGCTTGTCCAATGTTTTACAAGTTAGAAAAGTACTTTTTTTGTTTATAGATGCAACAGTGGTCTTTATGTTGCAAATAAAAACATTTCAATATATGACATTTGCTTAGTTCCAACTGTTTTTTTTGCAGTTCTAATTTTCCTTAAGCAATAAACCAATCAGCTTCCCTTGCGTGATAAGTCATATTATATTTTTTATACTTTCCCCCTCTTTCTGACTTGGTTTATTGTTATAATTCCTCATATGCTCTGAAAGCAATTTTAATCAACTCGCTTTACGTTGTTCCAGATATCCAATATACAAATCTGGACACGACCAATCACTCCCGTGATAGATGAGCAATATTCATATGCCATAGCTTTCTTTAGTCCACGCACTGATGGATACCCATATACTGTGACAGTAACTCTCAAGGATATAGGTCTTAATAATACCAATGGATATGCTGTTCAGGTAAGCAATAGTTCTGATCAAATCAAACAATATATTACAAAGCCTTTTCTATTATCATATAACAGAATACAAACATATCTTAGATGGTAAAGAAAAAAGTGATTAATTCTGTAATATGCTTATTATTATATAATTGCAGGACATGTATGATCCTGAGAGCCCCCCACAGATTTTAAAGCCTGATTCCGAACTCAGTGTCCGTGTGAAACCAACAGGTGAGTAAAAAAGTCTTTCAAGGCAATGGTTTAATTTGGGACTTTAATCCTTTTAGACTCAAGCAGTGCAGATGCTGGCAGGCATTTAAGTGCCAGAGCTAATGTGAACAGCTTCAGAAGCTATGTGCTGTGAACAGCTATCTGTGCTTCAGTCGATTATATTGGCTTACAAAACATTATACAGTAAAGATATTTTTGTGATGGAATGTAAACCTTTGTCAGGACTCAGCTTTTTGTCTTCCAAAGAGAGGTTTATAATGGTATTTCTGACTTTCATAACACTAAACAACCCCCAGTCTGTGTTTGTACACTGTGCATTTTCTATGAAAATAGCGAATGGTTCTCCTGAAGTTTTTCCAGCACGGATAGATAGCAAAAAGCTGTTACAAAAGCTTTGATCAGTACTGGGTAAACGCCAATGAGCTTTTATAACATCATCCTGGATGTGCTCTCTCCTCTCGCTTAGTTAATTAATTATTGTTAATAGTGTTTAACAGGGTAATTTCATATTAGAGAAAGATTAATTGACCTGTGAGAACAATACGTTTGCATTTCAGCAGAATATTTTGCAATAATTATAGTGTGTCAAGACACTAAAATGGTAAATCTTTGTTTCAATATATTGACGAGTTCTAGAAAAATGTACCCAAACTATACCCCTGCACCTCATTCTTTTACCGTATACAATCGTGACCTCACAGCATAACAGTCCATTCAAGCCAAGGCCTACCGCCTGACCAGTGTCCAGAGCATAAAGCAGTGAAACCGTTTTTAAAACAAGGCCTCTTTTGTACAATCTCCACCTATAATGTCAACAGTTTAGATAATCCCTTGATGGCTTTTAAATATAGCATTAAAGGTAAAGATTTTTTTAAAGAAAATTTTGTTTTCACACTTTAAAAATGCACATAAAATAGTTTGATCTACATAAAATGAAAGAATGGTATTCTTAAACAAAACAGCATGCATTATTGTTCAACATTTCTTTAATTTAACAAACTTATATGCTGTAAAACCACCTCCTTAGTGCAGTGGTAGTGTGCTTGGTGTGGAGGACCTGGGTTTGGTCTCTGGTACCAGTGTGGGGAGTTTTCTCCAGCTGGGAGGTCTCACACAGGGTGTGCTCTGTGTATTGCTGATGAACGACCTGAGCATATCTACTGCCTGAGACTAACAGGACCGATGTGCCTCACATTTACGGAGATGTTTTGCCTATGCTTTTGTATGTAGTGCCACTAAATGTTCGGCAGGTAATGTGGCTGCAATACATCGGAGCTCCAGAACACTTTGATGTAAATGTGTGGAATCACCTCAATGCCACATATCCAAATTGATGGATTGGTAGAGGATCAATTCCACAGCCAGCACAGTCACCAGATTTGACACCTCTTGACTATTTTTTGTGGAATTGTATGAAGAGTATGGTGTATGGCATTACTGTATTGTCAGTGGAGGACCTGATTGCTCGAGTCCAGGAGTGCTTAAAAATCTTTGACAAACTGCACCTATTCAATCATGTGTATGAGGCTGAGCACCACCAATGTAGGCTCTGCAGTGATGTAGGAGGTACACAGTTCAAGCCTGTTTGTAATGCAGATGGCTCAATGTGCTACTCATGTTGGGTTCATTGATGAAATGTGAACACACATCCATCTCAAACTTTGATGCACTAGTGCTCAAACTGTGCATTCCAGACAGGGGTTTCTTCTTGAAACCCCATCAGTTTGCCATCCTGTACCACATACTAAGTGTTGTCAGTGTTTTTTGAGGCAGCTGTATATATATATATATAGGATGGGGAGGGGAAGAGATAGAGAAGGAGGCTGCTTTAACCTATAACATTCTTTGCTTGTAATAACAGATGTTCACTTACATTAAATTTGATAATTTTTCACACATTTGTTTCTTACTTCTAGGTGTGATGTTCTTCCGTGCAACAATACAGCCATTAAGTAATGAAGTTAATACTTCTACTAAGTGTCGCAAGTACAAGGATTCTGATTAACATCCATTGCACTTTCTGCACATAAATGAAAGGAGTTAAATAAATTATTTCAGTACCTATAGTCTTTTGTACATCTGTTACTGCTCTACAAACAGATTGATCAGCTGATTTTAAGGCTCATTCTACTTTTGTTGTGTATCACAATTTCACCTTTAAAAATAAAACTTTTGGAATCTGTATCCAAAGATTACAATATTAATTATCTGAATGACAAAATACTGTAATTCCTTGTAACTGAACATGAGGTCATTGCTGCCTAAAGTGACTTCAATCCTTCATTCTACTATCTTCAGAAGACACTAAAATTGATGCCAAACATTCCATTTATTATATTTGGAAAATGTTTCTGAATTACTAACATGGCTCATGCTCATATTTTGATGGAATGCTAACTCCAAAATTTGTTAATGGGATGTGGCAAAATAAAGGCTTCTCTAGTATTAACAGATGAACTGAAGTTAATCTTGTAGCCAATAAGTAGTAGTACAAATGCTAAGGAAGAATGGCGGTAATGGTACTTACTTTCTTATTGTTTGTCTGCATTCTTCCAAAACAGTGACATTGGTTTGTAGCCAATAGGCAATAAGGAATTTAAGTGCACTACTCTTGAGAACTACAATTTAAAAAGTGAACATATGCAATTTCTTAAATCTTTGGCTTATAAAAACCCTCTGAATGTGCTGCAAATTTACATGAAGTAAGATTCTACTTATCATTTATTTATGGCAACAAACATACTGTTGGTGCTGTTAAACACACAAGCCGTGTGTGGGAAATGTTTGAAGGGTAGAATTGAAACTAAAAAATTCAATGCCACAGCTGGAATTAGAACCACAAAACCTCCACTTACCAGGCAGGTGCTCTAACCATTAAGCTACTGTGACAACCTGCATTGAATTTTTCGGTTCCGATTCTACCTTTAAAAGATGCCACTTCCTTATTTCCTCTAAATATCCTCTCCACATCTCTTTCAATCAACATATTCTGGATAATAACAGAATAATCTTAGGTTACTCACACATTAGTAGATATCCTTTTAACACCTAGTATTTAAAGGACTACATGCATGCGCCACTTTTTACTTTCTCTGCTGGTAAGTAGGGGAAGTATTGTATTCCATCCAAAAATTAGATGTCGAGATTTCACCGGAAATATATGTTTTGAGACCCCCTGAATCCAAAAAAAGCATTTTTAGAAAAAGGTCTGTGTGTGTGTGTGTGTGTGTGTGTGTGTGTGTGTGTCTGTCAGTCTGTGGACAGCATAACTCAAAAATGAAAAGTCGGTTAAAAACCAAAGTTGGTATTTAAGTTTAATGTCTTTCAAGGATACGACACGAAGATTTTGAAGAGAATAGCCCCACCCTAAACTACCCTTTACATGGAAAATTTTGATTTTCTTGAAAATGGCTCTAGCGATTTTGATTAAAATGCCATATGTTTGAGATATTTTTATGACAAATGAAATGTATATCTTGAATTTTCTGGCTATAGCTCCTGAAGTCGTATTTACTCTGGACGACTTTTGCATGACTGGTAAACCATTAGAGATAGACCAAATCATACTATACAAAAAATGTAGATCTTGGTAAAATACACAATTAATGTCTCAATAAATTCTCTTGTAGGGTGAACCATTTCTGAGATATTCCTTGTTATGTGTGTGAGTTTCGGAAAACTTAGAACTTTAGCAAAATGCAACAATGTTGTTAATTTTTTTATATGTTAATCGTGCAAAGAGAACGGAATCTCAAAGGTTAAAAAGATTTGACTGCTGCACAAAGCCTTCTGTATTCTAATATCTCCCTTGCACCTACAAGGACATGAGCAATAAGATAATTTGTACGAATGTTTATCTTAACTAACATGGAGATATAGGAAAAAGAGTTTGTTAGAATGGTTAGTACAAGAGTAGAGAAAGTCATGTGAGTGAAACTTATCAGATTTTTGAATATAGATTCAGACTAGAATATTTATGCATAGGGGCACATTTTTGCATTAATGATAAAAGCGACAAGAATTATATTAAAGCGATTTCCCATTATTTTTCAAATTATGTGATGTTGATCAATAAATCAGTATTAATATTTTAGTGAATTTTAACGATGAGTGCAGATTGAAGCGAAATTATTTTGCCAAAAGCTTGACATTCCAGCAGCTTTGAATATAAAATTTAGCTCTTACATTTCTTTTAAGTTCATTCCAGTGAATTGTTAAATTACAAAAAAAGAATAAAGTTAAACTTTCATTACAAAATAGTGAAGTAATGGCTTCATCCGCCAATGTGGAGAGGCATTTCTCGCAATTTAATTGTTAACGATTGAAGGCAATTGATGAAAGAAAACAATATTGTTGTTAGCTAATGCTGGATTTCTGACAATGAACTCATTAATCTTGTTGCTCTCTAATATTTTTCACTGATAGATAGGGCGCTAGAAGTGGCCGGGGATATTTAAACGTGGTCTTGGTCTATTTCCTCTAAGAAGAGAACAATAGCGTTAATAGTAACCCCTTTTTAGAGAGCACCGTATTTTTGTTTTGGCACTTACATTGTTCTCACAACCCCCAGAATGTCTGGAGGACCACACTTGCCATTGGTTTTGCAGGTCTCACCGACCTGACCAAGAGAATTATCAAAATAAATTCACCGACCATATCCTCTGATTACCAATCAGGGGACATATTACATGCTATGACAGCTCAGCATGTTAGGGGTTAAGAGGTTACAGAGAAATTAGAGAAATGGAAAGGTTGTAAAAATAAAGACTCCCTAGCCATCGGGAACCCTAATAGCATTGGGGTCGGAAGAGAACAGGAGATGACCAAGGTAAGGTCATAAGGTCAGATAGAAAAACTACAGTGAGGAGCAAAACACTAGTACATGGAACTGATTTGCTCAGCTTGGTTACCTTGTGGTTGCCATCCATATATCCCCTAGACGGAGACCCCTGAGGGGAGAAAACACAAAATTTGAAATGTAATTTTTGGTCACATTTTTTAACTTAAAAACCACGGTCTGGGTCAGTTTGAACCCAGAACCTTCAGATCAGCAGGCCAGCACCTAACTCACTAAGCCATCCAGACTGGCATATATTACATTAATTTCTCACTAACAGTACTTGTTTTATATACTAAAGCGAATCCACTAATTACTTTCTCTACTGGTAAGTAGAGGAAGTATTGTATTCCACCCAAAAATTCGATGTGGAGATTTCACCGGAAATATATTGTCACCGCGCCCGCCGCATCTAATTGCCGACAACCGTAGTGTCACGCATCGCATTATTGTCGGCACTACCGCAAAGGAGCCGAAGGAAAGAGACAGAGCATGGCCGCATTGTTGGGGCGCTTGCCGAAAGAGAGAAAAGGATAGAGGCTACTGGAATCTTCTACTTTGTACCCCAGCGCAATAAGTGAACGTTCTTGAAGCTTCCAGAATAGTGCCTGGGAGATATAAATAGCGGTAAAGTGTGAGAGAGTCAGTCAGACGTAAGTGAGAGACGTACGTGAAGCGTTGAGTCGTGCCGACGGAGACGGACAGACGATGTGGAGAGTTGTGCCGACGGAGAAGAGTTAGTTCTTTGTGTTACGAGTTCGGAGCCGTGCTGTTGGAGAATGGGAAAAGACTTTCTTACTGTTGCAACGAGTGTACAAAGTTACTGTTTACGGAAATAAAAGTGTTTCTTTATCTCGACTACATCTGTCTTCTGTACTTCACACCCACACCAAAAGTTACACTGGTGTCAGAAGTGGGATTCGTCGAATTGCTTCTAGTTTCGTTACATCGTCGTTAGAAGTTGCAACGTTAGAACCAAGATGGAGGGAGATTCGGGAACCAGGATGATGGCAATGATGAAAGAATTATTTGCCAAAATGGAAACGTCATACGACAACCTCGCTGCCAAAATGGAAACGTCATACGACAACCTCGCTGCCGTGCTGAAAGAGATGAAGACGGCAAACGATAACCTCGCTGCCAAAATGGAAACGTCAAACGACAACCTCGCTGCCGAGCTGAAAGAGATCAAGATGGAACAACTCGGCGAACTGACTGGCGTGACGGAAGACGTGGAAGAACTCGGCGAAAAGGTGGTAGACCTCTGCCAGCACGTGGACGTCGTGGAGGACGACGGGGAACGTCTTGGCGCCCTGGTAGTAAGAGTTGACGAGAGCGTTAAAGTACTGGATGCCAGGGGCAGACGGAATAGCGCGGAGCCGGAGAGGGAGCACCTAGTGGCCGAGGCGACAGTCGCGCCCGTTTCGGATGATATGAGGGAAGACCTGGAACAACTCGGCGAACTGATTGGCGTGAGGGAAGACGTGGAACAACTCGGCGAACTGATTGGCGTGACGGAAGACGTGGAACAACTCGGCGAACTGATTGGCGTGACGGAAGACGTGGAACAACTCGGCGAACTAATTGGCGTGACGGAAGACGTGGAACAACTCGGCGAACTGATTAGCGTGACGGAAGACGTGGAACAACTCGGCGAACTGATTGGCGTGACGGAAGACGTGGAACAACTCGGCGAACTGATTGGCATGACGGAAGACGTGGAACAACTCGGCGAACTGATTGGCGTGACGGAAGACGTGGAAGAACTCGGCGAAAAGGTGGAAGACCTCTGCCAGCATGTGGACGTCGTGGAGGACGACGGGGAACGTCTTGGCGCCCTGGTAGTAAGAGTTGACGAGAGCGTCAAAGTACTGGATGCCAGGGGCAGACGGAATAGCGCGGACCCGGGGAGGAAGCACCTAGTGGCCGAGGCGACAGTTGCGCCCGTTTCAGATAACGAAAGTGTACGTCTCGGGGAAGACAAAGGGGCAGTTCAGGGACGTCGTCGGGGATCCTCTGGAGGAGTGTGTCGGGTACGTAACCAACTAGGATACGACGTGGAGGACGATCAGCAGGGAAGCGCACAAGCAAACGAGCATCACGCGAGAACCGACTTGGCATGTGACATGGGGGGACCGTCGGAGCCATCCAATCACCTGACGCATAGTGCCGTGAACGGAAGAAGGGTGGACATCATCGTGGACGGCAGGATACAGGAGAGGCCGTGCCGAGCACGAGTGAACACGAGTGCAGCGGTGGACGCGACTCGCGCGAATGTGGTGGGGTTTGTTGCCGGACCCATCGGAAGCAAGGTGGCTGCGAAGGTGCGCCAGAGAGGTCGGCGGACACGGTACCCAATGAGCCGTTTCCAAGTGCGCAGGATGGCCCGTCAACACACCAGGAAGAAGGGCAACTGGACGAGGGCCCGCCAAGACCGGCGGTACTGTTGCAGAATTTCGAAGCAGGATGGCATACGTCGTCCTACCCGGACCAAGGGACACTATCCAACAGCGATACGTAGGATCGTGCCTCCTGGAGAAGAGGTTCGATGGGTTAGCCCACCGGGGCGCAAGGGAGATGCCGCAGTGATAGTGCTGGTCGGGACGACCAGCTCTGAGGAGGGAGCAGTGTCACCGCGCCCGCCGCATCTAATTGCCGACAACCGTAGTGTCACGCATCGCATTATTGTCGGCACTACCGCAAAGGAGCCGAAGGAAAGAGACAGAGCATGGCCGCATTGTTGGGGCGCTTGCCGAAAGAGAGAAAAGGATAGAGGCTACTGGAATCTTCTACTTTGTACCCCAGCGCAATAAGTGAACGTTCTTGAAGCTTCCAGAATAGTGCCTGGGAGATATAAATAGCGGTAAAGTGTGAGAGAGTCAGTCAGACGTAAGTGAGAGACGTACGTGAAGCGTTGAGTCGTGCCGACGGAGACGGACAGACGATGTGGAGAGTTGTGCCGACGGAGAAGAGTTAGTTCTTTGTGTTACGAGTTCGGAGCCGTGCTGTTGGAGAATGGGAAAAGACTTTCTTACTGTTGCAACGAGTGTACAAAGTTACTGTTTACGGAAATAAAAGTGTTTCTTTATCTCGACTACATCTGTCTTCTGTACTTCACACCCACACCAAAAGTTACAATATGTTTTGAAAAAGTCTAAATTCAATTTCTCATATTCCTCAATAAAACGCTTGATCATTAAAAATTTTTGTCATTCATATCTACAAGAAATAGAAACAAATGCCAAAGATAAAAAATGGATTACACTACTTTCCAATCCAGATATAATCCCCCAGAGACCAAGGAAAACAGCTGTTGCAGCCTTCCGACTATTGACAAATCATGACTGCTTAGCAAGTCATCTCTACAGAATAGGTATCTCAGCCTCACCAATATGTGTCCTGTGTAACGATCCAGCAGAAATGAATGAAGAACACTTGAAGACCTGTGAAGCATTAAGATCAGAAGAAACTACAGTTCAAAAGTATTGGAAAGCACGAATGCTAATGGCTTCATTGCCAGATGCAAGGCACTAGAAAACAACAACATATATTATTTATTTATGCCAACAAACTTACTGTTGGTGTTTTTAAACACACAAGCCGTGTGTGGGCAAAGTTTTAAGAGGTAGAACTGGAACTTAAAAATTCAATGCCACAACTGGGATTTGCGGAAGGTCTGTGGTTCAAATCCCAGTTGTGGCATTGAATTTTTAAGTTCCAGTTCTACCTCTTAACAACATATATGTTTTGAGGCCCCCTGAATCCCAAAAAAAAGCATTTTTAGAAAAAGGTTCGTCTGTGTGTCAGTCTGTGGACAGCATAACTCAAAAACGAAGTCGGTTAAAAACCAAAGTTGGTATTTAAGTTTAATATCTTTCACGGATGCGACACGAAGATTTTGAAGAAAATAGCCCCATCCTAAACTGCCCTTTACGTGGAAGATTTTTCAAAAATTTTGATTTTCTTGAAAATGGCTCTAGCGATTTTGATTAAAATGCCATATGTTTGAGATATTTTTATGACAAATGAAATGTATATCTTGAATTTTCTGGCTATAGCTCCTGTAGTCGTATTTACTCTGGACGACTTTTGCATGACTGGTAAACCATTAGAGATAGACCAAATCATACTATACAAAAAATGTAGATCTTGCTAAAATACACAATTTATGTCTCAATAAATTTTCTTGTAGGTTGAACCATTTCGGAGATATTCCTTGTTATGTGTGCCAGTTTCCAAAAATTTAAAGCCTTGTGAAATGAAACACCGTTGTTCATTTTTTTTATATGTTAAGGGTGCAAAGAGAACGGAATCTCAAAGCTTTAAAAGATTTGACTATCGCTCAAGGCCTACTGTATTCTTACATTCCTGTTGCACCTAGAAGGAAATAAGCAAACAAGATAATTTCTGCAAATGTTTATCTCAACTAATACGAAGAAGATAAAGGAATAAAAGTTTATAAGAATGCTTAGTACAAGAGTAGAGAAAGTCATGTGACTGCAACACATCAGATTTTTTTTTTTACGAGTGTCACAACGAAAAGATTATACACATGTTACATAGAACGTTTTATAATTTTAGCCTAAAAATATGTAAAAATAATATTGTAACATGTACTATGCTGTCCTTCGCAACGTAAAAGTGTGTAATAATGATATGTAATGTGTATGTTTAATGTATCAGAATACTATAGTAACAATAAGAAATAAAATTAAAGTATCAAGTATAAAGTATTAAGTATCGAAAAGTATGCAGAAAAATATTCCTCCAGTGTTATTTACCATGAATTTAAAAAAAGAAAAGCAAATCACAAAATTAATGCAATAATACTAGTCCTATAGAGCGAGAAAACACGAGAATTAGAACTCATTCCGTGAAATAAAAGAAAAATTAACGCAAAAACGGAGTGCCTCTATTTATGCATATTTGTGTTATTTTCCAGTTCATTATTCTTTATTCCATTATTTTCTTTTTATTCTTTAAAATTTATATTCTTTATTCCACTATTATTCCATTCATTATTCTTTATTTTAAGAATTGATCTATAGATTCGACCACCTCCGTAGCACAGTTGGTAGCACGCTTGCCTCTGGCATGGAGGATCTGGGTTTGATCCCTGGTACCAGCATGGGTATTTTTCCCCTGCTGGGAGGTCTGGCACAAGGTGCGCCCAGCCTCGTTAGGTCCTGGAAGGGCCAATTGAGGAGCTACTTGATGGAGAAGTAGTGGCCATATGTAGAGAAAGCCGCATAACAGGCCAGGAGAGCTTGGGGTGCTGATCACGTCCCACCCTCCAGTCCTGCACCCCACCAATGACGTCTCTAGTGGGAAGAGATGGGGGATGCAGTGGCCGGGCTGCAAGCCTTGGCCCTTCAAGGGCTGTTATCTGGGGTTTACTATCTACAGATTCATTCATTAATTTTCAAATCTCCAATTTCTCTCCCTGATGCTTTAAAAACATCTTCCTCCCACAGAAATATTTTCCTTTATGTTTATGAGAAATAATGACAGTATTATGTGTATAACCATGGAAAAGATGATTGTGTGAACTAGAAGAGCAGAATATTTGTATAAGTAAGTCTCACTTTGTGTTACAGCATGGTTTACACCAGGGATGTCAAACAGCACTCCCAAACTGTGAACTTGTGGCACGTGGACTCTTGCTACCGGTCTCACCTGTGTTGTATACGCAGCTAGAAGAGTAGGGGTGAGCTGGTGCCAAACAACAACAAACAGTGGCGGCTGGTACCATGCTTCATGTTTGTACAATTTACAAATGGAAATACACTGTTGAATTAGTCACTCATCCTTTTTTATTGTTTGTTGTTTATTGTCTTTTGGGTGCTTGGCAATGTTTCTTGCTCACAAGTTTGTCAATTTCAGGTTCCATCTCCGAAGAACACAGGCGTAACACTGACACTAAATGTCTGTCAGTAATATTAGTACGTCTGAGCGTTTTATTGTTATTCAATTTAGAAAACAACTGTTCACAAATGTATGTCGACGCAAACATTGCCATCAAACGACGCGCAGATTGACGAAGATTGGGAAATGTAGTTTCAGGTAACAGGGATGTCGAACAGCGCCACCAAGCTGTGAAATGAGCGAGTGCTTGCTTCAGTCGCAGTTGTGCTCCAATGACAGTCAGTCAGTCTGAGTGGTGTGCCCTACCTGGTTTTTTGACAAATATACTGTGACAGTATGGACAGAGAACGGTGTTTTCAACGTGAGTGGACTGATCAATACTTGTTTATTTTAAATGACGGCAAAGCACGTTGTTTAATATGTAGAGCAGAAATTGGATATATAAGTCATTACAATATTAAAAGACATTTTAACTCTCAACATGCTGCAATTTATGGCCCGGACAAATTATCAGGTGTTTCTCGTGAAAAGGCTATAGAGGAATTTCAGTCAAGAGTGAATTTCGAAAATATTCCATCATCATCTTCAGGCATTAGTAGAAAAAGTTTGGTTCGTGTTAGATACAAAATCAGCAAACACATTGCGTCTGCTTCAAAACCATTCACGGATGGAGAATTTGTTAAAAGCTGTCTTACTACTGCTGCAGAAGAAATATGTCCGGAACTTGTTAATGCGTTTCATTGTATAAGTCTGTCTCGTAATACTGTTGCGGAACGTATATCAGAAATGGGAGATAACTTGGAGGAACAACTAATAGAAACAATGAACACATTTACTTGTTATTCATTAGCTCTTGATGAGAGTACGGACCGCAAAGACACGGCACAACTGGCTATATTCATTAGGGGCGTCGATTTAGATTGCAATGTTTTTGAAGATCTTCTCGATGTTGTTTCGTTAAAAGATCGGACTCTAGGACAATATATTTTTGATGGTATAATAAAAACTATTGCTAAATTTAAACTTCCATGGAACAAATTAGTTTGCATAGCAACAGATGGCGCACCTTGTATGACGGGACAAGAAACAGGACTTGTAGGAAGAGTACGAAGATTTCTGACTCAAGAAGAACTCGATGCAGACAAAGTTAAATTCATTCATTGTCTTATACATCGTGCAAATCTTTGTGCTCAGTCTGTTACTGTAAAGAATGTTATGACGGCCGTTGTAAGAATAGTCAATATTGTTCCCTCACATGCTTTACGTCATCGACAGTTCCAGCAATTTCGTGAAGATGTGAACTCTGATTTTTCAGACGTTTCGTAATACTGTCAAGTAAGGTGGCTTAGTCTTGGTAATATGCTGACTAGGTTCTTTAATCTTCGAATTGAAATAAAAATATTCTTAGAAACTCACAATTTACAAACTCCAGAACTCTATAGTGAAGACTGGATTTGTGATTTGGCGTTCTTGGCGGATTTGACTTCCTATCTCAATTCCCTTAATTTGAAATTACAAGGTAAGGACAGATTCATAATCAACATGTTTGACGACTTGAAAGCATTTATGCAGAAGCTTGAATTGTGGATAACACAAGTTGATAATGGGGATGTGTATCACTTTCCGTGTTTGCAAAGTGTATTCAATGATGGCTCTAAGCATTTGATACCAAACTACAAAGCATTGTTAGAGGATCTACTCAAGGAATTCAAGAACAGATTTGGAGAAGTTAACAATATGGATCCCGAATGGAGACTCTTCAACAACCCTTTCAATATCCATCCTCGTGATTTCTCACATGATTTGCAATTAGAATTAATTGACTTGCAAAACAACACACCATTGCGCAATTCAGGAAATTTAGGTGTCAAATTGTATATTTCATTACCTGAAACTAAATTCCCCAATCTTCGTCAATCTGCGCGTCGTTTGATGGCAATGTTTGCGTCGACATACATTTGTGAACAGTTTTTCTCTAAATTGAATAACAATAAAACGCTCAGACATACTAATATTACTGACAGACATTTAGTGTCAGTGTTACGCCTGTGTTCTTCGGAGATGGAACCTGAAATTGACAAATTTGTGGGCAAGAAACATTGCCAAGCACCCAAAAGACAGTAAACAACAAACAATAAAAAAGGATGAGTGACTAATTCAACAGTGTATTTCCATTTGTAAATTGTACAAACATGAAGCATGGTACCAGCCGCCACTGTTTGTTGTTGTTTGGCACCAGCTCACCCCTACTCTTCTAGCTGCGTATACAACACAGGTGAGACCGGTAGCAAGAGTCCACGCGTCACAAGTTCACAGTTTGGGAGTGCTGTTTGACATCCCTGGTTTACACAAATCTATATTTCCAACTGACAGTCTGTTTCATATGTTATCGTCTGTTGTATACACAAATAGGCTGTGTCTTGAATCACCACTCAAACTTGTACTGGACCCTGATAAGGAAAGGGAAATGGTCTAACAAACTGCCTATTTAGTATAATCCAGTCGACAACATATGGAATCATCACCAAGACTAGAAGAGTGCTATGCCCAAGCCACTGAAGATGTTCAATGCCGCTTCAGACAAAATGTCTGGAGGGAGTTTTTCCACTAAACTACGGCCCATAAGCCAAGATTATCATTTTCTACTTAAAGACGAAGTCTTACTACATAAAAATGTACTCATTAAGGCACACAATCTATGTCAAATACCTTTTTTGTGAAGTTAACCATTTCGGAGATATTCCTTACTATTGGTTTGAATTTCTAAATGCTTAAAAACATTCCTCAAAAGAAGTCATGATTCACTTATTTATCACGCTCCTGCAAAGAGCATGGAGTTTAGAAGTTATCACTAGAGATGAGAATTTCATTTACTATAAAACCCCAAAATATGCATGCACTATCATATACATTATGAAACATGCATGGTCAAAAGAAATGTGTTAAAATATTAACTTCCATTTTTGTTTAAGTTGTAGTAATACGTGAAGCAGATGCGACATGCTGATCAAATTAAACTGTTTAGTACATATTATCTGAAATTATAATAGACCTTGAATTATCTAGATATGATTAAAAACAGACATATTTGTTTCAAAGAACCTTTATAATGTTCTACATAGAACAGGAAGTACTCAGAAATGGAATGGAAGTGCTTACTTCCTTACTGCAACAATTGTAGCATAAGACACCGCCACTGATGTAATAAAATCCTTTCCTTTGATTCACTCTGCAAAGAACTATTGTATGCATATTATAGCCACATGAACACATGCAAACAGAATTTATAAACCTTCAAAGGTTCATACACCGCAAAGATAGTTTAGTGAATGATTCCAATTTTAAAAGAATCTACGATGGGGTGTCAAAAAATAACTGGGATTATTTTTTTTGCATTTTAAAGCACCTGCACATAAGATGGGTGTTGGTAGTACCGGAGAGGTCTGACCTTGAGTGACGAAATGCACACACGTCATTGGCTTGGAGGTGCTCCGTTGGAGGGTAGCAGGAGAAGTGTGAGGCCGTGTTTACTGTACCCAACATGGATCTCAAGTTGCAGCAGCGCACATCAATTAGATTTTGCGTTCTTCTTGGCAAAACTGCATCACAAACATTGGAAATGTTTAGGACATGATTGTCTGGCAAAACATTTAAACAGAATTGGGATATATTCTTCACCACTCTGTCCTCTATGTGATCTGCAAGAGGAAATGGATCGAGACCACCTTCAAATATGCCCGGCCACTTCTAATGCCCCATCCATCAGTGAAAAATATTGGAGAGCAAGAGGATTAATGACTTCATTGTCAGAAATCCAGCATTAGCTAACAACAACAACATTGGAAATGTTGCAACAAGCTTACAAAGAGCAAGCAATGGGGAAAACTCACGTGTTTGAATGGTATAAACAATTTCGGGAGGGTAAAAATGACCTTGAGGATACTCTAAGTCCCAGAGGACCGTCAACTTAGAAAAGACATCAACATCAACACAACTTATGTCATGTTGCAGGAAGGCCAGTGTTTATCGCTGACAGAGATTGCCGAGATTATGAATATATCCTACGGATCAGATAATGACATTGTACAAAATGTTCTGGGGCATAGAAAAGTTGCAGCAAAGTGGGTACCTCGTGTGATCAGTGGCGAACAGAAGGCTCACCGTGTGATGGCATGTCAACAATGGAAGGGAAGGCTTCAGCAAGAACCAGATTTTTTGGACAAAGTCATCACAATGAATCCTGGTTTCATCATTTTGACCCAGAGGCAAAGCAGGAAAGTGCCCAATGGAAGCATCCTTCAAGTCCAAGACCCAAAAAGGCAAAAGTTCAACCAAGTACAGGAAAAGTGATGCATCTTGTCTTTTTTGATAAGCAAGGCATTGTTTACAATCATGTGGTAACATGCTGTTACTGCAAATTACTATTGTGAGGTACTGAAGGGACCATTAAGGAGGAAAATTGCAACAAAGCGACCAAATCTTGCTCAAACGGGATGGATCCTTCATCAGGATAATACCCCCGCTCATCGTGCCATCAAGACTCAGGAAACAATCACTGAAGCATGAGGTGATGTCACATCCACCTTACTCACCGGACCTATATCCTGCAGTATAAAAAGAGCTTCCGGGTCATCATTTTCAAAGTGATTGACAGCTAAACAATAAAATTTTGGGTGTACTCAACAGATAATCAAAAAGGGGCTTCAGGGAGTGCTTTGAACATTGGAGTGAACACTGGAATCGTTGTATTACGTCCGAGGGAGAATACTTTGAAGGTGTGTCATCAAGACTCAGGAAACAATCACTGAAGCATGAGGTGATGTCACATCCACCTTACTCACCGGACCTATATCCTGCATCATTTTCAAAGTGATTGACAGCTGAACAATAAAATTTTGGGTGTACTCAACAGATAATCAAAAAGGGGCTTCAGGGAGTGCTTTGAACATTGGAGTGAACACTGAAATCGTTGTATTACGTCCGAGGGAGAATACTTTGAAGGTGTCTAATGGAATTTGAATAAAGGTGAGCAGCATTTTCCAGTAAAAAAAAAATTCCGGTTATTTTTTTACACCCCCCATGCTATTTACTAGTACTGGAAAGGGAGACAGCGCTTTAGTTGAACTTGTCCAAAGGATGACTGTAGTATTAAGTGTCAGTTTTTCTATTCAGTCTTATACCTAAACAGCTTTGTATTCCATAACAGCCTACCTTCAGAAAATGGTGTGGTTTTGACCTAAATTATTTGAGGCAGTTTCCTTGAACCCCACATTTCCTGTCCATTATTCTCAAAATATTCAACATAATAAATTAATTTAATTTAGTCTAATTAATCTCATTAATTTAATATAATTAAATTAATCTAAAATTCAAATCTCAGGGGCTAAAGAGTAAAAAAACTAAAGTAGAAAAAGTATTAGTCTAAAGTACAAAAACTAACATAAGAGTATAAGACAAGGATGCAGTATGTTTACACTACTTTTTAACCTATATACTGATAAAATTGCAAGACATTGGATTACTAGTATACCCTTTTATTAAAATAATTTTAGGAAAAAAGACTACACATTAACTTTAATGTTGCAGATGACCAGATTATTATATCTAATTTAGAGGAAAATCTTCAAAAGTCAACTAATCCTCTGAATAAAATAGCAAAAGAATATAAAATGAAATCTCCTTAAGTGACCACCTCCATGGTGCAGTGGTAGCCTGCCTGCCTCTGGTGCAGACCCGGGGATTTTTCCCAACACTGGGAGGTCTGGCATGGGGTGCACTCAGCCTTATTAGGACCCTGAGGGGCCAATTGAAGAGCTACTTGATTAAAAAGTAGCGGCCCCTGGTTAAGAAGACTGCAAAACAAGACAGGAGGGACCGGCCGCTGACCATGTCCAACTCCAGCAAATGCACACCACTCATGACGCCTGTGGTGGGCAAAGGTGGGGGATGCAGTGGTCAAGTGGTAGGCCTTGGCCCACATGGGCTGTTGCACCATGGGGAAAAATCTTCCTAAGTAAAACAAAAGTGATGGTTCCAAAGGAAAAGAAAGTATAAGATCAAATATTGTTACAGAAGATAAGATTGTGGAACAGGTAGCCAAATTTGAGTACTTAGGATATAATACCTCATATAAAAACAAATTGATCAATTTGAAAAAGTGTTTAACTATTTTCAGGGCACTATAAAAAGATGTTTGAAAAACAAAGCAAGAAAGGATATAATATTAACATTTTATAAAATAATGTCAGTGTCGAAATTACTGTATGGGAGTGACGCATGGATTATGACAGAAAAACAAAAGGAGACACAAGTAAACAAAATGACGTTTTTAAGAGTGATGATGATAGTCAGCGCTACCTCCTTAACACCTTCTTCCATTCTATTCGGTCCTCTGCTTTTCTTCTCTAGCCTTTCACCCCCAACTTTCTCAAGTCATCTTCCACATCATCTACCGATCTTTTCCTGGGTCTTCCTCTTCTCCTTTCATCAAGCTTTCCTATGAATATCTTCTTAACGACACTAGTTTCCAGCATTCTCTGCACATGGCCAATCCACCTTATTCTTCCTTATTTAATTTTAACTACTATATCTGGTTGTCCAAATAGGCACTGCAACTCCACGTTAGTCCACATTCCCCATCCGTCCAAGTCCCTTATTGCTCCAAATATCTTTCTCAAAATCTTCCTTTTGCACTGTAATAACCACCGTTCTTCTCTGGTTGTCAAAACCCAACTTTCTGATCCATACATTATTATTGGTCTCAGTATAGTTTTATATATTTTAATTATAGTATTCCTACTAACGTTCCTTGATTTAAATATATTCTGCAAGGCATAAAAACATGTTACCATTTTATCTTCCTTTCAAGGATAGAATAAATTTCGGTATTCACAGAAAACCAATGCAGATGGAAAACTACATAAAAGCTAATAGTTACAATCCAAGAAGTCACAAACAAGCAATCTTCAATAGTTTAACACATAGATTGGTGAACATCCCTCTTCCAGCAGAAGAATACAAAACAGAATATTACAAAATAATTGAAATAGCACAAAAAAATGGCTTCCCCAAAGAATTAGTAGATAAAAAAGTAAAACGAGCAGAAAAGAAAAAATTATTAAAAGAAACTACAACTCTCACAGCAGCAGAAACAAAACTGACATTCAAAAAATTCACATATCATCCATGGGCCTTTGATAAATTTAAAAAAGTGTTCAAGGAATACAACATTCAGCTAGCACCAGTAAACCATTACTCCATAATGGAGTACATCAAACATCAAGATGCTATTCCACCTAACAAAAAATCCGGCATATACCAAATTGAATGCAGTGATTGTAATGAAGTATACATAGGAAAAACCAAAAGAAATTTAGAAATTAGATCCAAGGAACACGTTAGGAACATCAAGAGTAAACAATTAGAAAAATCAGCAGTTGCCTTTCACTTTGGACAAAAAATCATGATATAAAGCCAGAACTGAAACTTCTCAAACACATAACCAGAAAACAAGAACTGTCCACATGGGAACAAATCTTCATTTTACAAAATAGAAACCGAGTATTTAATTTCGACACTCCCCGGAAAGATATTTTCAGCAAGTTCCTTGGACCGTTACCAGAAGAAACATCAGAAGCAGCATCACCATCCGCACCATGAAATACCATGGAAACCCAGTTATTGTCCGGTTGATAATGGAGGAAAGTTAACCTCCAAAACGCATTCCGGAAAATTATCTGTTGTTTTATTATCTACTATTACTATACGAGGGTTGTCCATAAAATAAGGTTCCCAATTTTTTTCCACATTGCTGCAAGCAGCAAAACACACTGAAGGCAGAAGCCAGGAATACACGCACATATTGCAACATGGGTGAGTACACACCTCTTGTGTTGCTACACACTAGTGAAATCAAGGAATCAACACAACTAACTTCTGCTCACACACATTTATCACATCCATTTACAGAACTTCGTTTTCTGGGTTACCACAAAAGGTTGCTAAAATGTATTATAATCTACTGCAGAGGGCAGCATAATCTATAGTTTTAACACAACACCAACAGATGGCACAAGTCTTTATTACCCAACATCTGGTCACACGATACTCACAGGGTGTATTTGTAACTTGATTAGATGTGATAAGCCAAGCCCTCTTAATGGCCCCTTATGAGCCATGCAAGTGATGTGGCTGTCAAGTGGCAGGTTAGTTCCCCTAACTGAAATAGACTGATCCACATTGATGATCAACAAGTGCCTGCAGGGAAATGTAGTGAAGTCACACAGGCTGTGCACCCGCCGGCCAAGTTCAGTAGTAAACACAGTGTAGATAATCATCCAACCTATATGGGGAAGTGATGTGACCAGCATCACAGATCCCCCATGTACTTAAAGGTCCTAATGAAAGTTAAACCTATACCAATTGAAGAACTTCCAAACTCAGACAATTCTTCAAGAATTCACAATGGCTAAAATTACAATGGCCAATGCCAATTCATTCCGAAACAACCTCTTTGCGATGGCAAACATGGGAGGACTTAGTACTAGCAATAAAGATTGGTTCAATTTCCTAGAGTTTGTTACCCCCAAGTGCACACTATTTTTCATGCCAGTACAATATAATGGCTTTGCAGAGATAAGGTCAAAAATCACAGATTAACTGTAGAAAGAAAATACTCTACAACATTTCTACCTTCACAACAGCCTTGTTTCATGGTACGCTCATGTCACCAACAAGCCATGCATACTCAGGCAATACCACAGAGATAAACCTGAAGGCACTGAATAAAGGATGGAAAGAGTACAGGGACTTCGCAAACAGCTAAGGAAGTCTGTACAGACAACAAAAAAGCCTAACTTCTCCTGTTAAACAGGCATGGCAACCCAATATGGACAAAACAGTTCTGCTATAAAAATACAATACTGAGACAAGATGCAATAACTAACAAATTATCGTGGACAGCAAAGCCACATCCAACTCTTCCATCATCCTTGGAGCAATAATTCATATAAGTAAATGTGCTGTTAGATGGTATATGTTATTTTTATGCTGACCAACTTTATGATGGTATTACACACACACAAAGTTGTGTACGGGCAATGTTTGAGGGGAAAAATCAAGACTGCATGTGTTTAAAACCATCATAAAGTTGGTTGGCATAAAAATAACATTTACCATCTAAAGGTTATTTAATGAAACCCATTACCTAACGTACTTACGTCGCCCTCGAGGTACTAATCTCTGATGTGAGACTCCCTACTGGTCTACCAGGGAAATATGAATCGGTTCAGTGGCTAGAGCAGCCACGCATGAAGCGGAAGATCCATGGTTCAAATCCCAGCTATTGCATTGAATTTTTCAGTCCTGATTCTATCTCTCAAATGTACTGTTGTTAAATGTTATCTGAGCCCCACAGAAACAATTACAATTAGCACATGCAGTTTACAATATGGATGTCTCCAAGATGGATATTAATCTGTACCCAATTAATTTTTTGCAACTTTAACCATTACTCCCTATTCTTCGAATTTTCCAGTGTTTTAAATACTGGGCATATTTTTAAATTAAGTACATGCTCATGTGCATCCATTGCACTGTTGTTTAGCTCATTGCTGAGATCCACCAACTTCAGCACTGAACGTAACGCTTAACCATCAGTTTCATCATCCCTGAGAGACGGATAGATAGTCCCACCATCTAACTAAATTGTAAACAACTAGCAGCTCACTGAAAATGAAAGCTACAGCTTGCATCATTTGAGTGACTAAATTAACACGTGACTCACGTGGAAACAGGAGATAAGCAGCATACAATGTCACCATAAATAAAGATTTCAGTTGTAGAATGTAGGCCATATTGCATGAATCAATTCAGTGGAAAATACATTCACTGCAATTCCATCGGTGGAATCCATCGCCCATCGTTCTATTGAATTAAAAAACTCACACAATGCATTTTATTATGTTTCTGATCAGTCTAATAAAAGGGGCTTGCATGTATTAACCCCATTTTGTATAATAATTTGCAGAACAGTTACGAAAATAAAGATGGTGCATATCAGATCGCTTTTCAGAACATTTACATATGCATCCCTCTTTTCAGTCAACTTCTTATCTTTTCTATTACCTTCCCATTCCCTTCTCAACTATTCCTTCTCTTACTACAGCTAAAAAAATAAAACTCAGCAAATGCAAAGTAAGTCCTTTTTATGAGATTATGTACCTAAGCTATGGCAATCTGTTTGTGTTTGATGTGATGCAATTTGTGATTTTTTTAATTTTAACTATCTTAAAGCAGGAACTTTAAAAGCTCCTCTCCAGTGCTAAAAGCCATCAGTGATGAGAAAAATCTTTTTTAGTTTATTCTTGCTCATTTGGAATGGAAATTTTAATTTAATATATCAGTTTGACTGATATACACATAAACACGGCTCCGGTTAACTTCTTTCCTTAAAATGCTTTATTTTAGCTCAAATAAACTTGATTATCTCATCTTTTAATTGAAGAATATTCTTATATAGGTCTAGTAAAGTTTCTGTAGGATTGTCACTTCAGAATTCATTAATAGTGAACATTTGTATTATTTCAATTTTTTTTTTATTCAAATTACTCTCAAGATATACACTTTAATTCCAATTGCTGGGACCACCCCACTCAGAGGGAGGGGCTGTACCAGCAGGTGCAGCTGTTGCACCCCACTCATCAGCAACCTGCAACATGAAAATAAATATGTTAATAGAGTTCACAAGTTTTGGCAGGAAGTACCTTGATCAGCAGCTCTAGACTTGTAATTTTAGTCGAGAGTATGTGATAAATGCTCAACTGCTTGAGATACAATTTATGAGACTGTGCAGAAGAATAAGTAACTATTCTCCCAAAAATGAATGTAGAGGTTTGGAGATGAGGGTGCAACTTTAATACAAAAAAACACATAAAAATATTAACAAAATGTTGGTGTAAGTGTAGTGTCAAAACTGACTTGCAAAATATTTGTATATATACCTGCTACTCTGTTATTATTAGCTTCTATGATATTTATACCAGGTGGAAGGGAACTTTCATTCTAATATGTGCTTCATAGGAGACTTACAAACAAAAAAAGTTGAATGGCGCTTTGTTCTTTGATCATCTGATTTCAAAAAAAATGAATTTTGTTCCAAATTGGATGCATAATTCCACAAGAATTTGTGAAGGTAAGAGATTTACTGTAAGATGTGTAGAGTAACGTATCTATGACATAGTTTTGGCAGTAATTATGGGAAATCACACAGGGTTTCAAAATAATTAATCATTTAAAAGAATTAAAGGAATATTCCAAGCAGCTTTTTCAGAACTGACAATGTTGCATTGAGGTTGGTCAGGGATCTGAACTTGCTTCTGGATGTAAACACATTGGTCGCTTGCAAGCACGATGCAGGATAGTGTAATGTTTTGGGAGATGAGTGAGACTGGCATTCTGATTGGCCTACACTCGCACAGTAAAACCAGAAGTACATGGGATAGTATTTGTCTACACTCATGAGACATGCTACTGCAGTGTTTATGTACTGAACTAGTATAATGGACACCCACACAACCTCCAGCACTGCTAGCTTGTCAATTGTTTTCGACAAAACTAAAATATCTCCACAGGAAATGGTCAGAAACAAAAACATGTTCCAAATACAGAGATCTATCACTGATTTAAATGCAATGACTTACCTTTCATCCGTTATATAAGCCTTAATATCTTTATACATTTCTACACAACTCAGAAGTATATTTATCCTTTTCAGACAAAAGTGTCATTTATTACCCAACAACCATTAACCATTTTAGCCAAGAAACTACAGGCATTGCATTAAAAAATCTTTATGTCCTTAATTATCTTATATTCCATTCATGCCTTCAGAGATATATCTACTACATAAGTTAACCAGGAATCTACAATTAATTTGTAAAGGGACTGAGTCAATGTGTAGTAATTGAAATGTACGTTACCTGTGTTGACCATTCTTCTGATGCACCATAAGTAGCTACAGGTGCTGCAGGAGTGCCAGTACCAGGAGCTACAGGCATATCTTCCGCCCAGCTACGTACTGCAGGCTCTCCCATTACCTCATTGCCCCAAACTTCCGCTGGCTGTGTGGTAAATTCACTAGTATCTGTCTTCAGAGGTGCTGCTACCACCTCCTTAGTTGCTTGCTCTTCTTTCTCAGCCTACCAACAAAAGTAATTCCCCAATCAATGAAAAAACTGAAGCTATTACAATCCTGATTATTAGGCACGCACTTAAAATTGTTCACGACAATATGAAATACCTTGTCATTGATTCTGATACATATGGTATGTTAAAAAATTATCACAGGGAATTATAGCACAACATTTATACTTAAATTAACGTAACTTGGGTATTCTGACAGTTCCCTCAACATGCGTTACGCATTAGTGGTAGGGGAGTAGCACAGCAGTCTGTTGTGACCAGGTTTGACCTTGAAGTAGCCAATAGACTTTGTGACAGGATTGTGTGGCTACAAAGTCTATTGGTACTTCAAGGTCAACCCTGGTTGTCATGATAACGGCATAACACACACCGAGGGAACTGTCAGAATACCCAAGTTATGTTAATTCAAGCATAATTCCTGTCACTTGCTGAACCCTAATTTAATTTATTTGGTGAAGTATTGCTAAAGAATTTAAGAGAACTTAATACTATTATTTCAATAACAAAAAACTGCTTCCATATGTCCCTGAAAATCAGACGAGTACGTTTATATTTAGATGAAAATAATTCCTTGTATCCTGAATCTGTGTTGTCTAGATGGGGAAGTTGATTCAAAGCAGCAAAATATGTACACACAAATTAGATATTCTCTGAAGATTTTAACAGTTCTGCTCCTACATCAAATTGCTTGAAAGTGGAAATTTTAGGACTTTCTAGTTAGTAAAATCCTTGGCAACATTTATTTTTGAAAACTGAGAAATTAATGTTTATGTGGTTTTGCAGTTACGAGTAAATATCTGTATTCATATGTGCTGATTTTAAATATCAATGAACTGAAGAGTAGGATGGAAATCAGCTGGTCACATTGGGAAATTAGTTGACAAGATTATTGAAGAGTTTCATGAGTCATTGCGAAAATATTCAGGGAGTTGCTGAAAGTTTAATGTTTGCTCCTTTTCTTTACGGCCAAAAATATTGTATCCATAAATTTTAGGTTGCCATAGAGTTAAATTTGGTATAATGAGAGAGAGCAGAAATATTTTCTATAGAATAGCTGTACATGTATTTCTGTTGCTGAAAAATGTTCTTTGCTACTTAATAATGGAAATGAACTGCTCATTTGTCTTACTTTCTTGTATTTTGGAGTCATTTTCTTCATATATTGATGTCTATACACAATACTGAAACTGTTGCCACAGAGTAGGTATAGAAATCCATCATATTCCTCCTGAAATAAATATTTATGATCCAAATGCCAATAAACGCTTGATAGTGGAAACTTTCAAATGTAATACAAACCTCCTCTGGATCCCTGAAGAAGAACAGATCTACCACAACATCCCACTTTCCATCACGGGGAATTGAACCACGGAAACGCAGCACTTCACGTGCCAAAAGCCACCACATTAGACCAATAGAATGAGGAGCCTGCAAAGAAAATGTTTAATACAATAAAACATGTTTTCTTACTGCAAGAAATACCAACAAACTAACGATTTATTAAATGCTGTGAAAGCTTAACTATATAAAATAATGCTTTTCCTCTTTCTCAGTCATAATCACACTTCACTAAATCATGTGATGAAACAATTTCATTTCATGCTATACAAATAGCATTCCATATCACAGGCTTTGTTAGACGTAATTATAAACAGTGAATTTGGAGTAAAGTTTCTTTCGGACTTATAGGCCATGGTCTGTGAGTACGAATTGCTCCTTAACATTTTGCTTATATAATATAAGCGGTGCAGATTCTACCTTTCGCTCATCGTTGGGTCCTCTGATGATGCTCAACACATTTGAGTGAAACGTCAGCAGCAATTCCTACTCATCCGCTACAGCCTACAAGCCTGCTAGAAATTTTACAACAAATGGACACCAGCTGTGAAAGCTTAAGCACATAAATAAGCAGTGAAACTTTTAACAATAATTAAATTTGTGGGAATTGGTAACACTTCAGTTTCACATACTAAATTTTCACTCAAAAAATATTTTGAAGATGTGTCACCATCAGTTGTACGTCCACAAAGCTTTTGGAAGGTTGAGAAAAACTATTTATTCAAGAATTTCACAAAATGAAAAAGACACCATCAATTGTACAATGTACCTATTATTTTATCACCAACTGTACAAAACTACAAACTTATACTTATCCCTAAACATTTAGCAGTTCATATGAAAGGATTGTTGTCACAAATACTGCATTACTGTGGCCAGGTTTTGATAATTAAAACAAAGGACAGTTAAATCAAAGAAAAATAAACATTTCACTCTGTTAAGCTTAAACTTTCGTGTATTTAATAGTAATGAATTGTACAGAATTATCCATCTGCATACTTGTTGAAAAGCAATTAAAGAGTACTATTCAAATCCATAAAATAAGTCACCTCCAGCTAAACCAGAAGTAGCAAAAAATTGGTAATATAATTTTTGAATTCCCTGTGTATAGCAATTTCTGTACAGCAAGTTTCACATTAGTCACATGATTCAAAAGTTGTTCAAGTGTTGCACGACCTTCAACTAACCCTGTATATTACTTCAATTCAATCTGTGCACAAGGTCTGTTCAAACATCAATAAAACTAGATTTGTTGATGGTAGGTGAATTCAAGCATTTAGTGTACACTGAGCTATTCTGCTTGTTAATACCTAAAAATGCCATAAAGGATAAAACCCTTTTTGTGTAGAAAATTGCCGTAAATCATTTTAATGCATACAGCAAAAGGGGATAAAACTTTAAAAATTTATAACCTAGATGTATTTTTTCAGAATGTTGTACATTGATAAATAGGAAGTACAGTTAGCAATATACTAATCAATCGACTTAACATTATAAAAATTAATTTATACTGGCAGGCTAATGAAAAACTGATGGCTCAAAATCCTGCACATTAGATCAACTCATAAAAATGCAAAAAGATTATACTTATGTTTTTAATTATATAAACATCTTTTTCTGCAAGTCTGAATGGGCTGATTATGTACTCCCAGCATAGTACCATGCCATCAATTTGAATGGGCCCACTCCTTGCAGCACCTTGGAGGCAGCACACAGTGCCCGTCTGCCAACACTCCATTCCTTGTGCAGCCGACAATAGAACTATTTCATGCCACGTGAAGCACATGCGAGACCCTATGGATCAGCATACAAGGCCACAAAAATGCTAAAATTGTGCCCATAGAAAACAGAAGTGCAAGCCTTAAAGGACAGGGATCCCCAGACTAGAATAAGATTTTGTGCCTTGTCGGTAAACCACAAGTAGTGTTATTCAGTGACGAGGCATGGTTTCATATCTATGGACATGTTAACACACAAAATAATCATTACTGGGCAACAGAAAATCTGAGCCTCATACCCTAAATGCACTACATGATCCTACGGTCAGCATATGGTGTGCCATGAGAGCAACAAGAATCATTGGCCCTTTTCTTTCACAACACCATTAATGCAGAACAATATAAAGCCGCAATTCTGGAAGAGTTTTGCACTCAACTGACTGATGAACAAACACATGTGTTTCAACCAGATTTAACAACCTGCGATTATTATTTGTGGGACAGTTTAAAACACAGGGTATATAAAGGAAATTCCTGCGCTTTAGATAAATTTCAACATAACATTGGGAAGAAATACAGATCTCACAAGAAGAGTCAAAACATGGAATGAAAACCTGTAAGACAATGTAGTGCCTGTCTCCCAGCACAATGAGAAAATTTTCAACATCATCTTTGAAAAGGGTAAGCAATGTAAACACACATTAAATGCTTGTAATAATGAATAATGTTACTAAGTTAGCCTGTGTTCTACTGCTCGCCGCACAGAGGGGAGTATTTGTGGACGGGCGCTGTGTGCCCCGCCACCACGGTGCATAAACACATGGGTCCCTTCAAACTGATGGCACAGTATAAACTTATTCTGCCACAATACTTTCAACTGACACTATGACTCAAAACCATATACTTACCTTGTTGTTACATGGGATAGCAATATCAACAAATCGCAGGGGTGAATCAGTATTGCAGAAAGCAATCACAGGAATGTTGACATATGATGCTTCTGTGATTGGCTGATGATCCTGGGCAGGATCTGTCACAATGAGAAGCCTTGGCTCTCTGAATGCAGCTTGAATCTGATTCGTGAAAGCTCCAGGTGTAAAACGGCCAGCAATTGGTGTGGCACCAGTATGTGCTGCAAACTTCAGGACTGCACGCTGGCCATAGTTACGTGATGAGATGACGAAAACCTCTGAAGGATGTTCAATGGCCACCACAGCACGAGCAGCAAGCAGCAGTTTCTCCCATGTACGACGGAGGTTTATTATGTGTGTACCTGAACAAGAGGCACATTAAGAAACTGATTATTTCTTCCTTCTATTGACTAAGTTCAAATTTCAAATTTTACCAATGAAAAAATTGAATTTAGAACTAATGGCTTCATTTTATGTAGTTCTTTGAAATTGCTTAAAGTATAAAATTACACTACTTAATAGGGATTACAATAACTATTGAGGTTAGTTCACAACTACTGGTAACGATAACAATAACCAGAACAAGAAAGTTGAAATACATAAATTCAAACGGGAATGTTCACCACCAATGGGAAGCTTTCCCAGGCTGAGGGAACGGGAAAGAAATCTTGGCCAAGTTTTAACTTTCTGTTCCCATTGCCAGGCATGGTTTAAGATTTATATTGTATGACGATTTTTGCTGTAGAAATTATTCAAGGCATCCGTGCCATGAAACAGCTGCTAGAGCTCTCCCTAGTCACAAGCTAGGAAAAATATTGGTCAGTTAGAAACAAATTCCCAATGTCCAATATTGACCTCCACTTTCTATCAATAAGGCTGATTGATAGTGCATCTAGCCATTCTTGTTGCCGGTCTGTTGTGAACAAAAATATTGAGCGCTGCCTTGCTTCCCATTGCTGGGGATGAACCAGTCTTTACTGACTACAATGTAAAATTGCAATAAAAATTTAGTTTTGATGCTAAACTTCCTGTGTATTTTATGTATTTAGAGAGGTAATCATTATTTATTTATGCCAACAAACTTACTGTTGGTGTTTTTAAACACACAAGCCGTGTGTGGGCAATGTTAGAGAGGTAGAACCAGGAGAAATACGAACTGGTTTGAGAATTCAATGCCATTCTGGCAGGTTGTCACAGTACCTCAATGGTTAGAGTACCTGCCTGGTAAGCGGAAGGTCTGTGGTTCAAATCCCAGCTGTGGCATTCAATTTTTAAGTTCCAGTTCTACCTCTCAGAGAGGTAATCATCTAATGACAATTCCCAAGAATTTGAAGTGGCTAAACTGAATTACTAAAGATAGTCTTGAAGGTTTCTGAAGAAAAGCACATTGCCCAGGCCACTTTTCAGACCTGAGAAAGGCTTTCCATTGTGTAAAACAAACCATCTTCTTACAGGAATTAACTATATACAGCATTAGAAACCTGTCATAACTGAGAACTATGGAAGGGTTCGGTCCTACTACCATTATTGCTTTTGATGATAAAAAACCTGCCATCCCACATAAATACTCACTCCATCCTGTTTGCAGATATTACTTTCCTCAACTCTAGCACACACTAATTTATAGATGTTACAGATAATGCCTTATCTCAGACCTCATCATGGTTCAGTGCAAGTGGTTTTTTATTAAATTAAGATAAAATGCAAAAAAATACGCTTAAGCTTGAGGAATACTCCAGTTGAAAACCATGTGAAACTATTGAATTCTTAGGCATTTTTATTGACAGCAAACTGTCCTGGGAAGCACACATCAAGAATATGACTGGTAAACTATCTAGAGTTATATATTTGACAAGGAGCCTTAAACAATATGTTTGATGACTAAAAATCTGACCTATTGCACTCACATGATTTTCTCTACTCTTGTACTAACCATTCTTACAAACTCTTATTCCTATATCTTCTTTGCATTAGTTAAGATAAACATTTGTACAAATTCGAATGTGGTACATGCATCTCACGAGCTCTTATGTACAGAACTTCTGTTGGTACATGCACTATGCTTGGCAACAGCGCTCCACTTGAGCATTGGCCAGCGTTCACTTAACTTTTGCGAGCAGTATAGTCAAATGTTTTAAAGCTTTGAGATTCTGTTGTCTTTGCACACTTAACATATAAAAAAATGAACAATGATGATCCATTTCACAAAAGTTATGTTTTCTGAAACTCGCACACATAACAAGGAATATCTCCAAAATGGTTCACCTTACAAGAAAATTTATTTAGACATAAATTGTGTATTTTAGCAAGATCTACATTTTTTGTATAGTATGATTTGGTCTACCTCTAACGGTTTACCAATTATGCAAAAGTCGTCCAGAGTAAATACGACTACAGGGGCTATAGCCAGAAAATTCAAAACATACATTTCATTTGTCATAAAAATATCTCAAACACATGACATTTTAATCAAAATCGTTAGAGCCATTTTCAAGAATATCAAAATTTTCGAAAAATGTTCCACGTAAAGGGTAGTTTAGGATGGGGCTCTTTTCTTCAAAATCTTCGTTTTAATGTGCCTCCAATTAAAGGTTCTAAAGGTCTTCATGCATAATGAATAGGAGACAAGGATTTTATTAGATCAGATGGGGATGTTGCAGTAAGGAGGTAGGCATTATTATTTTGTTTTTGAATATTTTCTTGGTAGTAGTTCTTTGTGAAACAATATGAAACAACTTTAAAATAATTAAATTGTACTACTCATTTTTATACATTTTCTGGGTAGCAGTAAGGTCTATTTTAATTTCAGATAAACTGCACTAAAAACTTCAAATCGACATGCATCTGTTTTGAATGGAAAAAAGGATAAAACCTGCCACACAAAAAATCCAATCATTTATTACTGCTCCTGCAGGTAAACCACCACAAAATAATTACATGGATTTGTGTGATGCTTTTGTAGGAGGAAATATACTACTTGAGAAACTCAGAAACCCAAGTCTTAAGGAGTTTCTGAAGAAATATACTTCAAACGATGTCCCTGATCCCTCAAAATACGTTTTCAAAAATCATATAATCAGATAGGCCTTACATAATGCATTTACTTCATACTTTTAATTTTCTGTAAAAAATAAATACAACTCTGTTTTGATACAAGTAAAAATACTGTTTTTTTTTTTTAATAAGCAGGTAATGGATAATATTCACAAAGACTTGGGATCTTCAAATATATGGACATCTGTAGATGAAACAACCGATCGTACTGCCTGCAGTGCCATATGTAGTAAAAGCGGGCATTAAAACACACACAAAAAAAAAAAAAAAAAAAAAAAAAAACCAGAACAATCGTATGGGGCGGTATGTTGCTAATCTGACTAGGAAAATTAACTGTGGAAAGGTCTGGTCAACCACATCTAGTGAGCTGTAAAGATCTGCAAAAAACAAATAACTCCACAATTGCAACTTTCTTAGGTGATTGCATCTCAGTCAATAGTTATATTATGAATTTATTCTCATTTAAAATACTTCATTTTTACGAAAACCTTTCTCATAATATGCTTATGATACTTGAGGTATTCTTTGGCCAAATACAGGGCTTTCGAATAGCTTCTTCACCACTGCACGGCATTTTGCCTGTGCAGGTTTGTCGCTACTAACAAGCCAAACATAAAACATGTATAAAAATCTTACCTTATAGAAAATTCTGGAAATGCTGTGAATGATGGTTTAATCGATCCACAGCTTCTGTTCTTTTCAGATGAGGCGTGGTTTCATCTAAATGGTCGCGTGAACACTCATAAGTCGCTATTGGGTATCTCAAAATCCACATCGCGTTCAAGAAATCCCTCATTATGATCAGAGAGTTGGAGTTTGATGTGCTGTTAGCGCTAGACCCATAATTGGTCCAATAGTTTAGGACCAGACTAAATAAAGAGAGGTACCGAAATGACATTTTGATCCCATTTTTTCGTGAACTGACAGAAGAAGGGAAATCATATGGGTGGTTTCAACAAGATTCTGCTATTGCCCATACAGTCCATGAACAAAATTAGGGAAGTTTTTGAAGATAGTGATTAGTGCTGGTGTGTGTCCCTCTCGCTCCCCTGATCTAACAGTGTGTGATTTTTACTTGTGGGGTAACCTGAAAGACAAAGTTTACGAGAAAAATCCTCATACATTGGAAGAACTAGAACAAAATATAAGAAATTAAATCACAGAAATTACAGTTGCCCAACTTAATCGTGTGAATCAGAATGTGTTTTCCCAATATAATGCCTGTATAGCGGAGGAGGGATGACATTTCCAGCATTTTCTATAAGGTAAGATTTTTATAAAAGTTTTACGTGCGGCTTGTTAGTAGTGACAAACCCAGCCGCGGCAGCTTCAAACTCGCACAGGCAAAAGGCCGTGCAGTGGTGAAGAACCAGTTCTAAAGCCCCCTAGTTTAAATAAAAACAGAGTTTTGTTACTGTTCCGTGATGCTGCTCCATACATGGTCAAGACTGGGAAAGCCCTCAAGATATTCTGCGCTAACCTAAAACACATTACGTGTCTTATCATGGGCTGATTATGTTGCAGAAGCAATATGGTCTAATTAAGATGTTAATAATTTGATATCCTCAACTAAAAAGGTACGTAGTCTAAAATTTACGCACATATAAGTTTTAATGTTCCCAAAGCATAAAAAATCTGGCATAGATTAATCCTTTTAAAGTTATACTCCGTTCTATTTAAACAGGTGTTTTTAAAATCTCCTAAATGCACAGCTGCTTACAGAGAGAGACTAGCTGAATTACTGTTATTCCCCCGACCCATCCTTACTAGATGGGGTACTTAGCTGGATACTGCAATGTTTTACTGTGACAATTTCAATGTCATTAAATCGGTATGAACTGAAATCGATACTTAATTACCTAAGTTCAGAAACTAATATTTCTATTATTGAATTCTGAAGTAAATGCTTGTTTTAGATAGTAAACAATTTCATTACAGATGATGCGGTGTGTATCAGAAATGCAGAAGCAGCATTTGAATCTGAAACGTGCTGAAGGATGTGATTTACATTAAAACCAACTTGTGTAATCTACCCTCTTCAATAAAAAAATTAGAAGCCACATGCCTGCCACTGGTAGACTCAATGTCAATTGTTGAGGAATTTCAAAGATCCCTCAATTCTGCCCCTGGCAAACTGGGTGTAGAGGCAAAGTAGCAGTTGAACGTCATAAATGCGAACCCCAACTATGCATATTCAGTAAGAAAGGTTCTTTGTGGCAAACACTCAAAGGAACAATTTGACCTGACACTATCACAAATGTATTCCTTTAAGTTTGTACCCATAACGTCTTACGATGTAGAAAGGTTATTCTCTGCCAACAAAAATACATCGACAAGTGCAGAAACCTCACAGAAAACAATGCAGGAATTTTGTAGTGTATGTTTCTTTTGTTAACATTAATCTTTGCAGTTATATAATACTTCCATATTTCATCCTTTGTGTGTAAATGAGCTATTTTACTATTGTTTTCGAATACGAATATAAATTATACCTGCTCTACATTCCAAACACTAGTTGCTATTTGATTTTTCTCATGGTCATACAAAGAACTTGGAATTTCAGAGTCATCAAATAACAACATGCTCTTTAAAACATCTTACTACTTTAGTCCACTATATCATTGCTATATTTACTCAGGGGTCTCCGTCTAGGGGATATGTGAATGGCAACCACAAGGTACCCAAGCTGAGCAGAACATTACTTCCACTTACTGGTGTTTGCTCCTCACTGTAACTTTTCTATCTGACCTTACCTTGGTCATCTCTTGTTCTCTTCCGACCCCGATGCTATTAGGGTTCCTGAGGGATAGGGAGTCTTTATTTTTCCAACCTCTCCATTTCTCTAATTTCTCTATAAAACCTTAACCCTTAACATGCTGACCTGTCATGGCATGTAATACGTCCTCTGATTGGTAACCAGAGGATATGGTCGGTGAATTTATTTTGATAATCCTCCCGGTCAGGTCGGTGAGACCCGTAAACCAACGACAGGTGTGGTCCTCCAGACATTCTGGGGGTTGTGAGAGAGCGATGTGACCGCCAAAACATAAAAATATGGTGCTCTCTAAAAAGCGGTTACATTTACTGCTAAGTCTCTTCAATATATTGGAGAGCAAGAGGATTAATGACTTCATTGTCAGAAATCCAGCATTGGCTAACAACATATTAGTGTGTTTCCTTTGATCATGCATGTTCCATAGTTTGATAGCGCATGAATACATGCATATTTTGGGATTTTACAGTGCATGAAGGTCTCGTCTTTACTAATAACTATATCAGATCTACTTATTTTGCATCCTTTCACAGCATAATGACCTACGGTATATTACTTTGGGGAAAAAGTACTTATGTTAAGGTGCCTTAATATTACAGAAGATAGCTATAAGAACAATTACAAATTCAACTAAAATGACTCATTGCAAGCCACTGGTTAAGAAACTGAAAATAGTTACTGTCGTTAATCTGTATATATACTGTGTTAATGTACATTAAAAATAAAGTACCTGATTGCAACATAGATATAATATACACTCGTACAATACAAAACACACAAACATTCATATACCATATCATAGGTTAACCAAAGATACCAACAGCTAGGATGTTTAAGAGTATCAGCCTTTATAATAAACTCCCTCTTGAGCTACCCAACAAACCAGTTAACATATCTAAGAGACAACCGTATGAGTTTCTAACAGAAAATCTGTTTTATGATATACATGAATACTTACCGGTAAGTGTAGGTCGTTTGTACCTGGCCGTGTACGCGAAACAACGAAGTATTGGCGCATGCGCGGATCGGCTAGTCGAAGCGATGGAGGGGTTATTGCCAACCGAAGATACAAAGCCGGATAGCAAGCCTTGCATGCAACGCATAAACGTAACTAGTTCAGCAATCGTGTATTTATGCGTATATTAGTAATTTGGGTAGTGATATGTTAGTATTATAGCTGTTATTCAATACCGCAACGTATGACTGGCATTCAGGTGGAAATCCACGTTATGAGCTCCCTTGAATAAATAAATAAAAAAAAAAAAAATAATTAGACATCGAGATTTCATTGAAAATATACGTTATTATAATTTCTGGATGTAAAAGGTATTTTTCGAAGGAAAAAAAAGTCCGTGTGGATGGGGTGAACAATATAACACATAAACAAAACGTCGGTTAAATACCGGACTTGGTATATAGTTTTGTATCTTCCCAAAATGCGACACGAAGATTTTCAAGAAAATCTCCTGCCTCAGATTGCCCTTTACATGGAACTTCTTTCAAAATGTTCATTTTCTCAAAAATGTCTAATAATTTTAATTATGATACCATGTTGTTTTCTAGTGCCTTGCATTTGGCAATGAAGCCATTAGCATACTTATGATACCATAAGTTTAAGACATTTTCAGGACAAGTGAAATGTATATGTTGACTTTTCTGTGAATAGTCTCTGAAATGCTCTTTATTCTGAATGACTGTTGTACAATTGTCGAATTGGAAGAGATGCATGAAATATTACTTCAGAAACAGTGTAGGTCTCGTTAAAGTACACATTTTATATTACATACTTTTTTTGGTAGAGTTAACTATTTTCCAGATATTCAATTTATTGGTTTGTATTACGTTTATTTCCGTTTAAAACTTGGTATGAAAGTTTTGGTTGGAATAAAACACTTCTACCTATTACATGTTGAATCATTATGCATGTGCCATTTGAATTTGCTGTGTACTGACACTAGACTTCACAACCAGCTCGGGAAATATTTTCGAAGTCCTGGCGCATGCGCAATGAGAATTCGCTGGGTACCGACACCAGATTTCACATCCAGCGTAAGGAAAAAAATTTTAAGTCCTGGCGCATATTGACGGCAATGGAAGATTGGGACTAATATTTTTGAAAGTATTTTTCATTATCAATCTGTGATCAGCTTTTTTTTGGCAATTTTCATGGATTGAACTATTAAAATAACTGCATTGCTAGAGCTATTTGCAACCCAATAAAGAGAACCAACTTAAATATTTTCTGCTGAATGAAAAAAACAGTACCTAGTCTCCTATGAGGGGAAAAGAGTTAGTAAAAACCCATCACAGATTGATAATGAAAAATACTTTCAAAAATATTAGTCCCAATCTTCCATTGCCGTCAATATGCGCCAGGACTTCAAATTTTTTTCCTTACGCTGGATGTGAAGTCTAGTGTCAGTACCCAGCGAATTCTCATTGCGCATGCGCCAGGACTTCGAAAACATTTCCCGAGCTGGTTGTGAAGTCTAGTGTCAGTACCCAGCGAATTCTCATTGTGCATGCATAATAATTCAACATGTAATAGGTAGAAGTGTTTTATTCCAACCAAAACTTTCATACCAAGTTTTAAACGGAAATAAATGTAATGCAAACCAATAAATTGAATATCTGGAAAATAATTAACTCTACCAAAAAAAGTATGTAATATAAAATGTGTACTTTAACGAGACCTACACTTTTTCTGCAGTAATATTTCGTGCATCTCTTCCAACTCGACAATTGTACAACAGTCATTCAGAATAAAGAGCATTTCAGAGACTATTCACAGAAAAGTCAACATATACATTTCACTTGTCCTGAAAATGTCTTAAACTTATGGAATCATAATTAAAATTATTAGACATTTGTGAGAAAATGAACATTTTGAAAGAAGTTCCATGTAAAGGGCAATCATTTCCCGAGCTGGTTGTGAAGTCTAGTGTCAGTACCCAGCGAATTCTCATTGTGCATGCATAATAATTCAACATGTAATAGGTAGAAGTGTTTTATTCCAACCAAAACTTTCATACCAAGTTTTAAACGGAAATAAATGTAATGCAAACCAATAAATTGAATATCTGGAAAATAATTAACTCTACCAAAAAAAGTATGTAATATAAAATGCGTACTTTAACGAGACCTACACTTTTTCTGCAGTAATATTTCGTGCATCTCTTCCAACTCGACAATTGTACAACAGTCATTCAGAATAAAGAGCATTTCAGAGACTATTCACAGAAAAGTCAACATATACATTTCACTTGTCCTGAAAATGTCTTAAACTTATGGTATCATAATTAAAATTATTAGACATTTTCGAGAAAATGAACATTTTGAAAGAAGTTCCATGTAAAGGGCAATCTGAGGCAGGAGATTTTCTTGAAAATCTTCGTGTCACATTTTGGGAAGATACAAAACTATATACCAAGTCCGGTATTTAACCGACGTTTTGTTTATGTGTTATATTGTTCACCCCATCCACACGGACTTTTTTTCCTTCGAAAAATACCTTTTACATCCAGAAATTATAATAACGTATATTTTCAATGAAATCTCGATGTCGAACTTTTTTTTTTATTTATTTATTCAAGGGAGCTCATAACGTGGATTTCCACCTGAATGCCAGTCATATGTTGCGGTATTGAATAACAGCTATAATACTAACATATCACTACCCAAATTACTAATACACACATAAATACACGATTGCTGAACTAGTTACGTTTATACGTTGCATGCAAGCCTTGCTATCCGGCTTTGTATCTTCGGTTGGCAATAACCCCTCCATCGCTTCGACTAGCCGATCCGCGCATGCGCCAATACTTCGTTGTTTCGCATACACGGCCAGGTACAAACGACCTACACTTACCTATCTAATAATTAATAAAATTGACCAAAATGAACTGTGCAGCTAAATGGGTTGGAACATATTTTGTTTTATACAAAATGCATTCTATTAATGTAGTAGTTTAACTAATCAAATCAAGCATTATATTGAAATGCACACTATAGTGTATATTACCTAAATGAGTACTTAATAACCATAATTGTAATGTAGTTAAAAATTGTAAATTTGTACTGTACTGACGTCTATTGCTGTATAAACTTAATCACTAATTACCTACTGATAACCATACAACGGGAAGCAGAATAGGCACAAACGTATGAAATAGGCATTTATAGGCACTCTAAAACTAAGAATTTCAGCTTATAATTGTAGGAAACGTGCTTATAACTTAAAAGTCTACATTTCTGAACAAAGGAATAAAATAGGCAACATCCACTCTCTAGTTATGAGCAACTTATTTTACGATTAAAACACCTAGTGTTTTCACTTCGAGTCGTCAGTTCCTTACAATCAACACTTTTTAATGCGTGATAAGAATGTTAGGTTTAGCTTGTACTCTTACCGTCTCCGCGGCGTTTGTACACATACTGCTCCATTTGATAATCAACATTATCGGTGCCTAGGTGGGTGCATGCTGCTAACATTTTGGTCACATCATCCTCCTTCAAACTCAAAACTTCCAGCCCTCCCGACATCTTGATTTTCTAATCTGTAAGGCTAGCACTGAAAAACAAAAAGATAACATCATTTACTTATACAGCTGTTGTCATTAGTAAATATGAAAGAGCATCATAACCTTATGTAGCCACGTGTCTATGCAAGACCAATATGCAAAATCCTTCTGCGTTCTTAACTATTTTGGGTCTACCTTATGAAAGACTAATTGGCTTATCAATGTACGTGATGATATTTATACTATTTGTATCCATTACACTACTTCATAAGTAATTATTCTCATACCACTCACGTCTGATATTCACTAAAGGCTCCAAAATGCCCGAAAGACCGTACCACCAACCGGAAGTTGCTTTTTAAAAGCTGACCAAAGCTGACCAACAAAAAAAATATTTACCTTTCACACTATGATATATGACATAAACAGATAAGCATATTCAAAATATTCCACTGTTTTTAGCATGACTTTCCTTCTTCTAATATAGTTTCTTTTGTGCTTATGTAATCCGCTGTTGACATTGTTACATATCATAGATAGCAGATTACCGGCATGGATCCGAATTATTTTCTTTTTTCAGATTTCCGAAGGGGAAGGTCAGTAGGTACTTAATAAGTATTGATGACAATATATACAATTTTAATTCTGGCTTTACGTCTGTACTCTGTTTTGAATTGTAGATCTTTTAAATGCTTGACAAAAGATTCTATGAAGGTAAATTCATCCATGGCTTTTTTCCTTCTTTTCAAATGTCAGTATAGCCAATAGTATGATACGAACACTGCTTCCTACTTAGGCTCAGGGTGACAACATTATTAAATTATTAAATTTGAAAGATGTAGTATTAGGAAGTGAAAGAAAAGTTGTAAATAAGAAGCTGTTGTCTCCAAAAAATCATTGGAGAAACTGAATGGCTCATAAATGTTTATTACATTTCTTAAACTTTATCTTGTGCTAAATGTAAAGTTGATTTGACTATACACAATGAACAGGACTTTCTCACCTGGGACAGCAACCTTACTTGAGGAACTTGACAGTGAGTATAATCAAGTTGCAGTTTGGCTCAAATTGGTTTTAAATTATAGATCGGACGTTCCTACAACATTTATATTTAAGAAAAAAAATATGGTTGGTATTACTCTGCAGTTAAGCAGAGGGAACCGTGAAATGAATGAGTTACCAGAACATGTTCTCTGCATAATTGGTTGATTATTTGTAAAAAATATCTTCCTTTAGAATTTACATTTATGCGCGTTATATTTAGAGCAACATATAATTATGTTTAAAAATAAAATAAAATTGAGAAAAGAATGTATCTAGCAACATTGGGTTATCAGTTTCCAAGAAAAAGGAACATGGTTAGAAAAGTATTATTTGAGACTCCCTTGATTATAATTTAACTTTGAAAGTAAAATGTATAGTTCATACTGCAAGAGGAGAGTCGAAGGTTAGAATAAATATCTCAAAATCTTCAGGTGTGATAAGATTGATTCTAGGCTACTATTTGATCCTGATGGATATGATAAGCTTTCCCTGGTTGTAGGTTTTGCTTTCCAAATTTGAATATTCAGCTTCTCTGTGTAAGCTTATCAGTAAAGTCATGGTTTCTCTGCCTAGGAAGTTGAACTCATTAAAGCATGTTTTTGCTGATCGACAATGGCTGCAAAATATGAATCAAATCCCATGTTCACATGTTTTTCTTTATTTACATTTTACTTTCTCTACTGTGTATAGTAAGTAGTGGAAGTAATGCCATCCAAAAATTCAATGTCGAGATTTCACCGAAAATATATGTTTTTAGGCCCCCTGAATCCAAAAAGGGCATTTTTAGAAAAAGATCTTTGTGTGTGTGTGTGTGTGTGTATCTGTGAACAGCATAACTCAAAAATGAAAACTCTGTTGAAAACCGAAGTTGGTATGTGAGTTTAATATCTTTCAAGGATAACTAAACTACCCTTTTCATGGAAAATGCTGCTTTTCTCAAAAATAGCTTTAACGATTTTGATTAAAATGCCATGTGCTTAAGATATTATGAAATAGTCATTCCTGAGTATCCTCGAAAAACAGCAGTTGCAACCTTCAGGTTGATTACAGGACATGATTGTCTGGCAAAACATTTAAACAGAACTGGGATATATTCTTCACCACTCTGTCCTCTATGGGATCTGCAAGAGGAAATGGATCGAGACCACCTTCAAATATGCCCGGTCACTTCTAGTGCCCCATCCATCAGTGAAAAATATTGGAGAGCAAGAGGATTAATGACTTCATTGTCAGAAATCCAGCATTAGCTAACAACAATTTTTTGGCTATAGTCCATGTAGTCCTGTTAACTCTTGATGACTTTTGCATTACAGTAAACCATAAAAGATAGACCAAATCTTACCCTATAAAAAATGTAGATCTTGCTAAAACACACAATTTATGTCTAAACAAATTTTTTTGTAGAGTGTATCATTTCGGAGATATTCCTTGTTATTTGTGTGAGTTTTGGAGAACTCATGTCAAATGGAACATCATTATTCATTTTTTTATATATTAACCGTGCAGAGAGAACAGAATTTAAAAGCTTTAAAAGATTTGACTATCGCTCAAAGCCTCCTGTATTTGCACATTCTGCTTGCATCTCAAGAAAATGAGGAATAAGATAATTTCTGCAAATGTTTATCTCGAGTAACATGAAGAAGATAGGGGAATAAAATTTTGTAAGAATAGCTAGTACAAGAGTAGAGAAAGTTATGCGAGTGCAACGCATCAGATTTTTTAAGATAACATAATTATTGTTATGTTGATTAAGCCTTTTTGGTACCACCAGATACAACAAACACCAATAAACCAATATTTCAATACTCTTTGCAAGATTTTCCCTTCAATTCCAATTCTTCCTATTTCGTTTTTCCCATTGGGTGAAGCTCTTCACAAGCCCAGGATTTGTTTGTAGAAGTTTCTGTTTTGCCTCAGCTATTACCATATAAGCTTTATCCTCTATAAAAGTGCATCTACGGATATTAATAGGGACATATGTTTTTGGTCTCCTCTAATATTTTAACAATAAACTAGTGTTGTCAGATACGCTTAATATATTGTTATTTGTATATGCTTCCAGAAAAACTAATGGTTCTTCTTAGAGATGGCAGAACACTGATAGGGTACCTAAGAAGTGTAGATCAGTTTGCCAATTTGGTGCTTCACCGAACAATTGAAAGAATTCATGTTGGAAAACAATATGGAGACATACCACGTGGAGTTTTCATTGTACGTGGAGAAAATGTTGTTCTTCTGGGAGAAATAGTAAGTAGATTGTATAAATAAGCATAACAATAACGAAATCAGCTATTGCTTTTTCTATTATGTTCACTTTAAATTTATATTATTTGAAGTTTAAGTTATAATTTATAAAAATGCACTTTTATCTACACCCATATGTTGTACTCTTGAAGACCACTCTTAGGATTGTAGCTTGATATAAACAAATTATATCAATAACTAGACCACAATATGCAGGCAACCAGACCAAAGCATACCATAGCATGTAATACCTTATTTATGTGCAATTTTCTGGGAGTTTTTGATTGTGTTAATCATAGACACATTTGATTAATATTAATATGAACTAGCAGGTGATACGGAAATTTATTTTGATACCAAGATTCATAACTATTTAAAAAGATTAATTAATTAAAATAAAAGGAAAATAAATCATTTAGTAATAATAATTGTAATGATTTTAAATAAATAAAATAAAAAATAGGGAAATAATGAACAAAAGAGCGGGTAATCTTTTAAGTGGGAATAGCAAAGCCAAGGTATTTTTTAAAAAGATAGCGTTACATCTATTTATGATTCCAGCGAGGGATTCTTTGTCAGCCAGTTGACAGTGACAGAGCAAATAGATGAATACCTCAGTTTTTAAAATTCAAGTAAACAGAAGTGTTTCAAAAGTTTATTGATATATATTTAGTGCTGATTGCTGAGTTATAGCTACATAGCTTCACATATTCGTCGGCATATATATTTGTAAAAGTATTTAAAAGTGATACTTAACCATTAAAATTCTAAACTAGTGTTATCCTTTCACAAAACACACACAGCCAAAGTATTCATTGCTCCAGCTACGCCAAAAGGGCAATCTTCAAGAGTCATCTATACATTGTTAATCATCGTAGATCATTGTCAACTTTATTAGTCCCACCGACAATAGTGTAATGACGTCAGGCAGCAAAGTCATACTCTGCTTCAGTCACATCACCACCACATTACAAACATTGTTACCAAAGGTTGTAGCTTCAGTTTAATACTCTTGCATTCTTAATTGTCTCTAAGTAATTATTGTCCAGCTCTCACTCCCATATAATAGGTTCCAGTACTGCATTATACACCCAGATTTTGGTCTGTTTATCAACTTCTCTTTTGCCAAATATGCATCTGTTCCATGAGTAATATGCATTTGAGACATTTTGTACTTCTTTTCTTATTTCTCCTTGAATTTTGCCAGCCTGATTTATAATAGTTCTAAAATACTCATAGCTTTCTACTTGTGCTAAATTCTGCCCATAGCATTCAATATTGATGTTGTATTTGAGCTTCTGCCCTGGTCACCATCATTACTTGACTTTTTTGAAGATTTATTAACATTCCTTTCTCTTTGAATGCTTCTGACCATTCTGTGACTGCTTGTTGAAGCTTCCTTTCAGAATCTGCAATTAAAATCACATCAGCATATACCAATGCCTGACAAAATACTGAACTGAGTTTTCTCTTTCCCACCAAGAATTTATTTGTTCTCATCTTACATGCTCTAAGAATTTCATCCATAAATATAATGAATAGTAGTGGACTTAAGCTGTCTCCTTGCTTGATACTTTTCTTTAAATAAAAAGGTGAGGAGAGCTTGCCATTAGGTCTAACTCTGCATTTGATTCTTCAAAAAATAGACAGGAATATCCTCCTCTGATATAAGATCACACCATAATGTGGTGTACCTTCAGATTTGAAAGCAGTTTTGTGGATGGAGCTTAGTCTCGTGCAAACATACAAGACATCCTTGTAAGTGTCCACTCTCTACTAATTCAAGCATTTTATATTCCAAATTTTAGTAGTCCATAAAAAATATGGGCAGTGAACATAAAGAACGCCATATCTAACTTTTGCAGGGAAAAAATTGTTTATTTCCACCATTGTAATATAATTTTATTACTTTCTCTAAAATGTGGATCTTGAATTTTCTAGGAGTAATCTTCATTTTTGAACTACTTATTTTATTTGTTTACCTTTTTTTATAAAAATTATACTAATTAAAAAAATGATATATAATACATATCTTAACATTGTAGTAAACCAAATGAATTAAAGTAGATGGTGAACAGTAAGAAGTAGACAAAATCTTATTACACAAAAAATGTACATCCTGTTAAACCACACAATTTATGTCAAGTTTTTTGTGGAACTAACCATTTCCAAGATATTCCTTGTTATTCATTTGAATTTTCAAAACTTATACTGTTTGAGAGGTAGAACTGGAACTTAAAACTTCAATGCCACAACTGGGATTTGAACTACAGACCTTCCGCTTACCGGGCGGCTGCTCTACCACTGAGCTATTGTGACAAACTGCCAAAATGGCATTAAATTCTCAAACCAGTTCGTATTTTTCCTGGTAAACCACCGTTCTGGCAGTTTGTCACAATAGCTCAGTGGCAGAGCAGCCACCTGGTAAGGTCTGTGGTTCAAATCTCAGTTGTGGCATTGAATTTTTAAGTTCCAGTTCTACCTCTCAAACTTTGCCCACACACGGCTTGTGTGTTTAAAAACACCAACAGTAAGTTTGTTGGCATAGATAAATAATACTTATACTGTTCTCAAACAGGAAGTTATTATACCTTTTATTTTTTAACTGTTTAAAGGGAGCAGAATTTTAAAGCCATCACATAATGGCTAGCTCTCAAAGGATTTTACTATCGCTAAAGGCTTATCCTATTTTCTTATTTCCATTATACATACAAGGAAACATCCAATAAGACAATTTCTGCAAATGTGTATCTCGATTAACATTAAGCAGATAAAAGGATAGGCATTTGTAAGAGTAGTTTGTACTAAAGTAGAGAAAGTGATATGAGTGCAACACGTCAGATTTTTTTAAAGAAATGCTACCAATGTATTTTAGTTCATATTTTCTTTTTTCCTTTCTTAAAACTGCTGTTTATTTCAATCCATTGTATACATGTTTAAGCATTGCTAATTTTATTCCCCAAGTTACTGATTTGCATTCAGTTGATAATGGCCTTACATGCACACAAATAAAAAAAAATCAGGAAAGACCAGTGTTTTTGAAGGTGTTTAACATTTCCATTAAGTAATACAAATTGCTTTCCATGAATCATTAGCTTAAGCTTCTGCTGCCTACAGGGACCATTTAAGGTTAAGAGGCAATGCTGCAATAGTCTTTCTGAAATTGTTTCATTGCTCTGAAGAATAATAATATGGTAGGGAATTGGCGATTTTAGAAAAAATATGAATCCATTGATATTGTAGTTATACTGCTCGCAAAAGTTAAAGGCATGTGAACGCTGGCCAATGCTCAAGCGGAGCGCTGTTGCCAAGCATAGTGAGTGTACCAGCAGAGGCTCTGTACATGAGTGCGTGAGATGCGTGCACCACATTCGGCAGCGCTGGTAGCATGGGCAAGCTTAGGATTCGCTGGAGTCTGCAGTACGGCCCGCCTCCGTATGCCCTTAATTTTTGCAAAGATTATAAATGTGTTCATCCAAAGTAAATGTAGCCTATTAAGTCAATAGATTAGCATATCATGCATTTTTGCAATGATTTCTTCAATTGAAGCTTGCAAATTGACTCTTCTTGTTAACAGGATCCAGAGAAAGAACGCCGCCTTCCATTGAGGCAAGTTACTGTAGATGACATCCTAGATGCACAGCGACGGGAGCAGGAAGCCAAACAAGAGAAGGAACGCTTGCTTGCTAAGGCTCTTAAAGAACGTGGGCTTGCCTATATGCCTGATCTCAGCCATGATGATATGTTTTGATAAACTTTTTAGTTTTTCATGCAGAGAAAGTAATGCTTGTTTTCCTGTTTTATAATGATGTCACGAATATTATGTTAATTTTATGATGATGGCACGTCAGAGTGAATTTAGCAGTGTACGTCCCATAGTTATTTCAAAATTATGATAAATCTATTAAGCTTTAGAGTTTATACCTGAAAAGTGATTTTCTTTTATAACTTTAAGCTGCTCTGAGTATCTTTTCTTTAACTGTAAAGTGACTTAAACATTTGCTATTTTGATTTATGTTATATGCAAATAGAAGTGTGAAATAAAAAGTTTATTTTTTGTATGGTTCATGTTCTCTCTATAGATGTTGCCATTGCTTAGGATAGGTTACCATCCTATTCTACTCTGATGCTGTTTGCAGTTCTCAAGCATTCTGCTACAGTCTGGTTCTTAAAAGAAGATACATGGAGAGTTGCAATATCAAGCAGCAGATAGCAAGTTCATTTCCCCCTGCTTGAACCTCAAAATATAAACAAGCATTCAGCTTTGTCTCACAGCAGTGAAAACATGCAGATATAATCTATATTAACCTACCTTAAGATCAAAAGTAATGTGTACTTAATACAAATTCATGCATGCTTGTGTTTTCACAGTTGTGATTCCAAGTACCTAATTTACAGTTGAATCTGACTCTATTATAATAGGGACTCTTATGGTACTTTCAAGTGTACCACAGTCCAGCCCTTTGATATCATTGACTGGCATTTACCCAAGTTTCATCCAACCACACTATTTTCTTCAATTCCTGTTTTGCATTTCTCTTAAAAACAAAGCCCTTAGTGCTACAATATATCATTATTTGAACTTAAGTCCCAGATTATGGAGGATTTTATTCAAAGAGCTAAGACTTTCTTCAAAAACCTCTGCTTCTTTAACAGAATAAACAGCTTATGCGTGGTAGGATGCTCCTTTTGTGTCTAATAGCTATAGATTTCTTCTGACTGAAAACTGTCCAACTGCCTTACCGGAGATGCTCTTGATCTCTCCTTCCCAGGAGTTGCAATTTGTGACAGACCTGGCTGTAGCTGATTCTCTTTAGGGATTCTAGAAACAGTCACCTCATGTATTTTAACAGCATGTGCATTTTGTGTTTCCTTATTTGGTTGAAAGGAATGAGGTTCATATTCTCCACTTCCTGTAAGAGAACAGGCAAATCTAGCTTGAATGTGCGATGTAACATCCCGACCGGAAGTTGATCTTTCTCTAGGACAACAAATCTTATGTCTAGATGTACCTTCACCAAGCCTTGCTTCCATAACTACATATTCTAACATGAGTTTTAACAAAGTAGGCTAACAACACACAATGCAACTGAACACCCAAGCAAGGTTGGTTTCTTGCAAACAACCAGCAGTAACTCACCTGATAAGTACATGATTCATCAGTGTAACCAATGTGCCAACCTTTATTTACCTTTCCATAGCAATGGTCTTCCCCTCTTACCCCCCCCCCCCCCCCTTGCTTGACATCTGTCATGCATCTTTTAAAAGTCAGACTGTAACCCCTGGCACAGCAGAGATTAGAAAATGTACCTTACATGAGGCGATCAAACATCTAGAAAAGAAGGGCTCTTCCACATTTTACAATATATTGCCAAAAACTGTTACATTTCAAAATCAAGAATTACTGTTGTGCCACAGCGTTAACAGAGGGAACTGTGCCATACTTCATCCCTTCCTCCTGGATGACACAGCTCACATGGCTTAAGATTCCAGCATTTCTTAGGAAGTACTGCTAAATAAGGTGGGCGTCTGTTAACTGTTCTACCAAAATGGCCAGTGTAGATAAGCTTTCAAGGTTTAAGAGATTTAAGTATCATAGCTAGGGATTCAAATTCCAGATCTTCCATTCTCCATGCCAATGCACCACTGTTGTGCTACTATGTTTAATTCACATTAAACTTCTCATCTAATTCCTATATTGTGTAAATCTCCACTATGTTCTCAATTATTTTAAAATTCACTTGCAATGTAACAATTAGCAGATACAAATTAACATATAATGTAATTAACTTAATCCATTGCAAGAAAGGATCCTGGCATAAACATGTGCCTTCCTCTCAACCTAATAAAAATAGTTTGTTACTCCACTTATCATCCTCTTTATACTTCAAATAATAAACATAGTGAATAAGCATAGTATTTAATAATTGTTTCATTTAAACATAAATAATTAGCTTCTTATTGGAATGAAGCAACAGTCATGTTCATTGTTATGAACACGGCCAACTGTGTAATAGCACTGTAGTAAACACAGAAGCGGCAAAGCTCATAAAATGAAGCTAAACTAGCTTTGAATGTATTCAACTAACTGAGCATTATGACACCCTGGCTGTTAAGCACCAAAGCAACTGGTGTGTCAAGTGCAGTTTCTAATGTGAGGAATGAAATAGGAGGCAGATCTGTAGTTCAAATCCCAATTATGGCACTGAATTTTTCAGTACTGATTCTACTTTTCACAGTAAAAAAATATATTCCATAACATTTCTTCATCCATTCTTGAATACATTCACACAGTGAGTGTGAAAGAATAACTTCCATTGACTGACCCCCCCCCTAAAAAAGGGGGTGGGGGTGCCATAGCCCTTATTGGGCCAAAGCCTACTGCCCGGCTGCTGCATATTCACCTCTGCCCACTATAGGCATCATGAGTGAGGGCAGTACTGGAGAGTGGGACGTGGTCAGTGCACCGGGCCCTCTCAGCCGGTTATGCAGCTTCTCAACCAAGGGCCAGTACTTAATCAAGTGGCTCTTCAGCTGGCCCCTCAGGGATCTAATGAGGCTGAGTGCACCCCGGATCAGGTCTCCCAGCAGAAAATTCCCACCCCCAGTAACAGGAATTGAATCTGGGTCTTCCTGCTGATAAGCAGCAGTCACTACTATCACACTAAGGAGATGACCTTATTGACCTAATAACTGGTTAAATTATGAGCCCAGGGTCACATTAGGGTGTCATCTCGAATACTTTTGAGATCTTGTGGTTTAATGAGAAAGATGGAGAACTTTATGTCATGCCAACATGCCGCCATGGTAGCTCAGTTGGTTAGAGATCAGTCTTCAGAAAAGCAGCATAAATTTGTTAGAATCTGATGATTTTGGAGCAGAAAAAGGAAATGGCAGAAAATAAAGGAATGGTGAATACTGCATACTGTTTATTATTCTTAATGTACACTTGAAAACCAAACATGAATTATGTATTTAAATGGTAACTGCATATATTTCATAGTTGGGATACTTTTAATAGTTTATCCCACCAGTGACAATAAATTATATTCTAACTTTTGGGGTAAATACTCTGTCAGATTTCATGCTCTAGAGCACTGGTTCCCAAGCTTTTCTCTACCTCTCTTTTTACAGCTTATCGCACTAATTGCATTTGATAACATGAAAAATCACTGCCTTATTATAGTATATATTCTTATATCAGGCAAGAAGTGGAACATAATTGCATAACTGTTGGAACTGTCATAACTCCTCCTAACATCACATCTTCATTACATACTCCTCAGAAACCAATTTATCATTCTGTAATTCAATTCTCCCATTCTGCTCACTGATGTCTGATAGCTAATTGGACTGCAATCAGCAACAGTGATCCAAATGCCAAAATCACAAATTGAGACATTCATCTTTCTATAAACCATCTCCCAATTAAAGCTGTGTAATAGCTATCTTTAAAACTTTCGTTAGATGGTAGTGCATTAGAGTTATTGCTTGGATCTTTTTTGCTAAACTAGAATATACTTGTCCAGAAGTGATAATCTCACTTTCTCCACTTTGCCCCTTGGATCACTGTTGCTAATTGCAGTCCAAATGATCCTTAAATGAAATCCTCCCCCCGCAAAAAAATACAGAAGCATTCCTGGAATAAATTTTTTTTAAGGATACCCAGTATATAGCTCTACATGTTTGCAAACAGGAATGCTGTTCTGCACCATAATGCACTCCCACATGGCAACTTGCAGCAGAGTCAACTCCTGACCATTTATTAGCTTACTTTTTGTTTTTTATAAAATTAATTTTTGAAGTTTAATATCTTTGATCTTAACACCCCTTAAAAGAACTCAGGTGTACAGAGACAAATGAGAGTGATGATCAATCAAATGTTCTCAGGGTCCAAAGAACTGAGTATACACAACATGCATCTTTTCAGAATGAGGGAAAACTCCATAGAGAAACTCTTGCTCAGGAAACCCATTTCGACCAAATTCAAACTCAGGCTCTCCAGATTACTGGATAGACATACTCTATAGCGTTCCTCTTAGAAGACAGTATGGAGTTAAATGGGACATCTCTGTCTCTATCTAGCGCATACAAGTTGCCATTAGCAGCGTCCTTTTCTAACCTTGCACTGTTGCCAGATTCCCAATAGCATGGTATAAATATTCATTTGTTATAAATTTCAGATTTGAACACATCCTATGCAGAATTCTTTTCTCTATCAGGTTATATCCATTTAAGAGTCGTCATACATTTCTATAGGCCCAAATTTCTTCAGAAAACGTTTTTTTTCAATAGAAGTCCGATATTTGCTGTTTCTATACTCATCACGCACTAACTAACAAACTAACTGCTAGAATGCATCTATATTTTTTTCTTAGGTAGAGTAAACCATAGTGCTACTACCTGCCTACTTTGAATTCTCTATGTTTACCCAGTTAAGTGTTATAATTTTTTAAATTAAATGTTTTCGGAAAATTTTATATCTGTGCACTGCAAAAGTTACGTAGTGTGAAACTTTTTTGTTAGAGTTTACATCAGGGAACCAGCGAGAACAAATGTTGAGGAAGGTTGAAGAAAGTTTTTAAAATAAACCAAAAGGTGGTAACCTCTTTCTTTTATCCAGTAAGGCAAACAAAAGGTATTCATCTATTCAGCATATTTTCGCGCCAGGCCATACACAGAAGATAGTATAAGGAGCAGCATTAGCATTAGTTCGAAAGAAGCTGTGTAACTGTGAGCTGTTATTGCGTTATTTGTTTAATATTTTTGTAAATATTTGTAGTTATGGAGAGGGAAGCTAGGAAGAGACAATATGTTGGTAAATTAAGAAGTAAGGAACGCCAAATAATTATAAATGTGTTAGATTATTTTTGAAGCAAAATCGTGTAAGGCAGTAAAAGAAACAGCTAAGGCTATCGGGTGTTCAGAAGCAGTAGTGTGTATGATTAAAAAGGAACTAATGAAAGGACCTCTAAGAACGCCATCGAAAAAGAAAGCAAAAAGGGCAGGACTACACAAAACGCTAGGTTAACGCCATATGATTGAATAGTGCAAGGTGGAGTGCGGTGAATTGTTCATTCTTTGCAGTTTGCAAATATTCCACCCATGCTGAATATAATTTTGTCATGATTCAACAGTGATGACCCTACCAAATTTCTCAAGGGCCACTCTTAGTCGGTTCTTACATGAGTACGGGGTTCGAGTATGAAAGAAGGGGTAACAAGTGCATATTAATAGAAAGAGACGATACCATCATATGGCGACATAAATATCTAAAAGACGTAAAAAGGTTTAGGGACATGGGGAAATCAATTGTTTATACACATGAGCGTCGGCAGACTTTTTTCCAAGGGGAGGCCGCATGTTGGAAGTTTGCAATCAGATAATATTAATTCATTATTTTATTGTTAAAATGTATAATATTTGTTGCAGATAACCATATTAATTTGAGCTAAATAAAAATTGTTCTTTACATTAAAATTAAAATAATAGTTTAATAGTCAGTAATTGATTGCACATTAAGTTTACCAACTTGCAAGGGGGGGGGGGGGGGGAGCGTGGGCCCCCCTTGCTCCCCCTTCGCGACGCCCATGTTTATACAGACAAGTCATTTGTAAATTTAGGTCATACAGTGACAAAGATGTGCAGGGATACCAAAGTTAAAAGTACCCATCTCGTCAAGTAGCAATTGAAGGACTAAGTACAGGACACCGGCCACCTCGGAGTCGCTGCGGAGAAAGATTCTCAACTAGTACATGTTGCAACACTGCGCTCCATTTAACGTGTACTGTCTTCTAAGGGTGGAACGCGCTTTACCTATTACACTGCAGACATGGCCCAACCACTGTAGAATCCTGTTAATCCGAATTAATTGGAGTATGCAGATTCGAAAATGTTTGGATTATCCGAAAAAGAAGTGTATAAATCTGCTATAGGATTAGCAATTACCAGGTAGTGCAGCATAGCGAATTGAGGAAGTGACAATATTGTGATTACCACGCACAACATAACGACAATATATATATATTGTTTATGCCAACAAACTTAATGCTGGTGTTTTTAAACACACAAGCAGTGTGTGGGCAATGTTTGAGAGGTAGAATTGGAACTGAAAAATTCAATGCCACAGCCACGTGTGAAGCGGAAGGTCTGTGGTTCAAATCCCAGGTGTGGCATTACATTTTTCAGTTCCGATTCTACCTCTCAAACATTGCCCACACACTGCTTGTGTGTTTAAAAACACCAGCATTAAATTTGTTGGCATAAACAATTACTCAAGAAATCCCAGGGTGCAAAAATGCAGGGGAAAATTGCCTTCTAGAATGGACATCAGTCGATGTTAGTGGCCATCAAGACAGTGATGAAGCCACTGTCTCTACAGTCCAGAATCCACCCAATAACAACCCTGAAGATGGAGATAATGAAAGAGAAGACTTTCCTAGGCATACTGTGTCACATTCTGATGCAGCAGATGCCCTTAAATTGGCATTATGCCATGTAGAACAGCACACTACTGCCACACCAAACGATGTGATGTACATGTGATGCTGGCGTAACATCACATCTTCAAGCAAATTTAGTTCTTTGCAGCAGAAGAGGATTACATATTTTACAAATTAAGTGAAAATTACTGCTTCATAAACATGTGAACTGGTATAGTACCTAAGTAAACGTGAAAATGTTTAACAGTGACATTACAAGCACATTACCTACAGCAAATTTCAGCAAAACATTTTTGTGCAATAAACATTTCATTCTGATGTGTGTAGTTTCAATAATGAGTTTGTCCGTTCTACAACAAAAGGCTTTCTGTACAGTGCAAATACGCTTTTTATTTATTTTATTTTTCTTTTCAAATCAAATATTATGTGTTCGAATTATCTGGAATTTTGTGTCAGCACAGCACCAAAGAACCTGCAATATTACTAAGATTAGTGAAGCTTTTAGTTTCTAATTTGTTCTTACTTTAGATTCTTGTTGCTTCACTGTTAATAGCTTCATTATTTCCTTATTTAACTGCAGACATTTTTTTCTCTATAATGAACTAGGATACATGCACCAGGAGAGCTTTCTTTCCAAAATTCAGGACATCAAGAAGGATGTACACCTTCCTAATTCAAAGGAAAACTTCATATCTAAAGTCAATCCAATACATACATTAGACATCACATATTATTTACACCTGACAGAAGAAGTTAAAAAAAGTGATACTCCAACTAGTGTTCTAAAATTATTGGCATTAGAGACAATCCATACTAGATTTCCAGAACATGAGTGGCCCCATATTTATACTGATGGATCATTGATATCAAACCAAGATGGAGCAGGTGCTGGAGTCACATGTCACCTCTTTTCCTATTACAAATCTTTAAGTTATGGAACTACAAACTTTGATGGAGAAATTGAAGCAATTCGAATGGCCCTACAAAATCTTTTGTACAGAATTTCACATTTTCAGCAAGCAGTTATTCTCTCAGATTCCAGGGCAGCAATTATAGCAATTACTTCCAAGTTGTCACCAAAAAACCAAACTATTATAGAATGTTGGAAGATGCTTAGCCATCTAACAGCACTTCAAAAACACCTAGTCTTCCAATGGATACCGGCTCACTGTGGACTGAGTGGTAATGAGAAAGCTGATTTTCTTGCAAAAAAGGGTACCAGCGGTGTACAAAAATCTATAGTTAATCTACCATTTTATGCAGCTAAAAGATTAGTCAACTCTGAATTCAAAAAAATTGTTGCAAAATATTACTATGAAAAATCAAAGAATAAAAGATGGGAACTACCAAACATCCAAACAGTGATTCCTGAGTATCCTCGAAAAACAGCAGTTGCAACCTTCAGGTTGATTACAGGACATGATTGTCTGGCAAAACATTTAAACAGAATTGGGATATATTCTTCACCACTCTGTCCTCTATGTGATCTGCAAGAGGAAATGGATCGAGACCACCTTCAAATATGCCCGGCCACTTCTAATGCCCCATCCACCAGTGAAAAATATTGGAGAGCAAGAGGATTAATGTCTTCATTGTCAGAAATCCAGCATTAGCTAACAACAACAACATGCACCAAACCTAAGGTGAGCATGCATAGCAAGTATGTCACCTATTCATGACTATTGGTTCCTGTATGTTCATATATTCCACATGGAACATCATTACAAGAAAAACCAAAGTCTCTATTTTCATTTGGACAGCTCTTACAACTTGTTCTCACCCTTTTTATAGGCAGAGATTTGCTTTCCTTTGGGGAGAGGGTGCAAGCTTAACCTGTATTATATGCGACAGCGTATTTCATACAATGAACAAATGAGCTAAAGCAGGACGATCATTTGAAGTAGTGCAGGAAACTTTAATAAAATCCTCAGCTATGAGCTTGGCACATATAGGATTCAAACCCAGGGTGCATCTCGAGAGATAAGATCACTATCCTTACATCATTAAAAATAAACTAGCAAGCAAATGGGCAAAAGATCTTAACATAAGTAGAAAGCATAAAAATTACTGTAGTATATGTGGCTGCATTTATATTTGGTTTGGTTTGTTAAATTTATAATAAATGATTGGCAAAACTATAAAAACCTTTAATAGTATTTGTATGAATTTGGCATTTTGCCCAAAAGCAAAACTTTCACTTCGAATACCGTTTTTTCTCCACTTGCTGTCATGAATTGGAATATAATATAACTCAGTCTTTATTGCCAAAACAGGATTATCCCTAACAAATTGCTCCATTAGGTTCAAATTGGCCCACAGTCACTCAGCTTTATGTATATTAAAAGAGAAAAATTGATCTTGGCAATGATTGTCGTTATATACAGCAGGTGGTTGATGATTCCTGCCCTACAATAAGACAATGGATAAAGACTAACAGATTATGATGATTAGGCTTTGAACCTTTATACAGCTATCGCAAAATGAGGCAATCGCAAATTAATTGCCATATGGACAGAGTGCGATGTCATTGCACGAGTACAGGGACAGCATGAATACACTGCTTACAATGCATAGTGTCGTTCAAATGTGTTCACTAGTTCCACGCAGTAAAATGCCTGCAGCATGAAAATTGAAACATTCACATGTTGCTGAACTTGCACAAAAATTTGGGAGTGAATTATGTTACTGCAAATGGGGACAGCATTGAATGTAAGTTATGCAACAACTTTATTTACAATGTTTGTGCATCGAGTATACCTAGTCTCCTCTGTGCAGTGACCATGTGACAGACTGACATCCTCCTACTTCCTATAGTTTAAACTCCACCTTTTGTTCTCTGTATGAAGGTTTGTTCCCTAATTATGATATTAAATTCACAACTTCAGCCTGCACCTTATATGTACACACCTTTCTTGACCTCTTATTTGTAAAGTCTGAAGACAGTAATCATTTGTTTTTTGATCATTTAGTATAACTTGAGTCTGCTAGGGCTACAAAAGTTATAAACTTGCAAACCCAACTGATTCACTTTATTATACAGTTTTGTAGTCTTGTAATGCATCAAATGCACTATGGGAAGGGATCCACTGGTGTAGAGCATGTGAAAACTTGTACTGCTGTGCCTAAGATTATATAAAGAGTGAAAGGGATACAGCTGTCCATATTTGAACTAATAATAGCATTCATTGAAAGATGCGAAATATCCTTTATAATTCGCAAGCATTTTGCCAAAAATAGGTGATTTACCTACCATATTCCCGGGAAAAGAACAATCCCTCGTTAGAGCTGTCAGCTCATAGGGGCATTCAATATGCATAAGAATGCACTGTTTTTAAAGGATTTCAGAGAAGACAATATATAAATGTATGTTATGAGTACAGTTGGAGGGAGTATTCATCTTATTAGAATGAGACTAAATTAATAGAAAAGAAATTGCAAGTGCACTCGAGTATTTCCATGTGACTAGTTTTCATCATATAACCATTTTTTTTTTCTATTCTAATCTTCAAAATTCAATAGGTCCCCATGATGCTCGAGTAAATCCCCATTTAGCATCGAGCTTCCCTAATATTACAAAGGAAGCAAGACGTTTTACACCCAAAAAGAATTAATTTCATTTTCGAAGTTCTGAATTTGTGATGTTGGAAAGAGTGGCTACCTGATTAACTGCCATATCACAAAGAGCTTTAAATGTTTCAAACTAACCACTTATTTACAGCAATCTAGTGCTGAGAGAGAGAGAGAGAGAAAGAGCTAAAACAATATTATTTCATTTAGTGCCATCCAGAATCACCACTTAAGCATGGACATCTATATCTCTTCCAATCTTTGTGTGCTATGTTTTACCAACTAGTATTTCCCTTGCTAGGCAATCGTCCAAACAAGCCAGAAAAAATAGGCAACATTTTATTTTCTAATAACTAAATGAGCAAATAATATAAATATGCTTTTGTAACAAAATGCTACAAAAAATGGGGATATAAATATATACAAAATATAGATGTGCACCAAAGCAATAACATAAAACCAAACAGTTTTATGAAGATGAAATAATTTACAATATCAGTTAACATTTTCTTTTTGTCTCTTGAACTTGAGATTTTCAAGCAATTGCTTTTCCTTTACCAGCTCCTTGTAGTTGCGGCAGTAAATCAAATGACATTGTGATCATGTACTACTTTTTTACTTTCCTGTTTTGTTTATTATAAAGTGAAAGTAAATGTTGCACAATAGTCCTGGAGACCAGCAAGTCATACTGATCGTGCAACACTCAAAGGAAGGAACCAGGCATGTATAGGGTCATTAAATCGTGGTAATCATCTGCATTGCATGAGGGCATTTAGGGTCACTGGCAAAACGGTGCAGGCAGAGGTGCGCTAAAATCCTTACTTCAAAACAGACAGCATATCTTTCATTGTTTATAGGAACATTTATTTTAGTTTTGACCAATCCTAACTCCTGTTGCAATATCAGACACCTGGTATATTTGTTACGTTAGTTGATTTAATTTGCTTCCTTGTTAATAGCTTCAGATTTTCATTGGGCTACCATATGTTTTAATGACCCTATAACAAAGCAACCTGGCTGCTAAGAGTACTTATATTGGTCAGAAGGGAACGGGGCACTGATCATGTCCCACCCTACATTACTGCACCTCACTCATGATGTGGTCAAAGTTGGGGGACATCTGGGTGGTACACCTTGGCCCAGAAAGGGCTGTTGTGCAGCGGGGATTGTTTGTTTTACCATAGCAGGTAGGAAAACATGTAAATAAATTATCTAAGTTGGAATATGTACAATAAATTCAATTTCAAGAAGTGGTATAGAAAAAAAAGTAAAAACCAAAAGAGCGGAACTGATCTCTTAAAGTTCAACCAGTAAGTGTTATTAATATGGCATCACAACTGAAAATGTTAATAGTGCTATAATACTTCTGGTTTTACAAAGAGGTTTCATGAACAGGTCTCTCGCTGCTTGATGGCAAATCAGATAAACCTTCTGGGTCATTGCCATTAAGACAATATAACAAGGAATCACTGAGAACTTTGCCACTGCTAGAGGATGTATCAAAGTCCCCTGTGCGACTTGAAAAACTGAGATCTACAGGACTGGCTGTCAGCACACTGCGACTCAGCAGATATGAACGGAATGTGCTAGTGAGGGAGTCACCACTGTCACACCAGCTTCTTTCCATACCGTCTGAAGGTTTAAAGCTGCTGCTGCTGCTACTGCCTGAACCACCGCTGACTGAATCTTGTGGGGGTGGTGGCACTGCTGCTCCAACATTTGCAAGATGACATAGATTTGAACCAGACAACAGAACTACTGGCTTTCTACTTCGAGGTGTCATCATGGTTTCCTGAAACGTGGTAAATAGCATGCATCAGAAGCAGGCCTCTGATAAATACATCATTTGCAGAAAATATTTTTCTGAAGTTTCAACTAAAGCACCAATGAGATAAGAAAACCAAAGCAGCAAAATTTAAGTCGAAAAAATAAATAACAATTTCACCAGCTGCATCCTTATATTAGCCGATGTCCTTACCCCTGAATTCCAATATTTCAGCATAGCCAGTGGCCCATGTTATCTTTAGGTTCATCCTCCAAAATACATCATTCTTGCAGGAATCTGTTTTTTGCTTTCTTTACTGCATATAGTAAGTAAGGAAGGTATTGTATTTGACCCAAAATTTTGATATTGAGAGTTCACCAGAAATATATGCTTTAAGGCACCTTGAATAAAAAAAAAAAAAAAAAAAAAAAAAAAAAAAAAAAAAAAAAAAAAAACTTTTTTTTTAGCAAAAGGAGAGTGTGTGTGAATGTGTGGGTAAATGTATGTGTGAACAGCACAACTCAAAAACGAAAATTCTTTTAAAACCAAAGGTGGTATATTGTTTAGTATCTTTTAAGAATGCGACAAGATTTTGAAGAAAATTCCTCTAACCTACTTTTTGGATGGAAAATTTTTTGATTAAAATGCCATATGTTTAAGATATTTTTATGACAAATGAGACGTGTATTTTGAATTTTCTGGCTATAGCATATGTAGTCCTGTTTAATCTTGATGATTTTTGCATAACTGGTAAATTGTAAGAGATAGACCAAATCTTACTAAACAAATAATGTTGATTCGTTAAAATACAAGTTGTGTCCAAATGTTTTTTTTTTTTTTTTTTTTTTTTTTTTTTTTTTTTTTTGGAGTGAACCATTTTGGAGATATTCCTTGTTATTTGTGTTAGTTTTGCAATACTTAAACTTTTCTCAAATGGAATGTCGTTATTCACTTTTTTATCTCTTGGCCATGCAAAAAAAAAAAAAAAAAAAAAAAAAAAAAAAAAAAAAAAAAAAAAAACAGAATTTCAAAGCCTGCTGTATTGCCATATTCCCCTTGCACCTACAAGAAAATTAGCAATAAGGTAATTTCTGCAAATTACTTCTTTCTTGGTATCCAGTATGGACTGCATCTTGTTGGCTTTTTTAAGAAATTAAAATTATGCCAACGTTTTGCTGCAAACTATCATATGTTGGACCTTTTCAAAGGGTGACTGCAAAACCCATCCAATAGTCACTGCCTTTTGACTGGCCTCGTCCCGTCCCACTCGCAATCCTATTGGTTCCTTCTCCTCCAATAGGAAGTTGCCCTGCTAATAGGGTCTTCCATATCATGTAGAGTGGTTTGGTTTAGTTCAGATGCTCTTTTCTTTAAATATTTCTATGCTTTCTCTCACTATTCTTTAAGAAAAATTGTCACAGATTGCTAAAATGTTTAAATTGTTAAAGTCAATGTGGTGGTCGGTGTTTTCTGCATGTTCATCTTCACTATCAGTGGTTTCTTGACTGGCATTTCGAGAGGAAGAATCTGTTGTGGTTGTGACTGTGCTGCTATCTGGGTTGCTGGATGTAAACTTCAGGATGTCGTCTGCATTGAAATACCACAAGCACATGAAACCTGAGGTCTACACCCAGTAACCTAGGTAGCAGCATGGTCACAACCACAATAGATTCTTCCTCAAAGGCCAATCAAGAAACAGTTGATAATGAAGACAGTGGTCCTCGAAATGCATCTGGATGAAAAGTAAGTTAAGTCAAACTCGGTCGACACAAATACTTCTACATATCACATGTATTTTTGTTTACTTCGTATCGACTTTCTGATGAATTGTTAAATATTGTTAAACATGTATTTTGTATTATCACATTGATGCTTTCCATTATTGTAACAAATATTTATATGCCTGGTAATATAACTTAATTGGGTTAGTTGAATCTAACATCACTTATTCATTAAGGACGGATTGTTAAAGGTTCACATTCTCAAACATCTATCTTCTGAATAATTCAATATATTTTACATAGAAATATTAGCTGCTATGAAATGATCTATCAGAAATTACACTACTGTGATTGAAGATTCTATTCCTTAACTGCTACCATCCGTCATTTATTGCATCCAGTAAAAATATAATACTAGATAACAAAGTGCATGTTATTAGTAAAATCCCACACCAGTGCAATTAACTCATAAAATTAAATAATTTTTAACAAACATGCAGAATATAGTTTAAAATTAACAGTGAATTTTATTAAAAATAGCGGTGTTTCAAAAATTAAAGTCTTCTAAAATCCATAAAATATAACTAAGGATGAATAATCTTAATTTACAAAAATATCTATATTACTGTTGTGCTCATAAGCTGCTCATGTTCTGCTGTTCATATTCACATAAAGTAGATGAATTCTAACATGGCATTTTGTTGAAACTGAAAATATATTAGTTTCATCAAGTTCAATGGAGTTTTGCAATATAATTCAAGAGGTCAATGATATATATACATCAAGAGAGTCAAATGTTCCGCTGTGAAGTGTTATGCCTGTCCACGTCCTCAGCACTCGTTGCCACCTGTTACTATCATAGATAGGTGCAGATGAAACCATAGAACATTTTTAAAACTACTTTTAAAGGTATGAAATTGATGAAAATGAAGTGTTTAAAACAGTGAAGCATATTGATAAATTGAAGAATTTGCCAAACACATTTTTCTCCAAGTTACAAGTTGGAACAGAATGTGTTTAGAAATATTGACATATTTTCAATTTACTTTTAAAGGCTTTATTTACCAACTTTGCAAAAGGAAATGCTGAAACTGGCCATCCCTGTTCTTCATACATACATTTTTGGCACCTCTTTAGAAAACTATCCATCACTTGCTGTAGTTCATGTTGAGAAATGCTGGTAATTTCTTGGCAGATATTTTGTTTTAATTCTTCCACAGTTTGTTTTAAGTTACTCCAGAGATAGAAACCGCAGGGGTTAGGTCGGAGACCGAGGGACCCACAAATCTCTACTAATAATCTGTCCTGAAACATACTTTCAATTCTCCTCAACAAAAGACTGGCCATATGAGCTGTTGCACCTTGTTGAAAAAAAGGCAAAATCACACTCCCTGTCTGTTAGTTCTCTACAAAAAGGGGGTGGGGGAGCAAAATATTATTCATGTATGTACGGGTGTCAGCTGGCTGACTTGAAAAAAAATTGGTCATATAACTTTCTCCACTAATGGTGCACCACACACCAATTGTTTGTCATAAAGGAGTACTTCATGAACAATATTAGGTTTCTCAGAGCTCCAATAAAGATCTCTTTTCATAAAATTAGTAAGCAAAGCCTGTAAAAGTAGGTTTAAAACTGTATTGTTTCATCCGTACCTTTCTATGACAGCACCAGACAGCAGCACGCAACAAGAACACCGACAGGTAAAACATTGCACAGCCAGTTCAGAATTTTTTGACTTATATATGCAAAACAGGGTAACAACAATTCATGAAATAATGAGTATAAGTGGTGCATAAAGATCACTAATTGACTCAATCTTCATAAATGAATGAAGAATTAGTTAATCTACACTGAAAAACAGAACTGTCACAATATGTTCTACCTTTTTGTATGTGACACAAAGGATTGGAAAGTCAAATTACATTTTAAAAATTAAATGCCAAGGTCTGACGAACTATAGATCTGTTGCTTTACATGTGATGCTATGCTTCAAGACACCTGTACATGCATTAAGCTTCTCTCATCTGATTCATTTAATCAGTAAACCTTCTAAGTGACTATGACTACAAGAGGTCATACTGGTTAATAATTTTTTAAAGTGAAGGTTTTCATTACTAATGTAATAGCAATTACATATGTGAGTCATTCCACGTCAAATCGAACAAAATATGGCAAAAAATGACCTTGATCTCTCAGATTTTCTTGAATTTTTTTTGGTGTTTTGGAACAAAATATATTTGACCCGTGTTTCTTCATTTTATATAAAAAAATTTATTTTGGCAGATATTAATTTTTGAAATGTCCCAAAAATCGTGCACTCCTCACTCTTCGATCAATCATACCTCAGATTGTAATGAAGCAAATTACTTGATCTTTGGCTCAAATTAAAGATAAATTGCAGTATTTCGTGAGGTACTTATTAGAAAATTTTATTAATTATTATTAATATTATATTTTATACGATTAAAGTTTTAAAGTTAGATAATAACATAAACTCGACCATTTAAAAATCTGGAAAAAAAACCTAAAATACAATGAAGTTTATTCAATATTCTCAGAAAAAATCAGAATGGAGTCTCTAATAGTTCAGTTGTAATTAACTTTGCAAATTAGTGCAGTGGAGTTGCGAGGTAGCGGAAACGCCTACAGTAACCTCGCACAAATTGCCACCTTCCATTATGGCAACTGTCCACTGCTTAAGGTTCCATGAACGTTACAACAGTACAGTAAGGAAAACACTTCTAGCTGACACTATTATATGTACACTATTAACATCTTCAAAATGTTTTTAAAATATGCATTTTAAACTAATGTTTCCATACAACACACAGCTTTACCTCCTTCTTCGAAAGAAAATTGTTTCACTAAAGCTTCAGTTTTTGACAAAGGAATGAAGGAGTGTAATTTTAAAGCACAGTTGGACCCATCGTTCTTGGCCCCTGACCTTGACTGGAAGTCCTGTTGGCGAATCCATAGCTTTTGTCTGTTTCATCAGCTCATATTGTATAATTCTGTGAATGAAACCATGCACATGGGGTGGGAGGGGAAAGGTCTGCATGATCTGAGACAGTCTTGCTAATTCAAAGGTGCTTTTTAGTGCAGCGTGCACTTGAAGACAGATCTTTGCGATAAAGAGTGAATATAGTGAATTTGTGAGACATTGATCATAGCGTAAATCAATTATGCCACCTGTACGTTCTAAATTAGGGACCAAAACATTACACAGTCAGAGTAGAGAAATTATTTCAAATGTATGGACGTACATGAAGGAAGAAGCTAAAAGCAAAGAACTGCTTACATCAGATTAAAAAAAAAAAAAAAAAAAAAAAAAAAAAAAAAAAAAAAAAAAAAAAAAAAAAAAAAAAAAAAAAAAAAAAAAAGCAAAAGTTCAAAAGCACGTATCAGATGCCACAGGAGTATCAGAAAGAAGGTACACTGTGGAGATATTTTTCTGTATGAACTGTACTGCCTTAGTAAGAATCTGAGTAGCATAGCTGACGCGGCAATTCGCAGGCTGTCTGCAGTCACCTGGCTTGTTACTCGTCCGTGCGCGCTTGCAGCCCTCCAGAAAAAAAAATTGTAGCGAATGCACTAATGCAAGCTCCATAGTTTTCAACATCTTATTTTATAGATAAAATGTCAGGAAATATGTGTGTATTTTTTTTAGATTTTTAACACATCGATTTAAATTTTATTTTTGGTTTTACAAAATATACTGTCAAAAAAACAGTCCAAAATTTATGTGTAATAATGATTGATCGAAAGTTGTTGAAAGTGTTATATTTAAGCTTTCCAGTGCGCCAAACCCCAACTCTAAACTCTATATGAACTTAGAGTAACAAGTGATTTTATATTACGGTGCGCGCAGAAATTGCTTAGTTTCTAATAGCCATAACTAAGCAAGTAATTTAAAAATACGGAAATAAAAAACTAAGGGTCTCCTTATTTGATGCCTATTATTCATAAAAAAAATTTTGAACCTCCTACGAAAAAGTCGTGTTTTACGGGTGTTCGATTTGACGTGGATTGACCCATGTGTGAAATTTGCTTCACTGTTACCATTTTTTATTGGTATTCATCTTCTTTACCTGACTACCCTCCCCTTATGTAGGACTTACACCCCCTAAGACTTACTGCCAGTGCCTAGGGTCAGACGCCTGCCGGGAAGCACAGGAACCCATGGACCAGACAGAGTGAAGACCTGGAAGTGGGTGGTCAGCTAAGCACCAGGTATGATAGTGAGGAAGAGGATTATATGAAATGCAGGTGAAATGGATGATTTTAAAGGTCATGATGGAGAAATGGGTCGAATGAGTGGCAGAGGAAACTGGGAAAACCTGCCCAGATGCCGCTTTATCCATCACAAATACCACATGTGGGTGCCTGGGAATGAACCCAGGCCCCTAGGTGGTAGGTGAATGGTCTAACCGCTCAGCCATAGTGTCACCTATTGGTATTCATCCCTTCTATATTTTAAGAGGTTACATTTCCCCATAGAACAATTGTTACAAAATCAACTTCTGTCGATGGCAATTTTTATCAAAGATAATAAAAATTTAAATAACGTTTTAGAAGCAAATTTTATTAGCACACAAATAGGAAGTATCATATTAGCATATCTCAGAAGTGCACCTTTTTATGCCAGAAATCAAAGAAAGTTGTTGTCATATAAGGAGCATAGCATTCAAGATAAAACATTACCTCTTGCTTCATAGCTCAAAAATCACTTTACAAAACTTACACTTTTTCCTTCTTGGTAAACAAGTGTATTAAATAATAAAGAAAACATACTACCTTATGTAAGAAACACTGCAGGTTGAGGTGGTACTGGCATTACAGATTTAGAGATATAGAGAGCGAAAGATGAAGAGCAACTGTATAAAGACAGCTGCAACAATGCAAATCTAACATGCAGAATAAACATGCACTGAAAACCATGCAAAACATTAGCAAAATAAACTTCATGATGAAACAGTCATTACAGCCATGCTTGTTTGATGTGTGCATCCATGCAAAAAGGGTAGCCATTTACAAACATGCACACCTTACCTGCATTGACTTAGGCATTCTTTGAGCGGATCGAGTGATGGGCGACATTGAGCTATTGTCATCAGCTATTGGAGTAAGCAGGCAGTTACTGTGATTAGCCTGAACACCAGAAACCCTCATTCGAGCAGCTGGGGTACTTGTTGCCAGTAACGAGGATGGAGCATTCCGAGGGGTTAGTTTGTTAGGCAGAGTAGGAGGATGCAAAGCAGATGACACGCACAAGGAGCTACTCACAGGCCAAGATTCTATACCATGCTCCCCCTCTGGGGGAGTCAGAGAAGGACTAGCAATCTTTGGGGGCGTGCCTTCTGAACTCACAGTTCCTTCTGAGGATGCTCTCTTTCTTGAAGAACTAAGAGAGTGACATTCCTTAGGGCTGTCATCATGGTTGACAGCTATCTGATTTGCCAGATCCTGAAGAATAGCTTTGCGCACACCATCTTCTTTTGGAGTGCCTTCCAGTTCGGATTCGTTCAGCTGAGAATAACGTAACTTGAGTACCACTTTACCAGAGCTCCTTGGAGGCATCTCAGGAGTTGCAGGCATGCTAGAGAGCGGGGAGTCATCCCCTATGCTGTCTCGGAACAGTCGCATGCATGAGGAAGGTGTGTATTTTTTCTGCAAGGCAACAGCATGCCAGAAACAAGAAGGTTAGTCTTGCATATTTTGTTAATAACACATTGTGAGGTGAGAACTAAAGCATTCTATTTGACTTTTCATACATTTTTCAGAACAGCACTTTAAAATTAAGAATACATAATATAACTTACTCATCAAAATACTCAGATTTTAACTAAAACTGTCAATGGTTAAAATAGATAATATTTAAGAGACATTACACCAAACAGAAAAATATAATTCTCCAATTCTCACCTCACTATATATTTACAGTATATAAACATAAAGATGGTGTTAAACATTAATAAACAGATAGGAGTGAATTTGATTAATTTTGCTGAGTAAAACATAAATGTACTGTTATTCATGCATTTCTTATGATTCTTATAAAGGTAATGCTCTTCTGGGAAACAGTTCTGTTTTTTAAAAAAATACATTAATATGCAACTTAATTCACATCCAATATTTTTACAGTACAATATAAAGTGAGTCATGGGAAAATATGTTGTTTAAATTTCAACAGTGCTTTTGAAACTGTAGAGAAAGCAGATACCTGCTAATATTTAAATTACAAATTGCCCTAAATTATACAAAGGCTTTTACTGAGTACACCCTCAAAATAATCATTTCACTATTCTCTTAATGCATATGACATTCTCAAAAGCTCTTGAGAGTCTCTATTTTCAAAAGAAAGCGTATTTGCCATGTTGAATTTTGTCATTTACATGTCTAAAGAACAACAAAGTGAATTGCTTCTAAGTTAAGCACTGATAATTTCAGGACATACTTGAGTTGAACACTCATTTCTAAGGCAAGAAATTGATAAATATGCAGAAAGGCATTACATTAAGAGAAAATGTTGAAATATAAATCCTATTCTGATTAGAAAGTTAGCTGGGCACTTTACCTTTTTGAGAGGTGAGCACAGGCAAAAACTTTGGGAGCTCTGTAATATAGGAATGTAATGTTATAATTATCATCCTAAGCCACAAATAAAAGTACTGATGATTTTCAGTTCACAGCTAAACTAAAATAAACTTTTTGGATTCCTCTTTTTTGGGAAAACATGGAAGTTTTTTCACACTTAGATGCACCAATTGAAAGTATAATCTCTCTAGCTTCACTTTCTACACCAAAACATATTGAAACATGTTTCCGAGACTTGTCTGCATCATCAGCCTAGACTCAATGATGTGCTTCCTCCTGTAGTTTGCAGATGCCATTTCCTGGCTAAATGTACTGTGCAGTGACATCATACTCATATGTGACTTTAAAATTTAATAAATTGTCAATGTTAATTGTTCCTTCACAAAAATACATAAATGCTTTGTTTGTTAATGATGCTATCAAGTGTCAGGATCATATTAGTGCTGCCGGTGTGCTGAATTTCTTAGCATATAAGTTCTTGTACATGTAGTAAATCTGGCACACAGAATGATAATGATTCTTGGTCAGTTTTAAAAGTTTTCCTGTACCAATGTTATGACTAAATATTCAAAACTGATCGACTATGGCTGATTTTTGTGTTCCCATCTTTTGGAATTAACAGTGTGCTAAAATATATACATTATCAAGAAACTAATAGCCTTTAATTTTGAAATACTGGCATCAGATCATATCATGCAACTCGCCACTAGGAAGGACAGCAGGTCAAACGAGGAAAGGGGAAAGCAGACAAGAACCAATCAACCGATCAATAGGAAATTAAAAGGAAGGCTCCTTGAAATATGTTCTACCAATAATCTGCAAAAGAAAGTGGAACAAAAGTGTTAAGGTTGATCAACAAATTTGATTACCATACTCCATTGTTTTAAACACTTCATCATTTTTAAGGGAAGACAGAGCAGCCTATCCCTCCAGTGTTAAAATGAGACTTTTCCAGTACACTTAGCTAAGAAGCACAGCACTCAAATATGAAAACTCTCATTTTGAAGGTTAACAACAAGCATATATAATTTTTACTTTCTCTACTATGCATAGTAAAGTAGAGGAAGTATAGTATTCCAAAAATTTGATGTCAAGATTTCAGCAGGTATATAGGTTTTAAGGCCCCCTGAATAAAACAAGCATTTTTAGAAAAAGGTCTGCGTGTGTCTGTCAGTCTGTGGACAGCATAACTCAAAAACGAAAAGTCAATTAGAAACCAAAGTTGGTATTTAAGTTTAATGTCTTTCAACGCTGAGACACGAAGATTTTGAAGAAAATTCCTCCACCCTAAACTACTCTTTAAACTAAACTAAACCCCGGCGCGACAGCCCACAAGGGGCCAAGGCCTACCACCCAGCCGCTGCGTCCCCCACCTCTGCCCACTACAGGCGTCATTGGTGAGGTGCAGTACTGGAGGGTGGGACGTGGTCAGCGCCCCGAGCCCTCCCGGCCAGTTATGTGGTCTTCTAGACCTGGGGCCGCTATTTCTCCATCAAGTAGCTCCTCAATTGGTCCCCCCGGGACCTAACGAGGCTGAGTGCACCCCGTGCCAGACCTCCCAGAGGGGATAAAATCCCCATGCTGGTACCGGGGATCGAACCCGGGTCCTCTGCGTCAGAGGCAAGTGAGCTACCATAAACTACTCTTTACATGGAACATTTTTCAAAAATTTTGATTTTCTTGAAAATGGCTCAAACGATTTTGATTAAAATGCCATATGTTTGAGATATTTTTATGTCAAATGAAATGTATATCTTGAATTTTCTGGCTATAGTCCATGTAATCCTGTTTGTTATGGATGACTTTTGCATCCGGTAAGCCATAAGAGATAGACCAAATCTTACTATACAAAAAATGTAGATCTTGCTACAACACAATTTACGTCGGAGATATTTCTTATTATTTGTATGAGTTTTGGAGAACTTATACTTTTGTCAAATGGAATATTGTTATTCAGTTTTTTATATGTTAACCATGCAAAGAGAATGGAATTTGAAACCTTTAAAAGATTTGATTATCACTCAAAGTCTACTGTATTCCTATATTCTCTTGTACCTACAAGAAAATATGATAATTTCTGCAAATGTTTATCTCAACTAACATGAAGAAGATATAGGAATAAGAGTTTGTAAGAATGGTTAGTACAAGAGTAGAGAAAGTCATGTGAGTGCAACACATTAGATTTTTTAAATATATATCCTGAATTTACTTTAAAAAATACATATTTATTTTTAAAAAATTTGGATTTTTACATAAATTAATAGAAGTAATTTTAAAAAATAGTTTCAGCCTGTTTAAATTTTACAAAAAAAAATTTAGACTTGTAGCTACAGTAGTTTTTGTCATGAGTGCACCCAAACTTTTAAAAAATTAAAATTGAGAAAAACAGCATTGAAGTTTCACAATGTTGGAACCATACCTTAAAACTTCTCAAACCATGAACAGTAATTTAGCCTTACAATAAATTATGTTGGGAGATAACTCTATAAGATGGCAATAAATGTACTGGCTCACAACTTGTCTAATGCCAGGCCATTGACTTTTGGGTTTTCCAATATTTTTCTTCAATGAATCTGATGGATAGTTTGACGCAAGTCATAAGCGTTTTGTCATTTCCTCTTCTTTATTGCACAATGGTCTGTTGAGGTTTTCAAGAATTCTATTCCGTTCAGATGTTTACTTATGTAGTCATGTCCTGTAATCAGTCTGAACAATGCTATAGGTGTCTTCCAGGTGGCTTGAGGGATGAGTTCTGAACTGTGGATATGTTCCATTTTTTCTCCTTTGCTTTGTTTTATAATTCTTGCCTGAATGTATCTTTGAATTTTTTTTGTTATAATTTGTTTTATGGATGAAAAGAGGCATTTAAAGTTTTTCTTTTAGATGATTTTACAGCCTCTCTTTGCTGTCTCGTTTCCTACAGTGTCACAGAATCCAGGTATCCATTGAGGGCGCATCTGTTTCTGGAATTTTTCTAGTTGTCTGGTCATTTGTTGGCTTTCTTTAATTTGCAGGTATTGGAGGTTATATCTTGAATTGCTGCCATAGTCAGAGTAGGGATTTTGAAACTTATGCCCTGTGGAACAGCCTATGTATCTCATGGGACCTACATTTGTACCGCTTTTTAATGTTACTTTTCTATAAAATTCTTGTTTTGCTTTATGCCTTCATTAGCTAAGTAGTTTCCTCTGGTGAACATTTGAGAAATTGGTGTCTCAAACTGTGACATGGGCAGTAAAAAACATAGGACACAAAAATAGTCACCACCACAGTAATATTATAGTCGTCGCATTTTCATGTTATACAATCGGTATATGAAAGCATTCTCTATCGCCTGCCCAACTGTGCGGAATGGCTTTGAAATTAAACCTTCCAACAATTCTAAAGTAAGAATAAATTAGAAACTAAAAACTTCACTTATCTTAGTAATGTTGCAAGTTCTTGGTTTGTATAGCTTTGAGAATGAGTTGGAGTCAACTCAAAACTTTAGTCAGCTTTGCACCAAGAACTTGCAACATTACTAAGATATGTGAAGTTTTTAGTTTCTAATTTGTTCTTACTTCAGAATCTTGTTGCTTCACTGTTAATAGCTTCAATTTCTTTAATTAACTTCCAACAATTGTTAATGGGACTCGGTTTAATTGAAGTCAGGAAGCAGCTACTATATCAATAATAAACTAACTATGAAGGTAACAATAGTGATAATGCTGAAAGAAAGCCGGTTGCTTTTTTACACAATTAATTTTCCTAGTTAGCACCTGCAAGACATCACAGCAATTTTCTCTGATGTCAGCTGTAACCCTTTAAACAGGACCAACAATACTATATTATGAGCACTTGAGCAGCATATGATTGAAGGAAGAAAAGTCAATACGTGTTGTGAGTCTCCCTGGGAAGTGTAGGGACCAGGTTTGATGTTTTGTGATAGTCACATGCCACCAAAGCAAAAGTGGTTGTTTTCGGACATTTTAAAATGCAAATTTCCTTTTGTTACTAGAATTGAAAATGACATGGATAAAGTGCTTTGTGTTATTTGCAAGTCTACTTTTTCAATTTACCATGGCGGTAGAAATCATGTTCAAAAGCATATTAAAACTAAGAAATACACAGAAGCAGATTTTGCTAGAGTGTCTACCAAAACAATTGATTCGTATTTTCCCAACAAGTGTATGGGTGACAGTGAAATGGTGCTGGCAGCTAAAGAGGGAACATTTGCTTTTCACATGATGGCTCAACATCAGAGGCAGCAACATTACCTTCTAGCAGTGGAGCGACTGGAAATACCATATAGGCCTCCTAAAGGTGAGTACAAATTATATCTTTATTTGAGAGGTAGAACTGGAACGTAAAAATTCAATGCCCACACATGGCTTGTGTGTTTAAAAACACCAACAGTAAGTTTGTTGGCATAAATAAATAATAATTATATCTTTATTATTGTAGTGTCCTGCTCTTTTTATTTTATAATGTGGGATCCCTAAGTCAGAGGAGCACAGCATTATTGAAATGTGCAATATGGTATAAGAGCTGTTGGAGTGCACAGTAAATAGCTAATATTTCAGCATCAAAGTTTGTTTAGTGTTCATCAACTGACTGGTAAATGGACAAAACGGGGCATATTATTCCAGCTCCTGAGTTATTGTCCATTGTTGAACCATTGGTATACACATGGAGCCATTCTTCTGATGGATATCTGGTGTTTGCTGCTTCCAAAGCCAGTGTTTTCAGGACTGACATAGATATTTGTGTTTTGGTGATAGCTTCGCATAATTCTAGGTTGTAGGAGAGGTGTTCCAAACGTTGGGTTTTCTTTTTTTGAATTAACCTCCTCCAACATTGTGTCATATCTGACGAATGAATGAAATGAAATGGATGAAATGATGCTCAAATGAGCCCGAGGTCTATGGAGCTTTAAGTTACCCGACATTCATCTTCTCAGGGTAGGAAAACCTCGGAAAAAACCTTACCCGGATAACTTACTCTAAGTGAGATTCGAACTCGCGACCTCTTGAACGTGAGGCAGACATGCTAACCATCATGCTACCGAGGCGGGCTGGGTTTTCTTTGCACAGTATATCCTCTTTGAGATCTGGCATATTATGGTTCTTTTTTAGGTTTGAAGTATTGATAGGAAACTGTCTTGCGACCTAGGTTTGGTTTGGTCTAGTTCTTGTTTGTCCAAATTTAATGATGGCAGTCATTTAACTTTTCATATTTGATCACAACGTTACTTACCCTTGGTTAAGAACTTTGGATTTCTGAAGTCATTTTCCATAAAATGATCGGAACAAATTTTACAAGTCTTGTACATCTTTAGCAGGCCTTCTTTTTTATATGAAGCATCCAGACCACTTCTACTTCTGAGCACCCAAGAATCACATACGCAAGTTCAAAGCAATGCTTGCATTAACAACTTCTATTTTTGATTCACATAACCACACTCAAGTCTTCACTAGTATGTTGATATTCTCAGATATAAGACAAAACAGCTAAGCTTATAAGTAAATCACGCATAAACTACATGTTTACTATACAAAGTAAATATAAAACTGAGACAGAAAACGTTATAAGTACTTACAATTTTTATCCTTTGGGAAATGAAAGAATGACCATAAATTATTTTCTACTTGGTAGTCATTACACTAGAAAACTGCACAGACTTTTTCACACATTTTATGCACTGTTAAGTAAACACATTATCATCTTCTCAAGAATGTAAACTAAGAGTAACTAACATAAAACACACATTCATCAAGCATTAAACATCACAAACAAGTATAGTCCATGCAAATAGATGAGAGCAGTGTAAACATGATGCACAGTGGCATGAGCTACAGCTGCATTCAGATGGCAGGTAACTCGCATCAGTCTGTCCAGCAACATACGAATGCAAGCATCACTCCATGTGACTCATAGCACAAATAAAAATAGACTAAACAATGCCACCAATCTTGCACAGCTAGAAACGAGAAGTGATCGGTAATGTGTAGCAATATATGATGAGAGAAGCTGCAGAGGGGACCCCTATTAAATTCAAGTTTGCACAGAAACGTGTAGTGAAAGCCAGCGGTGTATCATTTAGTTTGGCCCATAGGATCAAAGCTAAATTAGAACAAATTCAGTTAGGCGAATGTGTGTCTGCCTCAACACCTCATAAAAGAAAATCGAGAAAGACTGATTTACACGATTTTAATAAGTGTGTCATCTGCCAAGGAGTGAATGACTTTTATATACAAGAAAAAGAAAGGCTGACACTTAAAAATATTCAGTATAAATTAAAAGCATGAACTGGCTTCGACAGCAGTATTAATACACTCCAGAAGATCCTACATACACATTGACTTTCAATAATTTTAGTGCATGCAAAACCAATATCTACTAATACATGTTTGTCCTGGTTCTCATGCTATTTCATACGTTTACGTACTGCTTTACTACTGCTTGAAGGTTCCATCCTATCTCACTGCATTCCTTGTACTGCACATCTGACTACTCTCGTCTATTTGAATGCACAGTACAATGAACCACATCAAAACACCAGAGAGCACTGCTGTCGTTGCAAGACATATCAAGGAAATGGCTGTCTTTGCCTTTATTGTTTTTGCTTAGGCTAATGATGGAAACAGTCTCCAAAACATATTCCAGCATGTTTTGATATAGAAAATGAAGCTTAGAATAATTTAACTTTCAATTTGTGTATGTAAATGAAATAGTTTGTGACTATATATTACAGCAAAGACCAAAAATTCTTGAAAAGAAATACAAACAAATCAAAATGTATAGCACTCCCCTATAATAGCACATAAAAAGAAGTTATAAGCACACAAATATAAAGGCTGCATGCAGAAACAATGTTTTTAATACATGCTTTAATCTGCATATATATGATTAATAAAGCCTGGATTTCTAAGAAAAATACTTAACTTTTTCCATACTTTTAAGAACAAGCAGAAAGGTTATAATTTGTAAGACACGCGGCAGATGAGCAGTTTTAACTATGTTTGTTTGTACTTATTTATGTTTATTTTGCAGGAAAACGTTTTTGCTTACTTATTTTATGATGTTTAATTAAAACAGCACATTTTACTCAAAACTAAATTTAAAAGAGCATATTTCAGTTATTCGTGTCATATTATGCAAAACATTTCAGTGAAGTGAAAACTTAAATTCCCTAAATACAGAAGAAGCAGTCAGTACTGCTACAAAACTAGAATGTTTTGCTAAAAACAGATCCAGCAAGATACAGTACATCCATAATCATTTCTCCAAAATACACTTGGAAGTTCGAAATATTCCTTTGAACATTCACTTTCTCTGACTGCCAAAATTTCAGTATAATTGCTGCAAACGGGGTTGCAAAATTTGCATTTGACAAACTGAATCAGGTGCTAGAGAAAAATTCTGGTTACAAAACACTGTGTCAAATTTCTAAGAAGCTTTCTGGTAAAGAAACATATATTGAAGAACAATTCACCAAAGAACTGTGGTGCTTTTCTCATGCACCTGAGATGTCATGCGATGTTGAAAAAACATTTTCACTATACAAATCACTTTTCAGTGCTAGACGCGGGAGTTTTACAGGAAAATCTCAGGATGACCTTCCCTGTGTTCTGCAACAGCCTTCAATAAGGTAAGAGTTCTGTGAGACTATTTATCATATTTGCATGTATTTGTTTTTGCTTACTTTCATACTCATTTTCATAATTTTTCTTGCTTATTTTACTATTTTATTGTGCTTAGAAATCTGGGCTTTAATGATTAGCATTTCAAAAGAAGAGTGCAAAGAGAGAAGAAGAGAAGAAATTTAATATACAAAACAAAATACTATAAGGTAAAATGGCACTTCACAAGAAAAGGATAAAAGGCAAACAAAACTAGAAGATTACAAATTCGGGTTTGAGGAAAACATATCCCATTATCTGCTTTAAGCTAGACAGCTGTTTAAGAGTCATATGTTAGCGTATACTGTAGTAGTGATGAATGTGACATGCAATACATGTTGAATATAGTATGCACAATTAGTATATGTACAGAGGTAATTCTTAGACATGGCAAATGACCTGATCTGCACGAGTGACATGCAAACTGATGGTGGGGGTAATGTTTTTGTTTCTTTACTGGAGAAACAAGACACTGCTGATAACGTGAGCAGGCACTGTATCTAGTAATGTACTGTTCCCGATGTTAACAGCGCGGAAATAGGAGAGATACTAACCTGACATCCTTATGTCTTATAAGTACAAAAGTGAACTCATCCATAAACCACTATGCATCTATTGTCAATTTGCCATGTCAAAAAGATGGCCGAAGTTTTAAAGGCACAAACTTCTGTATGGGAGGTCCACATTTCAAATCTCACCAGGACCATTCTCCCAGAGAGGTTCTTCCATGTGTTCCTCAATCCCTATAACTGGCAGATACTGTGAATACGTAAATGGCAAGTAACAAGACATCTGTACTCAAAGTTTTTAAATTTCTTTAAGCTCAACAAGAATAAGATGAATAAGTGAACAACTTAATTTAATTTAAAAGGTGAGTTAATTAATAACACCAGAAGAAGCATCACCATCTGCACCATGAAACACCATGGAAACCCAGTTATTGTCCGGTTGATAATGGAGGAAAGTTAACCTTCGAAATGCGTCCCGGAAAAGCATGTTGTAAGTGTTGTTCAGTGTTATTAATTAACTCACCTTTTAAATTAAATTAATTACAACAGTTTTCAAACTTCTATGAAAGGAAGATAAAGTGAACAACTGTTAGAATTATTACAAATGTCACATAAGTAGTATCTGTCAAGCTACATGAATTTGTCTGTTAATGAACAAAAATTGAATTTCTTTTTATGGATGCTCTTAAACTGCTATGGCTCTCAGTATGCCATTCTACATTAGGTGTGAAAGATTGCTTAATTTTGCTCAGAGGCCTCTTTATCAGGCTTGAGGTGCTTTTACATGCCGTAAATGTGACACAGGACCATCAGCTTTACTTCCCTTCTTAAGAAAGCGATGCTAAGGATTTTTACGCCCAAAAAAAATCCATCACCGTCTGTTGAGTTTGAACCCTCAGGCTCAGGGACCAGAGGCTAGCATATTATCCCTTGACCATGGAAGACAACTAATGTACAGACTAACCGGGTACAGGTTTATACAGTTACCTTTACTTTCTCGAAGCTTGTGTGGGTGAAGTACATTGAATTTGGCTAAGCTGACTCACACTGGGTTTTTATTGTAAATGCTTTTACTTTCTCTGCGATTTATGTATAGTAGTAAGAGGAAGTATTGTATTCCACCTAGAATTTGAATATCCCAGAAATACACATTTTAAGCCCCTTGAATAAACAATTTTAAGAGCATTTTTAGCAAAAGGTCCATATTTATGTCTGTGGCACCACAACACTCTAAACTGAAATGTTCAACAAAATACCACACTTTTTTTTTAGAAAGAAGGGGAAGATCAGGAACCAAGGCACAGTCTTCCTAAGTTTATTCAATTGACAATTTTCATTAGTTTCTATTAACTTGGGTCATCTCAGCATGGTGGCAACACTGCTGCTTACCAAGTGGAGACCCGAGTTCGATTCCCAGTACTGGCGTGGGGATCTTCTCCCACTCGGAGACCTGATTTGGGGTGCACTCAGCCTTGTTAGGTCCTGGAGGGGCCAATTGAGGAGCTAATTGATTGAAAAGTAGCAGCCCCTGGACAAGAAGACCACATAACTGGCTAGGAGGGACTGAGGCACTGACTATGTCCCACCTCCAGTACTACACTCAACTCATGGCACCTGTGGTTGGTAGAGATGGGGGATGCAACAGTCCGGCAGCAGGCCTTAGCCCGGATGGGCTGTTATGCCACAGGGTTACGTTTTCTACTAACTTATTACTTTTGGTCAACTCTATTTGGCGTAATCCTTCTTATCAATTCATAGGACAATTTATTTCTTATTTTTTGCTGAACTTTGAACCCCTTTTTGCTAGCATATAATCAGCCTTCTCACTTCCCTGTTACTGCACAATGTGCTGGAATCCACTGAAAAACAATTTCTTTGTCAAGTTGTATTTGTTGAACCATGTTATGCATTTAATTTGTTGCATTTTGGCACAAGAAGTTGACATTATTGCAGCTCTTGAACAAGGTAAAATGGCAATATTGTTGCCATGCTGTAACCACATAAACAAGTTTTTAATGGCAGTATAAATAATTTCAGTCTCCACATCCAAATTTACAGTATATTTTCCTATAGACAATTTACAAGTCCTGCCAGCTATAGCTCTTTAATTGTTGTTACAAAGGGAACCATCTTTATAGGTGTGAGTCCAATTGTAGATGAAGATGACGAAAGAAGAAATAGGGAGGGAAAAAGAGCTCAAATAAAACTGAATTTCTCGAGGAACCATCACCATAACCAAATTCACCAGCATTGACACTGCTGCTATTACATTTCTAAAAGGCATTTATGATGTTTGAAAGAAAAATGGAAGTATATTTACTGCAAATGAGCTCAGGATCTAAAGCGCGTCTCACCCTTAAAAGACAGTACACGTTAAATGGAGCGCAGTGTTGCAACATGTACTAGTTGCGAATCTTTCTGCGCGGGCGACCCCAAGGTGGCCGAGTCCTGTACTTAGTACTTCAATTGCTGCTTGACGAGACGGGCACTTTTAACTTTGGTATCCCTCCATGCCTTTGTTACTGTATGACCTAAATTTACAAATGACTCGTCTGTATAAACAATTGATTTCCCCTTGTTCCTAAACCTTTTACGTCTTTTAGATATTTATGTCGCCATCTGATGATATCGATATCGTCTCTTTCTATTAATATGCAATTGTTACCCTTTCTTTCATATTCGAACCCCAAATCAGAGTGGCCCTTGAGAAATTTGGTAGGGTCTCATCACTGTTGAACTGTGACAAAATTATATTCAGCGTGGGTGGAATATTTGCAAACTGTAAAGAATGAACAATTCGCCGCACTCCACCCTGCACTATTCAATCATATTGCGTTATCCTAGCGTTTTGTGTAGTCCCGCCCCTTTTGCTTTCTTTTTCGATGGCGTTCTTAGAGGTCCTTCCATTAGTTCCTTTTTAATCATACACACTACTGCTTCTGAACACCCGATAGCCTTAGCTGTTTCTTTTACTGCCTTTACTGCCAAGCATTTTGCTTCAAAAATAATCTAACACATTCATAATTATTTGGCGTTCCTTACTTCTTAATTTACCAACATATCGTCTCTTCCTAGCTTCCCCCTCCATAACTACAAATATTTACAAAAATATTAAACAAATAACGCAATAACAGCTCACAGTTACACACACGGCTTCTTTCGAACTAATGCTAGTGCTGCTCCTTATACTATCTTCTGTGTCAGGCCTGACGCTGAATAGATGAATACCTTTTGTTTGCCTTATTGGATAAAAGAAAGAGGTTACTGCCTTTTGGTTTATTTTAAAAACTTTCTCCAACCTTCCTCAACATTTGTTCTCACTGGTTCCCTGATGTAAACTCAATAACAAAAAAGTTTCACACTGCGTAACTTTTGCAGTGCACAGATATAAAATTTTCCGAAAACATTTAATTTAAAAAATTATAACCCTTAACTGGGTAAACATAGAGAATTCAAAGTAGGCAGGTAGTAGCACTATAGTTTACTCTACCTAAGAAAAAAATATAGATGCATTCTAGCAGTTAGTTTGTTAGTTAGTGCGTGATGAGTGTAGAAACAGCAAATATCGGACTTCTATTGAAAAAAACGTTTTCTGAAGAAATTTGGACCTATAGAAATGTATAATGACTCTGAAAAGGATATAACCTGATAGAGAAAAAAATTCTGCATAGGATAATGTGTTCAAACCTGAAATTTATAACAAATGAATATTTATACCATGCTATTAGGAATGTGGCAACAGAGCGAGGGTAGAAAAGGACGCGGCTAATGGCAACTTGTATGCGCTAGATAGAGACAGAGATGTCTCATTTAACTCCATACTGTCTTCTAAGAGTGAAACGCTATATAGCACTACATTTTTATGTAGGATTAGCTGATAAAATAGATGCTCTGTTTTGGATAATATCTGTGAAGCTATGTCCATAAACACCACATATTATTTAACTAGAATTGCAGCATAAAATGTCAAAGAAACTAACAAAATAAAAAGAACAAAAGAAGGAAAAAAGAATCCAAAAATGTTCCAAAAACATTATAAATTGAAAAAGTTTACACACTATACCACATTGGCCTTGATGCAAAACAATGTCTTTTACCTTAAAATGTACTTATAAAAATCAATTATCTTATATGAGCAGCCCACAATTTAAAGACTCATTTTTCTGCAGAACTATATCTATACTTGCTTGGACAGTAGAAGCAGGCATGTGCATCGCAATGAAGATCGTCACAAATAAAGTAGAATTTCTCAAGCTTTAACTATTATAGGTCGTGAGGTGAGATATAAGCAAATCTGGAGCATAGGGGAAGCTGCTTTCCTTCCCCACCTCTCTCCAACGGCTGAGAGGGGGGGGAGGGGGGGATAGACGGGCAGTTTGCTGTGAATGAATAAACACCACCATAACAGCATGCAGCTGAAGTAATTGCAGTTCACATGAACGTAATTGTTGGCTCATGGCCATAGTTGTAGCGAAATCACTTTGTTCATTATTAAGATAATTTTTTTACATATATGTTATCAGAAATATCCACTAAAGCTATGCTAGCGCACTTCATTCTTTCGTGGACAGAAACATTATGACTTCTTCATATACATGATTGCACATCTTTCCCTGCCTTTCAGGTGAAGAGTTGCCACTGAGCAGCTAAGAGATTTGTCTAGTCTCATGAGCTATACTTCAACATTAATTACTGTTGCTTGACACCATTGTGCTAATGCATTCAATTTTAATCAGTGTTCCTGTCATGGCAGATAGTGTAGAAAGGAGAGCATCTTCGTATCAACTGAATAAAGGAGAGAGAAGACTTTATGATACTAACATGAAATTAAGAGCTTTGCACAGGCTATAATCTACAACTAACATACAGATTGCAATGAAATAGTAAGTATCATAGAAAGATTAAGGAAAGCTGAATGCTGTCACATCAAAGAAAGCACTCAGAAGACCAAAGACAAGGAAATTTCACGGCTTTGATATCTGTCATACAATTTGAGCAGGAGAAATTAAGCCAGGAGGTTTCTATATGTCATGAAATTTTATAATTGCATCCATTATTTAGGAAAATTTTCTTGGGAAAGCCTTCCAAAAATTCAGCGTCATCCATTCGGGCCAATATGGTATTTTGACTCTCTAGATTAGTGTACTTAAAGCACATTTTAAGAATGACTACTTTCATTGTCTATTATGACTGACAGGAGATGGTTTGACTCCCTATAGTCAAGGCTGGAAGTCTTCACTACCAAATACATCCAATCTCAACCTACAGGAGTCAAAACATTGCTCATCAGTCATTATCTGCTAATGAGATCAACAGCTCTTGAAACATGCTTTAAGATACAGCCATGGAAAAAAATGATTGAGTGCATTAGGAGAACAGAACATTTCTCAAGTCCCACATCATGTTGCAGTGTAAATAGGCTGTGTCCAAGATGATAACATATGGAGTAGAGCCTATCAATAAACTCAGCTGCTGTTAGAAATATTGACTTGTGTAAATGGTGCTGCAGCATGATGTGGGGCTTAGAAGTATTCTGCTCTTCTAATGCATTCATTTTTTCCATGGTGTACAATAATCTAAAAATTTAAAATGTATATGTGTAAATTTTTTCAGATATAAATGTTGATTAATTACTTTGCTGTCTTTGATAACGTGAATCTAAGAAGAGGGTTATTGGGCCACTGCTTCCTATTCTAGTGATGTGTGTACCACCTGAGCAGCCACACTTGCATCCTCTATTAAGATCTCTGATTTTAATAGATAGAATTCAGTGGCGAGCTTTCATTAAAGCCCTGTGCCTCTGTGAGGAGTAAAGGATTCTACAACATTCTATGTCATTTACAACCATATTTAAAGTTATAAAATATTTCTTGCTTAAGCATTTTGTTATTGCAAATTTAAGCATAAGTGACATACCAGCCTGAAACCTGTTAAATGAAAATACAAATCTGAAAATCCAGTCCAAGTTAGTTAACAGTGGTTAATGACAAAACAAATTTAAAATATATGTATACAGTACATACATTCAAAGCTTCCTGACTCTGAGATCGAGTCACAGTGTATTGTCCCTCATCAACGCATGCCTTTGCTCGCCTGAGTCCTTTGCTAAGGATGTGCTTCTGTGAACAGCAAAACATGAACTTTTGCTTTATGAGCAAATGAGCACTGTAAACCACAGAAGTCAAGGAAGAAATATATAGACATAATTGTAGTTTCAAGAATATGACATTCCTGACATGCAAGGTGTCATTAATGTTAATTTTATATAATGTATCTTTTTGGTAAGCTTAACATCCCCAAACTATAAGATTACATCCACTGGCAAGTAAGACAAAAATAAGCTATCAGATGTTCATCCTAAGGTCTGTGGTGAAACGCTGAAAAAATCAACCAGGTAGATCAACTTGAACAGAATTAAACCAAGGCCTAAAACATACAAGGCTAATGTTACTCCTACATCATTGTGATAGTTCAACAAAGTATTGCTTCAAAATAACTTTATTGCATTCCCTTTCCCCTTTATATTACTAGAATTAGTCCCTTTGTTACAACTAGGCTTCATTGCAGTTGCAAATGATGTTAGGTTAGGCTATTTTGCTGTACCCATTTCTACTTCACGTTTGTTGACAGTAGAGGAGGTAGGAAAGGGGATGGTGACATTGCTACAGTAACCTGTTTGTAAAGCGACATGACTGTACCACCCCTACCCAACCTACACATTAGGTAGGGGTGGTAGAAAACCTCCCTGCAAACATAACTTAAATGCCCACAACAGGCAACCGGAGTCAAAGCCTAGTTATAAATATTCAAATGCAATAAATACAATTTACTGACTGATCTGTGGTATTGGCCCAGGCCACTGGTCCACAGGACAAGCTGGTATAGTTGTTTACAAACATATTACAATATGAGTTAAATAAGGAAATAATGAAGCTATTAACAGTGAAGCAACAAGAATCTAAAGTAAGAACAAATTAGGAGCTAAAAGCTTCACTTATCTTAGTAATATTGCTAGTTCTTTGGTGCAATTTACTAAGATAAGTGAAGCTTTTAGTTTCTAATTTGTTCTTACTTTAGATTCTTGTTGCTTCACTGTTAATAGCTTCATTATTTCCTTATTTAACTTAATCATTTTGAAGCATTTGTTTCCAGTTACAGTTGCCATATTACAATATAGTTTATAATAAAGTTTTCTAAATCAACTATTGCTCCTTCCCTCATTTTACAGTCCATATCCATTTGTTTTTGACCTTATTTAAAAAACTGACCTAAGTTTTTGTTTAAACTCTTACCTAAGCTAATTCTCCTGTTCATCTTTGTCAGTGCACATTCTTTCCTCCACATGTCAGTTTCCTTACAATCATAAACTATGCATACCTTAATGGAATCTCCTAAGCTACGACTGCGATGATGGTTCTTTTGGTGAACTGGGGTTCCTTGACCATTCTCTTTGTTGAACTGCTTAACCAGCTTTCTCTTCTTGGATGATTCTGGTAAAGACTGAATATGTGCATATAGCTGTGCAAGTGCAGTTTCTGTTGGATTTGTCACATGTGCCTGTGCAGTACGTTCCCGATCAACAAAACTAAATACTGTATTGGCTGTTCCATCATGTACACTCTCGTTAAGCTGCAAATTAAACATATTTAATGATTTAATTGAAAGAAGCACACAGAGAAGCAGGCAACAAACTGGAACTATGAGTTGATGTATGACACAAAGTACTTCACTCTTTCACTCTTTAATAAACAAGCTATTTCCTTTCATCCTTAGCTGTAGTTGAACCACAAGTGAAATAATTTACATCACTACATCAACTCATAGTTTAGATATTTAATAATGTTTATTTTCAGTTCACTGCATCAGCCGCATTGCATTATGGGAGGTTATGAGATTAAGTCTACCCAAATAAATAAAACTAGGATCCCACCAAGAATAAGCCCATTGAACCATATCAGAAACATCATCATTTCCACTGTTGCCATCTACACCAACCCCTACTAAGGTGCATACGAAATAAGAAGGCACATGACGTAGGTGAGCAAATTCTATTAGCCTATTCTAGAGAGATGACATTACCCATTTTGGTTATTTGCACTCAAGAAATCCAGCAACAGTTCATTATTATAAAACATTCCACTGAAAAGAAATGGATATTTTCAAGTTGACTGCCCAAGAAGAAATATTTTAGGTGATCTATAGCCCTAATTAAAAGTAATTGAATAGCACTGCTGTCAGAGATAGCAAACATCATATGTTTTGCATCATGATTGTTTATTCTACCTCAAAACCTTTACTTTCTCTACTGGTAAGTCAAATTCCCCTTACCAGCATTTGTTCTATATATGATCGTGAAGTATTTAAAGTAAAGGTAAACAATATGCAAATTTAAAACTTACTATATTATCATAAAACATCACCTCTTTTTCAATTGAACTTGTAAATCCATTATGTACCCATTTACTTGTCCTACAACATAAAATTTTCATACCTCTTTCTTTGGTGATAGTCTCCGCCTTTCCTTCTCAGCCCAATAAGCTCGAATATCCATTGCAAGTTTAGGAGGAATATTGAAAAGAGTGCCAACATTCTGAATCATGAAAGTTATAACACCTGACATGGTTTGAGAATTTATATGTAGTGCTTCTGGTGTAAGCTGAAAAATAAGATAATGCATAATATTACACTTTCTAAATTCAAAGAAATTATTGCAAAATATTACTATGAAAAATCAAAAAATAAAAGATGGGAGCTACCAAACATTCAAACAGTAATTCCTGAGTATCCTCGAAAAACTGCAGTTGCAACCTTTAGATTGATTACGGGACGTGATTGTATGGAAAAACATTTGAATAGAATTGGGACATATTCTTCACCAATCTGTCCTCTATGTATCTACAAGAGGAAATGGACCAAGACCACCTTCAAATATGCCCAGCCACTTCTAGCACCCCATTGGAACAGATTTTTATATGCAGGAGCTGGAGGTTCCACAATATCCACGACTCTTTAAATATTGGTCCATTTGCCCCACGTAAGCACCATTTTGTAGCTATGAAACTCAAATATTTTTATCAACTTTCTCAATGTATCTCAGGACGCCGTACGGATCAACTCTTTACAAGAATGATTAAATTCCGTTTTCTCGTTAAAAACTTGTTTATTGTTCCTTTATATCACAAATAAATAACACATATTCTAGATTGGCATCCTTTCTCTAATGCGATACGGTGTTCACACTACCCTAACACGGACTATGTATATTTGTGAGTTCGTAATCTTCTTCTATTTTTAACCCACCTAACAATCTATATGTTTGTTCTCTGCATTGTTAATTCTGTTATCTTTTACAACACAATCTTCTTCTAATAAAACACTATACACAGATAAATTTCCAAATTAAATGCGGACTTCGCAATTTCCATATGACGCCAACCCAAGCTATTGAAGACGAAGACAATTGAACATCAATTTTTGCAGACTATAATCACTATTTATAACTTTAGCAGGCCTTTCTGCTGCCCCTATAATTTTGCATTTAATTACTCAAGGGGGCTTACGCAGAAAATATCACCTCACCATCCATTAGTGAAAAATATTGGAGAGCAAGAGGATTAATGACTTCATTGTTCGAAATCCAGCATTAGCCAACAACATAATATAATACTTAAAAGAGAAATATAAAGTGACTAAACTCTGGTATAACTGATTTAATTTCAACAGTGTGTTTCATCAACCGCTATGTTACACACGTGGGTCTGGGTGGTTCAGTTGGTTAGGCGCTGGCTTACTGATCCCACGGTCACAGGTTCAAATCCGGTCTAGACCGATGGTTTTTAAATGTGCTTAAACAATTGTGAAACAATTTGTTCTTGTTCAAGATAATACTGGTTAGAAACCATTCAATTCAGTGGCTAAATTGAGATTTATTGATGGATGCTCTTTAACTGCTGTGGTTCTCAAAGTACCATTCTATATCGGGCATGAAAGGCTGCTTCATTTTACTCAGAGCATTATCAGGCTTGATATTTTTACATGCCGTAAATCCAACAAAGGACCAACAGCTTTATTTCCTATCCAAAGCAAGCTATGCTACGGTTTTTATTCCAATGTCCTCTTATCAGGATATTAGTGACACAAGAGATTTCTTCAATTAACAGTTCCTTCACAATTAAACATGCTTTCAGTGGTACCCAGAACTTAAAGCATGCATAGAACTACAAACTTTTAAGAAAAACTCTATACAAACTAATTCAGTAACATGAATATATCTCAACCCCAGCGACACCAAAGGGTAACCAACTTTAAAATTCCATGTTTTAAAATACATATTAGGGGTTGCTCAGTCATAAGCTGCATGCTATTTAAATGTACAGCTTTTCTATGACTGTATACAATTTGACATAAGCGAATAGACAAAAGACAATGATGATCATTTTCTTTCCGTTCTAAAAAAGTTAGTCATTAGCAATTTGTTGTTACGGTATAGTGTTATATTCCTATGCTAGAGGCCTAAAGTAGTTTTTCCAATAAATATAAGTTTTAATACAATGTATATAAATCGATACAGATAGCTGTAGATCTTAAATATATTACAACTACATTCTGTAACTTTGTTCAATTCCATTTTATTAATCCTTTAAAATAAATTCTGCACATAGTACTTTGATACAGGATACGTCAATAATTAAATTTACACTACAATAAAGTCAGATATTGTACATTTCTAATCTGTGTTCAACTTATTATGTCTATAAAGTGAAGGACATGATACAAAATAACTAGACAAATTAACATGTCTTAGATTTATTAAGTTGCAGATATTCCTTTACTGTGTAGAAGCAGTGTTCCTGCAAGAAAGCCTTTTTTCTAGCCTTAAATGCATTATAGTTATTTATACTTTTGATGTTATTAGGAAGGCAATTATAAATCATTGTACTGGAGTACAGTACTCCATTCTTGCACATCGTAGTTCTGATTGAGGTAAAGTGTATATCCTTATTATGTCTAGTGTAATGATTATGGACATTTTCAATGTTTTGAAAATTAAATCTATTCTTTTTTAGAAATAAAACTGTCACAAATATATAGGCATATGCCAAAGTAAGTAAGCCACCAAGTTTTCTGTTCATGCTCAATATCATTGTAATTTCCTATCAACCTGCAAAATTTGAAAGCCAATTGGTTTTCTATGTTTAAGTTTGCAATGAAAGAAAAGATATATAATGATATGAAACGCACCACATTTAAGATACTCTACTTTTTGTTTTCTGCACATTGTCTGTGGAGTAACAAAAAATCCCTACCTCCACAAAAAAGTCATTTATTATATCTTCTAGTATAAACGCAAGTTTACATAGCAAAACCCAGGCCTTGTAAATCCCTTTTAGTATTTTAGCTATTTAGGAGTGAATAATTTGGAATTTTTAAAGCTTTTAGACCACATGAAACTTAAACACTTTCAAAATAAGTAAAATTCCTGCTGTCTTACCAGTAGAACAGTATAACTAAAGATCCTTGGAACTCCCCATTTAAAATACACAAGGATGGATTTCCCATTTTAAGTACAAGGTGGTATTCTTTTCATAATTTAACCTCTCACAACACTACTATTTCTGAACTACTGGTTTATGCTGGGATACTGCTCAATGTCACTTAAGCAATTCATTTCATATATAGAAAATTGTTTACCTTGCGAGGACACAGAAGATGTGGAGTAAAGAGGGTTGCAAGATTCTCGGCAGACATTTTGTTGCTCTTTTCATTGCTAGCTGCAAGGTTCAACAATTGTAGAATATCCTGTAACAGAGCTCTATTCTCTGCAGGAAGAAGAAGCAAGAGTAACTGAAGAGCTCTCAAAAGCCTACCCTCACTGTTTTTACCTCCCGCACACAATTCTAGAACAATGTAACAGAAGTAAAGCATTTTAAAAACAGAAATCTGAAGACCACAGAGGAAAGGACTTTTAAGAAAACTAATCTAGTTTTATGTTCACACTTTAAAACTTGAATAACAATGAAAATGTAGTGAAGATAAGGAAATTTATCTTCTAATAGTCAGTATCCTCTGCATATTTTCTTTATTTCATGGAAAAAGTTTAAAAAAATAATTAAAATATAATTGAAATAAATTCTTTTCTTTTTCATTTATGCTCAATTAAGGCAGTAGCAAACAACTTTACATAGGTAATTAACATATTCATGTGGACTACAAGTTAACCTATATATCTATCATGTTAAGGAATCTACTGCCAATTGAGAGAAGGAATAATTACAGTCAAACCTCGACCAATTGTTCCAGAATTATTGTTTTTCCACATTTATTGTTCTGCAGTCCCAGCTGGTCTAAATTATAAATTATGTAAATAAAACCCAAATTCATCATTTCTCAAAGTACAAGGGCCTTCCAGAAAGTAAGGCTACAAGAGCCCCTCATGCTAGGTAAACATTTCTGTTTCAAGGTTGGTGCATCTGGTACATAGGGTGGATCCTAATAGTCAGTCTGTTTAGTCACAGTAAAATATTCCAATGGAGAGGTTGTCGTATGTTCCCACCACCTACCATCCACACAAGATCCGTGGTCATCCACTTTTTGACCTTGTAGAACAGTACTGCAGCGAATATCCTTTGGAAGCTCAAGGAAGTTTATATAGTGTCACTACACCACAAAATTCAGAAGTCATGGCATATGTTTTTTTTGGGGGGGGGTCATAAGAGTGTCCTTTTAGTGGATATTATGCCTAAAGGGACAACCATTAATGCAGAAGATTATTGCAATACCCTAAAAGAACTCTGGAGAGCCATTCAGAATCCAGGAAGTCAGCCTCCTGCATGACAAAGCAAAGTCCCACACCAGGCAAGTTTTACAGGAGTTGCTGACATCATTTGGATGGGATATTCTCACCCATCCCCTTATTCACCCAACTTGGCACCTTGGACTATCACCTTTTCACCAAACTAAAGGAGCTTTTGGGTGGGAAATTTGTTTTCAACGATCAGAAGGTCAAGAAAGTTGTGAAGAAATAGCTGAAAGGACTGGCGGCTGAAGTCTAAGACACTGGCACACAAAAGTTGGTGCCCCGACTACGAAAGGTATCTATCTCAATGGTGATTACATTAAAAAATAGTTTAATATACTTGCGAAGTATCCCATGAATTTTAATTAAATAAGCATTTTTCATTTCTGCATAAATATTGTAACCTTACTTTCTGGATGGCCCTTGTATCAATTTCCTGCATTATTCATTCAAAAATTATAGCCCCAATAAATTCTGTCCTTAACAATTTTTAAACTAGAATAATTGGAACAGCTTTTGTAATTTGGAAGTAGTTTCAGATACTTTTTGAGCAGACTGTATCAGTCAGTGAGGAATTCAAGTAACATTTTGCCCACTCAGTTACGACTGGGGAATGGATGGGCCAAAATTGCAGGTGCCATCAGTTTTGATACCTAAATGGCAGTGAATGAGAACATTGTGATGAGTGAAACTCAAAAGTGTAGATGAAGTGTGTGACAAGGTGAGAGAAACAGCACATATTTGTGATGATGGTGAAGGGAGTGATTTATAAGGGGAAAATGATGCAATAGCCAAAGCAGTACCAACCTTTTCTTAAGCTTTAAGTGCATATAAAACTATGGGTGTTTACCTATGCTCATCATGGTCATGACTGATGGAAGTTAACTATGGAATGTGTTCGAATTTAGAAAGTTTGCTGTTTTGTGTAAAAAGAAAGCAGCTAAGAAGCAAATGTCAATTAAAAACCTTTAGAAGAAAAAAACAAACATGTAAAACTAATACACAATATAGTTCTACAAATATAATAAATATTTAGAGACTAGAAGCTTCATTTATCTTATAGCACTTCAGTCTGAGTTTAGTTTAAAAAATTTACAGCAAATACTATGATAAGTGAAGCTTATAGTCTAAATATTTGTTCTATTTGTAGATTTGTGTTGCTTCACTATTAATAGCTTGTGTTTTAATTAATACAACAAATTATAGTGTTTGCTTGTTGTACATTGACTTTATTTTCATAGATTTGTGCACCTCTTGTACACATTTTCCCACATTCATCACTATTTTTACCCACTCCTTTGGAAACGATTGATTGAGGTTCAACTGTACAGTGTTCAAGACAATCCTACCAATGAGAAAAGCATGCAAAGTAAGATCTATTTCTTTAACTAAAGTATTACCAGGGAATACTGCCTACCTGCAATTTGACAATAAGCAGGATAGTGAGCATCTGTTAACAGAGATTCTGAAAGTTCTGATAAGAAATTCTTGAGCACAGAGGCACAATCGTGGGCTGTGAAACTGCCACTATCCAAATTCAAAGGAAGGCCATTATTCAATAAGTTCTTCAATTCCTGCTGTCGTGTCATCTTTCCACTGCGACGAAAGATCCCCTCCTGGCTGATGTCTGTGGTAAATCAATCAGCACCATGAAAATAGTTTCACAATTACATAAGTATACTTCCATGTACTACTAAAACTGTTTAAACCATAGATCAGTGTGATGAAGAATTAAATATTTGTTAAAGATTGCCAGGATCACACTAGCAACGCTGGTGTACCAGAATATCATCCCGCACACTTATAACCCACTGGCCTGGGCCAGGTTTGAACTTCTAAGCTTGGGATCAGTAGACCAGCTTCTAACCAGGTGAGCTACCCAGGGTGATGAAGATATAGAAATAGGTCACATAGAATATCATAAGCCAAGATTTAAGAATTTCCCCAGTTATAAACAGTTAATTTACATTCTTAATGTAGCAGTTTGCAAATGTATGAATTGATATAATTAATTATAAACTTTTAGGAACACTTCAAAAATTTTAGAAGAATCTAGAACTGTACTATGGTTATTCTTCTGGTTAAGAACGATACTGTGGCAGGAATAATATGTCCAAATGAACTAATGAGAAAATTCATGTTAATATTTCATATGTCAAGTTGTATCCACCTAATACATATAAGTTTCCTGTATAATGTGAATAACAAGGTTATATTTAATAACCTCGATTCTGAAGCTATTCGAAGGACAAAAACATGGCCAACATCAATCGCAATCTCTTATGATCAATAAAGAACAGAGAAGCGGTAGTTGTTAGTCACATATCTAGGACAGGTAAATAAAGGACCCTATTAAGACTATTGATTGAAACGTATAAGACAAACATGTATTTGAGTGATAAAATATAACGAACTACATATTGGCAATAAGCATTAGTGGATTGCATTGCTGAGAGATATTCTACGAAGCATTGCACAGTATTATTTGCCAGGTGTGATCATTTCTAAGATGTCAAATAATATTTATGAGAGATAGTATATTGTATTTAGCATATCCGAGAGTTACAAGATATTAAACCGAATAGCTTCAGAAACTTACTACAGTTCTATTTGACAAAAGTGAAGTTATTTATTATAATTTCATTATAATAAAGATAATTTTGGTGGAGATCTGAATATATCAATCATTGCCATCTTCTAATCCATTAATGCCCTGAAGATATGAGTCCCATTGCTGCCACATCCTTAATAATAAAAAACCGTCACAACCAAATGGCAGTAGAAATAAAACCCTGAAAAAATATTCACCGGATGGCTAATGGAACATTAACATGTGCTCCTAATTGAATGCAATTTACTTTAATCTTGCCTTGACATCAGGTAGAGCACAATGCATCCACTGAATCAGTGACTTCATATTTTAAGATGTGCCCATGAATTATTTAATATCTTTTGCTTTTCTAGTTTCCAGTGTGGGACTTATGAAGTACACTAGAATGCTGCTAATCCAAAATAAATGGGAGCGTCATCTGTTCGGATTCAGAAATGTTAGGATTATCCAAAAAACAAAAAATGTATATAAATTAAGCTATAGGATTAGCAGCCACAAGGTTAACGTAGTGTAACGATGTGAGGAAGTGAAAGTGACAATGTTGCGATTACCACGCATAACATAATGACAATGTATTCAACATAAAAATGTATTCTTCTGACCTGTGGAAATAACCGATCACGTGTGATAGTGGCGGTATGCACGTAGTGCAGTTTCACTATTTTAGTGGTCATTTTACAGTAATTTATGGTTTTTACTCATAAATTACTACAGAACAAGTGCTTGTTTGTGTCATATTGTGCATTACAATGTCAACAAAAGGAAAACATAGTTTTCTCTATAATACAAATAAGCTTTTTATTTTAATTTAATTTATTTATGCCAACAAACTTAATGTTGGTGTTTCGAACACACAAGCCATGTGAGGGTAATGTTTGAGAGGTAGAACTGGTTCAAATCCCAACTGTGACATTGAATTTTTAAGTTCCAGTTCCACCTCTCAAGCTTTTTATTGTTTTTTAAATTATGAATTTGTGTTCGGATTATCAGGAATTTCAGATCTGTGAGGTTTTTATTAGCAGGGTCCTACTGTAAGTAATTAATAATAATCAATAAGTAATTGAATGACCAATGCAATAAAAAAATTAATAATTTGTATATAACAATGAATGAGAACTTATTAACCCTTCCCGGGCGAAATGCGCATATATTCGCGAGGCATGATTACGCGTCAGCTTCACACAAATTCTTTTTATACGTTTGCGTAAGCTATCGTAGCTGGCCTTTACTTCACGTAAATGGTCAACAGATGTCATTAGATGAATTTAAGCGTGTGTCTGTGCTTAAGTTTGTGTTTTGTTAGTCGCTACAGAATAATACGTCCTGAGCGAGTAATTTTCTGTGCTGTGTTTCATTATTTTGCTCGTTTTGGTTTGATTTGGAGCATGGCGCGTAAGAGACTTATGGGGAGGGTGAAATAAGGGCTTGTATAGAATCTGTGCTCAATGAAACAGATGAAAGTGACTTTAGTGCGTGGGAAAGTGATGAAAACGAAAGTCCTGCAAGTGCGCGCAACAGTGGCCTATGTAGCAGCAGGTGTTAGGAAAGAAACAATATATTTTTGTGAAACATGTGATCTGAAACCCTATTTACATCCCAATAACTGCTTTGGAGCATGCCATACTCAAAAAGACTTCAGTGTCATCCAATAAGGTGTCTAGGAACTGATGATTCACTCTGCCCTATAGATATGGCAAAGTTTCAGTTGTTTTGGTACATATGCCACTTTTCATTTAAATAAGCGTAGCCTCAAAAGAAAATACCTCTAATTAAAAGCAATGTTATGACTGAATGAACATTTATGTGCTTGGTTATACGTTTTCAACAATTTAGTACACAAAATAGTATATGTGCCTTATTTTGAATAATATTCATATTTTAAAATACTTGAGAAAACTAAGAAAATAATTACGCCCAGGAAGGGTTAAGATACAATATCCACCAAATTACTTTATACTGTAATATCAGTATAGCTCATGCAATCACTTTTGAACACTGAAATATTAAGATGAAAGCTTTGATGCGAGTCAGTTACCTAGCTGCAGTAGTCATGTTATATCACTGTAATGTCGTCACCCTCCCAGGTATAACTGGACTGTTTATCTCACACATGTGTGGTAGTTTTTATTAAGGGATGCATTCCTATTTATGCATTTGAATGATGAGTTCTTTGTTACAGGTTCAGTGGGCAACAGATAACTAACAAAATGTCGAGCACAAAGATTTTCTCCAATTAAAGGTTTCACCAAAATTATCTTTATTTTTAAGTTTAAATACATTTCATTCAGAAACAAATTTACTGTTTAACATGTTCGTGAAACCTACTGTCCAAAACTATATGGACTATTCCCAAGGCAAAGTCTTTCCTTTAATTGCTTCTAAGCCAAAACATAAATGGCATCACTTTCATGACCATCTTAATTTTACTTTCCCTAATGCATATTTATGACCACCTCCGTAGTGCACCTGTCTCTGACACGGAGGATCCGGGTTCAATCACTGGTACCAGCGTGGGGATTTTCCCCCCACTGGGAGGTTTGGCACAGGGTGCACTCAGCCTCGTTAGGTCCCAGAGGGGCCAATTGAGGAGCTACTTGATAAAGCAGCAGCCCCAGGTCGTGAACACTGTATAACTGGCCAGGAGGGTTTGGGGTGCCAACCAAGTCCCACTCTCCAGTACTGCACCCCACTCATGATGCCTGTAATGTGCAGAGATGGGGGACGCAGTGGCAAGCCTTAGCCATTCCTGGGCTGTTGTGCTGAGGTTTTAGTTTTAGTTTTTTAATGTGTATTTATATCCAAAAATATGTAGTACATGTTATTTCTTCTAAATGTGATAACTAGCAGATTCTTTGCTCTTCTTGTTACTTTAAAGAATTAACATTTTCTGTTTTATTCCAATTCACAACTATTAATGATTCAGCGCAATTACATGTCTTTACTTTATGATGCTAAAATCACAATTGCCTTGCAAAAGATTAACAATTTATTTGCATTGGTTACAGAGTCTAACAACAATTGTTTTTCTTATAATTTATACTTATAATCGATGTCGGCCATGCTGCATATCATTATACCGAATAGCTTCAGACACCATATTAAAATTTACAAAAATAAAATGTACCATTTATACAACAAAAATTTCACATAATCTTGGTGGACATATAAATATCAGCATGAATCAACATCTATTCTTGTTTTTTCCTAAATTAAATGTTCTGGGCTTACAATTTCCCCTATACAAGTCAGTAAAGTCAAGGGGAAGCAGACAATTCACACACCTTATTGTATCAAAAAAGGAGAGGTAGGAGATTCTGGCTCACTAACTGTCCTATAGGTACAGTCACTGTTCAAGAATGCATGAGCTATAAGCCTTAAGTGATTTTAAATCTTCGCCATTATTAGTGAAACTTTTACCTAAACAAAATGAAGATATATTTGGTACATACTCTATGCTTATGCTACCCTGGATATACTAGTGACAGGAGAGACACACCAATTTTCACTATAGGATTACAAAAAACCTAATTGAAGTATCTGCGATCATTCCCTAGAACACACTATGGCAAAAGTATGTGCAAACTATTCAAACTGTCTATACTCACTTTGCTCCTGACTGAGGAATGATATGAGCTGAGAGATTTGCAATATGCCATTTTGAGTGAGGGGCATACCCTCCTTTGGTACACATTTGCTCTTCTTGCAGAAGGGCACAAAACTCCACTTGAGTACACGTGCTTTACCTTTCTCAGTTCCACTTTCATATCTAAAACAGAAATAATATAAGAATTGAAGCAGCTTCTTACATAAGCCCTCAAAAATTGTAATAACAGACAAAACAGAGGCATTAAGAAGTTATGCTTTGCTTTTTAATTCAACAACGGTCAGAAAATTTTGGCATACGAATTGTGATTGACTGTTAAACTACACTCGGCACCAATTTAGAAGGGAATTGACAGATGTTAACCACATGGCGGAAACATATAAATGAACAGGAGGGGATACATCATGCAACAAAAAGGACCAATTAGAGCTAAGGCATTTCCACAGCAATGGTACATGCAAGGACCGTTTGTGTTATATTCTGCTATCACTGCATATAAACAAATAATGCCATCCTGTAACCTGAGCCTACAATGCTTGCATCAGTTAGAGATTGCTTGTGTGTTGAGAAGTCTTTGCATCGTTGCATACACATGGTTATTTGCTTTGTGTTTATGTGTGTCTGAGTTTGTGTATATGTGCAAGTTTTTAGAATTGTGCTAACGCTCCTAATGAGTATTTAACAAAGTCCAAAAATAGTGTCGGCCTAGGTGGCTCAGTTGGTAAGACACTGACCCACTGATCCCAAGATCGCGGGTTCAAATCTGGTCCAGATCGATGGTTTTTAAGTGTGCTTAAAAATGACAGCTCCATCTCAGTAGATTTACTGGAATGTAAAAGAACTCCTGCGGGACAAAATTCCAGCACACCGGTGATGTTGATGTGATCCTGGCAATTGACAGCATTGTTAAACAACAAAATAATTTTTGTTTTCTGCAAAACAGTGACACAATAGAGCCAAATGAAAATTGAGCATACTCGTGAACTGAATAAAACTGTATTTGGTAAAGGTATCCCAATTAAAGGACAAGTCCAAGAAATAATATATCTCTGTAAGATAATATTTCGAAGAGCAGAAATTGCATGGGGACCCTCTTATTCCAGTCTCTAAGGTACTTGATAGGACTTTGCATGCTGTAGGAATCGGTCTCTTTTGTTAACACAAATCTTTACATATATACTTGCATGTTCTATTCTTATGCAGATTCAATATTTCGCATACCAATACAAATATGCATTCAAACACAATCATACTGTACTCTCCACGTGGTCATGATAAGCAGCAATGTCGCCTCTCACCACAACCTGTCAATCCCTTTCTTGATTGGCGCCAATTATACAATAAAAAGAAATGAAACAGATCAAAAATGACACAAGACAAATCATTTAGCAGGGAAAATTAACAATGATCCAGCACCGCACCTGAGATATAAGAAAGAGTCATCTAGGTCTCTAATTATAGCTGTGCCAAGGCAAATATATTGAAAACACACCACATATGGTGTCGCAATAGTTTGGGCTAGATCTGCAGTATCATATATGAAGCTTTAGAATGATCAGTGCTTTTCTCAGACTTCTTGTTCTTCAACTTCCCTATTCTATCACTATCGTGACATCAGGTGTTTACCTTGGATCCAATTCCTAAACTCAATCTAAAATAAGAACAAATTAGAAACTAAAATTTATTGCAAGTTCTTCAAATGCTGACTAGCTTCAAGTTGCATCCAACACATTTTCAAAGCTATTTAAACAAGTTACCATAGTTACCGACACTCAACTTAAAAGAACTTGCAATGATTACTAAAGGGAGCACGAAATAAGAAGGCACATGAGTAGCTCCAATCCCTACTCAGCTATGGAACGCTGTTGCCAGAGCATATAGCTATGCGAAAGAGAGGGGAGATATGCACTGTGAGCGTTACCGGTAGATAGCAGCGAAGACGGTGAAGGATTGCAAGGTGCATAATTAAAACCTATCAGAATAATTTCTCTCTCTTTAAAATGAGACAATATGCTCTCTAATCCTGTAATTTACTTCAAATATAAATTCCTCATTCAAGCAGATAATTCTCATTTACAATCTAATGTTTCAACGCAGTTCATATCTTTCAAGTTGAAAGTGGGGCCTAGGTGATAAAAATTATAATGCTGACTTTTTAATATTTTTATTATATCCGATTCTCTAGGGACGTTTTCGTGTAAATATTTTTTGTTATCGGAGTGAAAATGAGAGTTACGTGACGACTTAAATAAATCTAAACGGACGTTGTAGTTGCACAATTTGAGGCATTTTCTGATAGGTATTTCTCATATTTTCCTCAATCTTTCTAAGTGTGTACAGAGTTTCTGCACATATGTTAATCATTTCTATATTAGATATTCTAAGTGAAAATCTACATAATTTAGCAACAAATGCCTAAGCATAATTTCAAGCCACCTTTTACGAGTAATATTCCAATGTGGCCTTCTCGGTTGTGTATTTTAGACATTTCAGCACTTTAAATGTTCCTTACGGTGCAATTTGTAAGTTATCAGAGCAAAGCTCCAAAAATAGTTTCCCCAATATGTTGTTGTTGTTAGCTAATGCTGGATTTCTGACAATGAAGTCATTAATCCTCTTGCTCTCCAATATTTTTCAATAAATATTGAAGAGACTTAGCAATAAATGTAACCGCTTTTTAGAGAGCACCATATTTTTATGTTTTGGCGGTCACATCGCTCTCTCACAACCCCCAGAATGTCTGGAGGACCTTCCCCAATATGTGCCAACCAGAATTTGCCATGTGGTTATTAATATAAGGCAAGTATGTTAGGCTAACAAGCTCATCAAAGTTTATAGTAAATAACATATAGCAAAAGCGGAAGCTCGCCATTGAACATTTTTTTCAACCAACTGTGTTAAGACTGTTTCTTAGCAAACTTATTTATAGCTCAGAGAGAAACATAAATATGCAGTGTTGATTAAAAATTATGAACATTACATCGCAAGGAGAATTGTTCATAAAATAGCTTACAGTTTTGGTTTAAAACACGTAATCCAGGAATTACTTAACTTATATGCACCAAGCTTTGAACCCCACTTCTTTATACAGATTCAGCAGTACATCTTTCTGAAAGTCGTCCAGATTCGAACCCCGTTTTCTGTCTTATGGTGTTTTTCTGGGGGATTTAAACAAGGGTCGCCCTGATTCAGAAGAGGTTATTTTACCTTGTTGCACTCTACGTGACACTAAGTAAGTATAAGCACTGAAAATAATAGCCCACACATCTGAATGCAATACTTTCCCTTTCAATTTACTTGTCTGTAAGCCACTTGTACCAGGTTTTATTAATGCTATGTTTCTCAGCAACAAAATGAGTTACTAATTATAAGACACAGGTAACACTGTACATATATGTCAGACTTGGAACACGCATAAGAATAAACTAAATTTGTTTTCCTTTCCTGCACACATCTCACTCCTTGAGAAGAAAGATATTTGAGACAGTAAATAAACCATCATGATGGAAGGCAAGTGTCGTTTGCTATCGCTGAGCGCAGCGTTTCTTCAATCACTCATATCTTGGGCTACAGGCCACCTAAAATATTGCTTCTTGGACAGTCAGCTTCAACATTTCTAACTCTTTGAAATGGAATTCTTTGTAATAATAAATCGCTGGATTTGATAAGTGCAAAGAGAAAAGCAAATATTGCGCCAGACCGCAGGTTACCGAAGTGGGCAACGTCGCCTCTCTAGGATAGGCTACTTGCTCTCACACACCTTCATCTAGCTCTGCCTCATGTGCCTTCTTATTCCATGCCCCCCTTTAAGATAAATGAAACTTTTAGTTTCCAATTTGTTCTTATTTTAGATTCTGTTGCTTTACTGTTGATAGCTTCAATTTTCCTTGATTTATCCTGAACTCAATCCTATCCTCTGCTAGTCTACTGAGCTGATCTCAAGTCTTTCCTTTATTAGCCTCCACTCTTTTCATTCCTTCTTCTCAGGTTATCCTTGGTCTTCCTCTCAGATTCCTTCCCAATGGTCCTGCTTTTAAAAATTGGCATACACTTTTCTCAGAACACTAAATTAAAACAGCTGGTTTGTATGCCCTCACTTGTGACCCTCTATTGGAAATTTATCTGGTAAAAGAATTTAAAATTTCATCATTACCTCAGCTCATTGTGGTACACTATACAGTTTTAGTGTTTAAATAGAACAAAACAGTAGAGGGGGAAGGTAAGAAAGAATGAACAAAAAAATATAAAATGTTCAAAATTGAACTGGTACACTGCTGTGACAATAATTGGCAATGTGATTCCAATACAGGTACTTGGTATTGTATGCAGTTAATCCTCACTCTCTATGCTATATTTCAAGAACTACTGTACCCTTGTTATAGCAAGCGTTAACTGTTTGTGCTTGCACATGCTCTCAATGGGGAGACCCACTGTTATTTTACTCTTGGTGCTGATCAGTGTGAATTAACTCTGTTTAAGAGTCAGCCGAAACAAAGCATATTGTAGTTAAGCACAAAATAGAAATTCAAAGCTGTTAGTGACAAAATTCAAAGCTGTTAGTGACAGAAGACAAGAGATTCAAAGTATTAGAGGTAAGAAAGACTACAAATTGTCAAGTTCTATTTTAAAACATTTTGTGCCAAACTAATATTGGCAAAACCACAGGAAGGACCCATAGACCAACTTTAAGTCAAGAGTTTTAAAACTGAAGCCAAATTATCTCAGTTGTAAATAGTTGTTGACAATCATCTGTATCTTATGGCTTTGGTTTGTTTCCACTAGTGCTAACATGAGGATCTCCGAGCCCTTTGTTGCTCTTCAGAGGTTAAGAGCTGTCAACATTTCAGTGTAAAACATGCAGTGAAACAAGCATGAGGACTCTTAGCCACAAAGCATAGCTGAGGGATGTCTTTTATATGAAGAGCAGTATAGCAGTTGCAGCTGTAACTGTGGAACAACAGAACATAGCCATAAGATCTGTGAAGTTAAATCCCAATGGCCCAGGATAGCGTATATTCTTACCTTTCATTTAGAAACCAATTCTTGCGGATTACACTCGAGTTGGCAGTTCCTTCTACATATATGCATTGGTTATAAGACGGAGGCCTTTGACATTCCACGGTGATTTTGCTATAAAAGAAACTATCTTAATAAGGGTGGCACAGTGGGTTCCAGGCTTTGGAAGTGCTCACATCTTCTCCTAAACCTCTAATTCAGATATTTTCATTGCATTCATCATCGTTTCTAACAACCATTTTTACTTTCTCTACTATGTATGGTAAGTAGGTGAAGTACTGTATTTGACTGAACATTTCTGTGTCGAGATTTCACTGAAAATATCTTTTGAGGCCCTCTGAATAAAAAAAACAGGCATTTTTAGAAAAAGGTCAGAGCATGCATATGTCAGTCTGTGAACAGCATTACAGAAAAACAAGATTAGCAACTATGAACCAGAAACACGAGTAATGGAACGGAAGCGCGAACTAAGGGAGATGTAACATTAGCAGAAAGTGTTACGAAGTGAAGATTTCCTTTTTTCTCATACCCTTCAGCTGTTATTATTAATGGAAACGCACATTTCAAATAACATTGAAATCGCCAGTAATTCGTAACAGTTATTTCCAGTAAAATCCAGAGTTTAAAGCATTCTGTTTGTCAATCACCTGCCACATTTAACTCTTTTACAACTTTGTATTTATTGCATAATGTACATTATGAAATATACTCCAATTTAAGGTTATCTATATACTGCACAAGTGCATGAGCATATCGTTTCACAGTTATTTCAGGTTATACGGCATAAACCTCTAAAAGCAACCTTATTTTTATTTTAACTACGAAATATATTCCCCTTGAAGGTTATCTATGTACTGCCCAAGTGCAGGAGCTTATTATTTCATAGTTATTTCAGGTTATATTGTATATGCCTCTAGAAACAATTCTGTTTTTTTTATGAACATATATCTACAACATATATTCCCATTTAAGGTTATCTGCCTACTACATAAGTGCATGAAGTTACTTCACAGTTATTTCAGATTATACAGTTTATACCTTTGAAACACAACTTTGTATTTCTTATATAAACATGTATTTATAAAATAATCCCATTTAAGGTTATTTACCTACTACACAACTGCATGAACTAATGATTTCATAGTTATTCCAGGTTATGGAATTAATTTGTTTTAACATAATGTTAAGGGATCCTCATTTATTCTGTAATTATGGTGCTCAGTATTACATTTAGGAAGCAAGTAGTGGACGTGAAACACAATAAGCTATCAAGCATAAGTAATTACCAATCTACCACTAAAGAAATTATGAGAGGGGTTCCTCAGGGCTCAATGCTGGGGCCTCTGCTGTTTCTAATGTACATAAATGATTTACCAAGCAATATTCAAGCTGAGGTAGTGCTGTTCGCAGATGATACAAACGTTCTTGTACAAGGCGAAAATGAAACTATGTTGCAAAACAAAGTTAACACAGTAATGAATAACCTTAGCAACTGGTTTAAGATAAATGCACTAATTATAAACAAAGAGAAAACTTTGAGAGGTAGAACTGGAACTTAAAAATTCAATGCCACAACTGGGATTTGAACCACAGACCTTCAGCTTTCCGGGCGGCTGCTCTACCACTGAGCTATTGTGACAAACAGTGGTAGAGCAGCCGCCCGGAAAGCTGAAGGTCTGTGGTTCAAATCCCAGTTGTGGCATTGAATTTTAAGTTCCAGTTCTACCTCTCAAACTTTGCCCACACACAGCTTGTGTGTTTAAAAACACCAACAGTAAGTTTGTTGGCATAAATAAATAAAGAGAAAACTATTGCAATGTCATTTCATACATGGCAATGTAAAAACAGTACCAAAACACAATTCTTAGGTATATGTGTGAATGAAAACCTAAAATGGGATAGCCACATTTACAAATTAGCAAGTAAACTTAGTTCTGTGTGCTATATGCTCAAATATCTAAAATGTACAATAAATCTTGCTGGACTGAAAAATGTATATTTTGCCCAGTTTCATAGTCGACTAAAATATGGGATAAAATTTTTGGGGGAAACATGCGAAAGAATATATATAATCCAAAAGAGAGCTATAAGAATCTTAAGTGGAATAGACAATAGTACATCCTGTAGATCTTATTTTAGGAAACATAACATCCTACCTCTAGCGTGTATCTTTATAGCTGAAGTTTCAAATCATATTAAGAGAAATCACGGAGAACTAGACACAAATATGGATATCCATTCTCATAACTGAAACCGAAATTATAATGTCAATATATATTTGATGATGGAAAGAAACAAAAGGAGATTCTAGTCAATAGTGAAGGGGAAGATGTAATAAAGCTAATATGTTAAAGTCTCCAGAATGGAAGCCTAGGCAGATTTAAAAGAGTGATAAGGCTTTGTTGACGTGCACGAGAAACAAACACATGTAACGATTTAGCGGGCTGATTCCTATGTTACCATGACGTGCTCTAAAGTTAGCCAATGGAAATCGCTTCCTTATTGTTGCCCGCTCAAAAACAAAATGCAACGCAAGACACACTCGTCTTGAATCGAGCCGAGAGTACACGTGCAATTTGGGAACTGTACGTAAGCTAGCACGTAAACATAATTCGGCGGTTGCTAAAGGGTGACAAAGTTAAAGTGTTATAACGTTGTAGTTGAAGTTATAAAGTTACATTCTATTTAAATATCGTCGGCAGTTCTCTACAAATCTGGAAATTTACAAATAAAGTGATCTGTTGGTTAATTCTTCGTTTGGTTCCATTCCTACCATAACTCGCGCGCACCCTGCAGATTAAGACCTCTTGCTAGAGCTAGTCCAGACACCAAACACGAGATCTTATAGATCTTAAAGTAGACGTCTTCGAAGGAGAGGAGCGTTTGCGTCATAACACTAGAGGGAAAAATTACCTTCATGTTCAGTTATGCAGAACAAATATTAAAAAAAATATATATATATAAAAAAAATATAACCTGACAAACTTAGGCATTAAATTATATACTAAACTACCAGCAAATATCAAAGAAATAACTAATATAAAAAAATTTAACAAAGAAATCAAATCCTTTCTACTACAATATACCTTTTATTCAGTAAGTGAATATTTGACATTGTAATTTGTAAACATGACATCATTATTCTGTAAATCTTTATTTAATAAGTGAATATTTGACATTTTATTTGTAATATTGTAAAATTAGTTCTGTAAATCTTATAGAAGTTGTTCTTTTGACGAAGCCCATATCATGTAACATGATCTAAGTGGTGAATAAACATTATTATTATTAGGGGGTCTTTTGGGTTGAATTGAGGAATTTATGAGTAAGTAAAATGTCACTATAGAATGAAAACTCTCACATGGAGTGCTTCCTTCCTTCTTGGTCATCTATGTGCATTGCCAGAAGTTACCTTCATTCGATTATATATGCATTGCCAACTACTATTGTACGGCCAGTGGATCTCCGGCTCTGACATTTCTCAAAGCCTCTTGATGCAGTGTTGCCAGTTCTTTCAAACAGAGTATTTGAAACATTTCATACATCTGCAGATTGCATCGCTACTTCATAAATTTATGTGGACAGTATGCACATAAATGATCACAGAATAGTGGAATATGGAGACAACTGTCATACCGTTTAACCACTGGAAAAAACCTGTACGAACACCAAAGCAATTGAAACCATGTGGTTCTTGTAAAACGGAGTTGGCAACATCGTTCTACATTTAGAAGCCATGCCTAGCAGTGAGACTACTGGTTGGTGCTAGCAGAAAGTTTTAATATCCATACGTTATTCACTTCTAGTATTGCCTAAAGTATCAGCTACTGCCCATAATAGATGTAAAGGTAATATTCAAACAGAATAGTCGTGTAATGAAGATATTGCATGAAAATAAAACAGAAACTGTGTTTCAATGTTTTAAACTTAATAAATATCATATACTTTCACTGTAAAGATAATTTTGAGAATGCATTTTCCAAAACTCATGGGCATGTTGTTCCTGATTTTGTTACTATCAAAGGAAAAAAGTAAAAACTGTAATTGTGAATTCATTGAAACTTACTCATCAGTATTCAAATCCAGAACAAAGGACAAGTGCATCCGCACCAGAGTATGAAACTGTTCTGGATTGTGAAGCCTCAGTCGATCAGCTAAAGCTATGTCATCTACAAATGCCATGTCATGTTGCTGAAACATAAATTTTTGATAAGGAATCTTCAAAGCATGCATATGCAGTCACACACACTCACACACACCACATACTAACCAAGGCCTGCAACAACATTACCATTAATTAGATAGAACATTTCACTGCTCATTGCACTAGCTGATCAAGTAACCTTTATGCAAGATTATATGACAATAATGTAGAGTACAAGCTAAAGGAAGGGCTACATTAATCTTTGATCTACTGAGATAAAAAATGTTTACTAAGTGTTTTTAAAAGTGTGAGTCATATTTTATATTGCTGGTTGCTAATGCCAAACACTTGACAATGAAGCCATTCCTTCTCTTGCACTCCAGCATTTTTCAAAGATGGTGTCTTTCGGGACTGCTGCGTATTTCTTGAGATGGTGATGGTCCATTGCTTAGTTTAAACTGCATAAGGGTGATTCTGTGGTGGTGTTTTGCCCTGTGAGTAATCTGAATGCTGCAACTGCTGATTTACTTGGTGAGTCAGGTATTATATTTCGGTTTTGGCAAATCTCTTTCCATATTTTATCTTTAGTGTTTTCTATGTGTTTAAGTTTTTTGTTTGATTTGTAATTTAATGAGTCTTTAGAAGGAATGGAAAGATAATTTTTCTGTGGGTTTGTAGTGATGTGTACTACCTCTCTTACAATATTTTATACTGTATATTATTATCTACACTTGATAACTCTCCCGGTCAGGTTGGTGAGACCCGTAAACCAATGACAGGTGTGGTCCTCCAGACATTCTGGGGGTTGTGAGAGAGCGATGTGACCGCCAAAACATAAAAATATGGTGCTCTCTGAAAAGCGGTTACTATTACTGCTATTGCTCTCTTCAATATCATCAGTGAAAAATATTGGAGAGCAAGAGGATTAATGACTTCATTGTCAGAAATCCAGCATTAACTAACAACACTTCATTATAATTACAAGATATATTCTGTCAGTTTTGGATATTAGTCACTGAGTAAAATATTTAAAGATACATTAACCCTTGCATTTACCAAGGGGAGAGGTACTTTATGCTCATCTTCTGTAATTTGTTTAAATTCTGTCAATTTTCTTATTAAAGGCATGCAGTTATTGGTTATTGTCAACCAGTTTCTACTACTGAATTGGTATTTGCTTCAATCTTTTAATTGTTAGTCTTTTTGAAAAACAATAAAATGCCAAGGTGGTCATTAAGTACTGCCCCCTCAGTACTGCCCCTATTGATGTAAAAAAGGGAATAGTTAAACAATGTTAAATATTACCTACATGACAACATATAATACCCAATTTTAAAATAAATTTGTTTTAAAAACTGTCATCAGCGGTGGTCACCTCCATTGGTAGTATAAGTTCTGTAATAAGGGTTGGCCTCAGTTTTAAAAGTTTTGTTACTAGTGGTGGTCACAAAGGACCCCCCACCCCCGCCGTTGGTAATTTAAGTTATGGAATAAGGCTTGGTAATACTAGGGTTAAGTTACATCGTTTATTCATATTTATTTCAAATACAGCATTTTACAATCTCAATTTGATTTAAATGTTACAATGTGATGTTAGTCTACTTCTTTCGTTTCTAGTCTGTGTGTTCATTTATCGTTAGCGTTTTATTTATCGTTATCATTATCACCACCAAAGATATCCGTATCTCTATCACCATCTGAATTTGCATCTAGTAGCTCTTGTATCATTTTATTTTCTACTTTCTTCATAGGAAGGCATTTTCGCTATGTAAATGTTTGCAGTTGTTTGTGTGTTGTTTGCCAAAAATCATGTGAATGTGAAGTTTACATATTTAAACGATTAGCTTCGCCAACAGTGTAATTAAAACAACCAAAACTTAAAAGGAAAATAACTACAACAATCGCTAAGTGGGTATAAATTGCTCCACTACTATTTTAAACAGTGCATATATATGTAAATATAAGTTTGATCATAAGTACGTAATAATAATACCCTAAAAATCACAAATACACAAACTTCTTAAAAGTACCTTCCAGAAAATCTAACAATATTTAAGAAAATGTATGACCCGGAAACAATCTCTCCACTTAGTAAATCATCGTTAACTGAAATTATGCTATTTTGCTAATGTGCACATAATGTTTTCTTCGAAAATTATTACTGTTACTTTACGTCTATAATTACACATCCCACCACTTACGCATCTGTAGCTATACTAACGGTTACTTAAATACATTTGCTTTTATGGCAATTAAGACGAAAGTTCGTCTATTTCATACAATATTACGAACTCATGTACCATTCTGGTGTTTTTATATGGTTTGCTTTTTCTTAGCTTACCTTAGAATTATTTAATACTGATATAAATGTTTAAACTTACCCCCCTCAACCAACATCATTTCTTAGCTTGTGACAGTTTTTAAAAGTACCGGAAGAATTGGCTGAGGAATTGTGGGAACTTATTAGTTTATCACTATTGGTAGCCAAGACAAATATTAAATGGATGCAGCGCGAAAACAGTTGATCCAATTGGCTACTCTGAAACAGACGTCATACCATTGGTTATTGTACGTCATCTGTTCACAAGGAATCTCGTAATTCCACCAAATATTGCTAGAGTGCATAGGGGTTGAAAAATGGCTGTTTCGGGGCCCGGGAGTGTTAAATCAGGTTAGTTGCTGTGTTGTCAATCTAATAGTGATGTTGACTGGAGTGAATTAGAATATCTTGTGTAATAAATCTATGTTTGGTTCAAGGAGAAACAGTCACTAATCTGGACGACAGCTTGTTGAGTTTGGAGAAGCTGGATCGTGCTTCGCCAGAATTGTGGCCGGAACAGAGTAAGAATTTATACTTTATTTAATATATAACGTCAAGCATTAATCTAGAGAAACTACTGTTGCCTTGTATATCAAGATATTACTGTACCCACGAAAGTAATAAATGCTTCAATGGATGTTAATTTAAAACTATTCAATTTACTTTGGGTGAATGGCAATGTTTGAAACATCCAATTTAGGAGATATGTTCCAAGTATAACGTGTAGCAAAGTACCATAAACGTAAGATTGCATTATGTAAGGCGAAATATTGGTAGGTTTGCTACTAGTGCCACTCATCGTGGGTCTCCATTCCAATTTCATAACATAATCCCACAGAAGTTATACAGTAATTAGTGACAAGTAATACTAGATTGATAAATGATAAAATGTTTATATTTTACTACCTGAGCAGTAGATCACCCTGGATCCTTTGATATCCCAAGGTCTCTGACATATTTGAACATTGGCCTGCTTATGAGAAATTCTGAGTTCATTTCAACCCTGTTCATTTTACCCTGGTCCCAGATATACCAAATACTTACAGTAATCAACTGTTTAACATCTGTGTGAAACTATGATGATCTCGATCCTTGGCAGAAAATGTATTTATTTAATGGTGAAAACCTTAACCAAATCAACTTATTATATAGCAGCATTCAGTTACTGTGATAACTTGCTGTCACATAATTTTTAATATTTACAATTTGCATTTGCTGTATGCAATTCATGCCTAAAGTTAGGCATTGACAGGGAAAAGCATGTTGACTCCTACTCTCCTCTGGTTGCAGAAATGAGAATGGTCACAATAACAATCTTATGGATGCAGAAATAAGATGATGGTAACCATGAATAATCCACTGGAAAACCTCATTTTTAAGCAACTTTTTATTTCCCCTCCAAGCAAGGCAGTTTTCTCCACCACTCCCACCAATATCTACTACCTCACCACACCTTTCACTTTGTGCAACTTCCATCTTTGAAGTTCAATGTTTAACGTAAAATCTTTATTCTTGGAGCATTCTTGGACAGACCAGTACCATGAGCTTCAAGGTACTGGGTCATTTTCAGATGATGCGCTGTTTAGTACTACCGAAAGGGCCATTACATTTCGCCAGGATAACGGCACACTGGTAAGAGATCCAACACAGTGGGATGTGACAGAGCAATGGTGGAGGTTTTTTTTTTTTTTTTGTAGGAATATCCAGAATGGTGTAATGTGGAGGGGCCCTTCACATAAATTAATGTGCATTCATGTAATAGGACATGTTCCTTTCTCTATTTCAATCCTTTAAAAGAACTAAATAAGTGATATATCTATGGATGCTAAATGTGAGAACAGTAAATGACATTATTGTTGTCATGTTCTCTGTATACATGTGCCTCCACCTATTTTTACACCCAAATCTTGACAGGTTCACTCATGCAGTAATACAGTAAGTACAAGTAATTAAAACTGCAGTGAGTGAATTTGTTCCTTTAACATAAATTAACATGCATCGTGCAAATTATCCTTTCTCTGTCCCCATCCTTTGCAATAAATAAATTTAAAAAATGTGACTTGAAGTTTTATTTGGTGATAAGGCAATGGTGGGGTTTCTGAGTTGGAGTAAGTCATATTGTATGACAAGTAGTAGTGGTGGGGGAATCAACTTGCTCGGAGGGGAGGTAAAAAAGTAGGTTAAGCATAGTATTTCCAGTGTGGTCCCAGATTAATCACTATGACCAAAGAGAATCGGAATAAAAAGGTAAATGGTTCATAACCTTTCATGATTAATTAAACAGTGTGGTGCCAAAGACTTCAGTGAGCCGAATGCTACCACACAGCCAGTGCATTCTTTGCTTCCAGATAGATAAAATATTGTTTATTTACAATAAAAATAAGGTGATTTCATTCTTTTCAGCTGTAACTGGCTTGGAGAGAGAGACTGGTTGTGCAAGTTAATGTCAGACCAGAAACTTTTAACTGAATGAAAGGATAAATTTTGTTTGATGTCTTATCTAATATTACTCCATAGCTAAGTAGTGTGATAAAGTGCATGGAAAACGAATTCTTATCCCTTCAGCTTAATCTGAAATACAGAGAACACTGTTAATCTGAACCCCGCAAATCTACAATTCCAGATAATCTTTACACAAAATACATAATTTAAAAAAAAACAATAAAAAGCCTGTTTGTAGTATAGAGAAAGCTTTTTATTATAGAACTGACAAACTCTTATTGAAACTTCACACATAGGAGCAAAATGTGTTGCTGAACTTTGCTATATGCCATGTGCCTGTACATAATGCATTTGGTCACTATTAAACATTTTCATATTTACTTAGGTACAGTACCGGAAACTATCATATTTATGAAGCAGTCATTTTCATTTAACTTTGAAAATCGGTAATCTTCTGCTGTAAAGAACTAAACCCAAGATGCAATGTTACGCCATGTAAATTGACTGTCCACAGGTCAAAAGAATACATTGCCTTTATATTATGCATGGTAATTCCAATGTTATCACTTCCTCATGCTCTACAGTGTTATCTTGTTGCTGCTAATCTTATAGCTAAACTTATATTCTTTTTTTCATTTTTCAGATAATCCAAACATTTCCAAATCTGAACACAGCATACCTGCAATTAATGTTGATTATCGGGGTTCTACTGCATAGTGGGTGGAAGGGAAATCATTACCTGAATTTAAACCAGTGGTAGATCTCAATATTTGAAACACATTTTGTATCATATGTTTTTGTCTCTGACCATTTCCTATGGAGATATTTTATTTTTGTTGAACACAAGCTGGCAACACTGCAGATTGTGTGGGTGTTACTTTCCCTAGCTTATTACATAAACACACTGTAACCGTGCATCTTGAGAACATAAATACATACCCTGCCTTGTCCTATGTTTACTGTGCAAGTGTAGGCCAATCACGACTGTTAGCTCCCAAAACATTACACGAAAGTGAAAGTGCCTGACCTATTTACATCCACAAACCAGATCAATTCCCTGATGAACCTCAATGAAACATTGTCAACTTCTTTCATGTCTGAAAGAACTGCTTGGAGTATTCCTTCACGTCTTTTATATGATTAATTATTTCAAAACTTTGTGGATGTCCCATAATTACTACCAAAGCTATGACTTCCCCTCCATCCTGTATGTCCAGCATATATTTTTCCTTTTAATTAAGTTCAGTTTGCATTCATTATTACTGTTTTTATGTTGCAAATTTACCATCCCATAGCACACAGTGGCAGCACCCTTTTTTTGGGGGGGGGGGGAAGAGATTCGATCCCTGGCACTGGTGTAGGGAATTTTCCCCCACCTGGGAGGTCTGGTCCAGGGTGCACTCAGTCTTGATTCCAATTGAGTAGCTATCCTGATAGAAAGGTCAAGTAGCCACCTTGGGTTAAGAAAGTCTGCGTGCTGAATCCCACCACCCCTACCCTTGACTCCTCTGTGGCCTTGGCTACAGCTGGGCAATAAGGGTACCCTTTATATATGGGAGATGCCCTAGGGATTATTATTATTATTATTATTTGAGAAAATTAATGTGCTTTTTGGAATAAAAAACTTGATAAGAGTTTTTGTGGAAACAGACTTTTCAGGTGTGTATGTACCTTAAAAGTGTAAATTTAATTTATGTGTAGCTCCACTAGCTTTGATTTTTTACTGCTTACCAGAGATAAAACAAATATTGCATTTCACACAAAAATTCAAATGTTGAGAGAATTAAAGCAGTGCCACATGTATGAAACCACAGCACTAGAATCCCTTGTGAAGAATTTGAGCGAAACATTGTTCCAAAACCAACAATGGGCTTTCGGGCAACATTCTGCTCCAGCCCACAAGACAAGGTCAGCTCAGAGGTGCCTTACGCACAATGTTCCTGACTTCATTTTACTTGTAGAGTGGCCGTCTAGCAGTCCAGACTTTGAACCCATTGGACTATTGACTGTGATTGGTGCTTGAGGGAATTGTGTGCAAGAAGAGACCACACAATTGAAAGTTTTAAACATTGCTTGTTGGCAGCAGTGGCAGGCTTTCCTTTGGATGTCATATGTGCTGCAGTAAATGGGTGACTAGAAAGACCCAGAGCTTAATGTGAATGCAAGAGGAGGCAATTTTTAAAACCTTGGGAAAAAAGCTTATCTGGATAACTCACCCTAACCAAATTTTGAGCTCAGTAGCTCTTGAAGGTGAGGCAGACATGTTACCACCATGCTACATAGGCAGGCACCACTGTGCTTTCATGATGAGACATCCATACATGCTTTTTTTTTTTCATCTGTTTTTATCCCGTTAAATAGTATATCAGAGCAATTCATATAAACTTAGAGGTTTAAATTCAAGGATAACATTAAGTAACTACTACTCTTATACACTTTATCTGAGAGATGGCATTGTTGTCAAAGATGCAACAGGACTTTTCATGTCTTTTACACAGTCATACTTTAAATCATATTATAGAAAGCTGTGAAGGATACTTACCAGTTATTCTTTCCAGGTTAGCCAATGGCTGAAATGAAAGGCTATTGTGGGATTATGTTGACACAGATGGTTCTGGATCTGCTTCAGCCATTTGATACTTAGTTACTGTTTGATTTGGTAAAGCACTAAAGTTATAAACTGGTATAAGACAAGAGAACAGCAACAAAGGTAACACTCTTGAATGAAATGCACAAGTGCTAACCCTTAAGTATGGACAACAATGCTCAGTTGTTACTTTGGTAAAGCATAGGCCTTCTTGACATAGACTGTTCATAACATTAGATTCCAGAGCTCAGGATAAAGTGTACAAGTGGTACTGTTAAGAGCATGCCATGTTTTTTTTTGACTTGTTCCAATTTATGATTTATTGAATTTGAGTATATTGTAAAATTTTGTTTTAACAGTTCCGGGAGTATCAGAATATGTATCACTGCATCCATCAACACCTAATAATTCTCCACAGCCATGGACTAAAGGCTTGGATGCTGATGATATAAACTTACTGCACCGTAAGTATTGTATACTATACTGCATTCTTACAGAACATAGCACGGCTGGTCTTTTGGGAATTTTCTTGGCACCAAGAAGCACATTGTTTAATGGTGGAGCCAGATAATCATAGCCATTTAAATTCAAGCACATAAATTTCTCAAGCAAATTATAACTACAGTAATCATTAGGGAGTGAATCTTCATACAGGGAACAAGAGGTTGCAGAGTATAAACTATAGGAAGTGGGAGGGGTCATTCTGTCTCATGATTACAACAGAGGAAGCGAGGTACAGTTGTAAGAACATTATAGATAATGTTGTTGCATAACTTATATTAAATGCTGTCACCATTTGCAGTAAAATATTAATTCCCAAATTCTTGAACAAGTTCAGCAGTATGTGACTTTTTCCCCGTGCTGGAGGCATTTTACTGTGTTAGTACATTCAAGAGACACTATGCACTGTAGGTAGCGAGTGCAATTGTGTTTTGTGCTGTCACTGTGCTCATGCACTGATGTTAGCTCTGTCCATTTGGCAGGTAACTTGTAATCATATACCTTTGTTATAGATGTTAGAAATAATGTGTTTGTGTTACCACACACCTCTCGCACCTTTTAAGAAAATTTGCATAGACACATTAATTCTTCATAGCCATGTAAATAAAATCATGTTATGTGCATTATTAGAGTGATAAAAATTAAATGTGCATCAGTAGAGTTGTTGACATTATTCAGAACACACTTGCAGAAATTAACTTTACTCACATTGCACAGTTGCAATTACTGAACTAGTCATCTTATAGGGTTTAAATTGTAAAAGATTAGTGCCATTCTAAACAAGTTTTGCAAAATTTATGTTTCCCATGCAAGTTTTTTTTTAGAGATTTCTTTGGACTTCATTTTAACTTTCTCTGATGTCGAGTTTTTTCTTTGTGGGAACATGTGGGTTTTCTTATCAAGAATAGATCCCATTTACTTAAATTTTTTCACATAATTATAGGGTGTTTCTTTATGAGGGCCCACAAACAATAGGGAATCATATAATCTTGTTTCTCTTCTCTACAAAGGTTTGTTGTCACATGGGGATTGTGTGTGTTAAAGCATACAAATTTGTTGACATTACAACAGCACTAACACACTATACAAAGACTTAGTCAACTGGTTAAGCTGCATTGTGGCCACACACATCAATCCTAAGGTGCTGTGTATGTATATAACAACATATGGAGGGTATATTTTTATTGCACTAATTATTTAAAAATATAGTTGTGCTCATTATAGCACCTATAATCGCTCCACTGTTAGATCTGCACTTGATGTAAACACAAGCCATCAACAACGAACTCGCAATACGCCAAAACCAAAGCACACCATAAAATATAGTACCTTAAATATCGGCAATTATCTGTGAGTTTTCAAGATGTACGATAACCCTGGTAAAGACTACATAAATGTAACGCGATATTTCTAAAATTCCTGAGTAAATATTGTTCTGTTGTAACATAAATATGAGGTATGAGTCCACGTGGTGTTTGCTTTGTGTTAGTCGCAGGTGATAACCTCAGGTTATCGCAGAGTGATACAAGGGGCGGATCTAAAGCTGGATGGAGTATAGTTCTTAGCCGTCCTTTAGTTTCTTTCCTGAAGAATTATTTGACAGTGGATCACTCAATGCGTGAACAATAGTTGCACATGTTTGCCAGTGAATGTAATTTGCTCTAAGGATGAATACTTATCAGGATGCTTTCGATTTATATTCTATCAGCCAGCTTAGAAAGAAAAAGTATTTGAAAGTGATAGCACTTGCAACTGAAATATGTCATATTGAATGATAATGAATTGATGTTCTTTAATAAGTTTCTCACTATTAAGTAGTATAGATATAAAACTTTGTTGTATGAATGCTCTGCCTATGTTATATAATTTGTATCGCTTTACACATTCAATGTACATAATGATTAGTTTGATATTGCATAATTATCTGCTGTTTTGATGTTACTATGGGTACAATTAATTGAATGAATACTTCAATTCTTTACATTTCACAATTGAAGTCTTGAAATATCAAAAGGACTAAGTGCCATTGTGGTCAAAAATAATATTTTCACATATACAGATAGATGATTGATTACTATACAAGAATGGACATGGAGTTAGCCAATAAAGTGATGCTGCTCTCTTGGCATTGCCAGTTGCACAAAGGGTGAATGACAGGGATGGAAAATGTCTGTATTCCTTCCATCCCTGTCACCTGCTCTATTGGTGTGTAATGCCATGAGAGAAGCATCACTGTGTTGGCTAAGTCCATGTTCATTCTTGTTTTGTAGCTGCTGTATCAGTTGGCCCAAATGCCATGGGCCTTGTAAGCAGTTCACTGTAGCATAGATAGATGGTATGAGGGGGTAAGTGTCATTGTGTTGATTGTGCTGTTTAGTGTGTTGGTATTCATGTGGTTTGCTGTTTTGTGCTATTTACTAAGAAATATTAACACTGTTACATGTAATTATATAGCAAGCTACAAGCTCCACGAGGTTCCAGCTCAATTATTTCTGAGCAGAGGAAATTGAAAATGGCGGGGAAGATATACTTGACAGGAAAGAAGCAGCCAATTTGTGATGACTGCACAGATCAGAATACGGATAGAATGCTAGTATTAGTGTATATTGTGTCAGTGTGTTTGAGCTGAATCATGATTCAAATTTGGGCCTTCCACCCACCTTCCTGAACTGTGAAATAATTGTAAGATCACACCTCAAAAACACCTCAACTAAAATTTGCAAGTGCAAGTCAATACAACACAATACAAGTTTATTTATGCTCAAAACCAATATAAAACAAGTATAATTAAATCTAATATTATTTCCTACTTATCTCGGCCACTGGAATCCAGCTAGAATTTACACATCTTAGCTACTGGAAACAAGCAACCATGCCCTTAACCTACTAGAAAAATAATTGCCATACCCTTACATTCAATTTTACAATATTTTTCCAACATTGAGTTGCTAATTTTATTCTTTGGCCCACCGTACATTTTAACTAGGACTAGTAAGTGATATGCTTATGTACACTGGAGTTTCTCCTTCAGAGGAATAGTACTCTCTATGCTTAGCCATTTCTTCCTCCTGTCATGTTTGTTATTATTAATTTTAAGGGAAGGACTTTAACAGTATACTGTGATACTTGATTACCAGAGTTTTGGCTGTTTCAGAATTTGGCAGTCTAACAGCAGCTGGATTAATTGCAGAAGTTAAAAAACTGCATGATGTTGCTTATCAACTTGGTCTTGAAGAGGCCAAGGAAATGACGCGGGGAAAGTACCTGAATATATTAACTAGAAGACGGCGATAGTGAGACGTGTGTCTATGTGTGTGAGTGAGACTAAATGTCAATTTTATGTGCAATTATGCTGTAGAGAGAGAGAGATTGAGAATGATGAACTTTAAATCTTAGCAAGCAGTGTTAATGATGATGATGATGAAGATTTTAATTCATACTTTTATAATGCAATGTATAGCCAAAAATGTACAAATTTTGCATTGGTCTTACATCTTTGTAAACTGCCCATTATTTTGAAATAAAAACCATAATTATTGTTAAAAAGTGATAACTAGCAGCTGTGATTTTTATAGAATGAGTAGATTCAAGAGAAAAAAAGAAAAACATTATTTTTAATCATCTCACTATAATGCAATCAAGAGCTCCTTACTTTCAAATTAAAAGATTTCTCTTTTCTGTATTTCCTCTGCCTTGTACACTAGAACAAATTAATGAAAGCAGTACTAATTACAGCGGAACAGAAGAGAAGAAATTGTTTGGACCTTTTGGTGGTTTGCTGGGTAGTTACATTGATGGCAATCACAAAAGAGTCCTGGAGAAAAGGTTGAAAGTGACAAGACGGTTTAACTCTCTTAATACATTAAATCAAGGAAATTGAAGCTTTTAACAGTGAAACAGAATCTAAAATAAGAACGTACAATATTACTAAGATAAGTGAAGCTTTCTGTTTCTAATTTGTTCTTATTTTAGATTATTTGTAACATTTTGTTACAACTAAATGTCACTGATCCAACTTTCTTGTTGTTCATCTGATTATCTCCCCCCCCCCCCCCTTCCTTTTGGAGGACTAGGAGTTACAAGCTTGTGCCTAGGGTCAGATACCCGTATGGAGTTACATGAAACCTATGGATTGGACAGGGTGGGGCAGCACCAGCTATGAGAGTGAGGAAGAGGATGATGTGATGGAGCATTTGGTGGAATGAATGGCAGGGGAACCAGGAGAAAATCCCCCTGATGCCACTTCATCCATCACAAACATCATGCAGATTAAATGAGGAAATAATGAAGCTATTAACCGTGAAGCAACAAGAATCTAAAGTAAAAACAAATTAGACTGTATTTATAGGTTTTTGTTTTCAGAGATTGGTGATTAAAATGAGCACCAGTATCTATGGTAACAAATTTGTATAGCTTTGAGAATGAGTTGGGGTCAACTCGAAACTTGTTAGCACCAAACAACTTGGAATATTACTAAGATAATTGAAGCTTTTAGTTTCTAATTTGTTTTTACTTTAGATTCTTGTTGCTTCACTGTTTCCTTATATACATACTACCAGTTACACTGTGGGAAGGTGGCCTTTGCAAATCTAGGAGGAGAGTGATTTGTATTAACTCCTGACCATTAGATACACACACACATACCTTATAATCAGATGACACTTCCTTCCTATTGGTTCTCCTGGTACCAACAGCATTAGTTTTTCTCTTCTTATTTCCGTAGTTTAACATTGGCCTTGATTGATGAATTTTTCATTTACTGATGCCAAGTCCACTCTGGAAATATGTTTCACCACTAAAAAACATATTGACACTACCAACGACCCCTATAAACCAGTTGGACAACTTAGGATGATGGGAGCAAATGTTAAGCATTTTATGTCAGGATTAAGATGAACTTAATGCAACGGGATGTAACGTGAAGTAAAAAATTAGAAGAGCTATTAGGGTGCACTTAAAGTAATAGAAATGATTCTGCTTGGTTATTCTGGGGGTTGTGAGAGAGCGATGTAACTGCCAAAACATAAAAATATGGTGCTCTCTAAAAAGCGGTTACTATTACTGCTATTTTCTAATATTGAAGAGCATGAGGATTAATGACTTCATTGTCAGAAATCCAGCATTAGCTAACAACAACAGCATTCTTCTACTCAACAGACATGGCAGATATTTGAAGCTGCTCTTTTTCTAATCAGAGGTTATGTTTCCTAAAAATGTGAAGTAAAAACTTTTTAAATGATGAATAAAGTACTATGGGTTGGCCATAACCTACTTTAGGAGCTAAACAAGAGAGAGTTTTGATGCATATACTTATATAGAGAAGCACAATTTATTCCTGCATGCCACTACTCGCCAGTTGATTCAAATTTATCATGTTAAGTCGACCCTAAATTACTCCATTTAATATAATGTATTATACTTTCCTGTTAAATCCTGTCACGTTAAAGTCACGTAACAAAGTTCTTCATTATCCTGGCAGTAGTGTTTCTGCTGCCAGCTCATCTTTAAATTTAAAACAATTCTTTCTAGATTCCTTCAGAATAAATTGTTTCTATGGCTTACAGAAAAGGAAAGAACAAATGGCTTCAGCATATGGTAATATCCAAAAAGGAAGCCTATGATCAAAGGAACTGCTTCAGAGACAGGTGAGTATGAGGAGCTAATGGAGTAATTAGCTCATTTTGGTCCTTTTTCACAATACATTTATATTAAGCAGATGCTTAATGGAATTAATACCTGCTAAATGTTCAAACCATTTAGAGCAGCCATGGGGAAGAGGGGTGACAGGGATACAATCAAGTATTTATCCTCTCCACTTACTGACAATTTTGAGGGGTGACTGGTTCTTTGAGGTAGACAGACAATAGCGTGAGGTGTGGCCAGGTAGCTAATCGCTGTGAGTCAGTGGATGGGGTTAAAACTATGATGTAGGAGAAATTACATTGAGTCAGTTCTCCCCATCTGTGATTTAGAGCATATGGCTTTCAGAGAGAATCTGAAAAATAATTATTTAAAATAAAATTAAATGTTGGTTGTGTGAAACTCTTGAAATTAGAGTGTAGCTTTTAATGATGTCTGTTAGATAGTTGCTCTGCTTTACTTGGTAGTGGTTGTTATCAGATTTACTCTACAGGGACGGTGGTTCCACAAATGTTGGTAAATGAGTATGTATTTTATTGTTTTTGCTTAGCAGAATTATATTTCTAAACTAATTTCTTGTTGGCTGAAAGCTATTGAGTATTGTTGATAATTGAGGAGCATTTTTTAAGAACTCGATAGATGCACAAAATGTATTTCTGAGAAATTTTTTTTCCTACTTATTAGCAATACAGATTGGTTAGCGTTGAAAATATTTTAATGTATCATTCTCCTTCCTAAAAGTGCCAACACATACAAAAACATTTATTTTCACCTTTTCATTATACATACTGCATAACCTCATTAATATTTATGCAGATTACTTAATAGTTATAAACTTACAAAGGAAGTACCACTGCCAATGAAACAACGGAAGCATTAACAGTGAAGCAAATTAATCATTAAATAAATCCAGAGGTTAAATTATTAAAACAAGTAAATGGACCTATTGATTTAATCCTTTGAGAAAAGATATGAACTTTGAAATACCACCGATTGACTTAATAAATTTGCTTTGCTTTCAGCAGTTGGTAATAAAGATACATTATAGAATGTTCGTAATGATGGTGACCAAAATAACAGTTTCACCTTGAGAATGCCAGAGAAGTCTGGTGAAACTTAAGTCGGTAATTAATTATTCAACAATTTGCACCATATTTAAGTGAAGCCTATAGTTGCATATATTTGTTATATTAGTGGAAGTACCACTACATTCATAATACTTATATATGTTTCATTTATATACAATACAAACAAATAATAACCTATGTGTTAGTCAATAAATCAACTGATGAATGACATTGCGACTGTTGAAGAGGAGAGCATAGCATCCATGCAACTAATAATTGAAAACCTATCGCGGGAGTTAAGAGAAGTAAAAGGAAAAATAAAGCAATTACAGGAGAGAAATAAGATATAACAACAAAGAAGCAAAATGGGAAAAACCAAAACAACCGTTGAGATTAAGAACGAGACTCACTGCATATAGGGAAACTTGTCAGATGGGCTGGATATGTAAAACCTCAGCCAGATAACGAAAAATACAATAGGAAAAATAGAAGGCCGTTAAAAATCACACACCAAAATGTTCAATATCTGAGTCACGATATTTCTCCAAGAACCTAATCCAGAGATCTTAGCAATAACCGAACATGTGTTAAAAGAAACTGAAATTAGTTCATGTCAAATAGAAGGGTATATAAACAATTCTATTGCAGAAAAAATGTTAAAGCTGGTGGTATGCACTGTTAGTTAATAAACAAAAAATGTAAAACTATGAAATGGTTAAGAAACAAAAGTATTGATAAAACGTGAGGTAGCAGGAATTGAAATTCAGAATGAAAATGGAAAAAGCATTGTAATTGTATGTTATAGATCACCATGCAGTAAGACAAAAGAATTTTGTGATAATTTAACAAGCTTATTAGATAAAATGGAATGTGAAAAAATAGTGACTATAAATAACTAAAAGATACTGTAAATATGCACAATTTCCACCCAACAATAAATGTACCAACCAAGGTAACTGAAACCACAGCAACTATAATTGACCAAATTATTACAAACTTCCCGCCACACCAGTATCAAACAAAAGTAATAAAAAGCTACTTATCAGATCATTATGCTCAAGAAATAGATATACCATCACACAGAGTAATTTCGGACGCTTTTTACATATTTTTCATGGTTAGTTGCTAATTATCAGACGTAGGCAGTTTGTTTAAATTTGTAATTATGTACCCTGATATTTTAAAAAAGAATAAAGTGTGTCTGAATTTACTTCACTAGTTGGGGTAACTGGAAAGTCTATAATTTTTAATATATGTCAGTTATGGGGTTAATTTGGACACACAGTAATACGAAACATATATTACATTATATAAAAGGACATTTATAATGTATAAAATTATATAGGTGTCATTTATTTAGAGATTAGATTACAAAAACTAATACAAAGCTACATAAACACAAAGTTCAAAACATTAATAAACAAACAGGAATACTTATAGAGCGCCCTTATCAAAAACAAAAATGCCTGTTTTCTCCTTGGGTGCTGGAAGTATTTTACTGATCTAGTCTTTTGTTACCGTGTCCTCGTCCTCTACATCTGGGAATGTGAATGCCCTCTTGCTTCCATCATGGGGTCGCAAAAATTTCACCACCACATCTCATGCTTCTATATCAGTTCCCATGCCAACATACTCTCTAGGAAGTGTTCTGTTCCCAGACACATGGTTGTACCTCACTACAATGAAAGTTTCGATGTCAAGAGTAGGTGCCAATGCTGGTGTGGAATCCTCTACTGGCATGGGAGTATTTTCATCTTTCGAATTCTCATGACAATCTTGCTGGTTTTCCTCACTAATTTCCTTTCCAGCAAAATAATCACCCACAATAGATTTTCCTGGAGGAACATCCAGCTTGCGATGGCGGCATGTTCTGGTGGCAGTACTGCATCGTGCTGCTGAATCGTCTCGAAACTGGAAGACCAAGGTGATGCCTTTTCAATTGGGTCTGAATGCTCTGGAAATTTGTCGAGGACCTTCTGTGGATCGAAAGGAATTAGACCCATGGCACAGAAACCACTTCTTATGTTGTCTACTTTCCGTGCTTCTATCTTCTCCAATGTCTCTCTCAGAAGTGCAGGGAAGGCATCTTTAGAGATAGGGCACATGTGCACATTCTGCAGTTTGTCAGCACGTCTCTCCAAGCCTTTTTAAAGGGCCCAAAAAAAACACACGTCTAGCAGCTGTAGGATGTGTGTGCTATTCGGGGGAAGAAGATTGAAGCAATGCAACCGTTGGAAACCAATCTTCAAAAATTGGAAGATCAAACCACCCACTCTTGTTTCTGTTGTATTCGTGGCCCTCCTTCTTGCCAGGTGTCCCATAAATGCTCAGCCTTATATAGGAATATGGAGGAAGTAGTTTTCCATCTCCACTAACACACATCATAAGAGAAATGCTTGCTTTAGAGAAATCCATTATCCTCTCTGCATGCTTAATGCCCCTCTTAACAATCACATGTTTCCTTCCCGGATCATCACATAAATTTGTCTCGTCATAGTTTATGATGTTTTCTGGTGGAATACCTTCTAAGGTCTCCCGCACATTATCAACAAATCCCCTGACGGACTCATGGATGACCTCTGCATGAGCTCTTGATGTTCTCGGATAATCGAACTGAAAGGACATTAGAATGCCTTATCCATTCAACACCAAGGAGATTTGACTATCACTGAAAGTATACTATATTCCCACATTCCCTTTGTACCTGCTAGAAAATACGCAATTTCTGCAAATGTATCTCCATTAACATGAAGTACGTAGAAAAATCAGTGTTTATAAAAAATACTTAGTACAAGATTAGAGAAAGTCATGTGAGTGCAATACATCTTATTTTTTTAAACTTTAGTCTATTCTAGTTGTGCATCATGACAGATTCTCTTCTCTGTAATAATAGCAACTCTTAAATTTGTGGTTACCTAAAGTTGTAATGCTATGTTAAAAGGGGAAATGGGATGCTATAGGTGTTTAGCAAGAAAGGAGACCTAGAACAGATTGTGATTTTCTATAATCTTTTTTAATTTTTGTATTTTGGTTACCCTCATTCTAAATAGCGTACTGTGAAAAAAATGAAGTAGTTTTTCAGGTATTTTGAACTATTTTTCATATTGCGATATTGAAAAATATGAAATACTCCTTGCAGTACAAATAGTTTTTTTCATCAGTATCACTTTGTCATATATTTGAATTCCTAAAAAGGGACTAGAATACTTTTTTACTTTCTCTCCTATGTATAGTAAAGTAGAGGAAGTATCGTATTACACCCAAAAATTTGGTGTCAAGATTTCACCAGAAATAGGTTTTGAAAAGCATTTTTAGAAAAATTGTGTGTGTGGATGCATGCATGCGCATGTGTGTGGAAAATTTTGATTTTCTTGAAAATGGCTAACAATTTTAATTAAAATGCCATATGTTTGAGATATTTTTATGACAGATCAAATGTATATTTTGAAATTTCTGGCTATAGCCCATGAAGTCCTATTTACTCTGGATGATTTTTACATAAATGGTAAACTGCAAGAAATAGACAAAATCTTACTATACAAAAAAATGCTGATCTTGCTAAAACACACAATTTATGTCTAAATAAATTTTTTGTAGAGTGAACCATTTTGGGGAGATATTCCATGTTATTTGTGCAAGTTTTGGAGAACTTATACTTGTCAAATGGAACATCGTTATTCATTTTTTTATATGTTAACCGTACAAAGAGAACAAAATTTGAAAGCTTTAAAAGATTTCACTATCGCTCAAAGCCTACTGTATTCCCATATTTTCCTTGCATCTACAAGGAAATAAACAATAAGATAATTTCTGCACATGTTTATCTCATCTAACACGAAGATATAGGAATAAGGAATAAGAGTTTGTAAAAATGGTTAGTACAAAAGTAGAGAAAGTCATGTAAGTGCAACACATCAGATTGTTCATTTTGTGCTTTGAATAACAAAACATCAATTATAATCAATAATGTAGCCTCAAAAGTAAAAATGTTTGGATTAATAGCACCACTGTGTATAGGTTTTACATTGTAGCCCAAAAAGGATTCTACAATTTGTTTAGATTGTACTGTAGAGTAATTGTGCCAAGTTCCATGAAAAAGTAAAGAAAACTATACTGCATGGGATATTTGTCATATCGAAAAACGTTCCGAGGAAACATTAATGTAAGCTAACATACCTGGTGTAACGGGTTAAAATCGTCCAGCTCTGAAATGGTCTGGAACACCATGAAATGCATTTACATGTTTTACTAACATTATAGAGAATTCATTTTTGCAAAAATCCAAAAATCTAAAATACTGGCCACTATGGCTAAAGAATCTGTCCTAGGTCCCTTAAGTTACTTATATATGAGTACCTACTCACAGCCAAAGTAGTAAATGCAAACACCATTTCAAGTTTTGTTTTTAATTGCATAATATGTGATACTGCAGATAGAAAATATTACAGCTCAAAATCAGTAGAAATATCAGTTTCTTAAGTAGTAATTTGCTCACAAAGCTCTCTTTGCAACATTGTTAATCTTAAATCTCCATATATAAATATATTAACACAATACTGGTAACAAAATTACAATATTAGGCATTTTTCAACTTCTTATTCAAATAGAACAATGAAGAGAGTGAAATAATTTGTAGCACACACAGCATCTTTGTTTCTGTAACATCCATTTGTGTTTCAACATACATTTCTTGGTACACTATAATGCAACACTTATTGTGCACATGTTAGATAAATATGGGTTTCAGCAAATGCTGATAACATATTGGTGCATTAAGTGGTGAAATAATACTTAAGAGTATTATTGTTGTACCGATTCTGTAGAAAAAAGAATAAAAATGGAAAACTCAATGATATAAGTAAAGTTCTGTCTGAAACCATTTAAAAAATGTACATAATAAGTATTTATCCACACAATTTACACTTCTTTCATACTTAGCTATGCTCTTTAAATGAATACGATGCTCTAAGAGCACTATGCACACAGGAAATCAAAAGTGTCTGTTCCACATTTAATAAAAACAAATACCACATCAACTATTCAACATCTGCACTCCAGAATGCTGAGACCCCATGCATGTCATCAAACATTTTTGCAACCATGGATCCGTATTTGCAGCTTTCCACATTATTATGGATAATGCAGCTAGATGATACAACAGGCTGAAAATAGAAAATAAGATATTTAACTGGCATTTCAACATACAAAGCACACTTGACATAATATGTGCAATACAAGCTGTGCTGTGATCAAAATTAGAATCTGAGGTTAATTTGTACAGCTTGCTAAAAGATAGAAAGTTGAATCATATTTGAAAGATGCAAGGCTACAGCTCAGAGTCGAAGTATGAACCTTTGGCTTACTAAGTTGATGCTCTATCACGAAGATATCTGATGGGAATGCACAGAATATTTAAGACTAACATAATTAAATTTGAATAATAAATAAGAAAAAATTTAATTTGTTTCATATTAACTTTGCAGGTACAGTAATTCAGGACTCTCTCTCTCTTACAAATTTGTTGTTGTTTCCTAATGCTTGGATTTCTGACAATGAAGTTATTAATCCTCTTGCTCTCTAATATTTTGCACTGATGGATGGGGTGCTAGCCGGACATATTTGAAGGTGGTCTTGGTTCATTTCCTCTTGCAGATCACACAGAGGACAGAGTGGTGAAGAATATATCCCAATTCTGTTTAAATGTTTTGCCAGACAATCATGTCCTGTAATCAACCTGAAGGTTGCAACTGCTGTTTTTCAAGAATACTCAGGAATTACTGTTTGAATGTTTGGTAGTTCCCATTTTTTATTTTTTTATTTGTCATAGTAATATTTTGCAATAATTTTTTTAATTCAGAGTTGACCAACCTTTTAGCTGCATAAAATGGTAGATTAACTATAGATTTCTGTACACTGCTGGTACCCTTTTTATAAAAAAAACCAGCTTTGTCATTACTCCTCAGTCCACAATGAGCTGGTATCCATTGGAAGACTAGGTGTTTTTGAAGTGCTGTTAGGTGGGTAAGATTTTCCAACATTCTATAATTGTTGGTTTTTTGGTGACAACTTGGAAGCACCTAATTGCTATAATTGCCATCCTGGAATCGGAGACATTGCTTGGTGAAAATGGGAGATTCTATACAAAAGATTCTGTAGGACCATTCGAATTGCTTCAATTTCTCCATCAAAGTTTGTAGTTCCATAACTTAAAGACTTGTAATAGGAAAAGAGGTGACATGTGACTCCAGCACCTGCTCCATCTTGGTTTGATATCAATGATCCATCAGTATAAATATGGAGCCATTCATGTTCCGGAAATCTAGTATGGATTGTCTCTAATGCCAATAATTTTAGAACACTAGTTGAAGTATCACTTTTCTTAACTTCTTCTGTCAGGTGTAAATAATATGTGATGTCTAATGTTTGTGTTGGATTGACTTTATATATGAAGTTTTCCTTTCAATTAGGTAGATCTACATTCTGCTGGATGTCTTGAATTTTGGTAAGAAAGCTCTCCTGAGTCTTTATAGTGTATGTGTAAAATTTCTCTTGTTCCATGTATTGAATGGGCGTCTGGTCAACTTTTCGAGCTTAATAAGAGCTGATTTGTCTATTTCATATTCAATGGGGTATTTGGTTGGTTAGTACTTCCAAGCTGGTGTTGGTGTGGTTTTGATAGCACCTGTAATTGGCCTCAGACTTTGGTTTTGAAAGATTTGAATTTTTTTTTTTTTTGTATTTGCAGTAAGTAAATAATGGCTTTCTATATACATTGTATGTCATGTTAAAGAGTTGCTCTGGAACATCCCCACTTCATTCTTGTTGGGCGTTATAACAATGAAAGGCACCTTTCTGCTCTTTTTATTACATTTTCTATTTGTTTGGTCCATATAAGTTTGGTATCAAATATAACTCCCAAATATTTTGCTTCCTTTGTTTCTGGTAATTGTTGACCTTCAAAATTTATTTTTAAAGGTTTTTTCCTTAGTGAAAAGATTTGGTAGTTTGATTTTGTTGTATTAACAGCCATTAAATTTTCTTTGGTATACTTTGGTTAAGGATTGTTGTTTTATTTAAGTTTAGAATGAATTCTTTAACAAATCAACTCTTAACAAGTTCATGAAATTACTGTCCAGATAAGTTCTTTACGGTAAAGCTTGTCAAATTGTTTGTCGTCCAAAGCTTATTTGTACGTACTATTCAAGGCAAATTATTATATCACCTTTTCTTATGCAAACTTATATCTATGAGAATCCATTACATATCATTTCTTTTATGTTCCATCACTCACATTATTCATTTTTTACTTCCATTCACAACTGTTATTTGCCACAGATTTCAAACAAATTAACGTCCTCCTCCTAAGATGCTAACATAAAACCATACTGAAAAAGATTAACTATAGATTCATGATGGTCACCAAGCTTAGTAACAGTTGATTGTCTTTTGCTCTTCACTACACCAATACACACAATTAATGCTGGCTGTGCTTTTATATTATTGTACCAAATAGTTTCAGATATAATACTGAAGTTAACAAAACAAATGTAACACTATAACATAAATTAATATAATGTTAGTCAATATAAAACATACATAATAAATACTAGTCTGAATCAATACATATTTCCATTTCTCCTGAATTAAATGTTCTGGGCTTATAATTCTGCTTACAATTATATATAACTATTTTCCATTTACTCAAAACTTAATATTAGTTCTTGTAAGGTGAGTCAGTAATTACTAGTACAATTAAAATATATGTGATTTATTTGCTGCATACTGTAAGAGAAGAATAAACAAAGGACATTACCTAACTCTTCAGGAGTTAATCTATCCCCTCTTTATGCTATCGCCCACTGCATTACACTTGTATCACGACCTCCAGTTGAAATGAGTCTTGAATCATCATGAAGAAATGACACATTAGTCACATGACTACTGTGGCCTGAGTATGTATGACACAGCGACTGCAAAAAATAAATGAACTTAAGTACTCCTTCAATTGTACAACAGCGTAAGTTCACCTCATTAAGAAAGAAATGCTGTGTTATAAGGGGCAAGAAAAATCACTTATTGTTGAACTACGAGCATGAGAAACCACATTGAATGTAGTCTTTCAGATACACTGGCAAAATAATACAATACAAACATATTGTTAAATTGCTAAACCATTTGAACAGGGTTTTTAGAAACCAAGTCTTTTGAGATTTGTAGTTTCATCTCTTATTTATTATGCAAATAAAATCAATAAGTTTAATGTTTCTACTGATTAAACTCTATTCCAATACAGTACCAGCAAGCATTAAGAAGGAAGAAATGTTTTGTTTTTCTTTCTTTCCCTGATTATCCTCCCCTTATGTAGGACTTACAAGCCAGTGCCTAGGGTCAGATACCTGTCAGGGAGCAGAGGGACCTCTGCACAAGGCAGAGTGAAGACCTGGAAGCAGGTGGTCAGCCAAGCACCAGGTATGAAGTGAGGAAGAGGATGATTTGAAATGCGGGCAAAATGGATGATTGGAAGGGTGATAATGGAGCAATTGGTGGAATGAATGATGGGGGAAACCGGAGAATCCAGAAGAAACCCAACCGGATGCCACTTTGTCCACTACGAATACCACATGTGGGTCCCGCCTAGGTGGTAGGCGAGTGGTCTAACCACTCAGCCATGGTGCCGCCATTATACTTCCATACTCAGGGAAGGATGAGGAATAATCTTGGCTGGAGAAAAATTCCTACCCCCCTGCCAGAAATCGAACCCGGGACCCCTTGCACAGCAGGCAGGGAGTTTATTGATCTAAATAGTTACATTTTAAACACACACTGAACAATAGTTTATTCATTATTACCCAAGAACAATTAAGCACTAGCTCAATATAAGTATTTTTTTCTCTACTATGTATAGTAAGTAGGGAAAGTATTGTACTCCACCCAACAATCTCATGTCAAAATTTCATCAGAAATATCCATTTCAAGGAATTGTTACAAATGTACCCTGAATATTCATTTTGTCTGCTATACTTGCCATTACGCATACAACTTTTTGACAAAACACGAACACTTGCCGAACAAGACAGAAGTTCCATATGAGTAGCAAATGACAGCTGTGCATGCAATGTATTTATAGCCTTATTTGGACAAATGCTAGTGAAAGCTTGCTAGATTATGATCCTTTAAACAACAGTCAAATCTTTTAAAAGCAGGTCCCTATGTAATGGCTTTGATGTCTTTTATTCTGCTTCTCCCCAAAACTACATCCCCTTTCAGAAAAATTAAAATCATAGCAAATTATGTAATTGTGTGCTTTAACAAGATCTGTTTTCTGTATAGTAAGATTTTGTCTATCTCTTATGGTTTACCGGTTACACAAAAGTCATTCAGAATGAAGAGGATTTCGGAGACTATTCCCAGAAGTCAAGATATACATTTCATTTCTCATGAAAGTATTTCAAATATGTGGTATTTTAATCAAAATTCTTAGTCATTTTTTAGAAAACTACCATTTGCAAAAGAGATTTCGTGTTAAGGGTAGTTTGGGATGGGTGGGGGTTCTCAAATCTTATTGCTGCCTTAAATACCAGGTTGTTTCTTAACTTTTTGGTTATGGTTATGCTGTTCAAAACCCCCCCCCACACACACACACACACACACACACACACACACACACCTTTTGTTTTTTCCTAAAAATGCCATTTTTTGGGTTCAGGGAGTCTCAAAAGGTGCATTTTCAGTGAGATCTCAATATTAAACTTTTGGATGGAATGCAATAGTTCCCCTCCTATTCATAAGTAGCTGAGAAAGTAATGCAAAATTTAAAGATGGAAAAATAAAAATCATAAAACATTCAAATAAATATTAGGATTTTAAAAAATATTATAGAATGTGAGCAACTTTCCCATGATAAATGAATGCTACACATTGTGATTTATAAAAGTCACATGCATACCTCATTTAGAAAAGTGTTTCTAAGTGTTGCAACTGAAATATATTTAGTTAATGTATTAATCTATCTTTAAACTAAACATTTCCTTAATAAAATTGGATGCACAACGGTTGGTCGATAAAGTGGTTAGTGGCCTCCATGGCTTGCTTTATTCATTTTCACCTAATCATCTAAAACAACATGCTTTGCTATTGACAGTGTTAGTGCAGACTGAACCTCTGGTGGCCATTAATTTTTGCATTAGTCATAAAAGCAGCGAAGCACAGATTAGTATGGTACTGGATTCTTCACAGATGTGACAAACATTAGTGAAAATACTGGATGTTTCATATTTACCAAAACCAATTTTCATCAGTTGGAATCAGTAAATGAAGCATTCAAACTGTGATGTTTTTGTTCCTGTATTGGTTATTGTTCCCACATCCAAGACAGCGCGCTATTGTAAAGGAGTTGAAATGTGGCAGGATTACTGTTGTGAATTGATTAATGTTTAACTCTGAAGTATGTGTGAACGGATGCTACACAACCGAAGGCGAATTAGCTACAGAAATAAAATTGTGGAAATTTACGAATCCTAATTTGGACACAGAAAGTAAAACGGGTGACACCTTGTGGAAGGACAATGGGTTTTGGTGGTGTGGAGCATAGGGATAAAACACTGATGTTGGCAACACCTTGATACGAGAGAGAAAGGATGAGCAGGAAAGGAATGCACCCATGATGCTTGGGTGAAGCGTGTCAATATAATTTTTTTCAATTGCTCAACTTTGTGCACCTTGCCTCAATTAAGTGCAGTTTACAGACATTTATGCAAATAAATAACATATTATGGGTGTTAATTATTGTCCTAAGGGTGATTGTTAAAAAGGCACAAAAATCCATTTATAGTGTTTATGTAATTACCAAACATTATCCAAAATACCAATTTTGTATCAAAAACTTTCTATGATATACATGCTTTAAATAATTTATTTTGGCAAAAAAAATGTAAATATAGACTAATTATTACTTTTATTTGCATGTAATCATTTTCTTAAAGTTTTAAGCTGAGCACAGTTTCAGAGCACAACATTTGAGTTCTCCAGCTGAATGCTCGAGTTGAAAAAAACATTCTAAAGTAATAAACATTGCCAAAATGTTGCAGCAAGTAAACTACCTTGAGTGAAGAAAAATATTTTCTACTCGCTTCCTTCTAAAGTATTGTACTGATTTACACCATGCAACCAAAGCATAAAGTTGCTATTTTGTTATTGTGCAATTTGTTTCACTCGGTGATTACTTATGAAGATAGGCTGAAACTCTTTCTTTACAATTCATTCTAGAGCCAAAGAATTTGTCTGGGAGTAATGCACCAATGTGCAGACTTTGTAATCCATACCTTAGGCTGCGTTACTGGATAACTGTAAAGTTTGACCTTGCCAAAGTCATCTGCAGTGGCCATGAAATTTCCATCATGTGATCGATCACAATAGTTGACATCAGTTCCATCAGCACCTTCTGGCCAAATGCCAATTGTATTAAAAGTAAGAGTACATGTATTAGTTGCCCATTCTACATCCCGGAGCTGCGACGACTGTGTTACCTGGCGACAGAGTCCAGCATTCCCTGCAAAATATAAGCAATGCATTTGTAACACACACATTTTTGTTATAAAAAAGTTAAATAACTATGGTATTTTACAAATAAATTTCACTGAAAAGCATTCTTATACAGAGTATGTGACCTTATTAAAGAAAATTTAAATTGCAGAGCAGGGTTTTAAATGGAATTATGCATAAAAGGGAATGACTGCTACCACATGGTGGGATATCCATTGCCCTGTGGTTGTTAGCCAAAACTCAAGTTATTACACCATGCTGCCTTTGGATAAAGTGCTTTATATTGAGCATTAAGAGAATATAACTGCCTGTAAACTACAAAACAAACTCTCTGAACATTTAAGAATTGAAATAAGTTAAAAAATGAACTTAACATGCTCTGTATTCATAAAAAGTATGTAAACCACCAATTAGAAAACGATTAATCAAATAGCCAAATTTTAAAAAATAGGCCTTAGCACAACAGTCTATGCACAGACTTACCACCCAGCCACTGCGTCCCCACCTCCGCCCACTACAGGCATCATGAGTGGGGTGCAGAACTGGAGGGTGGGACGTAGTCCCCGAGCCCTTTACCACCTGGAGTTGCTACTTCTTTACTCCTCAATTAGGACCTAACGAGGCTGAGTGCACCCTGTCCCAGATCTCCCCACAAAGGAAAAGTGCCCACACCAGTATTGGGGATCAAACCTGGATCCTCTGCACCACCAGAGGCAGGCGCGCTACCACTGTGCTACAAGGCAGTCAATCAAATAGCTATGGTATTGCTAATTTTCTAATAAATAAGCATAATAACAGTAATATCAGGGTGCAATTTTGGAGATGGGACATGGTCAGTGCTCTGGTCCCTCCTGGTCGGTTATGCAGTCTTCTTTAAAATTTGTATAAAATGTAAATGGATAGTGTTCATATTTTTCTTCATGTTGCTATGAGTTACAATGTAATTTTTATAACTATAATAAATGAGATGAAATAAAAGTATAATACATTTTGCAGAGATTAAGATGACATATTAAAATGAAACAACACTGTTCACATTATCTAAGTTTAAACTTTTGTACTGAAGTTATTTTTACACATAATTAAGAAGTTGAACATAAAGATAAGCAACTAAGTAAACAATTCTATTATATTGAAATTAGGCTAATCGAGTACAAGAGCAAAAGAAAGGGTTGAAAAATGTTATGTTCACTCTGCACAAGAATTTACAGAGAGGGCTATTTAATCAATTACCAACTAAGAAAATATATTTCAGCGCACTAGGTATCTAAACACACATTACATCTATAGTACTTACAGTAGAGCAGCTCATAGTCTCCAGAATTGCTTTGAATGTACTGCCCATCTGAAGACCAATCAAGATGTGTTATGAAACTCGAGTGACCCTGGTTAGTAAGAAAAAATATAGCTTTAGCAAATTTCTTATTTTGGGGCTTTTCTGCCCAGTTCTGGCAGAACTCAATAATCAGGACATTAGAAACTTGGCTACCAAAGCAAACTGATGTTCTGTACAATAAATCTATTCACCCCACAATAATTGCACCAGTATATTTTCTATAAATCCATCAGCAATTAATTAAATGCTGACACATAATATTACACAGTAACGAAATTAAAGGTATCAATTTGGTTTCCTCTTATTACTCGGTGAAACATACTTTGCTATTTGATTTATTGCTTTCTACCTATTTTAATACATCACATTTGTGATATAATGAGTATACAGTACTATTTAAAGATACTGTGTCCATTAATCCTTTTGTGACATTTTCTAAACAACAGAAAACAAATATTTTACTGTGGTGTGTTATCTTTTTATACAGATAGACCCAAAAACATCCAAACCGCTGCACAGTGTTTTTCCACTGCACACAGAGAAACATGTAATGCAGCTGCTGTACACAGGATCATGTGGTTGAGTTGTTTTCCTCTACTCTGAAAGTGCAGTACTGAGCTGACACACTATCGCGTGGTTGAGTTGTTACCAGTATGCTGTATTATTTTGTCCTGTATTTAGTCACAAAGTGTATTATGGTTCAGTATTTCTTTTCTACTGCACAGCATGTATTTATTTATGATTTGTGTGTGTTAACTCAGTCAGTTCCCAAGTGAAAGTGCAATTTGCAGAAAGATTTCCAGATGATTTGCGATTTCTATCTGGTAACTTAAAGCATAAAGTATACAAGACAATCAATACCCAGGAAGGATTAAAACAAAATATCTGCCAGGAAATTGCCATCATTTCTCAACGTGAACTATGGCGAGTGATGGATAGTTTCCTGAAGATGTGCCAAAAATATATGGAAGATGGTGGCCAGTTTCAGCATTTCCTTTAATGACATTGATAAGTAAAGCCTTTAAAAATGTTGTATGGTTTCATCTGCACTGTTCCATTACAGCACCAGTCGGCGACGAGCACTGTACAGGCAAAACACAACGCAGTCGGTTCAGAGTCTTTTGGATCACCTGTTACTACCTATTTCTTAATATAAAAAATTAGATCCACAAAACATAAAGCAGTGTTGATCTACAATAGGGTGAATTTGCATACTTAATCTGTGAAGCTTTCATCAATAGCATGCCCATCAACAACTGAGGGGAGTATACTAACAAAATATTTCCCAGGCTAATTTAAATCTAAACATGCTTTTCATCAGTAATGAAGTGTTCTAAACCAGTGATATTCAACCTAGGGTACGGGAAGACTTCTTAGGGGGTACGTAAAACTTAATTCAATTTAATTTAATTCTGCTTTGTGTAATATTAAGTAAATTATCAATCATACAATCTATTTTAGACAAGGTTATGTATAATTTGGATTAAGGGTAACTCTAGGGGTAGAGGCTGAAATGAAAAATTGTCTTTAGGGGGTACACAGAAAAAAAAGATTGAATACCACTGCTCTAAATCATGCACTGTCTCCTCAAAAGCATCACTTATGCATTTATTTTGGGTGAACAAATGTTTACTGAACAGTGCATTATTTTATACAAGGTGTTAGGGGTATGTGTCTGCAGACCGTAACAGTGAGTTCTTGGCGTTAAGCTGAAACATAACTTCCTCTATCATTTTCCTATATAGTGCATGGTTGCATACATAAATAATAAAATTGCTCAAATGTTTGAATGTCAATATGTAAGCACTCCTTTAACATTTACTTCTGCAATCAGCATAGAGGGGTACAGCTTTATAAGATGAGTTATTTAGGTCTTTTCCATTTGTTGCTAAAATGAGTCATTTAGCCACAGAATAATATTAAATAGTTGGATTCCAGTGTGTCTACTGAAATAAATTTGTGGACATGGACATAGGTTTGGTGGCGATGCTGTGGCCAAGTGGTTAGACCGTTCGCCTATTACCAAGACAGTCTGGGTTCGATCCCAGGGACCCGAATGTGGTTTTCATGAAGCAGCATCCGGGCAGGTTCTTCGGTTTTCCCTGCCACTCATTCTACCAACTGCTCCATCATCACCTTTCCATTCATTCATTTTGCCAGTATTTCCTATCATTCTCTTCCTCAGTCTCATCTCTGGTGCTGGGCTGACCACCCACTTCCAGGTCTTCACTCTGTTCAGTCCATAGATTTGTCTGCTCCCCAACAGGCATCTGAGCTTAGGCACAGGCTTGTAAGTCCTATGGGGTGTCAGTCCTCCATACAGGGAGGGTAATTAGATAAAGATGACGACATAGGCTTGCAAGTATGCAAAGCAGGTGGTCAGGAATGTTGACATTGCTCAGGTCTCGCAAATACTGCTTGGAAATCTTGAAAGAATACCACAGCTCCCTTTGTTATTTGCAATAGCTGATACACACATGGACAGATGGTAAAACCAGTTTTCTAGTGTTGGCCTAGTTTGGACTTGCACTTGTCATAGGTGTGAATGCATGCCTGACAGCAATAGTCATATTAGTAAATAAAACATTCACTTTGGGAATGGTAGAATGAGAGTGAAAAATTCACTGGTATAGCTGGGATTTGAACCAGGATCTTCCAGTGTCAGTATGATTGCTCTAACCACTGAGCTACCATAGCAACATGCTGACATGACATTAGATTCCCCAAATCACTCACATTTTTGCAGTAAACCACAAGGAGATCTCAAATTCATGAGATAACATACCATATGGTAAGTACTTAAGTCCCTGACTTCTAGTTTAACCAACTATAAGGTCACTCAATGAAAATTAATTGTTCTATGGTACCAGAAGATCTGTGGTTCAAATCCCAGCTATGGCATTGACTTTTCCAATCTCATTCTACCCTTTTCAATCTTGTCCACACACAGCCAGAGTGGAAGAACAATTAATTTTTAAAACATTCGCTTCCTCAGTCCTACTCTGTTGCCAGACTGTGCATATATTGTATTAATATCATGTTCAGTTATCTCCTTTACCTTTCACAATAGATGAATTTGTTATTGGACTTCTTTATTTGTCATTATTGAATCTACCATAGCATAAAGTCTGCAAACACATACCTCTAACACCCTGTATATGCAAAATAAAATGCTTCAGATCAATGCATTTCTAAATTTAACATATGCTCTGCAGAAATAAACAAGTGCAGATTGACACTACATTCAAAAGTGTGTGTTATAGTGCATTTCTTTTCCCATGCTGTTCTGGGATTCATTTGCAATATTTAACATGTACCTCAATATATTCAGCACAGAGTTTAACCATTCACCATGCAAAAAGGTTTCCCATCTGGTTTAACCATATCAAAATAAACCTCTTGTAGGCTTTTCCATTTTCAGAAAGAAGTCTGCCAAGAATTAAATAAAATAGGACAAGAATTTGCAAGATATCAGACCTTAGCAAGATTTCATGAGCATCTTATTGAGAAAAAATATAGCAGATAATGTGGTAGTAACTTATATAAATTACTTCTCATCGCAGAAAAAATTAACAAACAGCAATTGCTACTTTAGAAGTCCATGAATGAATGTTGTCAGTTGATAATTAGAAAATACTCTTACTATAGACAAGAAATAAATGGGCATGACTATAGATTGACCACTTTAGGGTTCAATGCCAGAATATATGCAATTTTCTACACACACTGTTCACTGGCTATGGGCTAACCATTAACCCTTTAATTGGCAGCACTGCTTTTTTTTTTTTTTTTTTGGTAGTGTTTAACACCTGCTTTTACTACATATGGCACTTCAGGCGGTAGCATTGCTTACAAACAATATATAAATTTAAGTTTTGAGATATTTTATTGGCTCTTTTTTTAATTTGCTGTTATGCTAACCCAAATAAATGAAATTCAAGTTATTCGCAGCTGTCTTACATTGTAAAGATATTAAATTTTTTCAATAAAACTGTTTTTTTTTTTAAAAAAAAAGAAAAAGAAGCAAAATTCATGCAACTGCAGTCACATGTAACCCTGTCAGCTTCCAAGTGTGCCATTACACCAATTATTTACTTTGGCCCTCCCCTTCCTTTACTACAGGCACATTTGACTGCAGTTGCTGGGACTCAAACTCGCAACATTTGGCTTTGAATGGCTAGCCAATCCATTGCATATAGCCTTAACCATCATGGCTACTCGAATTGCTTCAGCTGAGGTGCATCCGAAAGGGATATGAAAACTGGTTTAGGAATTAGAGGAAGAATGGCATAAGGTTAACTCTGCCATCCAAATATTACTTTTGATTTCTGTCATATCTAGCTTAGAGGGTTTGAAGTAGCTAAAGTGCATATGTTCTTTGCTTTCTTCTTGGCCTTGGTGCTGAGAGTCCTGTCAAGATTTTCTTATTGTAAATCTAAGAAAATGAATGGTTAAAATCTATAAAACTTACGTTTGTCAACAATTCAACTGAAAAAGGAGCCTCTCCGAAACTGTTCCTGAAGGATTTTTAAAATAAGTGAAGCTTAAGTGTTTTTAAATGTTAACAAACATACACCTTATAGGTTTTAATGATCTCCTCTACTGTTCTAAACACATCATTTTCAACATAAGTTTTATAAATGAATGATTGTTTGAATATTTACACTTATTTATAAAACATATTCCCAAAAGTGTAAGCTATCATACACTGAGCACACATAATAATTATTTTCTAAATAGCATCAATATCTATATCAAAACAATTGCTTTACTTTTGGATACATAGATGTAAATATACATTTATTTCCATTTTATGCTTAATGTTTATAAAATTCTGTAAATTACAGGAGTAAATACAAAATTTTGACTTCAATGTTTGCCATGACATGAAATGCAGATGCTACACTATGCGTGTCTTAGAGTGCAAGAAAACAAGCTTTGAGGGTTGAGGAGACTGAAAAGTGTGCAATTAGCAAACAGAATATTTAAGATAACAGAAAAGAGTATTATAATGCAAGGAAAATGTTTAGGAAATGTACGAGAGGAACAGTTTAGAGTAATGAAAACTTGGCTAGAGGATGATAAAGAGAACTATTATTTGTTGTAAGTAGGGAGTGAACCTTCATACAGGAAACAAAAGGTTTCCGAGTTTGGACTATAGGAAGAGTGAGGAGTCAGTCTGTCACATGATCACTAGAGCTGTAACATTTAGGACTTTGGACATGAGGTTGAGTGCATAGAAATCTGCTACTTGTGTCTACCAAGGGAGTCAAGTTCAGTCAGTATAGTAAACAAAACAGGTGAAGGTGCATTGTCACTGGGCAATTAAAGTAGACTGTGGGCACAATCGTCATCATCTACTGTAGCCTAGAAAGTATTGCAGTGAATAATCATATACTTTTTGAAGTTATCAAAACTGAGACTTCTTCATTCACTCAAACAATGTTTATAGCACAAGAAGCTTCTTTCCACATCACATGATGATACAGGTGCGAATAAGAAGTGTTGAAGCGATTGTTGTGGAGTCGACGATATTGTATTATCACTTTGCAAACTATCTTTTTATATTTAACAAAGCAGAGTACCCAGGATTTTTGTCTAGGACAGTTTTAAATTTTTGCTGAATTTTTGTGACAGCCAGTTCAGGGGCTGCATTGAAAAAATTTTCTCCCACTTGTTCTACAAGGCTTAAGGTGTCAGGCATTGAAATGTGTGTCGATTCTAATTTTGTAGTTGTTTTGGACACATGTGAAAAATTGTTCTTAATGAATAGCAGGTGTTCAAATAGCTTATTTGAAACAAGTGTTTTGCTTTTCTTACAGCAGTGCAATCTTCCTGAGCAAAGCTGTTCATAATTTCTATGACTTTCTTGTAGTGTGTAGAGTAATAGAGTGCAGCATTTAACCATGTGCCCCATCTCATTATAATGGGTTGAGGAGGTAGAGGGACACCAGGGGTCTTCTCATGAAATACCAATGTTCTGTGCTCGGTCCCTTCATATGAAACTGTCCACATTACTGTAGCAAGAACGAATATCTTCTGCAACTCAATGTAGAGCATGGGTCATGCAGGTGAAGGGTATCATATTGGGGTACACTTTCTGAAGTTCTTTGGCCACTTTCAACATGTAAGATGCACTATCAGTGACAAAAAGCAGTATCTTGTTATGTTTTATCTGTCCTGGCCACAAAAGGTTCAAAGCAGTTTGAAAAATGTGGATTATACTTGTATGGTTCACTTTCTGAAGAAATTCACATGTTAATTAAAATTTTTTATCAGCAGGTACCTCTGGTGAATGACGTTGGCAACCAACCTATGTGCAGTATCTGTAGTTCCATCGATGGAAATCCAGATTTTATTATCACCTATAGTTTGGCATATGTGCGCTGTAATATTGTTGTAGCATTTTGGCAAATAATATTTTTGTAGAGTTACATGACTGGGAAGATGTCTGTGTACTTTTCTACAAAAACTTTAAATGCAGGATGCTTTACTTTATATAATGGTATATTTACACTTACCATCATTTTGCACAAATCTTCAACAAATTCAGATTGTGGGTAGCCAATGAATGTGAATCTTCCTTCTCTCTGTTTTCTGACACCTAAACTTTGTGTTATTTGGTACAGCAATGCTGCGCTAAGAATTTACGCATAGAATCCTTAATATTTGCATGGCATAGTTTACAAGTTACATTTTCTCCAGTTATAGTGAAATGCTGTGTGCCAAACTTTTTTACCCACTTAGTGATGGAATATTTGAGGGTGTCGACATCATTATGCTTCACTGACCTCAATTCAGAGCATGGAATGTTATGCAGGACATATCTCCACTACAACAAGCAACTGTGGACTATGATATAGTCACATGACTGTACCCAGCCCTTCCTCCAACCCTTGTGGACATGACGTAGAAGGTTTGCCATGTACAACTAACTTGTATTCTTACTCAGCTCCTAAATATTACAGCTCTAATGACCACAACACAAGGGAGGCCAGGTACAGTCGATGCAACACGTTATAGATGACGTTGCTGCATAACTTACATTCAATGTTGTTACCATTGTCAGTCTGGGTGACTCAGTTGGTTAGATGCTAGCCTACTGATTCCAAGGTTGTGGGTTCAAACCCAGCCCAAACCGATGGTTTTTAAGTGTGCTTAAAAACAAAGCTCCATGTCAGTAGATTTACTGGCATGTAAAAGAACTCCTGTGGGATGAAATTCTGGCACACCGATGACCCTGATATGATCCTGACAATTGACAGCGTGGTTAAAAAAAATCATCAACAGCACGGTTTGGGTCCCATGACCCGTTCCAGTCCCCTTAGAATTGCTGGATACAATGGAACGTAGGATAACCAACATTTCTTCCCCCTATTGGATTGTAGTTAAAACCTCATTTTGGTATACAGGATGCATCCATTCTTTCCAGATGTTTCAACCAGTTCTTCTGACCATCTTGAATTTTCTCAGTTATATTTTGTATATTAAGTTCATATCTGATATCTAATTTTCTTATATGTTTCATCCAACTTATACCTGGCAGTGATCTTAGAAATTTAATTTCTGAAGCTTCTAAGTGTTTATCTTTTTGTGTTAGTACCCATGTTTCCACTCCATACACAAGTTGTGAAATTGCTACTGGTTTATAAAGCTTTAATTGAGTCTCCTTGAGGGTTTTATCCCCTAAACATCTTTTTACTGTTCCACATCTATATTGATACTTATGAAACTTTTCTTCTATACCCATTCATTTTTGGTATAATAAAATCTGCATCCCAAATACTTAAGAGTTGGTTACCTTTTTAATAGTTTCAGTGTTGATTACTATTTTTGATCTTTTCTGAATTGTTCCTATGAATGCCATTATTTTTGTTTTTCAACTTGAAATATTTAAATTGTATTTCTTAGTTATGTTATTTAATTTATAAACAGCTGAAGTCTGTCCTCTGTATCAGCCATAATCACTTAGTCATTCACAAACTATAGAGTATTCAACGGTGTATTATTAGCTTTAAAGTTAGTTTCTAAGACTGTCAGCAAAGATTCTATGGCACTGTTTTAATAAATATTAAACATTCTGGGTGAGAAGAAATGGTCTTGTATAACACTACCGTTTATTTCTACCATTTGTTTTCCAGGTCCATTTCCTTTGTCATTGCTTATAGTGGTATTACGATAGAGACTGCGAATGGCTCTTACTATACCCAGCAAGAAATAACCTGGCACTTGACAAATAGTTGTGCAAAGTGTTTGTAACATGGGTGGACGAGATAGCACTAGCCTCACTCACAGGTAAGTGAATCGACTAGCTGTCAAGTGCCAGGTTATTTCTCGCCAACTGTAGATGAAGCAGTTAGCCCTTTTTAATCACTATTTCTCATAATTTTGAGCTATTCACCCTGTTGTCACCATTTGCAATAAAATATTCATTACCAAATTATTGTACAAGTTCAAGAATACACAAATATTTCAATTTTTGTGCTGAAGGTATTTTGCTCTGTGTGGAACTAGTAATAGTAATAGTTTATTGATCCAGTTTATCAACTTGTACATTTGATTTGATCTGAATTCAAAAAATTATTGCAAAATATTACTATGAAAAATCAAAAAATAAAAGATGGGCACTACCAAACATTCACACAGTAACTCCTGAGTATCCTCGAAAAACAGCAGTTGCAACCTTCAGGTTGATTACAGGACTTGATTGTCTGGCAAAACATTTGAACAGAATTGGGATATATTCTTCATCACTCTGTCCTCTATGTGATCTGCAAGAGGAAATGGATCAAGACCACCTTCAAATATGCCCGGCCACTTCTAGTGCCCCATCCGTCAGTGAAAAATATTGGAGAGCAAGAGGATTAATGACTTCATTGTCAGAAATCCAGCATTAGCTAACAAACAACAACAACATTTGATTTTGGACACGTCATTCCTTAAGAGATACAAAGTAGTACAATTTTACAGTAAGTATACAAATAGTATATTTTACATAATAATTTACAACTCCTCTAAGCTGTATATACATTTGCTCAACAAGTGTTCTTTTAATTTACTTTTAAATTTTGATTTTGAGAAATCAGACAAAGTTTCAATATCATTATGTAGTTTATTATATAATTTGATCACTCTGACATTAATATCCTTTTTGCTGGCACATTTTTTAATATTATACATGTGATAGTCAGCATTGTTTCTTATACTATAACTATGAATTTGGTTGTTTCTTATCAATGCAAGCCTATTAGTTATAAATAGTATAGTTCTATACACAAAGAGAATAGATTGTGAACATCTTTTGTTATTTGAATGTCTCCTGCATGATTCCCTTACTTTTAGGTTGTAAATTAACAACCTTTCCATGTGACATTTTGCAGTTACTCCCCATAGTGAACACACTTGGGAAACAATATGCACAGTAGGCAGTGAACCCAGTTGTGCTGTCACTGTACGTGTGCAATAATGTCCCGCTCTGTCCATGTAGCAGGTAACTTACAATTGCCTCATTTCACAGTTCAAACCCCGATAATAGGTTTGATTCTTTTTCAGATTACCCTCCTCTTTGCAGTACTTACATGACAATACTTTGGGTCAGTAGCCTGTTGAGAACCGAGCAAACTTTGGATCATTGCATATCTAGGATGGCAGTGAAGAAGGAAAGGAAATGTAGCAATGATAGGAAAACTCACTGATTAAATTAATTTGGCAAATTTATACTCAGTTTCACATTAGTACTGCTCTCTTCAATATCATCAGTGAAAAATTTTGGAGAGCAAGAGGATTAATGACTTCATTGTCAGAAATCCAGCATTAGCTAAGAAGAACATTAGTACTTCTTTTGCTGGAGAGAATTTTTAAATCTTTTTTGTCATGTTTCACTTGACAAGTGATAAATGAAGTGGGGCATGAAGTTCCCAATTAACTATGCATTGCTGTCTTATATATTAACACACAAATTTTACATTTAAAAGAATCAACTACTGTTAGTTAAAACTACTATAATTTGCCAAGTAAAACAACTGGAAGATCTTCCACTTGTATGATCCAAAATCTATTTAGCAGTGCTATAGTCAGAGAGTGATTCAAGCACTTAAATGTAAACATAAACAAACATTAACTTTCCATCTTAAATGCACAAACATAAGAAGAGGTGAACATGGTAAAATAACTAAAGCAGTGGGGCTGGGAACACTTTCATATATATGCAGACCACAATCAAGACAAAAGATGAAAGTATCTATGAGGAGGCTACAAGAAAGAAGTTGACTACATGCGGAAATTCTGTGAAGGTATGCAAAGTTATACAGATAGTCCTCCCAATGATATAGCTCTTAGAAGCTCATAATATACGCACATTAACCTTTCTGTACATATGTAAATATGATTAGACAGGAACTGTAAATAGGGACAGTGGAGAGTACCAATTGCATTTTACATTTCAAGCACAGAATTTTCGGTGAGTTATATAAATGATCAAGTAATTTTTATATCTGTGTTATACTTCTGTTTTTTGAACTGTAAAACATATCTTCAATACTAGCTCTGGCACTTAAGAATCAATACTGCAGCTCACTTGTCTTCTATTTTGACTTCACCAATTCAATTCAGCAAATTCTCATCTCACTGCACACAGTAGGACAGTACATAGACATAGATAATTTTTTATTATGTATTACCATGGTCCCGGATACTGCAAGCTTTCCGATTCCTTCATAAAAAGAAAACAAGCTTGTGATGGAGCAACAAGCCACATCTGCACTATTTTCTTCACTTCCGATTCAATGGCCCCTTGGGCATGTTAAGTGCACCAGAAAAGATAGTTGTCCGAGAGAGAAAGAACAGCCCGTAGGCAGGACTGTCTAACATAAGCTCACATTTATGAGTGCACAAGTGCTATTTGCACACCGTTATGCAACAACAGGAGGTCTGTTAAACTGCAGGCCTCAATTCAATTTACAGCATCTCATTGTAATGTGAACTGTTTAGGTGACTTTTCAACTAATGTTCCAAAAAAGTATTCAAAAATAATATTTCCATTTCATGCTCTCATGTTCACTTTCAAAATTAGGAATCAAATTTTGCCTCCTGTGACTATTCATTTTAAAAGAGCCTCACCTACATTAGCGACTGACACCAGATATATAAGAAGTATTTATGCAAGTATGGCTTGATGCTTAAGCTCAAAACATTTTCTTCATTATGGAAATCTAGTGAGTGCTGAATGACCACATGTGTTCTTTTTCTCCAGGACGCATCCATGGTGGAAAAATATTTGGGCAGGTTTTCCATAAAATTTTGGCTACTGTCCTTTTTTGAAATTGAGAATATAATTAGTTTCGATTCTGCAGGCTCTCCCTTATGCAAATGAGATACTGAATTTTTTCCGACCATAAGCCACAGCAAAATTCATAGAACTTAAATTAAATGAGCATTTGCTTATTTACACTATATGACTTGTTAATTGAGACATGTTTCAAGAGTCTTCATTTCCATCTTCAAACATCAATTCCCAAAACATTTTCAGTAATTCACAATGAGCGGGATAGAATAAACAAACCAATGCTCTAAAGTAAGAACAAATTAGAAACTAAAAACGTCACTTCTTAGTATAAGAATAACAACATTACTAACATAAGTGAAGTTTTTAGTTTCTAATTTGTTCTTACTTTAGAATCTTGTTGCTTCACTGTTAATAGCTTCAATTTTTCCTTATTAAACCAATGCTCATTTAGTTTGAGTTCACCTCAATGTTTAAGAAACATCCAGTAATTAGTGAATCATAGAACTTGTTTCACAATTACTGTGTATTGATATTATGGGCTGAGAATTGATTATTACAATATAAATGTGGAATATATATTCAGGAGGAATATCTGTATACTGAGAAAGGTACTATGCTGAAAGAGAAGTCAGTGCTAAAATAGCTATCAAGACGAGTGCAAACACATTTAGAAGACCATAGCTGCTGCGTACCAACAATGTGGCATAAGTTGCACTTCTCCTGCGTTTTCTCTCTGGCTGCAGCGAAGGACCAGCGTGAAAAAATAACATAAATACACAGCCAATATGTTGCTTCTGGATGTGAACAGCTGCATCCACCAATAACCAGTGGTAAGCAGAACTTAAAGCAATGCTTCACTCTAAGTATTACAAGGAGTTCGATTATAACGGTAATAAAGTAGCTGAAGGATTTCTAAAGGTATTAAAATACTAAAGCACTTATCTTACAGAATTCTGAGGATGATTTGTGCTTTTTGAAAAGGCTGCTGAAGTAAATTTTGTAATTTGTATGTCCAATAAAGTGCAGCACATTTATGCACTTATGCCATCCCTTTTAGTAGTACCACACCATGAACCAAATGAATGTAAAGTTTGCGCTTATGAATCCAGAGTTCTTCAGTATTTTTAACTCGTATGCCACAACCCAGGACAGGGTTAGATGAACATAGCGTTGATGAGAAAAATGTAAATATTGATAAAGTGTAATATTCATCTACCTTGTTATTAGTAGAGATATACTTCTAACTACAGCTGGTAAAACTGGGAGGATTTCTAAATATTGACCATCTATAACATGTTGGTCAACAAATTTAATTTTTATTGCTTTTTTATATGTATGAGTTTGGGGAACTTTAACATGATATAGTGATAAGCTGATGAATGCGTTGTTTAGTTTTATCAATACTAATAAGACATTATGTCAAATAATGCAGTGTCTTTAATCAACAGTTGAACTGTGCACCAGTAATAGTAAAATCCACTTCAGGTTTATGAACATGGAAAAGAGAAAAGCTGTATAGAGAATGTTATGTATACTAAGGCAATCAAGATGTGAATGAATGATTTGCAAAATCTTGGTCTGTCTTTTAAATATTCACAACTCACCAAAATAAGCAAGGCTTAGTTTCTATTATTTATTGTATTTATTGACTCAATTAAAATGTTTTAACCAATATGATTTGGTAACTTCACTATTTTGTTCCTGTGTTATCTTTAATGTACACTAATTATTTGCATTTTTAAATTTGCTGTGATTTTAGATAATAGAAATAAATGTTTGATGCATAAAATCAGATGTTTAATGGATACTGCAGTTTTAGGTGCATAATACTGTATTTTAGTTCCTATTTTGGTAATTTTAGAGTCTGTTTTAGATGCCTAAAAATTGATTTTTGTGGGCCTAAAAACGAGGTCTAGGTTTGTAAAAAACTAAATAAAGTTGAATCAGCAAAACTCTGACATTCAAAACAAAAGAACTATCGTTGTACTAGGAGTGAAACTTCGTACCTGATGGGAAACAGATGGCTTCAGGTTAACTGTATTCTAAGAGTACCTGTACCATCACTGTATACAATACAAAATGTGGGTTGTGCCCCACTGAACTAACGTGCCTCAATTGTTCCAAAATAGCAATGCAACAGCTGTTTACTTTTGAGTTGCAGTGGGTGAGTATAGTAGCTTATGACATGACCTCCATCAGTGTAAGAAAGGAATGGAGTGTTCAGTTACCTTTCCTCTCCACTGCTGACCATGACTACTTAGGTGCAGTAAACAAATCCATACTTAAGTCATCTAATAGTTAACCTATTTCACCAGATACCAGCTCTGCCTGATTATTCATAATTAATTTCACAAATATCCAATACCTGAATTTCTTCAATTTCATAATAGGAACAATCATTTTAATTGCTATAAGACTTGTCATTAGTAACACTAACGACATTAATAATTACATTTCCATGGGGAATTGAAATTGATTTGAGTCCTTATTCTGCTTTGAATACTGCATGGAAACACAGATTCAGATCAAACTGAATCTTGGTTCTGATCTTAGAAAATGGGATTGGATCGAAATTTTGTTACATGGAAATACCTACCATACTCAAATCATTTTGTTTTCTTAGCAAAAGTGTTGTAATAAAATAACAAAGCCACTTTTATTGTTTCTTTGATTTCACAATATATCCTTCTAAAAAAACATTCACTAACCTCAAAACCTACTTAAAATATGCAGAAAACATACTTTTTACAGGTTTGCCAACATAAACCAAGTGAACACAAAAGCTTGAACTATTCATGCTCAAGTCTTGCATATCCAAATCAATCTCAATACACATTGTATTCAATATGGAAAACGGACCATTTTGAGAATGGGATTGAACTTTTCAGATTTCAGTTCACTATGGACACACTGATGTCATTGCAGTGTGGGTTCAATTGGGTAGTTTGTCATTACTCAGATATTATTTAGTATAAGTGACAGTATAAGCAGAAGACATTGGCTCATTACATTTTATCTTTGGAGCTTGAGAAGGACAGACAAGCACAGTTTTTACACTACCGTTGCTTCATCAAATGACTGCATGGATGCACACTTCCTAAACACTCCAAAACATTAGCCATTCAGGGCTCTAATCTATGCAGCAAAACATAGTAGCCTTTCTGCCTGTGATTTGGAGGCTTGGTACAACCACAAAGCTAAAGATCGATTGCTCTATCTAATAGAGACAAATGTGAGGTGTTAAGAACTCTAGAATCACTTCAGTTACATTCATTTTATTCAAGTGCTACAAGTCCCTGGCAACTTACACCATATTAAATGCTGGAATAGCCACTTCCTTCAGGATTGAAAGCTGCAGGTAATTTAAACCAGAGGATTGCCATTTATGAGCAGATAATTAGCTTGGAGAAAGCTGGATTGGTTTGTCTTACATGTGAAGCAATTAAAAATATGAATTTCAATAGGACTGAATATTTTTTTAATATATGTAAAGAGCATATACTAAAATACAGTACATTTACTACAAATCTGGCCGGCAGTTGCAAGGCCTGTGTGACCTTTACTGCATTCCCCTGTACATGCATGCATCAGTCTTACTTCTGTTATGTAGGTGTTTTGTGCTGTTATAGTCCAATTCACACATGAATAACATTAGAAGTACTTAGAAGTGTTTAGTTTTGTTTGAAGTAATTTCAAAATGAATATATTGCAGTATACAGTATAACAAAGTGTTTATGTATGATACGTAAGTTCTTACATCATCTTGTAGAGAAGTTGTAAGGCAATTTGAAACAATTTCCTGGCATGCGTGTTCTGAGTAGAGAGACCGTTCGTTTGCATGTAAATAAATACAGAAAGATGGGATCAATTCATGATAAGAAACGAAAGGTACAAGGGGGTGTGCTTACAGAACAGAAATTAGAAATTGGAGAAAGGTTAAAATAGTCACCTCGAAAATCTCTTGCGCAACTTGCAGAAGACAAAATTAAAACAAAATATCAGCAGAGAAATCAATGCTATTTTGGAAGCTGAAGTAATGCATGTGAATGAAAATTTCCTCAAGACCATAGATGTATTGATGCAGATGGATGGCATTTCCAACATATTCTGTGATAAGGCATATTTTATGTTTATTCTGTTAATCGTTAATGTGATTTGACATTTGATGTCCATGCATGTGTGACCGGGAGATGGACCGTGCAACTGCCAGCCAAGTCATGTACTATGTGTCCAGGGGACAGGCCGGGCACCTGTTGGCCAAGTTTTGTAGTAAACGTAGTGTATTTTCTTATTATAGTTTAACTACATTCCTTCATATAATTTTTGAAAATACTGTCAGAAGTTTCACATGTCCTATAGAAGCACATTTTCCTATGGTCCTTGAAGAAAAATAATACATTTTATCTTTAGGGCACTTTCTCTACTTTTTGGAAATTTGCAAATAGTATAAGTGGGAGGGGAGAGAAAGACACCAATGTAGAAGAAAAAGGCATTTTATTCTAGAATGTTTCACATAAAACAAATATTATTATAACATAATATAATAAAATGTATATCTTTAAAAAAGGTGTAAAAAGACGTAAAATACTGACAGATGTTAGGAGAGAAGAAGAAAGTGGAAAATGTTAAAAATAAAAACATAGGCAAATTGGAAAATGGTAACATAGGATTGCAGCATGAAGAATTGGTGAAAGACCTAATTCCAATAGTCTATTTTTTTTTATACATTCAATGTCATTTGAGCATCAATTTTGGCTGTGCTACCAGAGCAAGAAACACAGGCTTAAGCACTATTTAGGATTTAGCTTTAAAATTAATTACAGTGTGGACTTTGCGACAGTGATGTGCACTAATCATTTACAATTATGGAGTCCAATTTGAAACACTTACATCACTTACTATTTAAAAAATCTGATGTGTTGCATTCATACAAACTTCTTCGTTATTCTACCTATTATTTATATAAAGGTTGCTCTTCTAATTACTTCTTGTTAATCAAGATAAACTTTTGTTAAATATTTACACACTTCATATTAGGTATATAGGTATAAATATACAGCAGATAAAGCGAATCAGATTTTTAAAAAGCACGTTGCTTGTGATCGCTTTGAAATTCCTTCTTCTTGCTTGATCACAAGAAAAATGACTTGCCACCAACAAAAAGTGTAAACAACCAAAAATGGTTAATGGCACAAAAAATGTGTTAAATTGTGTGTAATAAGATTTTGTCTGTCTCTTATGGTTTATCAGTTTTATAAGGTCATTCAGTATGAAGAGAACTTCACAGAAAATTGAATATATACAGTTTATTTGTCATGCAAAGATCTTAAATATATGCTATTTTAATCAATATCCTTAAGAGCCATTTTTGAGAAAATAAAAATAAAAAATTTTGCTAAGTAAAGGACGGGCTAGGGGTGATTTTCCTTAAAATCTTCATGTTGCACCCTAGGAAAGCATTGAACCTAAATACTAATTGTCTGCACGAAAGTGCACACATCTTTTCCTAAAGATTCCTTTCTTTGTTTAGATTCAGGGCATGTTTCTGGTGAAATATCAGCATCAAAAGTTTTGGATGGAATGCAATACTTCCTCTACTTATCATAGAGAAAGTAAAAAGAAGACATGTTTCTCCAGAAACAGGTCCTCATTTTTTAAAATAATAAGTGATGTATTTCAAAGTCAATTCAATAATTCTAAATGATTATTTGGCATTCCTTTCTACAAGCTAATGTACATCCCAATTGTAAGCTTAGTCTGGATGCAGGACTTACACATAATTTAAATATATTGTCTCAGATTGGAGTAATTCCTTAGCATATTTATTGTTTAGTTACAATGTCAACGCACAAATGAACAGTGTCAAACAAGTTAAACTACAAGGCTTCCTACATAAAAGGAAGAGGTCTCCGTCTAGGGGATATGTGAATGGCGACCACAAGATACCCAAGCTGAGCAGAACATTACTTCCACTTACTGGTGTTTTGCTCCTCACTGTAACTTTTCTATCTGACCTTACCTTGGTCATCTCTTGTTCTCTTCCAACCCCGATGTTATTAGGGTTCCTGAGGGCTAGGAAGTCTTTATTTTTCCAACCTCTCCATTTCTCTAATTTCTCTATAAAACCTTAACCCCTAACATGCTGACCTGTCATGGCATGTAATACATCCTCTGATTGGTAATCAGAGGATATGGTCGGTGAATTTATTTTGATAATTCTTCCAGTCAGGGCGGTGAGACCCGCAAACCAACAACAGGTGTGGTCCTCCAGACATTCTGGGGGTTGTGAGAGAGCGATGTGACCGCCAAAACATAAAAATATGGTGCTCTCTAAAAAGCAGTTACTATTACTGCTATTGCTCTCTTCAACATCTTAAATATTGGAAAGCAAGAGGATTAATGACTTCATTGTCAGAAATCCAGCATTACCTAACAACAACAACAACATAAAAGGAAGAGCAAACACTGCTCCCCATTCTTGAAAGAAAATTTCAACTGTGTATTTTACACTAGATCACAAGAATGAAGGTGGTAACTAAGGAAAACTAGAGTAGCCATAAACCCTAACTATCGTCAACAAGACTGAAGTGGATCATGTTGTAGGACAGTAATCTGATGGTCACACTTTAAAGCTAAGAATTGCTAATTCTTATCTTCAGATATAAGCACATCCTTAGATTCATTTTCATAAAGTCTGTCAACTACAACCTGTAATCCATATAACCTGAATTTGCAACAAACAGAAAGGTTTACTGACTTCCCTAAACAGATGTTCTAAAAGAACCTTTCTCTCATTCTCGATCCTTTTTATACAATTAGCAAAAAATTACATTCAGCAATTAAGCATGCAAAACTATTTCTTCTACAAAAATGGACTTCATAGAGGTCGTTGGCTCTGCTACTACTACTCTTTCAGCCCTATTAGTCATTACTGCACCAGCCAATAGCAATTTGTGCTTCTGAAGCTTAAGCATTTCAGCGACTGCTTCTAGGTCCTTCCAATGCAACTCAACAACAGCTATAATAAGTCTTTCACTTATTCTTCATTTCTGCAGCCTGTTTAGGTCAAAATATTGCTCATTCCAATCTACATATTCTCATTTGTTATTCATTTATTCCTTTAACCAAGTATTTTATTGTTCCCTGCCAATTTTCCTTCCTATATTTACCCTTGCATGTTCAATGCATTAACAAGGGAATTTTAATTTTAATCTGCTAAGTAGGAAAGTGCAATGATTACTCACCATGCATTTCCCAACACGACTGTACTTCCGTGCTTCTTCACTCACTTGATAAATGTAAATGTAATTGTCCCGAGATCCCAGAGCCAGTAAACTGCCATCTGGTGAGAATCTTACCACCTGTAACAGACATATTAACTATAAACAAAGGTAAACACAGTGATGCTATGCAATTATGTTGCTAGATAAAAAATTATGAACATTTTTGGCTACTAATCTTAAACTACATGGCAGAGAGAGAGAGAGAGAGAAATGGGCAAAGAAGGATGGGATGATGGTTTATAAAGGAGTGGATGAGGATATAACACAGTTTTATTCCAGAATACTTTGAATAGGAAAATAAAAACAAGAAAAGCTCTCATGCGCTTGCGTACTAATCATACTAAATCTGTCAAGGTAAGAAGGAATGAAAAATGATGTGAATCATAAAATTGCAGAAACCAACATACCTGAATAGGTTCTGCACCATCTGTATGCATTGAATATATTTCTCTGGTTTCGGAATCCATAACTAGCCAGTGTCCTGAGGTGCACCCAATTATTAAAATGCTTCCATCCAAAGAGAAGGCAGCAGACTGGGCTTGTTCCTATATATAAAACAAAAACAATTTTACTGCATCTTTAATGAGGATTTGATTATACCAAGTTCAGTGAACCAATAAATAGAGATTTAGTTACATTAACAAGAAAGAGATAGAAGGAGTAAACTACAGCCAAAAATCAGTCCTGCAGTCAAACAGCATGAAAAAAATGTAGAACACAAGACTTTGTTGTCAAAGTCTAAATATTCAGGGAAAAAAAAGGGACCACACAAAAACAAACCACTTCTTTTTTCTTTCCCTTTTTGCATTATACACATCATTCACCAATATTACAGAAAAAAAGTAAGTATTTAATCTATACTTGAGTTTTGTCTTTGCTTATCAAGCAATTAATCTATGCTTGAGTTTTGTCTTTGCTTATCAAGCATGTTGTTTACTGTAATTAATGTCTTTTCACACAAGAGCCGTGTGTAGGGCATAATTGGAAAGGGTAGAGTGAGACTGAAAAATTGAATGCCATGACCCGGATTTGAACCACAGAACTACCGGTTACCATCCGGCTATAATATCAACAGATTATCCAAAAATTGCAAAAATATATGAAATACATAATATATTAATCCAATTACAAAAAAAACAATATTTTCCAATGGATTCCAGCTCACTGTGAAATAACTAGCAATGAACAAGTCGACATGTTAGCAAAGAAAGAATCCAAAATTATTTATAAAGTAAAACAAAAAAATTCCCATTCGTGTCAATTAAGCAAATAATAAAAAATACATTCACACTAAAATTTGAAAGATATCTCTCCTCTTTTGAAAATTGCAACTGGCAAGAAATGGAAAAAAAATTCAGTTCAATTCCAAACTTTCCAAGAAAGTCAACTGTCACTATTTTTCGTCTTCTTACAGGCCATGATTGTCTCGGTAAACATCTATACAAGATAAGATTATTGTGCTTTTCAAATGGTAAGGAGTTTGTCCTTGAGCGTCTCCAGGCCGGTAACCAATCAGAGTCCTGCTGTCTTATCATATTGCTTTCCCCTTAAGTAGTGCTTGACGCGTGCCAAGAAATATGAAGAGTGGGGGTAATGAGCTTGCAATGCTGTGCATGTAAACATATCTCATTGGCTGCAGATCAGAACTCTTCCCATTTGAAAAACACAATAGTAACCTTGCCTCTATGTATATTGTGCAGCAAAGAAGAGGATATGGATAATAACCATCTGTGAAGGTCTAAAGATACAAGCACACACACATACACCCACGCCCATACACAATCAAAAACATTGGAAATGTTGCAGCAAGCCTGCACAGAGCAAGCTATGGGGAAAATGATGTTTTATAAGTGGCATAAACAATTAGGAGAGGGTGAAAATGACCTTGAAGATGCTCTACATCCCAGAACTCCAAAGACTAACATCAATGTCAAAATAATTGATGTCATGTTGTGCAAAGATCATTGTTTATCGTTACCAAAAGTTGCAGACATTATGAATATTTCCTACGGATCAATGAAGGTATTGTACAAAATATTCTAGGCAATAGAAAAGTTGCAGCTAAGTAGATGCCTCTTGTGATCAATGATGAACAGATAGCTCACCATGTGATAAAATGTCAACAATGGAAAGGAAGACTTTGGCGAGAACCAGTTTTTTTGGACAGAATAATCACATATAATAAAGCCTGGTTTCATCATTGTGTCCCAGAGACAAAACAGGAAAGCACCCAATGGAAACGTGTATTTAGTCCAAGACCCAAAAATGTCAAAGTTCTTTTTTGATGAGCAAGGCATTATGTAGATGACATGGTGGATAAGCTACATTCTGTTACTGCTAATAACTATTGTGAAGTATTGCTGGGACCATTAAGTGGGATAATAGCCTAGAAAAGACCATACCTTGCTCAAATGGGTAGATCCTTCATTAGGATAATGTGCCCAGTCATGCCAGGAAGACTTAAGAAACAATTATGGAATTAGGCACTGAGGTGACGCCACATTCACCTTATTTACTGGATCTAGCACCATGTGACTTCCACCCATTTCCAATAGTGGAAAATGAGCTACAGGGTCACCATTTTCATAGTGATAGTGAGTTAAACTACATAATTTTGGGTATACTCAACACTCTCCAAAAGGGGCATTAGGCAATGTTTTGAACAATGAATAGAATGCTGGAACTGTCATTTCTTGTATCCAAGAGAGATGATGAATGCACAACTGTTTTTGTATTTAGACTTAGCTTAAATGCTAAGTAATTGTGAATAGTAACATTTAACATTACATGTTTTTAACCTCTTGTCATTCTTTGTCTGCCCAATACACATGCCTTTTTATAAATCAAGTTTTAAATGCATTAAAAAAATAAAATGAGACAGAGAATGGCCACTTACTGCAATATCCTTGCTCCAAACTACAGAATGGCTCATAGAGTCCCAGAGAGTTAACAGACGATCGTGGCCTGCTGTAAGGAACTGTGGCAAATTCGGATGGATGGCTAAAGCCCATAATTCATCCGTATGTCCTAGTACTACTGGGCTAAAGCTGAGTTCCATACTGCCAATCAAAATGCAATTTTTTGTTGTTCCCACAAGAAGCTGTGATCCACGGCCTTCTGTTACCACTCGCACAGTTCCTGTAAAACAAATATATCTATTAAAAATATATATTTTTAATTATTTGGTATGTATTTTCTGCATACCAAATACTACAGATTTTTTAAGTTTTCAAATTTCTTCTTTTAAAGTCCTTCAAAGTGAATAGAATTAACTGAAACTAATGCTAATTCTGTAATATATGAGAACGTGTAACTTCTCTAAATATCCAAAGGTTATGCTGTTTGGTGCAGAAAAATCATATGAAAGAGCACAAGAGTTAGATTCACTCCAAAATCTTAACTCTGAGACTAAGAGTAATTAATAGAAATAGTCCAAACAACCCAGACATTATTAATTTTCAAGATTGGCATTAATATACTTTTACATTAACAGCCAAGCTGAAATGAATTTCAGGCTGAAAGAAGTTCCTGATAGTGAAGTCTGTAAATATGTAGTAATATCTGAATAAATTTGTGACAATACTTCAAAAGAGGTCTTTCAAAACATGTCTGGATTTTAGTAAGTGTAAGTGAAGTATCATATCACAAATTTACTTCCTCTCACTAAGGCTGCTACATGTCATGGATTTCGCGGACAATCCACAATTTTGTGCTAGAAAACCAATTTCCTGGATGAAGACATAAAAGTCTTCAAAAGCAGTGAGTGCTAACAATGTCTTTATTATTAACTTAAGTTTTACCACCAAACACTGTTCAAGTATTTCAATATACCTTACAACAGAAGTTTCCAGATGGTAACACTGTGGCTGATGAAGATTATCGATATATTACCAATCTCATGCTAATGTAACAGTGGAAGCAATACTCTAATCAATTCTCTGTGATTTTGCTGTTTCCAGTTTCTTTATTTCTAGTGCCTGCCTCATGTTCTTATGCTCTATGGTTTGTATGAGGTTAATATTCACATATAGGGTAGAGAGATTATTTTGTTTAGTGAATGCACAATGGACAGAAGAAAGGAATAGGCTGGGATTAACTTCAGTCAATGTAATGCTCCAAATTCAGTATAACATGAAAAATATATGTTGCATTGCTTTTCACAGACTCATTCAGAATCAGGGCAAGTTCGTTTCTTCTGTTCAACGCTCAGAGAAATATGACTGGTACAAAGTTTAATGTAAAATAGAGCTCAACTGTAGCAACACAGTTGTGTATATTTTAGTAATTTGTGTTTAATGTTTTAATTAAAAAGTTACTTAATCCAAATTAACATTAATTTTCTTCATTAATGACACTCCTTTGCTGGCAGCGTTAATGCTTGGACCATGTCCTTGATTTTGGTTCATGGATTATGGTAACCATATTCTCACTTAAAATTAATCATACAACTAACTTTAAATTGATATGGTTCAATTGTGTATTCCACTGTATTGAACTGAATGAATAAATAAAAATAGACATACATACACAAAAGATTGTTAAGCCAGATCTGTGACAAACTTCACTATAAGATCTGTTGTTTCGAAAGCTATTGCTTCCACCTGCAGCCTGGTTGTCACTAACACCACTGGAAACAGAATTACAGGTGGTGGTTGCACAAGTGGCATCATCTGGTCTTCTTGTCATGAAACTATTGAGGTGGTTCAATGGCACGATTTCAAAGTTCGTAACATATTCTATATCTTAGTGTCACAAATCCAGATTTCACTTCACTGTTTCCAAACTTCTAAACAGAAAATCATTTGCCCACTAATCTAAAATAGCACACAGCACGTTTTAACGTTATTATAACAACCATAAAAACAGTTTCAGATTATGAATATCTGTTTCTTAAATGCACAAACCTAAATGCTCCGGTATGTGGGTTTCCATTCCAGTAGGATTTAGGGAAGCATCCAATTGCACCAAACGGCCATCCTTCCCTCCTCCCGTTATTACATTTCCTTCCTTTAGTACACATATGGAGAACACAGAGCCTTCATGAACACCTCGCACAAATTTTGCTATTGTATTTGTCCCTGGAAAGACAAAAAGAAATAGGTTTATAATTAGCTTGTCTTCAAATGTACCCTCATATAATGTGCTAAAGAAAATGTAGTATTTAATAGAGGTTATTTCTGGCCTTCTATGTTTATTGCTTCATTATTCAGGGTTTCAATTCATGTCTCAAATACACTTAATGTTTGCAAATCACATCTACTTACAAATACAATAAATGAACAAAAAAAAAAAAAAAAAAAAAAAAAAAAAAACACATCTGCTTGTTTTCACTTCTGGCTGTCACTGAAAGGACAGCTTTTCCAACAGTTTTCTACAGAAAAGGAACAGGGAAAAAAAGTTACATTAAACACTTCCCCTCCTAAGCTAATAAGCCATAGAAAGTTACACCTCTATACCTGTTGCTTCCACACAAACTTTTCTATTACTTTTCTTTCTCTGCTTCCACAGCACATTCCACACTAGAAATTGTTCCAGAATGTCAGCTTTCTACACATGGCACTTGTATATAGATTTACATGCAAAGAACAGACAATATCCAAATACTACCTATTATAAACTTCAGTTCTACAGTACCTATGACATTTTGAGTATGCATTCAAATAATATAAAGGAATTTTCACAAAGAAGGAAAATATCTGCCTCATTATTTTATTTTTATAATAGGTATAATTGTCAACAAATATAATAAATATTTAGAGACTAAGCTTCGCTTATCTTTGTATGTTTGGTGTAAGTTGTGAATATTAAACACGATGTGATGAATAAATCGTGAAATCTTGGTCTGTGTTTAATATTCACAGCTTACACCAAACATACAAAGGTATGAGAAGCTTAGTCTCTAAATATTTATTAGATATATTTGTTGATTTATATTGTTTCTCTGTTAATAGCTTCAGTTTTTCATTGAATATGTGAATTGCATTTTCAATAAGGTACCCAAGTCCAGAGTGCTGCCTACTGGAATGCTATCAATTTTCTCATACAAGAATGACATGGGGTGTACTCAACCAATTAAAATTCTTGCTGGACTGATTGGCAAGGAAAATGGACTGAAAGCTTCCAAGTCTGATGAAGCAACCGTTAACCTACCAGGGGCACTCAATCTATAGCTTCGTCATTGTGGGCAGTAAATAGCTGACATTCACAGCAAAACCATGGCAAATATACACTAATTCTGTGTTGGTATCACTGATCAATATGTCCAAGGTTAGTATTGCTTAATCAATTAATAAAGATTGAGACTTTAAAACATAACTCAAAACATTAAATTTCAAATATCACAGAGTTTACGGTACACAAGAACCTCATTTATTCAAAATAGGTGAGACCAGTGGTGTAGCCTGGATAAACAAAAGTTTGGATAATTTGGCAATAAACTCTGATGTGAAATTTGAATCATTGCAAATGTGGAAGAGAAAACAATTGAAAGCCACCTAAAAGAGACTACAACAATAACTATCAGGACTTTCATGAAAACCTATGATATATAATCTCACATAAAATGAAAAAACTAAAGCTGTTATCAGTAAAGAAAATTAAGTTAAATAACCATAAATATTTAGAAATGAGGCTTCACTTAACTTATTTAAATTAGAATATACAGCGACTAGTTGAGTATATAAAATATTTTATAATTTTAATATAAAAAAAATTTAAATTTTCCTAAAAGGATAAAAATTCCAAAATATAAAAAATCTGGCATTTATCAATTTGTTGTTGTTAGCTAATGCTGGATTTCTGACAATGAAGCCATTAATCCTCTTGCTCTCCAATATTTTTCACTGATGGATGGGGTGTTAGAAGTGTCCGGGCATATTTGAATGTGGTCTTGGTCCACTTCCTCTTGCAGATCACATAGAGGACAGAGTGGTGAAGAATATATCCCAATTCTGTTTAAATGTTTTGCCAGACAATCATGTCCTGTAATCAATCAACTGCCATTTTTTGAGGATACTCAGGAATTAGTGTTTGAATGTTTGGTAGTTCCCATCTTTTATTTTTTGATTTTTCATAGTAATACTTTGTAATCATTTTTTTTAAATTCAGAGTTGACTAATCTTTTAGCTGCATAAAATGGTAGAGGTCACCTAGAAATGGCAACCAAAACAGCTTTGAAGTCTGAGAATGTTTGAAAGCATAATGAAACTAGTCGCTGTATGTGCCATCTTAAATAAGGTAAGGGAAGCCTAGTTTCTAAATACTTATGGTTATTTATTGATATAATCTCACACACTTCAGTTTTATTGTTCTGTGACACTTGCCATGGTAACGGTACTTGTTTTTAGCTTGAAACATGCAAGGCAATCTCTAAGCTACCTGTGATGCCAACATCACAACCTTGTGCGCTCATATTGTAATAAAGCAGCAAAGTGCAAAGTCTGGTTACTTTCCTATCACTTTATTGTCCTCTACATTTTACTACAAATGCCCGATTTCCTTCTTGTTGTTAACAGAGTTTATGGTCTTTCCTGTTATTACAATTCACAATAGTTCTGATAATCTTTCTCTGTCAATGTCTTACTCCAATTTCTCTGGCTCTTATATCTTGACTATTACAATGCAATCACTCGACAACACATCCATACTCACTGACACTCTCTTAGCTAAAAACTAACTGTACACGACGACTTGCAGAACTACACTCAACTAAAACTGCTCACTCCTCTTTCTTTCTTCTTCTTTCCCTGATTACCCTCCCCTTATGTAGGACTTACACCCCCTAGGACTAGCAAGTCAGTGCCTAGGGTCAGACGCCTGTCTGGGAGCAGTGGGACATCTGGACCAGACATAGTGAAGACCTGGAAGCAGGTGGTCAGCGAAGCACCAGGTATGATGGTGAGGAAAAGGATGATATGAAATGCAGACGAAATGGATGATTGGAAGGGTGATAATGGGGCATTGGTGGAATGAATGGGGAAACTGGAGAACCCAGAGAAAACCCGCCCAGACGCCACTTCGTCCACCATGAATACCATATGCGGACCCCGCCTAGGTGGTAGGTGAGCAGTAAACTGCTCACTCAAAAACAAAAAACTACTGTCTCTCCTAGCACTTTCTATGATCCTGTTCATACTGGAGCCAATGTCACATCCCCTTTTGAGATCTTTCCATGTGCAAGAGCACAGTGACTCAGCAAGAATCAACGAAAAGCTTTTCAGGCCCTTTCGTTGTTATTGTGCATTATTACGGTCATGTGCACACACAACCACTTCCAGCCGCCTGGCCCCTTCTCATCTGTATATTGTTTTATGAGCAATGTCACAATATATATTTATCAAAGAATGCATGGATGTCACTCTCACTCTCTCCCAAATGTTCCCTTTTCTGTTTGAGTGGGTGCATAATTCCAGCTAATTTATGAAAAACAAATGATACCTTCAAATTTGAAAGATATGGCTTGCTTCTAAATAATTTAACTCCTTTTCTGATGTTCCTATATTATAAATTGTAATATTTTCCTAAACATCAATAGTTGCTTTAGTCTTTTTTATAAAAAGTAAAATATGCCAAACCACTGTACAGTCATCCATGTGGGTTTAACCAATAAAAATGTAGAATGTAATGTTCACATTATGAACCCTGAAATTTCTTCATTAGATACCTTTAGAAAACTATACCTTCATCTCAGCAATGTCAGGTAGTTTTATTTTCAGTTACTATTGTTATGCCGGGCCCAGCACACAATAAAGAATGGAAGGAGCAAGCTACTTCACATTACATGCCAGACTGGCGAACAGGCAAAGGCATTCAAGATCAAGTTGCCTCATCCAACTGTTTGTGAATACATGACTAACAATAATCAAAGTGGCTACACAAAAGGGGTTTTCTCTGGAGCCTTCAAGAAAGATCCAGCTGCATCACCAGTGGTGTGTTTGTGGAGATCGAGGAAGGTTCATGTGACGACATCCCCTCTATATAAGGAGGTGAGGGAACAGCAGTAGTTAGAGAATTAGTGAGAGTTAGTTACAGACATGAGTTGGTCAGTGCGTTAGTGAGTGCGAGAGAGCTGTGCACGTATATGTCATCGTGAAAGATACATGGTAGTCATAAAGAAGATCTAACGAGCATCAAGTGATTGTAACACCATAGTTAGTGTATGAGAGACAGAGAAGATAAAGAAAGACACTGTAAGGACTGAGGCAAGTTTACGAGAAGTAAAAGTAGTGAGTTGTGATAGCACAAAAGACTAGACTGTGTCAATGACGAGAAGAAAACTCTGTATTTGTGATAAAATTTTAGATGACAATGAAGTGATAGAAAAGTAACTGGACCTGATTTTATCACTTTATGTATTGTGACGTCATGGAAGGTCGTCACTTCGAGATATCGACAGGCCTTAGCTTAGAGAGGTGTATAGCCGTCAGGTTGGTAAGCGTAACCCCTCTCGCCTCCGCTACTCCCCTCACACAGTATAAAACCCGGCTGCCCGACCAGTCGTTAGTTCACTTCAGCGCGAAGCGCTGCCTGCAGTCTTTCATCTTCACTTCAACGCGAAGTGCGTTGCCTGCAGTCTTCGATGTTTACTTCAGCGCTGCCTCCAGTCTTCGTCAAGTAGTCGAGCTCCGTTAGGCGCTGCCACCAGTTGTCTTCGTCAGTCAAAGTATGGTCAGCTTCGACCAAGCGTAATGTATGAGCCTTATACACTATGGTTTAATCTTCATCAAGCCGAGGCGGTCAGCATTAGTATCTTACATACTTGCCTACATGTTCGTCAGTAATGAGCCGATAGGCTTAGCAATTCTCAATTCTACTAACATTACTCGGCAAGCTCCTCTTCATCGAGCCAAGCAGTTCACCAACAGTGACGTCAGCACGCATCGAAGTCAACAGGGTCATGCTTCTTGGTTTTGCTTGTCAAAGGGGGCAAGCAAGTAAGCAACTTTTCTCCGTAGAGAAGCAACGTCGGCATTCACCACCATTTCTTCGGGATGTATGCTAATTCAGGCATACACTGGACATACGCGGAATTAAGCAGGAACGACGCATTTATTCTTCATGGCTGATATGCAGGAATGTGCCACAGTCTATGTGCATGTTCATTTCAACATAATTGGATAAGGACCTGTTCCAAAAACACACCAGACATTTGGGTGAGACAAACAGTTCTGTATTTCATTTAGATGTATGTGTTTAGTGTTTTAGGGCTTTTATGCTAAAGCAGGGTAGATGATCTTTGTATCACGGTTATTGTAGCCTAAACGGCAATAGTTATAATTCCGACTAATGCAATCAACTGAGTGTGGTTAAAAGGGATGACTTTTTGTGTGCCAAGTTATATTGGTGAGTCAGGCCCATTCTACCAGTGTTGCTCAGGAAGTTAAATAGTCAGGAAGGAATTATTACTTAGTGCAAAGAATACTTTACATTCATGTCTATTTTATGTAACTGTTTACTTTTACTACATTTTCGTAATACATATATTATCATTCACCATACTTTCAATGTTCTTATGTATATTTTGTTACTTAACACCGTCAGTGTTAAGTCCTGTATTTATTTTATGTTTTTAAAATATATTCAAGGAAAAGGCATTTGGTATTAATATGTAACCACAATATACCCCACCGATCCATTCCCAACACGATTCCGCAAATAGATGTCCACTCACTCTCGCTAAGCCAAGTCAAGTGGGGTAGCAGAAAAAGCATGGGGCTAGGCTTAGCAAATGTCAAGTTATGTAATGGTAGCAGATAGTTAAAGAAGGAGAGAGTGGCGTGCGACAGCAGTGGTAGCAGATAGTTAAAGAAGGAGAGAGTGGCGTGCGACAGCAGTGGTAGCAGAACGTGGTTAGTTACATGCAATGGTTACATGCAATGTTCAATGCGGTGGTTACATGCAGTAGTTACATGCAATGGTTACATGTCGTGGTTACATGCCGTGGTTAAATAGTAGTGGTAACAGACATCGCGGTTCTTTGTAATTTCATGGTTACATTTAATTCTCTTGGTTACTTGTAATTTTTGTGAGTACTGGTTTATAACTTTGCAGTTGAGAATAACTTTGACACAAATTGAAAGGTATACTAATGCATCCTTGAATGTATTTAATGTTTTGATTTATGAATTGTTTGCCTCACTATAGGTTGTGTATTTTATAAACATGGAATTACCTTTTCAACCCGAAGTTTTGAATAGAAGTGAACTTGAAAATGAGTTGTGTAACATTAAGGTTGAGTGTAATATTAAGAATTCTGTCACTGATTTACAACAGTTACTGCGAGTTCAGTTAACACAGGATCCACATACCATTGGTGCAAGTTTACCGTGTAATGAAACCATAGAATTTCAGTATTGTGAGCGTGCGTCTCAATCACTTGGTGATCTAGTAGACGAATATGTAAAGGTAGGATGTACACAGTCACAATTGCGTAGGATTAAAGGTCGTGTCAAGTATTGGCAATATAGAACAAACCGTTTGCAAAGGTTAGCTACAGAAAAGTTGAAATCTCAAACTAGGAATATTTCAGAATTTTGGTTGAAGTTAGGAGATAAGCTCTCAGAATTAAAATACACTAAACAAACTAGTGAGCCCATGGAAGCAAATGGTGTAACGCCATTTATTCAGGAAAACTTAGGTAGTCAAATGGGGAAGGAAGATAATGCAACGGAAGTCACGTTAACTAAACTAAAATTACCGCATCCATGCCAGAGAATTCTAGGTGATATTAAGGCAATTCAAGCGAATACTCCAGAACAGATTTTGGAATTTCTTGTTACTTTAATTAGATGCCAGTATCAAGCGAAAGTATACTCGTTGAGTGATCAAATTATTTTGCAATTTTTCCATGTGCATGTAGAAAACCCAGTTCTAGATATTTTGTTGAGATCAATTACGAATGGGCATAGTATATTGCAATTTCAGAAAGAAATAATCAGAGTTCTTTTGTCTCCATTGAATTATAATCAGTTACTTAATTTTACATTACTTTCGCAGACAGAGAGAAACGGAACACTTTTCTGAATTTGTGGAGAACATAAAGTTGATCGTGAAGGCATTATGTGTAAATTACACAGAACCAGAAATTGTACAGAATATAATTTCCAATTCCCGACATGCGGAAATACGTGCATTAGCTTTAGGTCAATATTTACAGTCATATCAACAACTGGATGACTTAGTCATTAGATTCCGACATTTGCCCACGTACGAATGTACGAATTGGAAGCATTAGCTGTGTTGTACGGGGTAGAAAAATTTAGGTTTTACCTAGAACATGTTGAATTCCTACTAGAGACTGACAACCAGGCTCTTTCTTGGGTTTTGGCCAGACCCAGGAAAAGTGGTCGAATTGTTAGATGGGCTCTGCGAATTTCTGCATTCGAGTTTAAGGTTCACCATATAAGGGGCAGATTTAATTGTGTAGCAGATGCTCTTTCTCGAATGTACGGAGAGGAAAAGAACGAGCAAGTTGACTCGAATACTCCTCATGCTCCAGTATTGACAGTGTTACGCAATTTTCCTTTCGCTTATGAAGATCTCAAAGACCATCAGATGAAAGATGAGAATCTAGCTTCTATAATATCAACGTTGCGGCAAGGTAAAGAATGTCAACCATATCTCTTATCAAGAGGCGTTCTTTGTTGTAAAGATAGAACAGGGAAAAATAAAATTGTGGTACCCGAGCAATTGAAGAAACTATTGTTTCAATATTTTCACAATAGTCCATGTGGAGGACATTTAGGCATATTTAAAACCAGGAATAAAATAAGGGACCAGTTTATTTGGAAGGGAATGGACGACGAGATTCGTTTACAGGTTAAGGCGTGTCATCTGTGCAAAATGTCGAAACCTGCACAGAGCACTCACTTGGGATTTTTGACTTCCACGATTGCAGAGAGACCAATGCAAAAATTATTTGTGGACTACATTGGGGCGCTACCCAGGAGTAAACAGGGAAATAGGTTTGTGCTGGTGGTAGTTGACGCCTTTACGAAGTATGTGTGGTTGTTGCCCACACGGGACGCCAACGCAGCTAGCGCGGTTCAAGGTCTGAAGACTATTATTTCTTGTTTTGGGGTGCCCGAGATAGTTGTTAGTGACAATGCGTCGTATTTTCAGTCCAATTTATTTAAAACATTTTGTTTTAGTTCGGGAGTCAAGCACATTACAACTATTCCGTATGATCCTAGACCCTCATTAAGTGAACGGGTTAATAGAAATTTGAAAAACGCCTTAATAGCATATCATTTTCAGGATCATACCAAGTGGGACGAAACATTATATTGGCTAGCATTCGCGTTAAATAGTGCTAAGCATGAATCACATGGGCAATGTCCATTTAATTTAATGTTTTCCTTTCCACCAAATTCTCCGCTAGCGAACATGTGGAATGTCCGCGATATAATTCCAGAGCAGGTAGACAAAACACACATTAGAGATGTATGGAATAGAGTGAGACGAAATTTAATACGTTCTCAGCTGAGGACACGTCGTAACTATGATAAAGGGAGACAACCTCATAAATTTAATATAGGAGATATTGTTTACGTGAGAAATTATCCAAAGAGTAAAGCTGCGGATAAATACTCAGCGAAACTTGCTCCAAGGTATGTAGGACCTTATAAGGTGCACAAATTCTTGTCTAATGTATCTGTTATAGTAAAGAATGTGCACACAAACAAGGAAGTAAGGGCACATGTAAGCCAACTCAAACCATAACTTCAAGCTATATTGTATGTATGTGTTAGGAAGTAAGGTATATTTTAGTGTGTTTATTGTAAACTTAAATGTCTGGGGGTGTGCTGGAAAGGTCTACAAGCCAAAAGATATAGTTTAACTATGAGTATTAAGGGAAAATAAAAGTCTGAAGCCTTTTATTTTAAATTGCCCCCGGGAGTCTGTGACGTCATGGAAGGTCGTCACTTCGAGATATCGACAGGCCTTAGCTTAGAGAGGTGTATAGCCGTCAGGTTGGTAAGCGTAACCCCTCTCGCCTCCGCTACTCCCCTCACACAGTATAAAACCCGGCTGCCCGACCAGTCGTTAGTTCACTTCAGCGCGAAGCGCTGCCTGCAGTCTTTCATCTTCACTTCAACGCGAAGTGCGTTGCCTGCAGTCTTCGATGTTTACTTCAGCGCTGCCTCCAGTCTTCGTCAAGTAGTCGAGCTCCGTTAGGCGCTGCCACCAGTTGTCTTCGTCAGTCAAAGTATGGTCAGCTTCGACCAAGCGTAATGTATGAGCCTTATACACTATGGTTTAATCTTCATCAAGCCGAGGCGGTCAGCATTAGTATCTTACATACTTGCCTACATGTTCGTCAGTAATGAGCCGATAGGCTTAGCAATTCTCAATTCTACTAACATTACTCGGCAAGCTCCTCTTCATCGAGCCAAGCAGTTCACCAACAGTGACGTCAGCACGCATCGAAGTCAACAGGGTCATGCTTCTTGGTTTTGCTTGTCAAAGGGGGCAAGCAAGTAAGCAACTTTTCTCCGTAGAGAAGCAACGTCGGCATTCACCACCATTTCTTCGGGATGTATGCTAATTCAGGCATACACTGGACATACGCGGAATTAAGCAGGAACGACGCATTTATTCTTCATGGCTGATATGCAGGAATGTGCCACAGTCTATGTGCATGTTCATTTCAACATAATTGGATAAGGACCTGTTCCAAAAACACACCAGACATTTGGGTGAGACAAACAGTTCTGTATTTCATTTAGATGTATGTGTTTAGTGTTTTAGGGCTTTTATGCTAAAGCAGGGTAGATGATCTTTGTATCACGGTTATTGTAGCCTAAACGGCAATAGTTATAATTCCGACTAATGCAATCAACTGAGTGTGGTTAAAAGGGATGACTTTTTGTGTGCCAAGTTATATTGGTGAGTCAGGCCCATTCTACCAGTGTTGCTCAGGAAGTTAAATAGTCAGGAAGGAATTATTACTTAGTGCAAAGAATACTTTACATTCATGTCTATTTTATGTAACTGTTTACTTTTACTACATTTTCGTAATACATATATTATCATTCACCATACTTTCAATGTTCTTATGTATATTTTGTTACTTAACACCGTCAGTGTTAAGTCCTGTATTTATTTTATGTTTTTAAAATATATTCAAGGAAAAGGCATTTGGTATTAATATGTAACCACAATATACCCCACCGATCCATTCCCAACACGATTCCGCAAATAGATGTCCACTCACTCTCGCTAAGCCAAGTCAAGTGGGGTAGCAGAAAAAGCATGGGGCTAGGCTTAGCAAATGTCAAGTTATGTAATGGTAGCAGATAGTTAAAGAAGGAGAGAGTGGCGTGCGACAGCAGTGGTAGCAGAGCGTGTATCTGCTACCACTGCTGTCGCACGCCACTCTCTCCTTCTTTAACTATCTGCTACCATTACATAACTTGACATTTGCTAAGCCTAGCCCCATGCTTTTTCTGCTACCCCACTTGACTTGGCTTAGCGAGAGTGAGTGGACATCTATTTGCGGAATCGTGTTGGGAATGGATCGGTGGGGTATATTGTGGTTACATATTAATACCAAATGCCTTTTCCTTGAATATATTTTAAAAACATAAAATAAATACAGGACTTAACACTGACGGTGTTAAGTAACAAAATATACATAAGAACATTGAAAGTATGGTGAATGATAATATATGTATTACGAAAATGTAGTAAAAGTAAACAGTTACATAAAATAGACATGAATGTAAAGTATTCTTTGCACTAAGTAATAATTCCTTCCTGACTATTTAACTTCCTGAGCAACACTGGTAGAATGGGCCTGACTCACCAATATAACTTGGCACACAAAAAGTCATCCCTTTTAACCACACTCAGTTGATTGCATTAGTCGGAATTATAACTATTGCCGTTTAGGCTACAATAACCGTGATACAAAGATCATCTACCCTGCTTTAGCATAAAAGCCCTAAAACACTAAACACATACATCTAAATGAAATACAGAACTGTTTGTCTCACCCAAATGTCTGGTGTGTTTTTGGAACAGGTCCTTATCCAATTATGTTGAAATGAACATGCACATAGACTGTGGCACATTCCTGCATATCAGCCATGAAGAATAAATGCGTCGTTCCTGCTTAATTCCGCGTATGTCCAGTGTATGCCTGAATTAGCATACATCCCGAAGAAATGGTGGTGAATGCCGACGTTGCTTCTCTACGGAGAAAAGTTGCTTACTTGCTTGCCCCCTTTGACAAGCAAAACCAAGAAGCATGACCCTGTTGACTTCGATGCGTGCTGACGTCACTGTTGGTGAACTGCTTGGCTCGATGAAGAGGAGCTTGCCGAGTAATGTTAGTAGAATTGAGAATTGCTAAGCCTATCGGCTCATTACTGACGAACATGTAGGCAAGTATGTAAGATACTAATGCTGACCGCCTCGGCTTGATGAAGATTAAACCATAGTGTATAAGGCTCATACATTACGCTTGGTCGAAGCTGACCATACTTTGACTGACGAAGACAACTGGTGGCAGCGCCTAACGGAGCTCGACTACTTGACGAAGACTGGAGGCAGCGCTGAAGTAAACATCGAAGACTGCAGGCAACGCACTTCGCGTTGAAGTGAAGATGAAAGACTGCAGGCAGCGCTTCGCGCTGAAGTGAACTAACGACTGGTCGGGCAGCCGGGTTTTATACTGTGTGAGGGGAGTAGCGGAGGCGAGAGGGGTTACGCTTACCAACCTGACGGCTATACACCTCTCTAAGCTAAGGCCTGTCGATATCTCGAAGTGACGACCTTCCATGACGTCACAGTATCAATTCATAAAGTTGTCTTTCCAAACATGTACACTGAAAAACTCAAGTGAAATGCAAGCACCATTATTAAGCAAATGGATTCATACAGTCACTGTAATGTAGAATGCAACAGTTCTCAAAAATAATTACACCGTTATGGAGTAGTGAAGCACAATTAATTTAAGGTTTATATTTCAAGAGTTTACTTGCCTCTTCCCCAAATGATTATGTTGCCATTTGAATCACCAGATATAGTATCTCCAGATTGTGTGAATGCCAGACATGTCACATACTTTGGTTTGTCCCTGTTTTCAAAGATGCCCATTCGTTTGTACAGTGTTCCACCAGCATCCAGGGTCCAAAAGCTAATGTGAGACTTTCCACATGTTACTATACACTGACGATCCATAGGATGGAACTCTGCTGCCACTACTGTATCTGCAGAACACTGCAAAAGTAAAAATATAAAATTAAAATTAAGGTAAGCTGTCGTAAATATGATAAAGGACTTCACACTTTTAAGTTATTCTGAAACAAAAAAGGGCTTCAATGAAAAACAAACTTAACGGTGAAGCAGTACCATTCTTAAATAAATATAACAAATATCTAGAGACTATAAACTTCACTTATCTTTATCTATTTGCTGCAAGTTCTTGAAATTAAACACAAACTAGTTTCAAAATGCATTCATCATATTCTCAATGCTATTGTTTATAATATTGCTATTATGAACACTAAATTACTTAATAGTTATATGTATTACCAACCACCAAAAACAAAACTTGTTTGATAGAATCAATTGGCAGTATTTTAAAATTCATAACACGGTCCCTATTTTTGAAAATGAATATCTTTTCCCAAACCACCAAACCTATGGGTCTATTTAACTGTTTTAATAATTCAACCTCTGGATTTATTTTATGATTAAATGACTAAACATGGTTTGCCACAGCTGATCTATCTGTTTATGTATTATGTTCCTTCATTCTGGCATCCAAATGATGTTTAGTTTTACCAATGTAACCCTGTCACAATCCAAACAGCTAAACTGCTAAATGCCAGATATTTTATAATTTGGAATTTTATCCTTTTTAGAAAAATTCAGCAAATTTTTTTATAACTTTTTAGTGTTAACTTCTTTCCACTTTAATTGCTTTTCTTTCTGCTGCTTTTTTGGTGATCACTATTATTCTCAAATTTAACAGTTTTTCTAACAAAGACAGGCGTTACTTGCTGTTTGAAGCAAATATTAGAAAGCAAATGTCCAAAAGAGTATGTCTTTTTTTATTAAATGAACCCATAGATTTAATGAGATGGGAAAAGATATTCATTTTGAAAAATAGGGACCACATTATGAATTTTGAAATACCACTGATTGATTCTGTTAACAAGTTTTTTTTTCATTGGTTGGTAATACACAGAAATATTATGTGATTTAGCATTCATAATGATGGCAACTGCTATAAAAAAGAGCATTGAGGATATGATGAATGTATCATGAAATTAGCTTGCATTTTCAAGAACTTGTAGCAAGTACTAAGATAATTGAAGCTTATAGTCTCTAGATGTTTGTTATATCTAAGAAAAAAAATAAGGGGGGCTTGTTATAATAAAACTAGCTCTTCAGCAGGTAACATAAGCTGCTTACGTTTGAATCATATATAGTTAACTGTAACAAATGAGTTGCAAGAATGTACTTATTAATTCTCTATGCATCCTGTTTTGTAACACATAGACAGCACTCTAAATAAAAATATAAAATACTATTTCCAGATAGCACATATTAATTTTATACAAAAGTGAAGTGACACTAAAAATAAGAATTAACACTGAACACTGCAGCGTCATGGTTTAAGGATAATAATCTCCACGCAAATAATAAATAATGCCTATCTGTGGGGTTTTACCATAAAAAGAATACAAAATTATATTCCCAACCATATCTCTACATGGAGATGTAATAAAAAATATAAGAAAACAAAATTTCTTGCATAGTTTGATAATAATTTAAACTGAAATGCTCACATTAATGAATTAATAAGAACTTCAGTCAAATCTCTTTTAAAATAAGTACGCTAAAATGTAAATGCAATTTTTCAAAATTTCATACACCTTAATACCTCTTTGGAATAACAGTAGCAAAGCAATAAAAATATTTAAATTACAAAAATCTGATGTGTTGAGTGCATGACCTTCTCTAGCCAATTTGGTCCAAACTATTCTTGCAAATACTTATACTTCTATCCACTTCATTTTGATCTCACAACATTTGTAGATTAATTACATATTTCCTTGCAAGTACAACGTGAACTCAGTAGAGCCTTTTTTTTTTAAACCCTGTCAGTGGGGTGCATCCACTTCTTCTCACCCAAACATTGATGTCTGCCTATGCTGGCACATTACACTCTCCAGGTAGATTCAATGAGTGATCCTTCATCTCCTGGTCAGGCCCAACAAGGACTTGATGGCATCTAAGTATACTGTCTGCATATGAGTTGCAATTGGCATCATGAGGCTGAGCGCACCCCAGGCCAGACTTTACATGGGGGCACTAGGGATCGAACCTAGGTCCCTCATGCCAGAAGCAAGTCTGCTTGAGATACCCCAAAAACCAACTGTGACATTCTATGGCAGTCTTGTTATATTTGGTGGTATTCCATCTGTTAGGTTGCATTAGTACCGCCAACTGTTCGTAAAATATAACAATGGTAAAACTACAATCATAGTTGATGTTATTGCATCTGTTATGTTGCCACGGAAGCTCTTGTTTTTGAACCTGTTGCAGAGAAGCCAACCGATAGATTTTAAAACCAGATTCTGTTTAGATGCCATGGCACGTCGTATTGCTCATGTGTGTGGTTTTGTCTTGAATTGTTTGAAAGCATTATGTGCAATTATAGTTACTGTTATTTTTGTGTTCCAACACAGTGGTGCATTAAATATGTTAACCTTCGAAACGCGTCCCGGAAAAATATGTTGTAAGTGTTGTTCAGTGTTATTAATTAACTCACCTTTTAAATTAAATTAATTACAACAACACGGTTTTCAAACTTCTATGAAAGGAAGATGATATTTAGCGTTTGGAAATGATTTTATCCAAAAGTGTTATTGCAGAACAAGATTTGCCAAAGGTGAATAGGTGTGGTAATGACGTTCAAGCATTATTATCTTTTGAAAGCATGTTACTTTAATCCTGTGATATTTGAGGTTAGGTTGTTTTATTATGTAGGTTGGCAGTACTGTTCTTAGGTGAAATGTCGACTGCAGTTTAATGTAATGTTGGCCATATTGAATTCTGCAAACTGCCAATAAGCTATCTTCCTTTCATAGAAGTTTGAAAACAGTGTTGTTGCAATTAATTTAATTTAAAAGATGAGTTAATTAATAACACTGAACAACACTTACAACATATTTTTCCGGGACGCGTTTCGAAGGTTAACTTTCCTCCATTATCAACCGGACAATAAGCTGTTTCCCCTATACCACTGCGCTACAGAAGCAGTCCTACAACAGCTGAAGTGATAGTCAAATCTTTAAAGAGCAGGCTGCTATATGACAGTTTTGAAATACCATTCTCTTTGACTGAGCAGGAGAAAAATAACAAATGAATTCCCATTATTATTTGAAAATTCAAACCAAGAACAAGAAAAACAGCTCAGAAATCATCAACTCCACAAAAAAAGTATTTCATGTAAACTGTGTGTTTTATCGAGACCTATATTTTTGTGTAGAAAGATTTTGCCTACCCCTTATGGTTTACCAGTGACAAGTCATTCAGAATGTAGAGGATTTCTTCAGAGGCTATTCCCAAAAAATTTAAGATATACATTTCATTAACTATGGTAATATAATGAAAATAGTTGAGCGGTTTTTGAACAAACTAAAATTTTTGAACAAATGCTCATGTAGATGGTAGTTTGGAATGGGGGGATGGGGGGGGGGGGGGGGATTTTCTTGAGAATATTTTTGTTTCATCCTTGGAAAATACTGAACTTAAACACTGGGTTTGGTATTTAACTGATTTTTTGTTTTTAAGTTATGCTGTTCACACGTATACATGCAGACCTTTTTCTAATTTTTTTGTTTTTCTTCAGGGGTCTCAAAGCATATATTTCTGGTGAAATCTTGGTATTTAACTTTTGGTTGGATGCAGTAAGGTTACTGTAAGGATGCAGTAGAGAGAGTAAAATGAATAGACTGCCCTCTACAAAATTCATTACCAATATGGGTTAAAACAAACCTTTAAATCCTCCCAGTTAGTTCTTTGAGATTCTCAGAGACCTGACAGAAGCACATAGTTTTTGCTTTATGCTTTCATTACAGTATATCCTTTACTTAGCCATATATCATCCAATTGTAAATAGTAAATCTTTTGCTATGAATTTCAGAATTGTTTGAATTGCTGCACATACCTCCTCCTCCACATATCTTCCTGTGTCCAGTTTGATACCAATAACAATCAGAAAACTGTAAAGAATGGATCTTAAGAGATTTTGTAAATATGAATCTTACCTCATTTCTATAACAGATATGTCTTTGATGTATGCATTGTTATTTCTTAGTGCTCTATCAACTTAGACTTACCTTTGTTTCAGTAATTTTTTGGCCCCGTTCACCTCGCTGCCAGTCCCATATTGATATATTGTGATCTGGTGCTTCATCTATAGCACATAGCATCATTCCTCCATCCTACAGTGCAAAACAAACATATAAATTAAGTACTTTTGTAAACAATGTACTGATTTAACACTTTCTTGATAAATATACATGTTTTAGTAGTGTTGCCATATACGGGTTTAGGAATGTACAATCTTGCTAAACAATGCCAACTTGACATGAATACACTACATCCCCGTAGTGGACTAAGAGGTTGGCAACTAAAAATCAGAGAGGAACAGGGGTAATGAAACAGATACGCGATCTAAAACTGAAACAATGGAATAAAAGTGCACACTAAATAGTGGAGTAGTTTTAGCTTAGAGGAACTGAAGAGTAACAAACCTAATTATGGAGACATTGTAAATAAAGGAGCCATACCATTAGCAGAAAGTGTTACGAAGTGAGGATTTCTTTTTAGTCTCATTCTCTTCAACTGTTAATTATTAATGGAAACCCACACTTCAAATAATGTGGAAATCACTAGCAATCTGCAAAAATTATTTTTAGTAAAATCTGTTATTTAAAGAGTTCCATTTCTCAATCACCTACCTCATCTAGCTGTTATAAAACTTCATATTTGTTTCATAAATGTACGTACATTATGAAATACATTCATATTTCATGGCTAGCTACCTACAATTGTATGATGTGGTTTATGCCTCTAAAATGCAATTTTGTATTTCTTCTATAAATGTACATTTATGAAATATATTCCCATTTAAGGTTATGTACCTACTGCACAGACATCACCATGAGACCCATAATTAGCAGCATAGATTCACCAACTTACAAACTGGCAAAATGGCTATCTAATAAATTTAATTCATTACCTAATTTGAAAGTTTAAGAAACAGTTATGAACTAATAGAACACATCAAAGACTTCAAATTAACAGAAGAGGACACCCTTGCCTCCTTTGACGTAAAGTCACTATTTCCCAGTATACCAATATGCATCTTTGATTTTTAATCTGACTTAAGTCTAAATGTTAAAATACACATTGCAAATCGCCAACATAGTCAATGGTCTGGAAAGTATCCTAGGCATATCCACTATCCTTTGTTTTTGTAGTGTCTAAGTACTATTCAGAACATTTAGCAATGTGCATGGATTAGTGGCACTGTCACCAATTTACCTAGTGCCCGTATTATAGTTAGGCAGAGCACACAGTTCCTCTATGGCTGCAAATACACAGATGCTATGCTATCTGTCCTGAGTAGTACTGTTGATTACTGTTTGTTAAACAGCTGATAAAATATTACTATTCCTAAAAGTACGGGTTTAGTTCCTTTTTTACTTACAGCTTTTGAGAAAGTTAAGCAGCAGATAGAGCGCTCAAACTCTCCAATTCCAATGACGGCAAGTGTGTGAAGACTCACCGAATTCCACACACGAACGTGGGGCTATAATAAAAAAACAATTTCTATTAGAGTAATTAAATTGCAAGAATATTTTACCTCAAAAATAAGTTACATAATTTAAATAGAAAGATAGCTTAATATGATGCAACAGCTGAATTCAAAACCTCTACATAAGGAAGAAAAGTAAAGAGAAGACCTATTTTTTAAGTGTCTGCCACATAAAATATTAAATGGGTTTCAAACATACAAAAATATACTTAAGCATGCAATCAGTTTTCGGAATTCGTACTAACACAAATCAGTGTTACCTTTTTCTTGTTACTTAGATCCTTTGAACTCAGGAACATTAGCTGTTTCCAACCTACTAAACTTTCAATTCCTTGTATTTATTGCATACTCATTTTGCTGTAGGGGTATAGAAAACATCTATAACTTCAACACCATTCAAAATAATCTGTTTTATTAACCCTTAACTTGTGAAGTACTTTTACTGGAGCATAGTTTGTCTGGCAAAGTCTATCAGACTGCTTTGCTTAATTTTTTTTCTCAGCTTTACAAATGCCTCAGATCTGATTATGCAGGATAATATTTAGTGACCGATAGTAACTAGTAAAATGCTATATGTTGACAAAGCTCTATACATGTACACTTTGTACAACTTCTGTTAATTTAACTAAAAGAATTAAAAATTAAGAGTAAATTACAGACACTGATTTCAACTGTTGTATTAAATATATTAATAAAAAAATTAAATAATTTATTGCATATTTAGAAATGAAAGGATGCAATTGAACAATGAAAAGCAATATATATGATAATATACTGTTTTTCACATTTTTACAAAAAAAGAGTATTTGTTACTCGTGCTCACATGCAATGCTTTGGAATGAAAACAAAATAATTGCCAATATCAGTTGCATCATTTAGTCATGATAGTAACACAGAATCAAAGCCTGAATCACTTGGATGAACACTGCTATACAAGGGTGTCACTCCGTTCAAAATAATTTGTGAGGTGTGTCACACAGACTGCATGCACTAATAATAATGCTATAGATGTCGCTTGCAAACACTAGGAGATAAACTGAAACCTTGACAATGTTTGAAAACTTTAATGCGTAAGATAGAGGCGGGCGGCACTAAATACAAGACAAGGTGCCAACATGAGAGTTTAGAAATATTGATTGGTATGGGAGACTGCACCTCACAAGTTAAGGGCTAAATATAAATATAACTGTACAGTGCAAACAGTGAAAGCGAGTTGATATTGGTGCTACGATTGTACTGTTACAATCTCTGGAAACAAAATCTCTCCAGTTAAAATGCAAACTGTTCTTTTGCACTTACGAAGTATGTAAAAGGTGAGAGAAAATGCAGGTAGTCGTGGCCTAGCATGAAAACTTAGACCATTGCCTTAGTTAACCCTACTTAATATTTACAGGTTTCCACCCTATCTGGTTTTGCATCCTTCATAAACATCAAGAATTAATTATAGGGTGATAACCTAAGACAGGACCCTGTACATATTTCATGGCTAATTTGCTTCTTATCCATTAAGGTATCCAGTGTTTTCTCGAAACTGCATGTATACACATGTTAAAAAGAACTACCCAATGTTTCACTTAAGAAAGATACAATATTTCTGGGGAGAGATGGGGCACCAATTACTTTATTTCTAAATCCTTGCATTTTAATTAAGAAGTAACATCTGTCAAAAAAAATGTATTACCTCCAGCTTTCCTCAATGACAATACTGTTGTCAGTTATGGTGTTTATTAAAAAAGTATTAAAAGAACTGGAGTGCATATTTATTGTTTCATATTAATCTCGAACCATCTGATTTGTTGAAACCTTACACACACATAAGCAAAGATGAATGAGAATATATATTACCGTAAGCATCTTTATCTTGAAATGTTAGCAAAAACAAAAGAAACATTGACAGAAATCAGTAATTCTGCAGAAGAAGCAGACAGAGTGCAGTTGCAAATGTGCAAACAGACCACAAACCAATAAAAATCAACCAGCACCTCACATTTCTTTGCAAATCACAGCAACAAGCCAATGCTTCATTATTAGTTTTTGAAACAGCAACACCAACAGAAGATCGCATTCCTTAAAAACAGATCTGTTACTAACATTCAAAAAATGGGCAATGCAATGTACACATTGGGTTACAGATTTTTGAAGTTAAGAGGCGAGTGCATGAGTGACTGCTACTGTTTCAGAAATTTTCATATAACATAAGACTATGCTTACACTGGATTTAAATTTATTTTCATACATCCACAAGCAAGAGCTTAAAGTTTAATGGCACTGTTATTAGCAGGAACTCTCACTGATTTCAAAATTGTACTAACAGTCACTATCTGTAACATTATAAATGATCAGAACCTTGATTCAAGTCCATGTAAATGCATTGAATGCAGGATACTGTGCACTTGAGACATAGCAATGCCAATGAACTTGATATACGTGAAAAGCATCCCCTTTGGCAAAATTATGAAATAAAGTTTAGAAGTTCCTTCAGACCCTTTCCCTTATGTAGTGCTTAAACAGGGATGACATACAAGGTGAGAAAGCATCTACTGTGCTTATCCCCTGCCTATGTACGGTTTATAATGCCAAATCGTGATCCACCACAGTAATGAAGGGATAATTCGGCATCAGTTAGAACGTATTAGCAGGAGAAAATTGTAAATAGCAGAAAATATACATTTATTGTAATTACAATATACTAACTTTGGTACTGACATTTCATGCATAAATTAGCTTCACAGATTATTCTTGCATCATCTACTGTATTGCAATTGACCATGTTTCCTTGGATATTTTCCAAAACCTCCCAAATCTGTGGGTGAATTACCAGGAGAACAAAAAACTTCCAAACAGGCTGCATGGTGTTTTGCCTGTGCACATCCTTGGCACTCATTGCTATCTGTTGCTATAACAGAAAGGTGTAGATGAAACCATACGACATTTTTAAAACTACTTTTAAAGGCTTTACTGACCAACTTTATGAAAGGAGATGCTGAAACTGGCCATCGTCATTATCCACACATTTTTGGCACCTCTTTAGGAAACTATCCATCACTTGCCATAGTTTATGTTGAGAAACGCTGGTAATTTCCTACCGGATATTTTGTTTTAATTCTTCCAGGATGTATGGGTTTGTCTTGTACACTTTGTTTTAAGTTACCCCAGAGATAGAAATCCCTTATCGGAGCTCTGAGAAACCTTTCTTTGCCAATGGCACACCATACACAAACTTTGTCTTGAAGGGGTACTTCATGGACAATATTAGGTTCTGAGTTATAGGGCCAATTTTTTTTTTTTTTTTTTTTTTTCAAGTCAACAGTTAACACCTGTGCATACACTTTTGCTCCTTTTTTTTTTTTTTTTTTTTTTTTTTTTTTTTTTTTTTTTTTTTGAGAATTAACAGACAGGGAGCATAATTTTGCTTTTTTTCAGTAAGATTTTGAGCAGCTCATATGGCCAATCTTTTGGCGATAATTGAAAGTGTGTTTCAGGACAGAATTATTAGTAGAGATTTGTGGCCCCCTGCAATTTCTATCTCTGGGGTAACTTAAAACAAAGTGTACAAGACAAACCCACACGCTCTGGAAGAATTAAAACAAAATATCTGCGAGGAAATTGCCACCATTTCTCAACGTGAACTATGGTGAGTGATGGATAGTTTCCTAAAGAGGTGCCAAAAATGTACGGACAATGATGGTGGCCAGTTTCAGCACCACCTTCTGTAAAGTTGGTAAGTAAAGTCTTCAAAAGTAGTTTTAAAAATATTGTATGGTTTCATCCACACCTTTCTATGATAGCAAACAGCAACAAGTGCCAGACAGGCATAACACCATGCAGCCTGTTTGGAACTTTTTTGCTCTCCTGTTACATTTAAAAGGATACTTTTGTATGGCACAGGGTATATACATATGCACCCTACATCTTGCCTTAATTAGAAGGTAGCTCATACTTTTTTCTGGGTACCCAAATACAGAGGTGAATTCAATGCACATAATCTATTAGTAACTTCTCTTGTATTATTTGCTTTTGTTTCAAATTTTTGGCTTATTTCATTCAATTAAAATAAATGTCGTAATAGAATAATTTAAAAAACAAAATTCTGCCACACATCATGAAACAGCTGTGTTAAGTTTGGTCTCGCGACTCCTGCTGCTGCATAGAATATGTGTGAAGCAGCAGCAGTGAAAAGGATTGTGGTGGGTCACTTTCTCCTCAAGCTCACTCCAGTGGATGTACAATTGTTATTGAATGTGGTAACTGCACATTAATATTTCATTTTATGATGTCAAATATATTAGAAGTTGTTTTCCTTTATTAAGCTTTCTACAGCAAAAGCCTTCAACAGAAATCATAATCAGACTGCATATTTTATATAAAACAAATCTAAATATGGAGAAAAAAATAATAAAACAATAAAAATGTTAACATTTCCAAAATTTAGGATATTGCCAGAAACAACAATGCGTACTAATTCATAAAACATTTTTAATATTTAAAATAAAAATAGAAGAAAATCCCTGAAATGAAAGAACAAAACAAAATTCTTAAGAAAATTCTAAACTGCATCAAAGGTAACGCAAAAAAGGTGACTTGAAAGGTTCATAACAATTGGGGTATAACACACAATTCATATTCAAATTTTATTCTCCATGTAAACAAGTTTTACAATGGTTCATCCAGGTATTGGAGAAAGAGGTTTGAAAAGGAGTTAAATTGAGAATTGAAGATATAGAAAGACAGGAAATATTTTGTGGTTTTAGTTCCAAAACTTCATTGTGTAGATATAGAGAGCTAAAAATGATGTGGGAAAGAGAAAAGTATGTTGATATTTGTGACAGAACAACAAGGGAGGGACTTGCATAGGCCAAGACAGTGGTGGTGATGCTAAAAGACTTAGGGGAAAGAAAAGCAAAAAAAGTGCCCATTACGTTATATGAATTACAATAATAATTGGCATTTAATCTTAAGAGTATGAAGGAACAATGAGTATGAGAGGAAAATTGCGAAAGAAGAAATGGTTCGGTTTACCAAATGAAATTGAACAGAAAAGGATGTTGAGCGTTAAATCTAAGGAAAGTTTAACAGAAATAGGAAAATCAGAAAGAAGAAAATATAGATACTTGAAAGAAAAGAATAGACCTGTAACCACTGTGTTTGATGCTATGGGTCCATGGAAATATAGCAACTCAGGAAAGTGTGGAAAATTATGTTATATTAGATTATAGCTTTAGACATTTAAGCAGTATAGAATTGTAATTAATTTGTATAAATGATGAAACGTACAATGGTTCATCAGAAACATTGGCACTTAGAAAGGTATAATAATATAATTTTGATTATATACATTAAGAATAAAACATATAAGGAGAGGTGATTTCTTATGAATTAAACAGTGCTTTCGACCTATATTCCTCTAAAGAATACTAAGCAATTTGAGTAAGACAGCCTTTTGTGACTAATTTTTTCTCCTCTTCCTTTATCTTTTATTGCAGAAGTTTAATGCATGTAAAGTATTTCTTTAGGAAAAAATACTTTCAAAATAAGCTGAGAGTAAGGAAGAGGAAGGCAAATAGAGTTCTGGATGTTAGATATTATGTTTGACACAAAATAAAATGTCTTTGCAAGTTTTTAAAATGTACTGCAGTTCCACAACTATAATAACAGATTTAAAGAGATCGCTTAATTGATGTGTTAGTTATTTATTTGAACTTGCTATTCCAATTAGTAAAACTAGCAAATTAAAGATACATTATGCAGAGTTTTCTGCATGGTACTGTGTTGTCAAACTCTGCAATCACCTCTTAAAAAGAAGAAAATTGAAATGCTCAAATTCATGCCAATCAACATTTAAATATACACCAATATGAAAGCAAGAATGATACTGGAGCCCACTATATATACAAACACACGGGGAAGAAAGACTGAAAATAATTTCTCAAGAAATATCCAGGTTAGCTGCAACATAAATGAGCACCATCATTGTGTGTTACATAACAGTATGATGGAAGATTTGGGTTTTTATTCACTTCAGGTGACATAAACATACCCACTGCTCTGCTTCTGGTGCAGTCCGATCAGGTGGAGGGTTGAATTTCCACGACTGAATCAAATGTAAAAGAAAATTCAACAAGTCACATCAGTTGTTTGGTTTACCTTAAATGTTTCAGATTTATTTTTCTTAAAAATAACACTTCTCATGCTGAAATGAATGTTTATTATTTACTATCATCATTTTTTTTTAAATTTTTCTGTTTATCTTTTCTTTTCTCACTATTTTGTGTATTTCAACAACATATTCAGACTTCACAAGTTTGATAAATTACCTTCAAATACATTTGGAAGCATTATACTTCTATCAGATGTGATTCAGTAATGAGCTTCCTAATATGAGTATAGATGTCACCTTTTATTGGTTACGTTTGAAGGTGAATTGGTATTGTGCAGAAAACTGAACTTTACTTGCTGATTCTTGTTTTTCTGTATCAAGAGCTTTACCAGATAGTTAATTCTATATGATTTGGAATTGCTTTTACTAACTTTGCTTCATTTTTCATGTTGGGATGTGTGGTCCAGAAACGATGTGCCAATGCCAGTTTTCCGAGTTTTATGCTTGTCTGCCTATATTAACCTCAAGCTAGTACTTTTTGTTTTGCCAATATAACTCGTTTCAATCAACAAACAAGCCAAAAAAGAGAAGAAGAAAGTATATACCAAAAACAAATACCATACACAGTATTTCTGTTAACAATATTCCAGGGCCTAATGAATTATATTTCTAATGATTTGATAAATATTGTATTGGCAAAACAAGAAAACATACATTCTACTGTATCACATTTGGAACTTAACATGGTTGCAAACTTCTCAATCATTAAGTAAATGTCTAAATTAATCTCTCTTCTCTTTTCACTCATTCCATTTGCAAAACTCGGCAAAAAGTTTGGCTACTGAATGTTATTAGACACATGTGACACATACAATTACAATTTTGGGAGCTTAAACTAAAATTAGGAGCTTATTTCCAAAGTGTCTCCTATCTAAAAGGTTTACAATTAGATTATTGTATTTTCTGTATAAAATATAACTAGTTTTATGTGAAAGAGGTGCACTTTCATTCAGTAACATTCTAAAATCCCAAGAAAAACTGGTAAGGTGGAAATTATTTCAAAAATGTTTCTTCTATTGAAAACATGGGCATAACAGATACACATTCTTAGCCAAGATGCATTCAGGTTGAATATGACCTCTTCAGATGAAGATTCTATAGTGAAGATCAGAATAAAAATACACCACTTTCTGGGATAAACTTATAATTCTATACACACATCAATCAACAATAATGCATATAGCAATAGTTCTTATTTACTTGCATCTAAGGATGTCATATAATATGGAAAAATTAAGAGAAAACCATACCAGAAAGCAATAATGGCAGCCATCCACTAACTGTTTATAGTTCAGTGTATAGTATAAAGCAGTGTCCAACTTCCATATATGTTCGGACACACTTAATTCATGCCTAAAGAGGCACAGGCACCATCACAAACACCACCAGGGCAAAAACCTTCTTTTTTTTTTTTTTTGAGAGGACAAGGGGAAAGTACTAGATAGGGAAGTAATGAATATAGCTTTAGATGAACAAAAACATACTTCATGGGTGCATGCTTATAAGATATTCGAAAGGAAACAGTTTTGTCTTGAAATTGGAACTAGTATTAGAAATCAGAGTAAAAATGTGCTTATGAAGGGTGCCAGAAAAGCACATCACAGGCATTGCGTAGGACAGCGCTGGTGTAAAGGGTTCAATTACAATCCAATAGCATTGTAGATCAGTCTTGCAACCCATTTCAGAGACAAATGAACACTTAAGCACTAATGAAACCTACTAGTGCATTCTTGCAACCCAGCAGCAGAATGACAAACAGCTGAGCAAAATTAAGGCTGGAAAGCTGAAAATCACAGCAGTTAAAAAGCGTCCCTAAAGAACTTTGAAAAATTACAAACAGCAACAATGTATAAACATAAATACTGAACCTCAAGGATAATACTTCTTGAGTACTTTACCATCATTTGACAATTGTGGTAAAAAGTTCATAATGAAGGTATATTTTAATGAAAATTAAGCTTTTAATTTAAATACAAAGCTCAGTATGGTACGGTTTGGTTCAGTTCGGTACAGTACTGTACATTATGGTACCTCAAGTAAAAAAGTGCACCCCCTCAAAAGCTTTCCTATCATTAAAAATTAATATTAAACATAATACATAGCCAATAGCATAAAGAAATTATATTTAAGAGTATTAATTTAAGTTAGCTATGTATATAAGCACTTTTCTTGATTTATCTACATTTGGCTTGGATAGTCAAGAGACATTTTAGAAATATGCTGAAGGATATTTAAAAACCAAAGCAACTTCTTTTTCTTTCTTTCCTTTCTTTTTCAGTAATTTCATTTCATTTCATTTGGGCTCTACCCCATTTCAAGCACTACACTGTTTAGTACACTACATCAGGCTAATTGAAATCCAATGCACTAAAGCTGTTAAGCACAAACTAAGAAGAGCTTTCCCTGCATATCCTCTACTGAGGAAAAACTATGAAATAAAAGACTTGTTTTCATTAGTCAGCTATTTATAAATTACCAAGCACACACCTTGATGAAATATCCTGTAAAACTACTACTATAAATCACAAGTCTAAAAAGGAGTCAACCAATCCAAGCATGAGCAGTAGTTATTTTTACCATAATATTTTAGTAGTAATTTCACATCTTAAATCAACATCTAAAATACATTAAGCAAGCTAACATCATCATTGCAACACATGTATTTCCACAGTACTCATAAAGAAACATGTGCATGGTTTTAAGGACAACTTTCAAGCACACAGTTAAACAAAACACACCTATGGGACAATATCAGCATTACTTAGTGAGATACTTACTCTTCCTTCCCTCCTGTCATGACCAGCCGCTTGTCCTGTAGCTACGAGTAGTTTATTGGGATGAACTGAAAGGCTGTAAAAAAAGTATTACCATATTTATTTCCAGGCCATCAAAAAATATAAAATTTGAATTGAATGAATTAGTAACTATCTTGGACATATTAGTTATACTTAGGGGCACTCTTTTTTCATATTAACAATGAAAGCAAAAAAACAGCAACAAAGTGATTTCCAATTATCTTTCTGAATTATGTGATGTTGATCAACAATTAAATATGATTTTAGCAAATTTTACCAATGAGTGCAGATTGAAGCAAAGTTACCATTTTTGCATATAAAAATTAATTCTCAATTTCTTTTAAATTCATTCCTGTAACTTGTTAAAATAAAAAGAAGAATGAAGTAAACTCTCAATTACAAAAATAGCGAAGCAATGGCTCGTGATTAAGGACATTTTTGGAAGTTGATCATTCTGTCATTAGTGAAGTGATGGTTTGGATAGTCAAGGATAGATTAGCATTCTTGACAATTGAACCCTTTTCACCTGCCCATATTGAGCACAAAGAGATGGCCCTGGGTTGGGGAGTACAAAAGGGTAGGGAATTCTTGGAAAACTAAATGCTTTGCACTTAGGCTTTTCATTGTTTTGCTTAAATATGACTTCTTAAGAGACTATCCACTGTTATTAGCTCAGGAGAATATCTGTCCTTGAACGTGTAATTGCACTGTGCAGTGGGGAGCTTCTTGGTATGATGTAAATAGAGTAACACGAGCAGTTCAAAATTACTGTCTACAAGGCAGGTGGACTGTAAGCAGTGCCAGTGTTGCTACAATATTATATTGTGTAGTTTCTCAAGTCTCCAATAAACATCATTCATTAGTGATATTACTGAAAGTATGATCATAATTGCTTTGTTTTATGTGGTAAAATAAAGTATTAGTTATGCTATTTCATGTAACACAAAAATACAAGCCATATAGTGTGAATAAACAAAAACAAGCTCATTTCACAGAATTTGAAAAAATGAATGTGGGAAAACATCCCCCCAGTGTTATTTACCATGAATTAAAAATATATATTGAGAAATTAAAGCAATAATATAGCCATATACAGCTAAAAAACATGAAAATTAGAACTCATTTTGTGAAATATGAAAAATAAAATGCAAAAAAGAGTGCCTCTAGTTATACTGTGATGCCAGCCGCAGCTCAAAACAAAGGACAGTCAGTGCCAGGGTGCCCCACTCCACTGGTGGTACATGTATCAGAGATGCTCAAGATCAGGCTGCCTCATGCGGGCAAACATGTGACAACAATCAGAGGCAGAACCAAAAGGGGTTTTCCACAGTATTCGAGAAGTGTCTGGCAATCAGCATATTTGAAGAAGTTCAAGATTAGTATTAAGTCATCACAGTAAAAGATAGCGAAGCAACAAACAGGAGTCACTCAGTTCTTAGTTTGAGTGCTGCATGTGTGATCACATCATGAAGGAAGAGAGCGAAGCAGTTATGAGTGTTGGTGACTATCACCAAAATTTATGCTTGAGAGACAGAGAAAGCGAGTCAAGGCTACCTGAAGAAAATGTTGTGAGTTGCAATTTCACAAATGACTGACTTAAAAAAAATAAAAATGATGTATTGTGATAAATGACAAGTCCAGTTACCTTTTATGTCACTTAAAACTAATTCATAATTCACAATTTGTGATCTTCCAACTCACAGCTGTTCTGTTCTATCATAACCTTGACACAGAACACTGTTCAACTGTCCACACTTGTTCCAACAATTCTATTCACTCACTTACTCTGACAATCAACTCACTAACACTAACTTCTCTGTCTGTCTCACTTATATAGCTGAGACTTCAGTACTGGTAATTTTTCGGGAAATCGATGCTTTGCAAAACTTCTTATAAAAGACCATAACTCAAAGCTTCTTGAACTATCTGGGAACGGACTTTGAGGTTATCCTAACATTGTTGCACATTGCCTAGTAACAGAGTGGTACGAGGTGGCTGACCTTGAGCCTGCTTTGATGCACTTTCAGGTGTTGCAGCAAAATTTGCTCCAGCAAATATTAAGATGCATAAAAAACAGCAATGCTAAACTGTGGCAAAATAAAGCACACACAAAGAAAGATGAAAGAATAACAAGTTATCTAGTGTTTTTCAATCATATACTTCAATTGAATAGCTCTATATATGAATTATATTGTGTTTCATTTTATTGCTAAAAAAATGGTACTATAATTTTTTATTTTGTCTCCATGCGTGAATCACTTCCTAAACTGATGACTACTCTTCTATCCAGAGAAAAAAGAAATATACAGAACCAAAAAGAAAAAATACAACAAACAAGTTCGTAAAATCATATTCATTCCTAATTAAACTCATTTTGATACACAATCTTTCAACAAATTTTTCCTTTCTGTCTATCTTAATGAACTTAGTACTTAACATTCTCAGAATCTTCCTACTTAATTTACCCTACTCACTCCTTATCATTTATACATATTTGAGACAGAAAGATAAACAAATGCAAGATGTGCAGAGATAAAAAGTATGAAGTCCCTAGGTCCACTTACCACTTTACATCATCTGTGTGACCCAAGTAATGTCTCTGTGACTGTTCTTCTACATTGTAGAGCACTACTGTTGCTGCTATGAAGTACACCATCTCCCCAGTTGGGAGCAAATAAAGGTTAGACCGACAATCTCGTCCACGATACCCATAACTGATTTGTGTTAAGGTTCACATTCCTTATGCTGTTTTGACAGTTTAATTCTAAACAAAATACTTCACCTAAAGATAAGAGATTTTTATGGAAACAATTTCACCGAGCCATTAAACATGACGAACAATCCATAGATAAGGACAATCAATGATATTGTTCTGACACTCAAACCAGTGTAGGCAAACTTTGAAAGATCAGAAGATCAGTATTTCAAATTCCAGCCATGGCACCAAAATTTGCATTTCTGATTCTACCTTTCAATGACAAAGTATTGTTATTTAATGATGAGTGAGCAAGTGTATAGTGTTTAAGAGCCCCGAAGTTGAAAAATATAAACAAGGAAACTCAAATATTTAAATCTCATCCTTAAAAAGCCAAAAATTGAAAGTTAAAATAGCTAAAAAAATTTAACAGGTAAAACTTAAATTTAAAAAGGTAAGTTATTAAAACATTAAAATTCAAAACACCCTAAAAGGCTGAAAAGCTCTGAAATAAAGTACACATTACACTTTCTTACCAAAACCAATTCTGGTAATACAGTGCTGGTAACTTCAGCACTGTATTTATGGCTACTGGGTTATTACCTAAAATTGAGCACAGTTTAACACCCAGATCAAGGGACTGGTGCTCACAAGCATATTTTGGACAATCAAAAAGGACATGTGAGATGGAGAGTGAAATACTACAAGTTGCACAGACAGGCACCAGATCACCACACAAAAGGTGTCTATGGACGGCTCGGGTGTGGCCTACCTTCAAGCAGGTTAAAAATCACCTCTTCTTTAACAATGATAAAGGTTAGGTAAATAAACATTACAAAATTGTATTAAAGGATACACCCACTCCAGCTTTAGCCTAGACTGGGGTGCTGTAGCAACCTTAGTAATTTCATAGCTTTCAGCAACCGCTGAAGGTGCATATAAAATTATTGGCCGTCCTCGTAGGAAGAATCGAACTGAGCCTTCCTCTTCATTGTATGTTGCATCACGAGTCCTGTAAAGCATTTTAGTGTTAAAAAGATAACATATCTTAAAGTAATGATGGATTCCAGCTATTATGAACAATAAAAGACAATCTCTTATTAGTCACGAGGGCTTAAATTACACACATATAATCATCAGGGTCCAGATTTTGATGAACTAAACATATTAGGAAAATAATATATTTAAAGCCTTTTTTTTACCTAAAACAAAGCTATAATTGAAGTATTGAAGTTAGTGTATAATTAATTGATTTCTAGATGAGTATAACAGCTACACAAGTAGAAAAAATAGGTATAAGATAATTTAGAAAATTAATTAAAATATATATTTGTTCTATGTTCTAGTTTGAAAATTGTTTTTTGAAGTGGATCTTGCAAAACTGTAGCATTAATTATTTTGAGTTCACATTGTGAAAAATCTATAGCAAATGAAGACAAGGAGAATACCCTTAAGACAAGAATAGAAATCTTGTGTGTCTCATCCCTAGTTTGGGACATGAATTTAGAGCAGTAACTATAGTTGCTTCCCTGGCAATGTCTACCCTCAACTCATGAGCAACCCTTTTCAGAGTAACCATTAAATGGAATATGATTTTTTATTCCAAGAATGCAAGTAAAGGAAGTACAAATTTACAGCTCATGTAAAACATTGACTCTCCATATATGCAAGTGAGGAGAAATGTGGGGAAGTGGAGACAGTGGTGGGGAGCAAGTGACTAGAGGCGTTATCAGAACTCTTAGGCAGTCACATACACAATGCATGAAGTTACCACTCACCACAGCTGGAAGACTGACCCCCCACTTCTCTTTTATGGAGGAGGGCTGTTCAGTGCTATTGTGCATCTTTGCTTCGGGAATAGGGTAATATCAGAACTATTATTTACTTACACCAACAAACTTACTGGTGGTGTTTCTAAACACACAAGCCATGTGTGGGCAATGTTTAAGAAGTAGAGGTAGCTATGGTAGCTTAGTGGTTAGAGCAGCCGCTCAATAAGCGGAAGATCTGTGGTTCAAATCCTGCCTATGGCATTGAATTTTTCAGTCTTGATTCCACCTCTTAATGTCAGAATGCTTCACACAAGCTGTACTCTCCTTTCTCAGTTGAATAGTAAAATTTGAGTTTGAAAGTTATCCTCATATAAAATGTCAATAATATAGAACTCTATATATTTGATATAAATGTGAGCAAATGACTAAATAAAGATATAAATGGCAAGAAAATGGCAATGTCATAAAATAAAAAAATGCATAAAAATAGAACACAGCACACAATGGCCAAAAAGTGACCTGATAAATATGCACTTTCATAACTTGGGACCCATAACAACTTAGTGCACGTTAGCAATGCCTATGAGAAACAATTAAAAAATGGCATGTAATTAAAATCTGAGCCCTGGTAATCATAATCACAATCTAAATTTAAATCTTAAAAACTGTTGCATGGGCTATTGTTATTCTTAATCATAAAGTCTTCAATAAATTGCTGGAAATGTTTTTTTAAGGCTGAATCAAACCATTAATGAAATATATTCATTTCAACTTGACTTCAATATCAATCCATGAAAATAATTGAATTAAATACAAAACAAATTTTCAAAATATTATTTCATTTCAATTTGTGTAAAATATGAATCTATAAACAATAAAATATGTATTTTACAAAACAACAACTTCACTTTCATGTTAGTCTCTTCCAAGTGTAGATATAGCTCCGGAAATTTTTTTAATAGCTGAATTAAGAAAAATAACACATTTTTCTTCTTTTTTATCCTATAAACTGTGTTGTGAATTTTATGCAAAAATTATGATACAGTAATAATTTATGCTAATAATAAAAAGGAAAATACAATTAATACAGTAATATGCAAAATGTAAGAAATGCTTTGTTATAACACTATAACAAAAATTATTTCAAACAAATATAAATTTTATTAACAAAATAGACATGCAAAGCTTGGTATATGAAGCAATCATGCAAAGCTAATATAAGGAGCACATGCAAATGACAGTAAACTATAATCAATCCACAGAGAAACTAGTAAACTCAATGAGCAGCAGGTTAACTGGAAAGTGCTGAGAGAAATATTAAAAAGTCATATAGTGTCTCTTTAACATGCTGTTTGAATACCTACAGGAAACCTTTTCTGTAATTCATTACTTAGGCTTTGTGTACTCGTAACAATAACAATGTACTGCAAAGGCTAAGTAGATATGAAGACATGCATAGCACAGAAATGTTTTTTTATTAACTCTAGTCATGTGTGTGCTAAAAATAGAAGGGTGAATCTGTCATACAAAACACAAGTGCCATGGCTGAAATGTGAATTGCAGACCTATGGCTCTGCGTGGCAAGCCATAGTTTGCATTCTATTCACCTAATTACTTTTAAGGTTAAGACAGGTATATGAACTACTGCTAACGTTAGGCAATGCATCTGTGAAAATTAAAAAATCCACACTTGTCTTGATTGCTTTGAATCTTTTACCACATAGTGCACCCAAAATTATAATGAGCTGTGAAACCAGTTACAACATTATTTTTTTTATTCATAATTAGTCGTGTTTTGATATTTTACCCCTTGGATCTTAAGAGTTTATATTGCTCCCAAATGTTTAATTCAAGTTTGGAATACAAATATAAAGATATTGTTGTGCAAGCATTTCTTTATTTTAATTAATTTAGGAGAAAACAGGATGTTACAGAACGTTTCAACTTTTTCAATTTATGGAAAATAATTTCAACTGAAGTATTTAATATCTATTTTATTGTTTATTTTTAACAAAATGTTTCTATATTTATACAGCTATGTTCAAACAATTTTCTTTCATATTTTGCTACAGTTGTATGGAATTCCATTCTGTAGTTTTGTTTAATTAGTGTAAAAACTAGGCTAATAACAAGATATATTAATTAAAGTTAAATACATCACCAGCAAAAATTCTGTGAACATTAGTTTGCTTGTGAAATAATTTTAAACTTTTTAATTTTACTAAATTAAACCACTCTGTGATGCTGCTGTGTTTCCTATATAACTTTTGCAACACAGTAATGTAGGTAACAGAGTAATATCTCGTGTAACAGCATAGCAGTAAATACAATCTTGGTGATAGTGTTATCTCAACTATTTCAAAATCCTGTGTATACATTTAAATTTCAAATACTTAAATTAAATGTCAATATATGCCAAAATACTTACACCTCCATATCACCCAAAAAGTGCAATACTTAACAGCAAATATTGTGTGACTGGATAGACAAAATACAGCTGTCCACTTTAAATATACAAAACAAAAGCACCACTAAGCTGCCAACTACAAGAATTGCAGCTTTCCACCTGATACAATCCAACAGGTTGTGCAGGCAAGTCACACACACACAGTGTCTAACAAGCAAAGCATAAAACCAGGTTCCACTGTGTTTCCACTTCCCCTTCTCCTCCCTCCTTCTCCATCCTTTTTTATCATATACTTGCTTCCTCCTGAATGGAGTCATGCCACTCTCTCACTCCCCTTCCTACAGTGGAAGCAGTGGGGATAACAGAGCATGTCCCTCTTCTGCTACATCAATGCAAAAAACATTTCCTGGACCTTTGTTATGCAATTTGGTTTAAGGTGACCTTTGCTTAAATGAAAGATTCAAACCTGTGTGTTACTTGATGATGCAGTGGCTATAACAAAGATCCTTGGGTTTCAGAACCAGTGGCGGACACAAAAGTAATTCCTTTCTCCCTCTTATGAAAATCTTTCATAAATAATTTCATTTGTATTATCCTTTCAGTAAAACATGCATATTTTATGGTGCCAACATGTTTTCTGTAGTGTTTTCTTACAACCTCTACATGTTAAACCTACATTTACTTGTATGTCACCTTGCTTTCAAACCTGAAATCCACAGAATAAGGCTCTATGATCCTAATCCAAAAAAGAACATGTATTTTCTCATTTTCCTCTCTAAGGCAATGCAACTATGAAAACCCAAGTCTACAGTTCTCTTCTGATTGCTTTGACCTTTTCACCACATACTCAGGACATGAAACTTAATGTTTAATGAGCAGTATCAAACGTTAATAACTTTTTAATTTTTTAATTAATCACTTTTTGCTGAGATATGAAATGTTGCTTAGACACCTATTTAATTTCACATCATGCCCCATTGCATTGCGTAATATTACATGATTTACACATTCATTCTTTAACATAAACACTATAGTTAACATAATAAATATTCATGCATAGTACTTTAAGTTAAATGTTACATAACTAACAAATATTTATTTATAACTGTTTTTAAAGTTTAATTACTTGGACCCTGTGGTTTATCATATCATTCCCAAATTTTTAATTTGAACTTAGTGCACAAACTTGAAATTGTGAATTTCTTAGTTTTTATTAATGTAAGAGAAAGTTTTTTTTTTTTTTGGTGTATACATGTTATTGAATTTTTCAACTTTTTGGATGTAAGTAATGGAAAATATTTTATTTCAGTTGAACTATTTAATAGTTTTTAACTAGTGCATAACAATTTTTAAATCTAATTCCTGAAGATTTTCTGAAAATTTCAAGCTACTAAGCTATAAAAATGCTACAAGAATGGAGTTTGAAGTTCAACGTGGTGCTTTACTAAATGGTAAAGGCCATTTGTGCCTTTAAAAAATTGACATTAAAAACCAGTTATTTTTCAGTGGATTCTAGCACATACTAACATAACAGGGAATGAGGAGACTGGCATGTTGGCACAAAAGTGGTCCCATGAATCAATAAAAAAAGGATATAAAAACACACTTTACTAAAAATATAAGCTAACAGAACTCAATGAAAATCATTGCCTTAGCTCCTGATTTACTCCACAAAATTGTGTTGCTATGCTTTGGTTAATTATCACACAGGACTGCTTGGATGAACACCATAAGATTCGAACACTGCCATCACCAAACTGTTTGTGCTCTGGGCAATGTGAAATGGACATAGAGCATCTGGCAAAATGTATAACTCTTCAAAATCAAGATATTAATTGTGAATGCAGAGAGGCTAGAAGAAGAATGACCTTGTTATTAACTTCTGTGCATTAGACTTTTAAAAACTAACCGTGTAGCATGAAAGTACAAGTTATATGTATAATACAAATGTTTAATTTCACCAAGGGTACCTTAAGATTGACTTAAGTATAGTATTCGTTCTATTCAACATTTCAATGAGGTATATGGTACAAGAAGCTCGATAATTCATTGAAAGAGAGTTTTTATAATTTATCATTTAAGCTTTGAAGAATGTGAAGAACATAATACTGTCATTTGCAATTCTGAAAACATATATTGTTGTAATTATCAGTCACAAAAACCTATATCTACATGTAGTAATAGATCTGAGCAATGAAAAGGTATTGATGAATAAATGCTTTAAAGACATGGTAAAAGTTTCTAAAAATGCTTGTTTTGGAATAAGTTGGCTTCAATATGTATGTTCCTTACGAGATTTCAATACTGATATTTTGGTAGTACTTCTGTATTAGATAAGTGGTAGAAATACCTGTAATGTTATTAATATTTCTAATAACTTATTACTTGATAAGTTCATACCAGATAAACAGATTATCTTTAAAAGTACAACCTTTGGCATTTATATGCTCTTCTTTGTTTAAGCAGACAATTTAACTTGAACGTTGAGCTACTAAGTGTTATCATTGACTATTGGAGTTAGGTAAAGACAACTGAAAATCCGTTTTATAGTATAGAGGAATTTAAATATGGAAAATGCTATGTAAATAGGCCATATTGACATGTCTTTTAAATGTAGGTACTTAAAAGGATGACAAACTAAATTGAATTGAAAAAATTAGGTATCAACTAACTAAATTAGAACAAGAAATAGAAGTCTCCCTTTCTCCGTTTGTTCACCTGTCTACCTACCTTGCAGACAAAATATACTCAAATGCATGTAGATGACCTTTAGCTTCTTTCCTTCACCTCTCTCCCACTGTGTTTTGCAGCAACTGTGACTATCATCCCACACCATAACCAAGGTCATTGCCATAACACTCATCACCTTTCTGAAGGTCTGGTCTACAATTCACCAACACTCTTCACCATTGGTTAAAACTTGCAGTATTCAGCACACATCTGTTTGCACTCACTTTAAGCACTTGACAAATGCACCAACTAGCTCTTTCATTTCCAAAAATGTTTGGGCATTATTACAAGATTTTCTAAAGAATTTCTCTACATTTTTATATGCTGACATTATGTAGAAGTAATAATAATTGCACTTTAACCACTTGTATACTCTTAGCATGCAGGGCTGCCTTAGTTTCAAATTCAAGCATAGCTATTAAGACATAATTTTTCCTGAAAGGAAATGCTTATATTTTCAGAGTATCTGCCATATATGTATAAAAGCTACTAATTTTATAAGCATTATTTTGTTAAATTCAAATTAAAGAATCTAAACACTACAAGAAAGAGAGAGATCCGACTTTCCCCTCCTTTTTTCCCTTGCTTTCTTTTATTATCAATCAATTATCATCCGTACTCCCTTTCTAAAAGCAAAGGTTAGTGTACTGTCAACTGCAACTATTTTTCACTGATCAGTAACCTAACCTTTATTTGGAGTTTCCCCTTAAGGATATCCACAGGCAAGATTTCTAAATCCTACAATTTTTATCCAAATGTCTCCAATATGTTGTCACAATTTAAAGTCATGTAGATATATTTAATAATTCTTGAGAAAAAAAATATTTTATTTTACTTTTATTATGCAAATTAATTAGTTGTTGCACATGATTCAGAAATTGTAATTTTAACACTAATACACAAAACTACTTGATTTCTGGTTGTTTCAGAAAAAATGTTATACCTTTACTTTAAATATAATTTCTTTAACAATTTATCCTCAGTGGTCAAATTAATATCATATGTTGAGCAATTTTAAAGTATAACAAAAACCATCTGCCAGCTTTTAACTTCATGCCCTCCGCATTTCTGTTGACAGTGTTAACGGGATTGGTTACAAAGCTCATTGTATGGATAATTTTTTAATACACAAGTATAAGAAAAATCACAGTCGGGTAAAGGGAAGTAAAGACTAGACATTATGCCAGGTGTCCTTGGGGATTTAAGTGGTCACATGATGAAACTTTAAAAGGCTCTGATATCAAAAGCCATAGTGTGTAACTGATGTTTAAAGATTAAAGTAGTTTTTGGACATCTTAATATTTTTTTAAAACTTTCATCAAATTTCAGCTGTGGATACACTTGGGAGAGCGCCTATTAATAGAAATAGAAATTATTAGGCTATGTGACATCAGCTTGTCAATTGTAATAATCATGCCTTTTCTGCTTACTCTTTCTATCAAGTGCCTTTCTTTCAACTACGAGATTTATGTAATTGTAGGGCAAACCAAATGCATGTTGGTGCAATTGCAGATGCAGTAAGTAGGTTCATTTGAGAAACCCAGACTAAAGTCATTGGAGCATCAAGAATCCTTCACTATGTTTACAACAGGAAAAAGGGACATTTAAATTTACTTGTGTATAAGGAAAGCTTGACTATGACTTAATTCACAAGGCAACACAAAATAGAAAATTCACTTATTGATTTTTCCAAGTTATCTTTAAAAGAGAGGAATAATTAGTGTTCTCCTTCTTAGTGGTTAGGAACATTTATGAGCACATGTGTCCGTGAACTTCCCCAGAAAAAGAACCCTGATTGTGAAAAATTTTAATATTACGTAAGTCTTTTGGATAACTATTAGTAGCATACTAGAAATGATCAACATTATGAACATTAGAGTTAGCTCAGAATAATTACTAATGATTAGTGCACAAAATCCAAGGATCAATATATGCTTGGCTAAGATTTCATAAAAGATGTAGAGAAGCACAGCGAAGTACCTTCACCATTGGTTTGTCTTAAAGAAAAGTAAGTAATGCATGTGGCTACCACCAAATTCTGTCATGCCCTACTCAAGAATAAGAATTAAAACAAAATTCTTCTATACTGGGTGGAAGGTACTGCTTCAGCCATGCGTTAACCAGGGTTTGACACGAGTGTAACAAATATGTCCAGTACAATTATTGTCAACAAAGAACCGTTCCACAAAAAAAAAAAAAAAAAAAAAAAAAAAAAAAAAAAATAATAATAATAATAATAATAATAATAATAATAATAATTTGTGTCAAATATTTGGAGCCATCTAGTTTCTGGACAAATGGATGTAAATGGTTTATTATTTCACTAACTGTTGCACAAACATTGTGTGAACAATGCTGTAACATTTCTACCTTAATTTGACTGAATTTAGTTACAATTTAACATCAACATGATGTTGCCAAATCTCTTAGAAATTAAAACTCTGCACGACATTTAAACATTAAACTGTGACTAAATTCATTTGAATTAAGGTAGAAATGCATTACAGCATTGTTCACACAATGTTTGTGTGATGGATAGTGAAATAATAAACCATTTATGTCCATTGGTCAAGAAGCTAGATGGTTTCAAATATTTGACACAAATTTTTTTTTTTCAGCAAAATAGTTCTTTATTGACAATAACTGTACTGCATATATTTCTTACACTCATGTGGAATCTCTGGTTAACACATGGCCAAAGCAGTATCTTCCACCCTGTATATAAATACAAACATAAGCTTCTAGATGTTGATGTTCACATTGCAGAAAAATATCAAGTTTCTCTACTCCCATAATTCCGAAACCCAGGGTCAGCTTGTGCAAAAAGGACAACACAAATATTACAGAATTTTGATAAAATATGTAGCACCTTCTTTGAGAAAAGTACAGTTCTCTTACTAAGAAGCATTTGTGCTCAATTCTGAAAAGAAAAGCATTCTCTATAAAAAGAAATTTGGGAAAATGAGCAGAGTGTAACATGTTAGAAAGACTGATAATAGGTATTTTAGAAGCACTTAGGTGTGAAAGGTAGTATAACACAGCATTTCGAATGAGATAACATAATTGCTAAACATGATGCAGAACATTCACAATATACAGCATCAAACTACACTTTCATAATACTTTAATAAACATAAATCACAAAAACAGAATTTCTTCTAAAGCTCTATCATTAATTGCATGAAAATATGTATTATGGTTGACATACTTGTGCACAGACACAATCAAGCAGAAAAATAAGACATTTCTACATGAAGTTAGTCGCTTCTTCAATTACAGGGTTAGGAAAAGACTGCTTTAAATTAATACCCGTCCACTTACAATATTAAATCTTTTTCTAGATGTCTCCTCAGATATGCAGTTGTGGTTCTTCTTAGCTCAAAAAGAAAATAATTATGCACATCAACATCTGAACTTCATTCGCTAATCAGCTGTACATAAGTGTTCACTAAATCCAAAGTAAACAAATACTTACACCCTAATTTTTCTTATTAACTAGCTTTAGTTATATAAGCTGCTTTGTCCTGACAACTAATTCTTCATTGACAACACTCCCCATATGGAGGACTTACACCCCCTGTGCCTGTGCCTAGGGTCACATGCCTGTTGGGGAGCACACAAACCTATGGACTGGACAGTGAAGACCTGGAAGTGAGTGATCAACCCAGCTCCAGGTATAATAGTGAGGAAGAGAATTATGTGAAATGCAGGCAATGTGAAACTGGAGAACCCAGAGAAAACCCACCCAGACGCTGCTTTGTCCATGAATACCACATGCTGATCCCTGGGATCCTTGGCGACAAGCAAATGGTTTAACCACTTGGCCACAGTGCCGCCTTCACTGGCACATAATTGCTGGCAAAAAAGAATGTAAATTCTGGTTCTGAATCTTTAGTCATATTTTTATGACTAACAGTAAATTGCTGTATTAAATGATACAGTTAATTTCAACTGTTACAGCTTTTGGTTCCACATAAGATACAGGAGCCTTTATTTGTTCATCTGTATAATTTATCGTCAGCTCTAATTAAAGCAAACATCCAAGTTTTTAAGCCAAAAATGAAAGTTTCATTCTAACCACCTAAGTTTGCAAATCCCACTTAGCCTTAAATTCTTTGTAGGTAGAGAATGAAAACTAAAAAACATGTGTTGTATTTTATTTGTTTGATTTTTCTGCAGTCATTTCCACAGATAATTTTCCTTTAATGTTATTGAAAATCAACATACAATAGCTGTCCTTATAAATACTAAGCAAAATTTAAAAATAACAAACAGCCCACCTCAATGATGTTAGAGAAATTTATGTACCTCACATTCAAGAGATCAAAAAATCAAATCTTGATTACAGCAAGTTACATGAATAAGGTATTTTTTTCTGTAATTTACCCTTATCCTTAGGAGATTAATGTTGCATAACTCAAGACTCATGACCTAGGTTTCATTTGAGCATCATCAGAAAGAGTCAATAAATAAATCTGAAATAATGTGTAAGGCTTGTATTCAGGAGGTCTGTGTTCAAATCCTGCCTGGGCCATCCTCCCTAACAGACTTTTTACCAGAACTGGCAAATGCTGGGGAGAAACCAAACTTAAGCCTGGAACGTTTCCTTGCCAAATTTCTTTCCCAAGTATTAATTCTACTACGTTCTTTTGTAGTAAGAACAGACATTTAACACTACCAAAAAATAAAATAGTAAACTAAAACATATTTTGCTCAAAAGTTACTGAAGCTTTTTGATTTATTGCCTGTTCATCGCAAATATCAATTGGTCAGTAACAGCAGAGCTTCTGTTTCACGTACTTTAAGCTTTGTGTGCAAGTTATATTTTAGAATCAGTCCGATTACAGACATCAGATTCCTCTTTGCTTATAAAGTGTTACTCTGTGAATTTGCATTTACACCTGTTATGCACTGCTGTAGTTTTGCTCTACATAATTATGCAGACAACAAAAAAGAGAATTACAAGAATGTATGAAAATACGAGTCTTACAAGAAAGACAAAAGACCATTTTAAAGATATTTCCAAGTGTACCTGCTTCATAATACTGCATGAACAATTATAAAACAAATTAGAGCTGTAAAACGTAAGAAGGTATACTCTTATCAGGGAATCTACACATTATTCAAGTAAAAAAAAAGATATCAGTGTGAAACTGATTTAATTCAACAATGATGAAATGACCTCGTGAATCATTATTTTCTAACAGAAGTTAGAAAAGGTACACAAAGGTTCATAAGGTACACAATTTAACTTCATTGTAATAATAGCTACAATTATAAGAATTGTTTAATCATTTGCACAAACATTAGATCCAATTCATCAGGAGTTATTGCCTGAACTACAACCTATAGTTACTGCAATATGGATAACATCAACAGCTTGTGCCGAAAGGTTTGTGTGTTTGGTGTGGCTCTGATAAAAACTGCACAATATGCAATGGTGTTGCAAGCAAGAGCTTAAGGCTTCAGTGCAGCAATTTTTATTATCGATTATTTTATTCTCTATGCACTCAAAGAAAAATAAATGAATCCGTAACTGCTATTTTGTTACATTTTTATAATGAACTTTGTGAACCATTTTCAAGTGATAAAAGAATAAGAAGAACTGTTATAATATAACCTTGCCACTGCAACAATATTGCAGTCCTAGCCTAGGTTAGAGCAGAAAGTTTGAACCAGCTAGCATGCTTACAGCATTATTGATACGCCCTACACCAATGCCTATGACCAAGCAGATACTTTTGCAAATGCATTTCCTTTAAAATTAAGTATAAAATATATATTTGAAACAAAGTATATTTGATGTGCAAAATCATACCCATGCTTTAGCATGTGCTGCTGATGTGGCTGAGGTCTCATGTACAGGTTAAACAAGGACTTTGTTGCTAATCTAGAAAAAACACAAGAACATTTTACATGCATCACAAAAATATTTCAAGACATCTAGCATAATCAAAGAAGAAAACAAAACCTCTGCGAGCAATCCATTCTTACATTCTAAAATAAAAAATAATAAAGCAAGCAAATGTCATACCATTCCCTTTATTGTCGTTTCCTTATAACTAGACTTTGTAAGTTCAAAAGTAATGATTGCTTAAAAAATAGAAATTGTGTAACAAATCTCAGTGGGATTGCTCAGATAGTAAGGCACCTAGTTACTGATTAAACAGTCAGGGATTTTTATACATCATACACGGAGCAACCCATGAGCGCAAAGAGTTCCAAGGGATTTCCTATACTCCCAAACTAAATGGTAATGAGTATTTGGAGATTGAGCTGACATCAATAGCTCCATCAGTAGACTGATATGTTGGTTCTATTTGTCTTTAAGAGTAAATCAATTTATTCTTGGAGAAAATAAAAATTGTACTATCATAATTTACTTTTTCAGTCCATTACTTTTATTGAGTTCGATTTTTTCAGTCACCTGAGTCACAAAAACACTCACTCCACTTCAAAATTTTGGAACTACTGTAATGTTTTCAAGATCACTCAATCCCACCCTCGGAGTTTGGGTGATTCGAGCTCTTACTCCTACTCCATCTCTCTACTGCAATGGTCCTATTGCCATCTGGTGTTAGGGGCATAAAGCTTTAACACTTCATTCAATGCCAAGATTTCAAAATGTATTACATTATTACTGTTTTTGATTATGTATATTTTTCTCAAATGTTCAATTCTATTGCCGATGTAGGTGAGTTTAAGAAGTTTAAATTATGGACAATGTTGTGGTTTTCTATCCAAAAATGGTATCACACATCAGACTTTTGTTAGTTTTGCTGAGAGTGAGATCAAATGATCTTGAAAATATTACAGTATTTTCAACATGCTAAAGTGAAGACAAGTATAAAGAAGTGACTCAAGTGACTAAAGAGACTAAAAAAAATTGATCTCAAACATGAATACTTCACTGTTATTAGTGCTTCTGATTTTAATATTTATTTAATATCCATTAGGTACTCTTAATCAGAATTTACAAATGTCTTTTTAACTTACTGATTGTATATTATAGTTTCATTCAATCCTGTTTGGTGCACACCACCCTATATACTAATTAAAATTGATGAGAAAGAATGTCCATTGACATTCGTCTTATGTAAAATATACAATGGCTAACAAGGAAAATTATGCAAGTTAAATACTGAGCAATTGTTTTTTCTGAAATAAATAAATTATATACACAATAAAAGAACTAATTTGCAAATGAGGATCAGCACATCACAGAAACACCTAAGTATATAGCTATTACTACAATCAACCTGCTGATATAAAAACCAAATCTACTCGTATCATGCGCAGTGCCCATTCACTTACCTGGAAGCAATAGCTATGCTATTAGAGCTTGTGGTAGGTGAAGTTATTCCTGAATTGTTGAAATCTCCAGTAGAGCTCCAGCGTTTGGCTAAGTGCAGACTGCCAGTGCTGCCCACGACAGAATTGGGCCTCTGCTGGGGAGTAGAGCGTCCTGCTGGGGTCTGTGCTTGTGGAGGTGGTGGCGGCGGTGTGTGAGTGGGAGATGGGGAGGTTGGCACTGGTGAAACACTTGTTGAACTGGGACTATCTGAATGGAGAGATCCTGTAGACTGATAGTGGACCACTCTCCTGAAAGAAAAAGTATTTTGTTTCTATACTAAGATCTAGCTATTTTGTGTTACCTAAGATAGGTGTGAATTAATCATAGTGAAAATTTATTTTTTATAAATTATTAGATGAGTATGCACCATAAAACAGCACAATAAAACCACCTTAACATTTCCCACAAATAATGGTTTACCATTCATTGTACTATACATTATTCATGGGTCAGCACACAGGCAAATGTTTTATCTGGGTGCCCTCTCCTAGCCCGGTGTCTGCACTGGGCAAGCAGGGTAGACAGTCAACTGTTCAGTTGTGGTGCAGCAGCGGTATGATATGTGTAGCAGAGCACGGTGGATCAACCAACCGAAGGCAAGTTGAAACTCAACATAAGTCTGTAGCTGCATAAATATTTTCTACTTGTCGCTAAAGTGTGTACAACATGCTGTCATGTAATATAATTATTATTACAGCAAAATAACATAGTATTCAAAGGCATTATAAAGCAATACACAATGTTATAATTGTGTTGTATTTCTTTTAATTGTCAACAAAAACGTTTTACCTTGCATATTATCATTGTTCAAACTAATGGCAATCTTGTTTGTTCATTCATAAGTATTAGATTTGGTTGCATATCTAAATTAAAAATATATTTCAATACATCTGACACATATATATTATTTATTTGGTCATTTGTTCATTTATTTTATAACTGATATAAGCCCACTGTTTATAAAATGGCTATATTACTTGTTTTACAAACCCTCTGTTTCTGCACTCTACATAGCAATATAAGCGTATGTTGAGTACACAGCATGCTCGTCTTTACTGTGTGCCCACCATGCCCCACTTCAACACACTAACCTGCCTGCCGATCCCTTTGATATGCTCCCTCGAAGTTTCTTAGATAATTCTACACATTTTTACTGTCTTATAATCCCTCAAAATGCCCTTGTAGAGCCCTTTTATTAGAAAACAGTAACAGCAGTATTGTACAACCAATAGAAATAGTAACATTTTAAAAGCTTGGTGTGAAGAAAATATTCTAAAACATTTGCAACATAAAACTAGAAATTAAATACAATATATTGAAAACCCCAATTTTAGTATTCTAGGAGATTTACCCTTACTGATCAGCAAACACAGCCAGCAGAAGGAGCTTACACAAAGTTTCAGAGTCACATAACCAGCTATCTTTATAGAAAGTTTAAAGCAAAATGTACATAATGTTCTTCACTTTGTTCTCCAGGTTTAAGTTTTTCAAATCAGGAGAATGTCTCACTTTAACTAACTTATCACAAATGCACATGATTGGAAAGTTTTATTAAATACATCATCACTTTCAGTCACCCTAATTTGAATATTCAGCAGTAAAATTCATGAAAAGCACCCAATGCTGTTTGCACCTTGCATGCACTGACATGTAGTCATGCTTTTCTTTGTATATAAGAGATTACTGTTACATTTCTACTTACTGCAATTACCTAGTAGAGAAATTAAAAATGATAGAAAATTTAGGGAAGAATTTTTCACTTTTGTACGCCATTTATAGCAGAGTAGACACAAACAAATACTGGCTGTTTTACTGAAATTCCTGAAGCACAGTCTAAGTCTAATAAAACAATCAGTATTCATCTTGGTGAAGGTCAAGTCATCTCTAATAAAATGTTTATGAATTTCTACAAATGTATTAGGAAAGAAAGAAGCCTTTACGAATAATTGCAGTAATAAAGATAAGTATTAAATATGTATAAAAGGTAGTTACAAAGTCTAATCAAATTCTCTATACCAGTATTATATAACCTTTTTATGTTTTTCTCATACAAATGTTGCCCAAGTGAAAAATATTAATGAGTAAGGTTAATAAAATGTTCTTAATCTACAGATGAACATCACAAACAAATAACAGCTTTCATCCACCTGAAATTTTCTAAAATGTATTCTAATTTTGAGAGATAATTCATCATTATGTGGCTTAAATGTGTCCTGCAAATGGCTTTGTAATTTTCTTTGCTTTTTAAATGTATGAATTTACTGCAACTTCTGATATAAATGCCAAAGCACTGGAACTAATGTTTTTAATACTGGTAATATTTTAAAAAGATTGGATTGACCTTAAATTACAGATGTTCAACATAATTTTGAAGTTATAAGCTAAACCTGTAAGCAAAGCTACGATGCACTACCCCGTAAAGCGTCCAGGCGTATTGACCTTGATTGTCGAGTGCTACGTTCACTCGTTATCTTGTTTACTAGTAACTTTGTGTACAGTCAATAATGCAACATTAATGGCTGATATCTAACCCATGCTGATATACGAGACATTGCTGTCATCTGAAAAGAGTGTACAGGCACTATCTTGCCATGTATGTGCAATAAGTTCACATAAACAACTCCGTAGTTTCACATTCTTTCTGATAGGCCTCATGGGTTTGTCACCTAGTGTCGCCATAACAAACTGCAAGCAGAACACGTATTGGAATGCCCAGTATTTGGAAAATAACTGATTAAAGAAGTATACTACTCTGTCGTACTTCTCAATCCTGAGTTTCCAGGTTAAGCCTACAAATGATAGGAATTTTTCATTAATTAGGATTACTTGCTACCTTTTGCAGTGTCTAGAAGTGTGAATTTGAGAGTGAATGTGAGCATGCTTCTTAATGAAAATTAGTAAAAATCAACCACAAAATAAAGAACCTTCAATGAAACCTAAATATTAGTGACCAAAACTTTACTTATTTTTTTATAATTATGTAATTATATAATTGGAAATGACATTATTATAAAAGAAAAACAAAGTTTTCGTCATTAGGTACTATATTTGATGATTTAATTTGTCTCACTGTCAATAGCTTCAGATTTTGTTTTATTGGCTTTTTAGTTTTGAAGCATTGTTTTTTAACTTCCGTCACAGTTTACACTACGATAGATAATTTAGAATGTAATAATTATTTACACTGTCAGAAATTACATAATTATGAAAGGTAAGTGAAGGTTTAGTCACTAATATTTATTAATATTTGTTGATTTAATTTGCTTCACTGTAATGGCTTAAGTTTTATTTTATTTCTTTTTTTTTCTTTTATTTATTTTAATTTTCCATTTTTAATGAGTTGTTTCTAAAAGCACAGTCCTCTTTAACCACAAAAGTTAAAAAAATAATAAAAAGTAATAAATAAAATTTCATAGCAGTGACTATGTTGCTTTACCATATTGCATCATTAATACTATTCTTCCTTGCCCATGTTTCACAATCTATTATGCATCAAATATGTGGACATTGTAAACAAGGGAATCGATTACATATTGTTTTAATATTTCCAATGTTTAAAACAATCTTTTTCTCATTCAAAAGCTGTGCAATGTCTGATTCAGTTGGTCATACATGGAGCTCTTACACTGCTCATACTGTTTCCCTACCTATCAGGGGTTATTATTATTTGAGGTTTAAGGGCGTTCAACTACTAGGTTATCAGCACCCTTAAGAAACAGGGTCATGGCAAAGGCCAGAGATAAATTTGATTACAAAATAAACACCATCAGGGGTGGCTGGAAGGGTAGTGCCTTGCATCTCATAGCACTAGTTAAGTGAATGCATATTTCAAAGTAATCCTATTTTTTATTTCATCTGGGTAGTACAGTGAGAATATGGCTATCGCTGTAGTTCCCTATTATGATTAATATATTATGAATAATGAAACCAAGAAACACAGAAATAAAGGATAACAAAAGCCTAATCATGTGTGATCATGAGATGCAAATATTTCAACATTTTTAATGCAACTCACTGTATGAGGTAATGTGGTCCATTTGTGGTAATGGACATCATCTCATGCATACATAGTCCATTTTACTTTTCTCTGCTGGTAACACCCACTGTAATTCATCCATTGCCTAGGCAGGCTTGAAAACTGTTTATGACAGTTCTAAACCCCATGGCTAATAAGCTAATTAGAATATTTTTCTGTTTCAGACAATGTAACATCTCATATATAAAATAACACTAAGTACCTAATAATTAAATAATGCTCAAATAATGAGTCCAAACAGCTGAGTGTAATAACCAGAAGTCATTTCCGGGCTGTTAAGCCGTAGTCTGCTGGAGTTACAGACAATTCATCCACAACTGCAGCAGGCATCTTCAGTGGCGCAGTCAGTCTCTTCAGAGAAGTTTGCATAGCGTCTGAGGTGTCAACTGTCCGAGCTGCTGAGACACTAGGCAAACTTCTCCATGGAGACTACAACCACACCACTGAAGATGTCCACTGCAGTTGTGGACCAATCATCTGGAAACTCTAACTCCAGCAGACCATGGCATAACAGCCCAGAAACAACTTCTAGTTATATCGATGATTCCAGCCATGAAAGCCTACGTTCTCTCAGCTGAGTGTTATTCAACATTTTTGTACTCTGATAAGGAAACATCTGGAAAACATGTTATTCAGGCTAGACACAGGATACAAACTTGTGCCTACATTTTCAGAGGAGGCACACTATCACTGAGGTGCAGTAGATAAATTACATCTGCTGTAATTAAAAAAAAACATACATCATGCATGTACACATGGACAAAAAGAATGAGTACTGTCGGTAATGCCAAACTCGCCTAAGTTCTACACGGTACAGTGCCTTGATTGATCATATAGCTTAATAATATTAATATTTGGACCAACTTGTTGCTGGCGCTACGCAAGTGTTTCACGGATGCTGTAAACAGGGCACTGTGCTGTGTAGGACGAATTTGGCATTTCAGAAATGACTTTTTGTTTTTGTTTGGTTCATGGTGTACATGCCTACACAATACAGTGGGTAAAACAGTCCTTTACTTTGAACACCTGTTTCTGAATGCTGCATACAGTACCCAAAGTGGGACCCTGTCTCTGGACAGTGGTCATTTTTATATTATAAACGTATTTCTCATTGAGTCTGAGAATCAGCATTAAGTAAAACTTGCAGTGTGAATGTAAGATATAAATGAAATTAAAACAAAGAAATGGATTAGCTTTAGAAGCTGTCTTACCTTTGAGGTAAAGATGAAGGGGCATAGCTTGCAGTTCTTCTTATGGGATCCTTGGGTGACGATTCATTAGCACCACTTTGTTGTTGCTGTTGGTGATACACAGGTTGACGAAGACGAACGCTTCCTGAGGCACCAACATGATTACCATGTACAGCACCTATAATGTTCATATATTGTTAGCTAACATTAACAAAGCACATGAGCATCTACGTATTTAAGAAACTTAATACACTATACAATTATACTCTTAACTTCACCAATAATTGCACTTGGCTTATTTCTAAACACAGCTTTAAAATGTACTATAAAATTAAATTGCATAAATCTTAACTCTGCAATGTTACTAAATTAGGTCATAACAGATACTCACTTCTGTTGGGTGTTCCACTGCCATTGCGGACTGGGATGTTAGCTCGGATACTCTCATTACTGCCACGAGATTCAAACTGATTTAGCCGCCGAAGTACATCTGCCAGGGTTGAGCGCAAACAAACTATTTCATCTCCCTGCTCCAACACCTTCTTCTCAAGGTCTGCCACCCTCTCCCTTAGAGATTCATTCTCTGTCTCCATCATATCATCTGCAAGCACAATGAGACACACATTGAAATATTTTCTCAAAAATACAAATTGGAACAAAGAGTAAACAATAACAGATCTGACAACATGGTTAGTAGCTTAGCAAGATTCGTATACCAGGTATTTCAAAATGAATATAGGGTTTTAAGGCTTTATAGTTTTTGTTACATTTAACTTACAATTATGAATCATACATAAAATGAAAGAGCAACTCATAGTTTTGTTGCATGTGCACACATGCACATGCACTGTTATCTGTCTTTCATTAGAAAGTGCTAGTAGCAAACATAGTGAATAGTAAACAGAAGACTTTGTGTTTTGCAGTTTACAAGGACTAAATTTGTAGTTACAGTGCAATGTGTATTCCATATTAAGCTCCATTGTAATCATTTCATTAATAATAACATCCGTAGATGGTATCATCGGTTTGAAAATACTGGCTGTCTTTGTAAAGGGAGCATCAAAATTGGCTAAAAAATATGTTGAACAAACAGAGTTTTTCATGTGTGGCCCCAATTCAGTGAAGCAACTGTAACTTGTATTTCTTAACTTGATGCATCATAACTACGGCACTTTCCTCATTGGAAGAATGTGAACTTTAACTTTTTTTGACACCAAGATGGTGTGTCGCCTGTCTGCCTGTCTGCCATCACTCAATTGATTAAAACGCTGGATTGGCCTTAAGGGGCTGGATGACATCTTGTTTTACATGGCCTCCACGTTCACCAGATCTGACTTCATGCGACTTTTACCTTTGCAGGTTCATAAAGGATCATGTCTGTGCGTCTGCACCACCAGCTGACCCGCCCAAGCAGTTGTTGCAACAATTACTGCAGACAAGGTTTGGGAAGAACTCGCCTATCGACTGGATGTGTGCCTTATGATGAATTGTACCCACATTGAACACCTGTAGGAAAAACGGAGTTGCTCTTTTGTTTGATGTGTGATTTATAATTGTAAGATGTATGTAGTATTCATTACAAAGTCATAAAAACCCTATATTCGTTTTGAAAAACCTGGTATATTGAGCAAGCTTCAGAATTCTTAGCCAGCATCAGGTTGTCTACAAGAAAGAACACACTTGCCAAATCACGTTGAGTACATGCACACCTGGTAAGGTAACCTGGGGCACAAGGTGCAGTAACAACACAATTTTCTTCCTTCCCTTTTTTCATGCCCAGTGTTTAGGAACTCTGGTGCTTGATTAGAGCTAAAATAAAGGTTTGAAATGATTGGGTTTGCTTTTAATCATTGGCCTTGTGCTTAGTTAAAAGCATATAATCCTGTACAATATGGCATTACATGTAAGAATTGTTTCCTCTTTTTGAGCATGGTGCTTTTACAACTTACTCATGGAACATGCTTTTTTCATATTCAGAACGAACAGTAATATGAATATTGCTTTGGAAACAATTATTTTGCAGTTATTTAAGTTTCTCTGCTCTCACTTAATAAAAATATCCACTTATGTAAGTTGGGTGGAATGCAAGTGAAAATATGTTGACATTTGCTAACCAAAACTGAATGCAATAAAATATCCTATTTTATTTTTGTTCAATCCTGCCAATTTTAGGCTTATGACCTTATGTACCAATGGCTGCAGTAAAAATTAAATGTGGTAGGGAGAACAGTTATAAATAATTCTGGCAAGGGGATTTATTGCCATTTCTGAAAACATTAAATGCATCACATATTTATGAACATGCACATGAATACCAGAAACTTTTGCTGAACATATCAAATAAAACTCAAAAAAATTGCATTCATACCCCTTTATCCCTCGATAACTTCAAAATATTGTTCTGTGTGGTAGTTAGTCCTCTCCCACTTCCCCAATTTCCCCTCCCCTCCCCTACCACCATCTTGGGTAACAGGTCATAACCAGACACGAGCGTTTCCAAACATTAAAGTCAAGGTGAAAGGAAATTAGGTTGTACTGTTACAGGAATATAAGCAGTGACATCGCAATTACCCTCATCCCTCGTACAGTCTGTTGGAGTTAGTAGACAGCACGTAACACACCGCGTTTTACCTGCCGTCAGTAACCCCTGTTGTTCACATTCTGTGTACTGATATATGGTTTGAATGTAGCTAACTTGAAACCAACTGCTTAAGAATTCCTATGCCTGATAATAGCACACCGTTGTTAGCGAGTAGCTACGTCTCGCGGTTTGAAGCCACGCGCTCTTCTAACTTATTCGCCCTGTATCAAAGGTTATAGAAGCTGAAGAACGGAAGATTTCAAGGTCTTTTTAACGTCCACAACCAGGCGTGGATCGATCACCGCTTTACTACCAATGCTAATGTTGATGACCTTGCTGCTGGAATCATTACGTGTAACAGCTCGTAGTAATTAATTTTATTTTCGCGTAAGCATCGTCTTTTATTCACTATCCTGAGGGGAAAAAACAGTATACAATACACATGCGTAAGTGGACTAGAGAATCTTGGAAGTAGAAAATACTCAACAATAACAAGTGATACAAACCAAAGTCATAATGTAAAGAAGCGTTTCTCTTTTGTACGTAATTGTATATGGCCACTTTCGAGCCCCCGAATCACAATTTCATTGTGGTAAAATTGGCCTTTTCCTATAAATGCCTTCCACTTAAGCCTCCAATAGTTATGAAGATTTGTGTACGGTTGGTTTTATACAAGTTACTTTGGACCCATCGTTATTTTATGTTGACGAGTTTCCTTGCCATTTTCATAGACAACTCTACGGCCCACAATTTGGTCCCTGTCACAAGACGTAAGAACGCACGATGCTGAACATTATTTGCTCAAAAGCTATACACATTAAGGAATAAAAACGTTTACAAAGTTCCTGCAAGAACTCTAAAGTAATCCATAAAACTAGATCTGTTGAATGCTCTAAGAGGTGGGGCAATTGGACCCTAAGGCTTACACGTAACAAAGCGACATAATCATATTTTACTGGCGAATCTAAAATGTCATAATTTGAAGAAAAAAATCCAAGTCAAATGACTGCCAACGCACTTCATCGAGCTCTCGGAGTAAAAGTTGTTGTTGTTAGCTAATGCTGGATTTCTGACAATGAAGTCATTAATCCTCTTGCTCTCCAATATTTTTCACATATGATATTGAAGAGAGACTCAGGCGTCTCCGTCTAGGGGATATGTGAACAGCGACCACAAGGTACCCAAGCTGAGCAGAACATTACTTCCACTTACTGGTGTTTTGCTCCTCACTGTAACTTTTCTATCTGACCTTACCTTGGTCATCTCTTGTTCTCTTCCGACCCCGATGCTATTAGGGTTCCCGAGGGCTAGGGAGTCTTCATTTTTCCAACCTCTCCATTTCTCTAACTTCTCTATAAAACCTTAAACCCTAACATGCTGACCTGTCATGGCATGTAATACGTCCTCTGATTGGTAGTCATAGGATATGGTCGGTGAATTTATTTTGATAATTTTCCCGGTCAGGTCGGTGAGACCCGTAAACCAACGATAGGTGTGGTCCTCCAGACATTCTGGGGGTTGTGAGAGAGCGATGTGACCGCCAAAACATAAAAGTATGGTGCTCTCTAAAAAAGCGGTTACTATTACTGCTATTGCTCTCTTCAATATCGGAGTAAAAGTAAGAACTTCTAAGTGACTACTCAGTGATTAGAGCCTTTCATGCAGGCCAGATCTGTGGGCCAAATTCTCGTATTATTAATCATTTCCAACTTTCTAAATTTGATAGCAAACGAACTAGAATTAGATATAGGGGGAAGAAAAAAAGGTTCTCCTTCCACAGTGGAGGCGCAGATTGTCGTTAGCTTACGTAAACATGCTAATGGCGAATTACTAGCCCTATGAATGACACCATTCTCATTTCGTAACATATTACGTAAATGAATATGCTTTAAATTAAATGTACTTGTACTTTGCTCTTAAGAGTCTGACAACTATAAATGACTCTTATCAATAAGAAACATTCTTAGCTTAGCGCTATAAACCCTCTGATTTAGCATAAAAGATTCTGGTTTGATTTAAACTGCATATTACAGCTTATTTCTGGAGTTTAGTACAAAGTGATTTATACAGAACTGTCATTTTTTTTTTCCTTTAATTATTCGCTGGAGATTCACTAATGAGCCAGGGAGGAGAGAATGAGTATTTTAATACCAAACTAAGCAGGGTGTTCGGGAATTTCGATTTCCTGTAACGAGATGCGCAGACGTTTATACTTTATTCCTTATTTTTTTGCCTAATTGTTGGTAGCTGTTTTCGAACATTTATTCCAGTCACTGAAAATGGAGTAAATGAACTGCTCTTCCTTGTGAAGCAATTCTGGATCACGAATTCCATTACAACTACTCGAAGGGCATACTAAAGAGAATTTGGTGTTCGTAATCCTTTCCAAAGAAACACAAGACTGGGATTGGTAAACAAATTGGAAACACCTGGATATCTGGTGAGCGGAAAAGGCAAACATTGTTCATATAGGCCGACCACGGTTGTTGCTTAGGTAAATGCACGACTGGAGAGGTCACCCCGAAAGTACTTAAGACATTTGTCGCAGGAGACCGGGTATACCTACCCAATGTTCAGAGCTACGAAAAGTGCCATCAACAAACGTAAGGAAAAACATCTGCGCATTTGTTACAGGAAATCGAAACTCCGGAACATCCTGCTTAACTTGAAGCTAAAAACTCATTAAGTGAATTTCTAGTCAATTAAAGAAAGAAATGTCAGAGAGAATACAAGGTCACCTTGTATAATAATGAATTCGTGCATGAATGTAATAGAACTAATTAAGAAAAGGACAATCAATACTAAGTATTGACTATTTTACGTAAAAATTGCAGTGAAACATTGGCGAGAATGCAACCATATACAGTCTATTTCACAACATGAAGTTTTGGAGCAGTGCACGATAGATCCATCCACGGTTTATGATCCCTGACGATTTCTGAAAGATAAGCTTGAAACGCTGCCAACGAATTTTCACCGTTATCTCATTAGCCGCGTGCACCGAATAGCTGATGGCCACTTCATTCAGGCAGTGTAGAAGTCGTGGTGGGCATTGAACCATAACAGGAGAATAGATAACCAACCAAGTTTAGAGACTTTGCCAGGATCAATTTAACAAATGCTAAACTGTCGTTTACTTGGTGCAATTCCAAGGTGTTGATTAACCACAGTGAAATGCTGAGAAAGCTAGAAAATATATCTTGGTTGATACATCGTTTATACCTATGTACTCCAGCTTTTATGACTATGAAACACTATCACGGGCGTTTGAAGGGAGTGGGGGTAGAGGGTCGCCCCCACCCCCTGAAAATTAATGACTTTAATGTGCAGTCAATTACGGTTAGACTATTGTTCTAGTTTTGATGTAAAGAACAGTTTTATTTAGTACAAATTAATAGGTTTATCCGCAACAAATACTATGACCCATATCTTTTACAGTTTTTGTCAACAGAATAATGAATTAATATTGTTTGACTGCAAACTTCCAATATGTGCCAACCCCCCTTGAAAAAAGTCTGCCGATGCCCATGAGCGCTATAATCCACTTAATGTGGTTACTTCGTGCAAACATTTCAACTTACATCAAATTTGGACTCTTTTCAGGGCTTATATACAAAGAATTTCTATTGTTTGCGAATATTTTATTTTCTCCTAATTTCTTTTCTATTTAATTTCATTATTTTTACGAACGGCTAACAGCATTTTGAAGTGGCTGAATCCATAGCGAGGAGACCTATAGAGTGTAGAGGAGAAACTAGTTTCTACAATTCAACATTGCGACAAATGATCTTGCCCTCTTGCGTGTATTTTGCAAGCTCCGGGAATGTGTAATGTAAGAAAGATGTAACATTTCAAATAACTCCACTGAGACGATCAAAAAATGCACATCAACCGTAAGTTCACCACCGTTCAACACGGTCACCCAAAGCCCAATGGAAACACATTTTTGCTGCATGCCCACTCTTCAGTAGATCACAACAATTTCAGTAGGTCCATTCTTGCAGAGCACGTAGGTGAATCGCTTTGTCTTTTTAATGTATAAAGTTACATATCCCCTTTTAATATTTATGATTTTGTTCACATACTTCGCATTTTGCAATCTCTCTCCGATGATAAGTACATAATAAAAACCAAACGTACGTATTCAACTTATGTACAACATTTCATTCTTATAATATATTCTCCAAATTTTCATCCAGAAAAGACAAATCTACACTCCTCAAAAATAACTTATGAGATAAACACATTTCAACATCGTTTCTTGAATCCTTATTCCTTTCTCATCGACACGATTTTTTATTCTATATACATATCTATTCTGCAGTGTGATCCATCTGAACCATTTTAATGGACCATAATTTATGAACCAATAATAGGACATGTGCAATTTGGAAGAATATAATACACAATTTGGAGATTACATTGTTCATTGTTCCTCAGAGCAAATGTTGGAAGTGTCCTCCGCGGCATCCATTACATACCAGCGCTTGTTTCACCACATTCTGTGACCTCTACGAAGAATTTCCCCGCCAATGTTGCTTATGTCGTTACTAATGGACTCAGCAGTTCAGCAGTTGTCCGAGGTCTATTCTTATACACACTACTTTTAAGATGCCACCACAAGAAAAAGTCCGGAGAGTTTAGGTCAGGTGATCTGGGGGCACAGACCTTTGAGATTATTCAGTTATTATCAAAGAAATTGGTTACAAATTGCATGGAGGAGTTAGATGTACGACATGCTGCACATCTTGCCGGACATAAACTTGAATCAATTCGATAGCACCAAACTCTTCACAAATGTACTGAAGATGCCCGTATAAACTGCAGTGTTTACAGGCGTATCAAAGAAAATGAGGCCAACAATCCTGGACACTGACACCACACACCATACTCCAAGCGTTTGATCATGTGGTGGATGATATGGAGGCTTACAGCAGTCCAATATCTGCTGTTTTGTGTGTTGATATAGCCTGACAGATGAAGCCATGCCTCATCTGTAAACCACGTTGTGCAGAAAATGTCAGGACGTGGAATAAGAATCCGAAACAATCGACAATAACGCATTCGTTTTTCAAGATCTACTTTCAATGCTGCATTATATGTACTTTGTATGGTCAGCTCTTTGACATGTGCCTTAAGAATAGCCCGTCTCCTGGCTCTAATCAAAGCAACGATTTCTTGGGAGAGTTCGTTAAGCGTCTTCAAACATTATCAATAGACTGCACTCAGTGATGGTCTTGTTTTCTACTCTCACTGACGAGTACACCAGGTGTCTTCAGCCTTCTTACTATCGATAAAATTGTTGCCTTTGCTGGAACATCGTGCATATTGAAATCTCTTCGATATTCCTGTTGTGTTGTCAATGAATTTGACTTGACAATGTGTTTTCGCAATAAAAGCACGTTCTCGATGTAAGTACTGTATGTTTATGTTACGACTGCTAACTAGACTGTCAACAACGTCAACAAGGCTTTCACAACAAAAACATGCTCTTGAAGGGAGTACTGCATCTCTTTGTTCCGACTGCAAACTAAACACTCAACAATGTCAACAACGCTTGTAAATACCATCGAAATCAACTAAATAGGCAACAATGGACAATGGTACTGATTCTCTCACAGCCAATGAGATCATCAAAACAAATTTCACATTTCTACAAGCTTTCAAAGGGAAATTATGACCCATTAAAATAGTTCAAGTTAATGAGGTAAAGTTAAATCTTAAACTTACCGATTTTTGGTCTCTTGCTATTTTTATTGTAAGAGTAGTGTACATACCAATTTATCCTCCTGTCTTTTAGCGTTTTTCTGAATTGTTTCCTGTCTTATGCTAGCAAAAGCTGTACACAAAGAACGAAAACCCTTTAAATTGTTGCCCAAAAACTACGTATACGGTTATCAGGCAGATGCATATGGAAGAGAAAGACCGAAAGTTACCAAGACGTGGCAAACAAAATGGTATACTATTGCTTTTTTGTATGTGATCGTATGATTGTACATTCTTTAATGGCAAGTCACAAGCTAATTTTCAATAGTAATTTTGTCATAGAATGTGCAGGTTAACAGTAACCACCTGAAAAAGAACTGCTAAGCAACAAGGGACCCTGACAAATTGCGCTATTGCACGCCATTATTATATGTTTTAACAACTGCAAGTTTCTACCAACTAAATAACCTGTTAATTCATCTAACAGTTCCAAGCTTCTTATTTTCTTTCAGTGAGTATAATGTAACATAACCGCGTACAGTAACGTCTGTAATGGAAAAGGATACCCTGTTAATTCGCATATTCGGACATTCCTTTCTCAAAATCCCTTCGCTGAAAGTCAGGAATCAATTTGGATGTGGCCAAACATAATTACGAAATAATAGCTTCCAAATTTGGTTCCAGACAAGATAATCCTTGTTTAAAAATGTATGTATGCACCTGCTCTATAGAATGCCATATTCTATATAACAGGTTCAAAATTCACTTTTATGACATGAATAAAATGCTGAATACAGGCTTCCTCAGATGCGACCCGAAGTACTCTCTTGATGAGACGAAGTCTGAAAACAAAGCAGCTCGCTTACAAAGAAACACTCCACGTCTATCATCTTCAGACTTCTCAACACTAGTTTGTTTTGTTTTGGAAGCGCGAACGAGGTGAGGCCGAGAATAATGAAGCAAGAGATAAGAAACGGCTAAGTAATTGGTAAAAGTACCTACGTGAAACGACACAGTGCCAGAATCTCAGCTTAGGTATATGTGACAAGTGACAAGTCCAGTTACTTTTTTTCTGTAGCTTTATTTCTCTTCTAAAACTGAATCACAAAACACAGTTCTCTATTTTGTCGTCGTTAACACAATCTACATTTAGCCGTGACCTTGCAATTCAACTGTTCTATCCTCTCCTAACCTTGGCACGTACTTCGTCTTTTTCCGTCTCAAATAGCTTCGACGGTCACATTCACTAAAACCGCTTCACACAACAAATAACTTCGACGCGACGATTAAATGTCCAAAGCAGTCTCTGACGATACACACTCAAATTTCTCTCAAATACCGACACACACACACACACACACGCGCGCGCGCGCGCCACTGCAATCGCTTATAGGCGAGAAAGACGTAGCATGGATTTTTCTCGAAACCCACCTTTTCATAAACAAGCCCCGCACGTGAATAGTTTTCTCCAACTATCTGAAATAATCTTTGTTTCGGCCCGCTCCATTGTTACGCTGGATACTCACCACGCAGTGGTGAGGTAGCTTAACCTTGAACGTCTTTTTGACGGACGGGAGGCCGGCGTCACAGTTATGTTCAGAATTTAAAACATATTGAGCATCTTGGTAGATCTATAAATGCAATGTCTGATATTTAGACCTTTTGGTTACAATATTTTTGCCTGTGAAGTATCTGTGTGATTTCGACATGTTTCATGCACGTTAGATTCTAATCTCAATCTTTTAGGGTATAAAAAATTAAACTAGGCTTACATAAAGATTTCCTCGGATTCACTCAGGGCTGTGTGTAATGTGTTTGTAGTAAAAGTTCCACTGAATTTTGCATAAACTGCACCTGTCACGCTATTAGGGGCTTCATACTTCCCCATTTTCAAGAGAATATAGCAAATGTGGTGCATTATTCATGTGAAAGAGAAATGGTGTTGACTTGCCATTATACTAGAAAAACATTTTACTTTGAGGTTGGCGGACCAGTTTATTTCATCAATATTGACGAGGTTTTGCGCTTAAGTTAATGTGAGGTTTGTAGCAACATTTTCGAGCTGTCAAAGGGCGCACATTGACTTAGTCTAAAACTACTGTGACTTGGAGGAAGATAGAAAAAGGGTTACATCAGGCCTATCAAAAATTAATGAACTGAAAACAGTAATTTTCCACTTTTACTCTTAGGTGTGCAATATAAATGGACCATGCCACACTAACAGGTATTCTACAAAAGCGAATGCATCTAAAACTTTTGTTTACACTTTATAAATCCCATCTATTATTTCTCCAAGAGCTCCTCTACCTGGCCGGCTGGATTGCTGGAAGTGTTACCATCTCCTGAGGATCGCTCCGGTGTGAACGTATGCCGGCCCCTTTACCCAGCCGCTGGATTGTTAGAGCCTTTGGCCGGCCCTTTAGAACAAATGACCCGTGCAATGATGACCCAAGCAACATATCTTTATGTGCACTTTCCGCAGATCTGAAAACGTCCTTAATGAAAAGTTTAAGATCCCCACCCCCCAGTTGTTTTGCATTGCAGAAAACATCAGCGGTGCACAAGGGACGTTGCACCCTGAGCAGCAGCCGTTGAAAAGCAATTCTTGCTATTTCCTTTCATTCCCCAACATAAATCTCACCCGCCATCCTGCAAACCCTCAACTCCCGCCATTAAAGTGCTTAAGGCCTAACAAGGGCAAGTACATGAATGACACACCTCGGGCTGTCCTCCAACCCACCAACAGCTTGATGATGAGTTTGACTTCAGTTCAATCCAAGACAGTCGATTGCACCGAAGTTGCGTGCAGCTGAACGTCTAAGCGGCGAGTATAGTTATTTCATAGCATTTGTTACAACATGCGAGGTCTTCTGCATATCGTATGCCACAAGGAGTAACATAAATGGATGTGAGATGTATTACATACCCTGTAATTATTCTCCAACTGATTGCCAAATTGGTGTTTATTATAATGTTATAGTAGATAATCGTTTTAATGTCATTAAAAATCAAGTTTTCGTAAATATGATTTAAATTATGTTTGGAAACAAAGCTTAGGTCAACGGCATCTGTCATCAACCACAGGAAGCTGATCTGCGCCTGACGCAAGGTATGTGGCGACCTGGACCACATCTCGTGTTCATGATTGTGCTAACATTATTGCATTTATAGTCGTGAATATGGAGTAATTCGCGATTTGTTTTGTTTCTTCTATGTGTGCTCTCCAATTGTGGACATTTGAGCATGATTTGGACACTTGGTTACTTATTATTAAAGCAAAATGTAGGTTAAGATTCGCGCGGATTCTGCGATGAAGGTATGTGACACAGGCAATCACATCCGAGAGGTCGCTGCAAGATAAATAAAAATAAATAGTTATGTGATTAACAAATTCAACGTAAGACACTTCCCCCGCCTCTGTAGCACGGTGGTAGCGTGTCTGCCTCACGTCCAAGAGGTCGCGAGGTCGAATCTCGTTTAGGGTGAGTTATGCGGATAAGGTTTTTCCCTTATCCTGGGAAGACGAATGTCAGGCAACTTAAAGCTCTATGAACCTCAGGCGCATTTGAGCACCATTTCATACATTCACCGTCCGATATAACTACGCTGAAAGTCATTAATAAACAAATAAAAAAGTAAAAAGCTTCCAAGCATTAAAATTTCTCTATAAAGCAATATGTAATTAAAGCAGATCCTCCAAAGTCCGCACTCAGTATTACGAAGAACATTAAAAAATCTATAGGACATTTCAACATCAAAGTTGGCTGTGTCGCAATACTTTGAACAAATGCTTTGTTTATATTTTTGCAAAAGAAAAGTGACTTTGGAATTCCAGCGGTTATGAAGATTTAAATGACATATCGTAAGGCAGCCATAAAACACAACTATTCGTGTAATTACATAATATGCGAAAAATAATTAAAGATGTTTGGGATAAATCCAGGAATAGAACTTCATTTAATTAGTATAAGCTCTCATTTGAACAGCATAACAATGAAGTATAACAGAACAGAGCTTTATTTTCTCATTTTGTACGGGCTATTTGTTTTCTAACACTTGCTTTTCATGGTGAGAATGAGGGATCTTCAAACAGAGGCAGCCATATTGAATATTTAAATGAATTAGCAATATATGACGCATGTCTGAAAGAGCACTTGGAAAACTCGACTGTTTTTGCTTCGCCTGATAGATATACAGATTGACTTAATTTCAAGGAAGTGTGCCGTCATGACATGGAACTAGGAAATAAATGTTTGATGCCCATTAATATGAGAAAACTCCAGGCATTAATAATGAAGATCAACTCTACCATTCGTTACATAAATGTTGAGGACAAGTTTACATGATTTGCAGATAGAAGCTCTGGTAGAAAAGCAGATTCTCTTTTGAACCATGTTCTCAGTATTACCGAATATCTTTCAATGATACAAGAAGAAAATTCCAAAGGGCAATTGTCTAAAGTTGGATCATATTTTAACGAATTTTACAATATTCGTTGGGTTACATACCCGAGTCTGATAGCCAGGCTACGCCACTGATATGTCATTTGTTTCCTGAGTTAAGTCCTCGTATTTCAAATGAATAGCGATCTTGACTCGATATTTCTTCCACATAAGATGGTATTTAGGATGAGTGAAGTACGGCGATAAACATTTAAAATGTAGCATGGAGAAAAAATAGGTAATTGAGCCGGTTTGGTAACAGTGGGCTAAGGTACATAAATTCTGAATTGACGAGAAAGAGGAAAATGTGTTCGGACAGTCGAGACGACACTATTACTACGAGATGCACCTAGGATGTCATGTATTTAAAACGTATTTCCACTCGCTAAAATCATCGTACTTTTAAAATGTAATTGATTGGCGAGCATTAAAATTCAACACAATAACAAAAAAGCAAATTTGTTAAATTACTATCTATGTCTAGAAACATTTTATTGACCGCCTCCGTAGCGCAGTGGTAGCATTCGATCCCCGGTACCGGCATGGGGATTTTTCCCCCGCTGGGAGGTTTGGCACGGGGTGCACTCAGCCTCGTTAGGTCCCTGAGGGTCGCGAAGGCCACATAATCGCCAGGAGGCGCTGACAACCCACCCTCCAGTTCTGCTCCCCATTCATGACACCTGTAGTGGGCAAGTGGGAGATGCAGCGGCCGTGCTGTACGCCTTGGCCCGTGATTGGCTGCTACGCTGGGCGTTTCTTTAGAAACATTTTATTATGCCTTAAATTATGAATCTGTGGTTGCTAATTCATAACAGGAGCTTATAAAGTTGAACGACTCTCAAACGTACTGAATAAATCAGAGTGGAAATGCACCATACAGTGCAGATATTCCATTGTGACCTAAATGCTCTAGAGCTGATGGAAGTTTCCTTACTTTCTTTATTTTTTTCTAAAACAAAATATCTCGTTAAGAACAACAATGTAAAAGAACCGTTTGAAATACAGTGACAGAGAAAGCATGGAGAAATCTTGTCAACGTTTGCATACAAACAGTGAAGGGAACAGCTACATACGTGCGATGAGTCGCGAAACGATGGGAAATACACCACTGACCCTTCTTGCATTTTGGAAGGGATTTCTGCCACCCTGTAGTCACCGACCAATATTAAAGGATACAAAAAGACCTAGAGGGTCAAGAATTCTCTTTCTCTTTCTTCAAAAGAAGTGAATCTACTTGTTAAATAGCTAAAATAAAGCAGTTTTGTTCCTGGAATGACTCATTCCTACAACCAAACTATTACATAGTCTTTGAACTAAACCAACCTCAACTTTCTCTTTTATTCTGCAATGAAAAGAATTGATGAAACAACAAAAATGTTGAAACAGACACTTTTAGGCACTGAAACCTTAAAATATACATTTTAGATATCACAAAGCCCCTTTCATACATTTACATTTTATATAAAAGTGAAGCTATTTATCTAGGTTTAATGTATTCCCAAACATCAAAAATTGTTTTATATTAATAAATTTTGAAGTATTTTAATTCGTAGAAGGAAAGTTGCCGAGTAAGTAGTAAAGCGTTTGTCAGTTCTTGCCCTTGGATAAATTTATCTTAAAAGAAAAATGAATTGTTTAGTGTGTTCCTAAAACAGCTATTCCCTAACCAAATTTTCTCCAGCTGTGCTTGCAATTCTTAATTCTTCTTTATTTATTATAAACATTTTCCTAGAAAATCTTTATATTTGAGAGTATTGTAAAATAAATCAAGGGGTTTCAAAATGCACAGCAGTATGCAACTGGTACTAACAAAAACTACAAAATATGTAGCTGGAGCAAGAATATAAACTGAAATAAAGGTAATTACACTTCAAAAAAAAAAAAAAAACATCAAAATAAAATTGTTTCTTGAAATGTTGGCCTGATGAGAGAGGTGCATGAACATAATTTATCTCCACTTACATTTACCTGCATTTTAAAACAACTTTGCGGTTTTAATCGTATTAAAGAAAGCAATAAGGTAGACAAAACAGATCATATTCTACTTACATTACCTAAATAAACTTTGCATCAATAAACACCATACAAAGAAATATTTTAATAGAAAATTAAAAGTACAAATGTTATAGAACAATCCTATGTATTGCTTGGATATATATATATATATATATATATATATATATATATATATATATATATATATATATATATATTCTGCTAGGGTAATTTAAAGCTATTTATGCATTGGCAATATCATAAAAATTGTATAAAATTTTTATCTGCCAATTATCACGACAATCATCTGTATTAATTTATCATATACACATTGCACATGGGATTTGTGAATAAGTTGCCTGCAGTCAGCAGCGCCTTATGTACATTTCTTACGTTCTCGTTTTAAACACCATGCATTGAAGTAAAAGTAACATTAAACACAAAGCACGACAAACAAATTAACGTGGTTTAACCCTCTATTACATGAAGTATTTCGCTACATGTCACTTCTAATTCCTGTACCGTTTAGATATCCCTATCAAAGACACCTTAAAGGAAGTAATTCGAATAGGCATGATTGTTAAAAGTCAGACAAAATATATTGGCCATCCATTCAAAATCGAACATCATGGGTTTAATCCCAACGACTGCAATAAAATGTGGCTGTAGTAAAGGATGGGGTGGGCCCACGTAAAATAACCAGTGAGATGCTACGCGTGAATAATGACAGGGTTACTTTGTATGGATTTTGATTTTTTGAAAAAGAAAAGGGAATAAAGGAAACCACAATATTGAACTAAATGTATGCACTTATGATACAAATAGTTGCCAATACTTTTATTTCATTATTAAATTCCAATGTAATATGAAAGTAACAAAAACACAATATTCTAAAATTTTGATTTAATTTGTTGCCAAATTGCAACACTATGCATTAGAGGGATAAGTTTAGTATAGTAAAAAAATAATTTCAGTACCTACTTATGCCGTTTTTCTACGGAAGTTACAGAGGTTAGGTTAGGTTAGCACTATAGAAGCAGATTTAGGAAAACTGGTTTTATATATTGCAGCCCACTAAAAACTAAGCTACGCGAGAAAAATAAGTCTTTACTAATTTATTTATAAAACATAGATGGATGCGATTGAGTGCAAAAACGACATAAGTAACGCACTAAACTGAGAACACAACTACCATAGACACATGCCAGAAACAATAACTTACTCCATGCGTTCATGACGCCACTGAGGGTATCTTCAGGGGTGTCCATGCTGAAGATCACCATACTCCTGTTCCCTTGGTATATCACAGTGATTATGGACGGCGTTAGCACAGGACGGATGACAACTGTTACACCACGGTTAACTGTGCATGTTAAGTAACACTAAGTGCACTGTCGTCTCGCTTCAAGTTCATTACCGCTCTAGCCAAGGTCAGTTCCGCGAAAATCAATTACTGCACCATGCAAAACCATGCTGCGAATTTAAACAATCCAAGTCACGCCAAGCTCGTCTCTATAACCCACATTTCCACCTAGGACATTTTGTGAGCCCGATGTCTACATCCCTGTCCTCTTACATTTCTATGAGCATTCTTTGAGGTTTATTATCCGAGCCAAAAATTCGATGTCGAGATTTCACCGGAAATATGTTTTGAAGCCCCCTGAATCAAAACAAAAAGGATTTTTAGAAAAAGAAGTGGTTAAAAACCAAAGTTGGTATCTTTCTAGAATTCGACACGAAGATTTTGAAGAAAATTCCTACATTCTAAATTATCCTTTACATACATGGAAAATTTTGATTTTCCCAGAAATAGCTAACGATTTTGATTAAAATGCCGTATGTTTAAGATATTTTTAAGGCAAATTTAATGTATATTTTAAATTTTCTGGCTATAGCCCCTGTAGTCCTATTTACTCTCGACGTCTTGTATAACTGGTAAACCGTAAGATAAAGACCAATTCTTAGTATACAAAAATGTAAATCTCAATAAAGCACCCGATTTAAGTTAAATTATATTTTTTGTATAGTGAACCATTTCGGTGATGTTATTTGTTAGGATTTTGCAATACTTAATATGTGGAGGTCGTTATTCCTTTTTTTTAGTCTCTTGGTTATGCAAAGAGAATGGAATTTCAGCCATCATATAGCAACTACTCTTAAACATTTGACTATCGCTCAAAGCCCATTGGACTTCCCTGACATCTACAACAAAACTATAGTAATATGATCATTTGTACAAATGTTTATCTCGATTAACATGAAGTAGATTGAGGAATAAGTGTGTAAGAATAGTTTGTGCAAGAGTAGAGAACGTCATGTGAGTGCAATACATCTGATTTTTTCAATTGTTTCATTTGTATAGCCCCAATTTAGCTTCTTTGGTCATCAGGAGCTTTGATTGAGAAGCAAATGATTGTCTTATTACTCGTTGAACTGTTGGGTTTCTTAATGTTGATTTTTATCATTTTTAACATGAAACATACTAATATTCGCTCCCACATTTATACTTCCAGATTGAGGATTAGGGAATTTGTCTGATTAGAGAAAAGTTGCCAACCTCTGCCAGGAACCGAACTCAGGACTCTGTATCCTGTGTAGATATCGTATACAAATGTGATTTGGAAACACTAATCATAAACCAGAAGTAGAAAAGTGTTTTTTTTTTTTTTTTTTTTTTTTTTTTTTTTTTTTCACGAGTAATTTGCAGAACATGTTTACTGTAATGGAGTGAATTACAGCGGAAAGTTGCAGTTGTATGTTGAACACTGGTATAACTTAGGAAGTTTTGAAATAATGTTTAAGAGCAAAGGCTTGGTAAACTGTTGTGCGAAAATGTCATACGTTGTGCACGTTCGCGCAGGCGTATGGAGGCGGAGTGGTCTTTCTAGCTATAGCCGGTGCACTCCTACACTCAGAAAAACTTCCCTGTATAACTGTGACTAAATGTCAGTCGTGACAAATGACCATGTTTTCAAAACGAGCAGTTGATTACTGAGACTCTGATTTAGCTATGTTCGCGTTTTGTTGTTCTTGTTAAAAGAAATTGGCACTTGTTTCAATGCTCTCCCTATGGTCAATGACCTTCGGGGAAACCTGGTTCCACCAAGCGATTGCTGGACCCATTCATTAACTGAAGACACCCAGTGGCGATGGAACGAGAGGAACTACAGCTTTGGCTGCAGATTCCGAGCCACGTTGGGCCTTAGGGACGCTTCACACGAGTTAGTCAGAAAGACTTGGTTGGGGCCGATTTAAATTATCCAGAATCGAATCGTGAACCGCGATCGAAACCAGCTACCCCTTTAAAAGAAAGGTAGGTTCTCTTATTTCCAACACGAGTAAAATAATTGAGACGATACAGTGTTGTAATAAAATTGCGTCTACAACAGTGAAGCACAATCCAAAATGTTTACTTCTGTTGTCTTCATGGGGGTCAGAATATTAACAGTGCTTATTCCGTATATGACAACGTATTTTAAGTACTATGTATTTAATCTAATGCAGAACAATATTATTGATGAGTCATATTTAATTAAGGACAGTCCTGAGCTAGCTCTGAAATTAAAATAAGTTCATACGATTTTCCTCTCTTTTGAAAGCGCTTACTCCAAACGAGGTGCAGTATCTGAGGGACGTAAAACAAACTTCTAACACTTCTTTTAACTGCTACATATTGGCACGCATATCCCCTTTCCATTACTCCTATCATTAAACACGTCAAGAATGTACGAAGCTGATTACGAGTTACGATAAAATAAGTTATTTTAACCATCCTTTTGTTACACTTGCTTATCCTGTTCGTCTATACCGCTCGCAAAAGTTAAAGGCATGTGAACGCTGGCCAATGCTCAAGCAGAGCGCTGTTGCCAAGCGTAGTGCGTGTACCGGCAGAGGGTCTGTGCATAAGGTTGTGTGAGATGCATGCACCACATTCGGCAGCGCTGGTAGGAGGGGCAAGCGTAGGACTCGCTGGAGTCCGCAGTACGCCCCGCCTCCATATGCCTTTAAGTTTTGCGAAGATTATAATGCTGCTGCTTTTCGTTAGTACATTGTTAGTCCAAGAAGCAAAGCTTTACATTCAGCTTATAATTATTTAGAGGACAGATCAACTCCTTAAAGATTCTTCTTTGAGAAATAGCACTTTTGATTTATACAGCGAGTGATTCCGATAAGTTTCTACTCCCCTTTAATAGGAATGTTATCGTTTGCCCTATTGTTTTGAATGCTGGAAATGGTAATGTGATTAAGAAAATCACGAGAAATTTATCATTTTGGGTTGACAATTTTAGGAATTTAAATCTACAGCCTTTTCTCTCAACTGCGTTTGGCCTTCTAGACCACAATATGGGAATTATCATTGTTACGGAAGTAAAATATCCTCTTTACTGATTGCGGTTTGTTTTAAGGTGCAGTTCAAATAATTACAAGATCCACCACTGTTTACGATGGATATTTCGTGTTGTGTGTCGATCACATGGACGAGAAACCTACAGAACAAGGCCAGACAATGTTTTGTGCTTTAGAATCCTTTCTCAGATACAATGATGACCACGACCGTGACCACTAAAGCCACTCATTACATTGGTCCGTTTTTTCTCAATCACAATTTTTAAAGCCTTTAACGCTTGCCTTTGTAACAAATGAAATAAGTGGATAATGGCGCAAACAGATACGGTCACACGCGTGAGCTAGCCTGAACTTTACTGATATAATTCTCACATTGTGCATGGTTATTATTCTGACAGAAGCCTGCCATAAATGCCACGCTTCGTGTTATCTCGCTCTGCTTTTAGTGTCCCAGTTAAGGCCATGTGCCAGAGTTTTAACAGGATGAGAGCAGCGCTATCACTGACGACTGCCTGCCTATTAAATTACCCGTTCTCTAATTTAACACTCTTGTAACCATGACCCTCACAGGGACGAGGGGGTCCAAACGTACCTCAAGGTCCCGGGGCCGGACCATTTTTACTTACTTTTAAATTATATTAACCCAGAAAATGAAGCATTTATCGCCGATTTTCAAAACATCGCACTCATGTATGTTCCTCAGATGTGAAAGAGCGAGAGCAAGGAAGAGAACGAAGTAAAGATAAACAAAAGAGCGAGAGAAGAAGAAACTCGGCATATAACGCAAGTTCAGTTTGCGGTAGTTAAAAGTACTGCCTAGTGAAATGGATAAAATGACATATACAGCAGAAATTGATTTTATTGAGCAACGCTGTTAAGAGAAATACATAAAGTTTGACGCTTTCACGGCAATGAATATCCATTAGAGCTTCTTGGGTTACCAGCCGTGTCATATTTAAGAAATGTGTTATCTAATAGAAATCATTAACCTATCAATGTCTTATTCAACAATCCATATTTTTACTTTCTCTACTGGTAAGTAGGGGAAGTATTGTATTCCACCCAAAAATTCGGTGTCGAGATTTCACCGGAAATATATGTTTTGAGACCCCCTGAATCCAAAAAAGCATTTTTAGAAAAAGGTCCGCGTGTGTGTCTGTATGTCTGTGTCAGTCTGTCAGTCTGTGGACAGCATAGCTCAAAAACGAAAAGTCGGTAAAGTTGGTATTAAAGTTTAATGTCTTTCAAGGATGCGACACGAAGATTTTGAAGAAAATAGCCCCACCCTAAACTACCCTTTACATGGAAAATTTTTCGAACATTTTGATTTTCTTGAAAATGGCTCTAACGATTTTGATTAAAATCGTCATATGTTTGAGATATTTTTATGACAAATGAAATGTATATCTTGAATTTTCTGGATAGCCCCTGTAGTCGTATTTACTCTGGACGACTTTTGCAAAACTGGTAAACCGTTAGATAGACCAAATTATACTATACAAAAAATTTAGATGTTGCTAAAATGCACAATTTATGTCAATAAATTTTCTTGTAGGGTGAACCATTTCGGAGATATTCCTTGTTATGTGTGTGAGTTTCGGAAAACTTAGAACTTTCATGAAATGGATCATCGTTGTTCATTTTTTTATATGCTAAGTGTGCAAAAACAACAGAATCTCAAACATTTGACTATCGCACAAAGCCTACTGTATTCTAACATTCCCCTTGCACCTACAAGGAAATAAGCAATAAGATAATTTTTACAAATGTTTATCTTAACTAACACGAAGAAGATATAGGAATAAGAGTTTGTAAGAATGGTTAGTACAAAAGTGGAGAAAGTCATGTGAGTGCAACACATCAGATTTTTTCAATAATCTTCTCAGTGGCGAAACTATGACATTACATTTGTCATCTCTCACGCTTGTAGATGAATAAAACTGCCTTCATTATGACATTGTTGCAACTTTGTATCTGCAGTGGTGTACTTTAACTGATAGCTCTTCCTCGAGTAAGAAGGACGCACATCATTGTTGTTGTGCATGGTTTCTATTACGCCTGGTCACTTTACAAGGTAGCAGTTCATTTAGTATGCTACAACAAACAATTCGCCTACTATTGCTGGAAAGTTTGGTCAAACTTGTAGAGCCTGTAAGCGAGGTCAAATTCGTATTGCAGAACTCAACAGCCAAAGGGCTGTAAGGGAATATGTAGATGCATATTTAAATTATTTAAATTATTATTATAGAATATTAATGTAGTATTGTTTATTGATTTATTTATTATTTCATAATTATTAATAACAACAATAACAATAAGCCTTACGATCTAAGTTGCTGGCAACCGAAATGGATTTTCTAAGGCGTTCTGTGAGACATTCCACATTAGGAAAAATTTATAACACAGAAATATGACAAAAAATGAAAATTCAGAGTTGGATAGTATAGAATATAAACAACTAGCGTGGTATGGGCATGCGGTAACGATGGGACACGAAATGATACAAAATATAATAAAATGGACTTCGTCGGGAAGATATCGAAGTCGACCTGGACACACATGGATATGGGATATGCAGCAGACTATGAAAAGAGAACTAGACCAAGACGATTGGGGGGGGGGGGGGGGGGCCAGGAAGATGTAAACCTGTGTAAATAATAATCATTATTATAAATATTTACATTAGGATTACAGTTCCTAAATTATTAAGGAAGTTTGCTAAACGAAAGTATATACAAGAACAAAGCTTCGGGTTTGATAGTCTTTGTTCCGGAAGATGGACGATTTCCACTTGCCCAAGAAGGTATGAAATGGACTGCACGTTTAATTGCCTACTTGGCAACTTACTGCCAACGGGGTTTCGCGTCTTGCGTCACAGTACCTATGAAAATGCTGAATGCCACGATATCCTTACGAAGCTCTTCTCATAACCGTTTCCGACTAAGTTCCCTTTATTGTTATTTCTATGTAGGTCTCTTGTCCCACTCCGCAAACTCACACATCCTGTCCTACAGATTTCCAGCGAAATCTCGATACAGAATTTTTGGGTGGAATACGAGCAGTAGATATTTCCTCCCAGTACAGTGGTAAGTGGTAAGATGACTGTATGCTGCCATCATACTAAAAGACTAGATGGATGATGATAGCTGGTCAAAGAAAATTGTACAGTTTAGGTTGTACATACAGAAGAAAGAAGGAACACCCCTGAATAATGATTACTACAAAACTTGGGAGAACATGCACAAAAACTGTTTCGACCAAAACTTGTAGAAAAAAATAAAGCGGCATGGAGAATAGAATCTCTCAGTTTTAATGTATTCGTTTACAAAGCAGGGAAGCATAGAAGGAGGTGTGAGAGAAAGGGTGGAGATAAAGAAAAGATTATAGGATATAACTGCTATATAAACAAAAAATCTGATGTGTTGCACTCGCATGACTTTCTCGTCTCTTGTACTAACCATTCTTACAAACTCTTATTCCTATATCTTCTTCGTGTTAGTTGAGGTAAACATTTGTACAAATTATCTTATTGCTTATGTCCTTGTAGGTACAAGGGGAATATGGGAACACACGAGGCTTTGAGCGATGGTCAAATCTTTTAAAGCTTTGAAATTTCGTTTTCTTTGCACGGCCAACATATAAAAAATGAATAACGATGTTCCATTTGACAGAAGTATAAGTTCTCCAAAACTTACACAAATAACGGGGAATATCTCCGAAATGGTTCACTCTACAAACAAAAAATTATTTAGACAAATTGTGTGTTTTAGCAAGATCTACACGTTTTGTATAGTAAGATTTGGTCTATCTCCTACGGTTTACCAGTTATGCAAAAGTCATCCAGAATAAATAGGGCTTCATGGGCTATAGCTAGAAAATTCAGGATATACATTTCATTTGTCATAAAAATATCTTACACATATGCCATTTTACTCAAAATTGTCCGAGCCATTTTGGAGAAAATCAAAATTTTCGAAAAATGTTCCATGTAAAGGATAGTTTAGTGTGGAGGAATTTTCTTCAAAATCTTCGTGTCGCATCCTTGAAAGACGTTCAACTTAAATACCAACATTGGTTTTTAACCCACTTTTCATTTTTGAGTTATGCTGTCCACAGACTGACAAACACACACTGACCTTTTTCTAATTTTTTTTTTATTCAGGGGATCTCAAAACATATTTGCGGTGAAATCTCAACATCGAATTTTTGGGTGGAACAAAATACTTCCTCTACTTAGCAGTAAAGAAAGTAAAAAGTAGACATAATAAAAAATGGGACAATTTAGAAAACTCGAAACATATTTGTTCCGGATTCTTTTTTGAAGAATTTGGAAAAAAAAAAGTACGTCTTACAAAACATTAACACGTTCAGCTTTTAGCTTACACAAAATTCATTACGAATGAGAAATCTGAGACTCGACCTATGTAACTACGCGAAAAAAGGAAAACTGACCTACCTGATACCTGGTTTGGGATATGAATTCCTTAACACTAATTTATACCTGCTCATCTCCTCATCCACAAGTAACCCTTTCCAGATAAACCATTAAATATTATATAAAAATGTGTTATATTATTATTTATAAGAATCTGTGCGAAAGATATATCTACCAATTTGCTGTTATTTCTGAGTTCAAGAGCAACGTTTCGGATGTCTAAAGTTATCCTTATGTAAAACGTCAAACATATAAAAATGTTTATTCTCTTATAAGCAATGTAAATGCACAAAAATGACTAAAGGACAATAAACTTACAAAATAATGACGTTATATCGAAAAAATGACCGAAAATGGTCTAATAAATATGCAATTGCATAATCTGATCCATGATAAGGATTTATCTACGCGTTAGCAATGCCTATGATGTAACACTTAAAATAGATATGTCACCAGAATCCGGCAAATCGACTACAGAGAGAAAATTAATTTCATCAAGTGTGGCCGAAACATAAAACTGGTGAACTTATTCATAGCGATATTCATTTAAGATTTAATGTAGAAGCAATGAGCTGCAACTAATTTGACACTTGTACTGCCAAGGTAATCTGCAATTTCACGTGTAAGTACATCTGCGACCACTAAAGCCAAAAATAAAAAGAGTAAAACTGGTTCACGGTTCGACTTTCCGTCAATATCACACTATTTAGTTACAAACTGGTTAATAAATTCGCCATTGCTAAACCACGACGTCAAAAGCAATTAACCAAATGCAAATTACTTGCTCGGTTTAACGTGTCATAAAACCTTGGGAAAGAAACTATAATTGTTGATTTGAAGAAAGGATCGCCTCTAATTTACGCATACAAAAAAAATAGAACATCCATTAGATTCTGCTGGAGCCGCTTTACCATTTGCATAGAAGCGTCCCAAGCTGATTTGATATTCCTCACAGAGTCGCACTCGTGGCACTGTAACGTAGAATTAAGTTCTAATCAAAACACTTTAAATTTACTTCTGCGCTGCAAAAATCTGATAAATCACGTTCACTCGGTGACATCTTCTATAAGTTTAAACATCATGTGTTTGTGAGAGCAGTTTGTGTACGCCACGCTTGAGAGTAACTTAAAGCAATCCCTTAACAGATATACTCTATAGGATATTCACGGCGAAGAGACCTAATAACAAATGAAAGTGTAAGACAAGAGTTAGGAATTTTTAATATAAATGACAGGTTAAAAGATTTCAAACAAAAGTGGAAGGAACATGTTGAAAGAACGCCAGACATCAGACTTCATAAACAAATAATGCAATATCATCCTAAAGGTGGGAGATCGGTGGGCAGACCCAGGAAACGATGGCTAGAGGACTTTGAAGGCGGAGCAGGCACTGGTTGCCTAATGCCATGAAGTGAAGAAAAACAAGGATATTCAAGACCCTATTCTAGACCTTGCTAGACTTTTCTAACCTCGTACACCACAGGAACTTGGTAGTAATATCCTGCAAGAATCCTGCTGCTAAGCTTGGGCGAAAGAGCTACATTTTTATTAGATATGCTGCCCGCTTCAGAGGTCAACATTTCCAGCATCGACAATAAGGACTCTAGTGCCCTTCTGACGGCACAAAATTTCTCGGTGACTCTCGGTTCTCTCCTGCAGTGGAGAGAGTCCGCAGAACAGGTTACCATGTATTAAAGGCCCTATATTTATATTTTTAACATCTGTCATTTTCGTTCAATATTTCTGAACATTTCTTAGAAAGTTTCGCTGCACCAGTTTCAAAATATTTATGCAACAAGAATCGAAAGCGACACATTTTTAAACGCGAGAAAAATTTTCAAACCTAACCGTGGGGCTCATTCTGAAAACTCGCAGCCTAAAAATAAGCTTTCTATAACAATTGCATAGATGAATTTCTATAACTACCTCAAAGTTATGCCATTGTGTCCGTAGTTTGTCATTTTTCAAGTTTGATATACAATACGAATTAATGATCAAGGTCTTGATAATAATGAAATTAGCGGTGGAGTTGGTAAGAATCGATTAGTGAAAACTGCGATTCTAGAGCTCGTTGCCGTGGTAACACTCGCAAATACAGTTCTTTGTGATCGCCATTTTAAGAGTTATTGTAACATACGAGTTTCTTAAATTAAAATTTAAAGCAACAAAGGCATTATTCCACATGACACACAGGACTCAGCAGATAAATTTATGTTGAAGCTTCTGCCTGAAAAGAATACATGAATGTGTGAAGTGAAAACAAGAGAACAACGTGAAGAAATCTGAAGCAGTTCTTCTTGGGTGAAGAATCGAACGTTTACAATATATTGAATAAAATGCTTGTAACTTAGGTTAGCTTATTTTGTAAGTAGTATAGTCTGAAAAGACAAATGTAATCATGTAACGTTAGTTACGTGTATGACTAGGAATAATGTCTAATTAAGCAGTATGAGCTTATTTGCATACACAGCACGGACAAAAATCAGCCGTTCGCACTTTTTTTTTGTTGTTGTTGTTGTTGTTATGGGATGAATGCATGGGGGAACAGAACAGTAGTAGAGATTGTTTTATGAAGTTCATATTAAGAACACGTATAAGATGTTACACGAAGTATTTCGAAAATGGCTAATGCTACGGAAAAAGATATTTGGTTATAAATTGTATATTTCATTGCGCTATACATTTTTGTGTAGCAAAATTTTGCCTATTTCTTATGGTTTATCTTCATGTTAAACAAACTTATAAATTATTCAGAACGAATAATATTTATTGAGCATTCAATGTAGGCTCAGTTAGCTAGACGCTGGCCTACTGATTCCAAAGTCGCGAGTTCAAATCCGGCCCAGATCGATGGTTTATAAGTGTGCTTTAAAACGATAGCTCCATGTCAGTAGATTTATTGGCATGTAAAAGAATTGTGGAGCAAAATTCCGGCACACCGGTGACGCTGGTATGATCTTGGCAATTATTAGCGTCGTTAAACAAAATAATAATAATAATAATAATAATAATAATAATAATAATAATAATAATAATAATAATAATAATAATAATAATAATAACAATAACAACAACAATAATAACAATAACAATAACAATAACAATAACAATAATAATAATAATTAATAATAATAAATAATAACAACAACAACAACAGACAATTCAAAGGACATTAAGACGTTTCGTGACTAACCTAAAGATATGGCTTTTAAGAAAATTAAAAATAAAAATTCCATGTAAGGGGTAATTTGAGTGGGGGATATTCTTAATAATATTCACTTGGTACATTTAAACGGTATCCGACTCGGTATGAAATTTAGTATTTATTCCATTTCTTGTTGTTGAGTCAAGCTGTTCACAGATGGACAGACCTGTGTTTTTAAAATTCAGAGACCTCAAAAGGTGCATTTCTGGTGAAACCTCTGCTTAATATGGGTACCTAGGTGGTAGAGAAAATAAAAACTACATGCATAAATTTTCCAAAAAGATGGGAATTAAAAGGCACCATTTAAAAATCTATGCGCACTATTAAATGCATAACGAATGCTTTTGCTACTCCCTTTAAAACTGTAACTAGACAGAAACTTTATTGCATGCATCACTGAAACTGAAAAAAATAATAGAAAAACGAAGCGCTATTGAGTATTAATAAAAAGGTATTGACCTAGAACTGCTAAATGATGGAGTTTAAATCATTTCCATTAAGATATGTGTATCATAAAATCCTTTTGTAAAGGTTCACTTTATACTTTTGGGCCTGCATATAATATCAACTACATATTTCACTATCAACCTCATCTTGATTTTTCATATAAATTAAAAAATTAAATCATTAATCAATAGTGTTTAAAGCATAATTCTGAAACGTTTGAGCTTCCCATTTGGTCATTTATAGCACTAATCGAAACATATGGAAAATTATATTTCCTTCCCATTTGGATGAGTTACACCGGGCTCACATTACACTAAAGAAACACAAACACTCAATAACACCTTAACCAAGTGGTAGCTATAAACAGCGGATGACCCAGCTACGACGAAAACAGTCGATATGGCTAGGCGCCAGCAAACAAATGCAAATATTCCCGCACCACATCGATCTACATGCATAAAACTTTCATTAACACTTGCTACGGCCGCTAAATTTAGCACTAGAACCTTTCCGCGTCATCCACGATGTTACACTAACTCATATGACACTAGAAACACAATCGTAAAGGGCGACCTCACGAAAACATTGATCCTTCGGAACACCCCTTAAGCAATACTGCTTAGCGACCCAATGTTTTCGACACGATTAGTGGAACGGAAGCGAACTGAGCATGCGATCACAATACTGCCAACACGACAGAGACAACGAAAAGTTACATCATTCATGGCCATGTGGAAGTCGGCGGCCGGTCGGCTGGGGATCAATAAAAAGGGGCGACTGCACTGGCAGCTGACGCCCTCCACGAGGATGGACAGAAAGGTCGAGTGGTGGTGATGATATGGCTTTCGTCCACTGACAAGGTCGAGCATGACATCTGGGTTGCATAACCACTAGGGCGCCACCGGGATTCCGTGCACATGGGGGAGGGTCACACTCCAAAAACAGCAACAGTGAAAAGCTTTTGTTTCTTGCTCTATTACAAATACAATAAAACCCATTCAAAGCTCTTCTGCCAATCTTTAACACTTCATTAGTCATGTATTTTACGCCTAATATAGAATGGGACGCTGAGAACCTCAGCAGTTAAGAGCGTCCATAAATATTACTACGTTTCCATGGGGATTTCAAATCTATCTGAGTTCTCATTTCCAATTGAATACTGCATGGAAACCAGGATTCAGATCGAGCTAAATCCTTGGATCCGATCTTCTTAGAAGTGGAATCGGATCGAAATTGTGCTGCATGGAAACACCTACAGGATTTAAAGTGTCAAAGATGCACCTTCTACTGTACATGTAACACGCTGCACGCTTGTCATTTGTTTTCTACTGCACAGCGTGTATTTATGACTCGTATGTGTTAATGTCAGCTCGCCAAGTGAAAGTGCGATTTGCAGAAAGATTGCCAGGTGATAAAGTGTACAAGACAAAACCCACCTACCCTTGAAGAATTGAAACAGTTTTTCTCAACGTGAACTACGACGAGTGTATAAAGAGGTGCCAAAAATGCATGGACAACGGCGGTGGCCAGTTTCAGCATCTCCTTTAACACTGGTAAATAAAGCCTTTAAAAGTAGTTTTAAAAATGTTGTACGGTTGTATGGTTTCATTCGCGTTGCTCTATGACAGCGGCAGTCGGCGATGAGCGCCGAAGACGCGTACAGGCAAAACACAGCGCAGCCGGTTCGGAGATTTTTGGATCACCTGTTAGAAGCGCTGTAATAAGGATTGGCATAATATATAACGTAATTCATGTAAGAAGAAAAAAGTTAGTTATACAATGTTAAATATTACCCTTATAAACATGGAAATATACATAATGCCACATTTTAAAATGCATTCGTTTTAAAAATTGCTCAGACATTTTGTCATTTGTGGTGGTCACAAAACACCCCCTCCTCCTTGGTAATCTAAGTTATGCAATAAGACTTGGTAATGCTAGGGTAATATCTAGGTGAGTTGCATGTTAAGCTCCTTTCTCTTAGATATTTTTACTTTCTCTACTGGTAAGCAGGGGAAGTATTGTATTCCATCCAAAAATTCGATGTCGAGATTTCACCGGGAATATATGTTTTGAGGACCCCTGAATCCAAAAAAAAGCATTTTTAGAAAAAGGTCCGTGTGTGTCTGTGTTTGTGGACAGCATAACTCAAAAACGAAAAGTCGGTTAAAAATCAAAGTTGGTATTTAAGTTTAATGTCTTTCAAGGATGCGACATGAAGATTTTGAAGAAAATAGCCCCACCCTAAACTACCCTCTACATGGCAATTTTTCTAAAATTTTTATTTTCTTGAAAATGGCTCTAACGATTTTGATTAAAATGGCATATGTTTGAGATATTTTTATGACAAATGAAATGTATATCTTGAATTTTCTGGCTATAGCCTCTGTAGTCGTATTTACTCTGGATGAATTTTGCATAACTGGTAAACCGTTAGAGATAGACCAAATCTTACTATACAAAAAATGTACGTATATCTTGCTAAAATACACAATTTATGTCTCAATAAATTTTCTTGTAGGTTGAACAATTTCGGAGATATTTTTGTTATGTGTGTGAGTTTCGGAAAACAAACTTTCGTGAAATGGAACATCGTTGTTCATTTTTTTATATATTAAGTGTGCAAAGAGAACGGAATCTCAAAGCATTAAAAGATTTGACTATCGCACAAAGCTTACTGTGTTCTAACATTCCCCTTGCACCTACAAGGAAATAAGCAATAAGATAATTTGTACAATGTTTATTTTAACTAACACGAAGAAGATATAGGAATAAGAGTTTGAAGAATGGTTAGTACAAAAGTAGACAAAGTCCCGTGAGTGCAACACATCAGATTTTTACATTTTGTTTCTCAGAACAAATTAAAATATAAACATGATTTTTACTCTCTCTACTACGTGCTTAAGTAAGGGAAGCATTGCATTCCACTCGAAAATTCAATTCCAACATTTCATCGGAAATACATGTTTTGAGACTCCTGGATAAAAAAAATTTAAAAAGGTCTTGAGTGTGATGTCTATAAACAGCGTAACTCAAAAACAAAATGTCGGTACTATCAAACTTGGTATTAAAGTTCAACTCTTCCAAGGATGAGACACGAACATTTTCAAAAAACTTCCCCACCCCAGAGTAAGCTTTAAATATAAAAGTTTTAGAAAAAATTGATTTTCCAAAAATGACTCACTATTTTGATAATACTGTGCGTTTAAGATATTTTATGCCAAATTAAATGTATATCTTAAATTTTCCGAAATTGTGCTTTTTATTCTGAATGGTTTTTGCTTAACTGGTACACCGTAAGAAATAGACAAACTTTTGCTTTACAAAAAATGTGGATCTCGTTAAAGCACAACTTATGCCCGATACATATTTTTTTTAGTGAAGCATTTCGGAGATATTCCTTATTACTTGTTTGAATTTTCCAATACTTATACTTTTATCAAAAAGGAATGTCTTATTCATTTTTCTTCCGTATCTTTTGGTCATGCAATGTTTTAGCACTTGCGACATTGTGTATTTTTGGCAAAGAACTCCAAAACTCAATTTATTTAGCTGGCCCTCCAAATAAACTATTAACTATTTTAATATCGAACAACTCAACCTCAACAAGCAATTGTCTACAAACCCTAAATGCTTAAGAAGTTCATGTTTATTGAATTCAACCAAATATGAAATGCTCGACACTGTGTCTCAAAGCACCTGTCCTGAAAATTTAAAATGTTAGGAGATCCTCCATATAACCCACAAGAGGGTGGAGTAAGTGTGAAATGACAAAATCGGACAGTACGAGCATATGAACATGTGCCAACTTGTCTCCATTTATTTACCTTGCCTGTGTTATAACGAAAAATTGGGTAACAAGGCGGTTATGGATGGAGCAAGTGACCTTGCTAAGTGTTCCACAGTAGTAACCGCAGCTATTAAGTATATATTTTGTTTTACAGAAGTCTTGCTTGTTCCTGGAACAAAGACATAAATATCACATAACGTCAATACCATTCAAGGGCGAGCTAAGACTATTGACCGTTTTATGTAATATGTACCTACACAAAGGCCGATAACCTATTCATATTAAACGCTTCTCTGCTAAGCCCTTCAATAACATTAAGTTAACTCATTTATATATAATCGATGTCATACATTCATACTTCATATAACGATGACAAATAAAATTATAATACAAAGAGTGATTCTTCTATCCTCACTGCTTAGTATAGTTCTAACCTCTGACAAAAAATAACGAAAAGAAGAATAAATATGTAGGAGATTTCATAAGAAAAGCAAGACAACAGTAGACTTCGTTGATGCGATAGCTTGGATAACGGATTTGGAGTCGCGCTGAATTCTCTACTGGTTTGCGGGTCTGACAAAGTTCTATGGCTACGGTGGGAATTTTACTCGCGTCGCGTCCTGGAAAGACGCTCAAGTTATGCACGAAGTTTGGTATTTAAGACTTTTCCTTTACAGGCTTCACACATGGAACTTTTTCTTTAAATACGCCTTTTGGAGTTCAAGTGCATATGTTTTTAGAGGGAAATTTCGATATCGAATCTTTTTAATGGAACACAATTTGAATACTTCCCATACCTTTTTTGATATAAATCTAGATGGGAGAGAAAGTGATATCTATATTAGTGCAACCACCAAAGGATGAATAAATTCAACGAGAATATTTCTCACTCTGAGATCTTAAATCTATACCAAGGTATTAATGTGTGCAATCATGTTTCCATGTTACAGAATTTCATAAAAGTTTAAGGCAGCTGTGAAAAATAGTTTTAAGTAATTTACAATTCACTGTAAATCATTAATGAATATAAAATTATAATTAAGGATTCGTTATGCACATATGGAGCGTTTTTTGACGATGCCATAGAAATATGCCAGTTTTCAAATCGTGTAAATTGTGTACTAATTCTGGTAAATAAGCTATCAATCTGCTTATGAATAAGTTAATGCATAAACCACCAGATTCAGCTAAATTTATATCTATACCCTTGTGAACTTGTTTGTTTCATAGATCCTGTTCACTGAAGGATGCACTTCAGCTCGAAAGGAAGCCTGATAACTGTCTTCAGGACCAAGATTAGTGTCAATTATATTTAGTGTTTGTTTTATCACATTGTAAAATATAATACATATAGAAATGTAACCAGCTTGTTACAAAATATGTTGTTTTCATGTTGACGAAGCCATGAATTCAATGTATTTCTTAGGTGAATAAATTCCATTTGACTCTATACTTGGGAGACACGTATTTCAAAACCCACCACCAGATGGCAGCATGTCTGCAAAGAATCTTAAGGGAAAAACAAAAGTTATAGTAAACATAGTGTTGTTGGCCTTAGCTTTGAAAGTTTTGGCCAAAAATGGTGGTTATCTTCAGGCAGGTGATGTGTCTAGGAAAATCATGGCCACTGTGTGCAGTCATATTCTCTACCTATTAGCAGCAGAGTCAAACAGACTACGTCTAAAGCACGATACACCAACACTGGTGCATTCTGCAAATATCGCCAGGCGAGGAAGCACCCAACAACATATGTACTGCGGATAGATTATCGTAACGCTCTCTGCTTTATTCTGTTTCACTTACTGCAGTCCACAGTTTTATTTTTGTGCCTGCTATTTTTCGTTTATTTCTTTCTCTTCATCGCTAACGAAGATGTGTTTCAGTGTTGAGAAGAATTAATCCTTGCTTTAACAGTATTTATGACAGGGACCTGTACAACAACTAACCAACCAACCATCTGCTCCGTTACCATGCGGTTTTTGTAACACGGAATACAAGAAGCAGATGGCTCGTTTCTAGAATGCTTCACCAGTTAATTCCTTCCTTGTATCCCCTCCCCCGATGGAGAGGGGGAGATGGGATATTATGACAGCAGTACAACGAATCTGAGCACTTAAGTCAATCTTTATGCTGCTTAATATACCTCGTATAACTCAAGAATAACATATACAAATCTGACTATGATTACCTCTAGCCAAGTCATCGGCGCTCTGGCTTCTAAACAGAGGTCCTGGGTTCGATTCCCAGTTGGGTTTTTTCTTGAATTAGAATGATTCGCTCGCTACCCACTGCCAAGTCTGTAAGTGAATGTTTTCTAATGGAAATCAGTAAAACTTAACACTCAATGAGTTTGTTCTTAAAATTCCTTATATCACTTAAAAAATCATAAGTTAAAGGCAGCCGTTCAAATGAAACAATGAACTGGCTATGTAATATCACTTAAAATCTTATCACTTTTTTCAGGGAGACAACACTTTAAAAATCAAAATATTCAATTATCACTACGTTTTCACTGACAGATGACTGAAGTTGAACAGTCTAATTTGTAGGATGAGTGGTTACAGAGATTACTTGTTTTTCTTATATGTGCATATCTACATGTGGGGTAGAAGTACTTGTGCCCCTGGTATCGAATGCTAATTTATTTTAACAAGTACTTCCGTATTAAGTGTCCAATATATTGTCTGTTCACCAGCTCATGGCCTTAGGGGAAGAGGAGAGACATTCCAGTAGTGTAATCAGAGTTTTGTAAACTTCCGAGCAAACGTTTCTCTGCTGGTTACATTGCCAACTTTACTCCAATGTTATTCGCGCAATGTTTACTCGCTGCTCAGTTGTAAAATCGTAATTGTCACTAGTTTAATGTCGGAAGAAACGTAAAAGTAATGTAGAAGCAGATAATCCTCCGCCTTGGAGGGTTATGAAATCTGCTATTGTGGTTGCAGAACAAAGGGGTTCAGAATGACAGTTCTATGCGTTTATAGGACGATTGAAACAAACCTTAAGAGGCTTAAGCGGAGACATTTTTGCTTTTATTGGGCCACACTGTTTTTTTTTTTTTTTTTTTTTTTTTTTTTTTTTTTTTTTTTTTTTTTTGTCCTTTGTTTATCAGTGGGAGAAAGAGTAGTTGAAAACATCGTTTACGTTTTTTAAGCTAAACGTACACCAAAAACTGAAAATAACATTTAAATTGCGCTATTTTGAGGTATTATAATTCTTTGCTTTAACCTGGCGTTAATACACATTCCAAGGTTGGCATCATTACCGCAAGCGCGATTAGAAACACGACTCCTGCTCCAGCTATCGCTGTTTACCTAGAATTGTTTACTGGCGTACTGGCTGACCGCATTCCTACCAGGGACCATGAGCTGGTGAACAAACTGTACCTTTATGTTTCCTATAATGCTGTTACCACAGTTTCATACGGCCTCATGTTCTTCATCTATTACTGAGCACATCCGGTGTTAGAGTGCGAAATGCATCCTCACCAGCATTGCGCACTTCTTCGTTTGTGCAGATACATGCGCCCAAGTTGTCAGGTGTGGTGAGGTTAGGACTTCCTTGGTAGCCATTTCAGGGGAGTTGGTGTTATTGGTGAACCAGAACCTACCCACCTATCCTGGAAAGTGTTCATGTAGGACCTCGCGCACTGCAACTCTGACTTGCTGCAACCACATACAATCTACGAGGCCCCTTTCATCAAACACAGGTTTTAACCATGTTTAACATTCGCCATTCACAGTCCCTTCAAAAAGTACGGTGCAAGCAGATGTAGTGATGTCACCGCTGCCCGTCGGGTTCCTTTTTAACTCGACTGTCTAATGAAGCTCCTCTTTGGCCCAAAAGAAATATCTCTAGTTCGTGAGCTCGATAAATCGCACATTCATCTGAAAACATAACCTTGGCACGGTTCACTGCATTGGGAATTGAGTAAACAAAGCACAGCATGCAAAAACGCGCCTATTCCGGTCTCTATCCGATAACTTGTTTACAAACATCGGCCAAAAGGGGTTGACCTTAAGGCCTTTTCTAATGTAATTTCGCATTGCTGTCCTGGGTATACCGAGCTTCGAAGCATGTTTACCTGTCGATTTCATAGAGGATTATTCAATCGAAGCTGAGACTCCGACACATGCTTCTTCTCGTGATTACTTCCTTCCACTCCACCGCCTGTATTTAACACTGCCAAAAGCACAGTCTCGCCGTGTATGTGCGATAAGCTCGTGTAAACAACTCGGCAGTTTCACATTCTTTCCGATACGCCTCATGGCTTTGTCCCGTTGTCACTACCAAACTTGGATTCCAACAATCGTTAACAATTGATAACATAATTACCAACCTGCACAAATAACACTTGATACAGTTACGAGGGGGAGGGGGGGGGTACGATGGCTTCTCGCCCATTCTGTATAAGTCTTAATGTGTCAGAATACATCTGCGGTAGCCTTGCTACTTGCACTGCAAGGGTACCCGGTTTTCATTCCCGGTATCGGTATGGGAATTTGCTTCCCTACTGGGAAGTACCGTACGAGGTGCACTCAGCCTGAGATACTTAACCACCTAAGGAACCGAGTTGGAAAGTGGTGGTTTCTGTCTCACCAACGTCGCATAAATAGCAGGAGGTAGTATTTTGATCAGTTGCCAGTGTACTCTACCCATGATGTCCTAAGCAGGTGAAGGCAGATGATGCAGCGGATGTGCGGTAGGCATTGGCTAGCCCGTGCTGCTTTGCCACGGAGTTTGCTACACGTAGCTGCAGTTGTGAATGCATGGCATGTTTTGAAAGTTGTGGATGAATTCCGATGCCACCAGGCTTCCACACCAGATTTTTTTTTCAAGTCGCTATTCTGTTTATTAATTCACCCCTATTCCCAAGAAAACATGTAACAAACCCATTTCTACAAATTTCTATCCTCATTAATATGAAGTAATAACAATAAGCCATTGCAAGGATAACTTATACAGGAGTCAGTACAGAAAGACAAACGAGTTCAACACGTGAGATTGTTTTTACTGTTTCAATTTGGGAACAGGTGAATCTCAGTGTAGAAGGATAAATCTGACGCCTCCGTTATGCGACATGCTGGTGGAAACAGATGCGATGAAGTCTGTTAATGAGTGACCTAGTTCCTTTTTCACTAAGCAGGTGCATAAAAGGTAGTTATTGCGGAATGTTAATAACTTCTAAGCAAGGTGAAATGGAACTCAATATACATACATTCCTGTCAACGTTGGCAGTGCTGTTGAACTGATGAGCGATGGAAAGGTGATGTAAATGTCACGCCTACGTCACGCTAGGTTTCAACACGTAAACAAACAGCTGTAGGCTGTTTCCAAACAAATTCTCCGTCCACTAATTGGAATATCATGGCAACAAGCCGAAGTTTAGCAGATGACAAGCACTATGCATTTGCTTCTCTATGTGGTTGACTGTGTTTGCTTTCTCACGCTTTAGGATCTGGATAAGTTTATTAATAATTATAATTGCCCATATCATTACGTGAGGCAGGTTCCTTTTTAAGTCGACTGTGTAACACGGTTTCTCTTTGGCCCAAAAGACAATATTTCTAGTCCGTGAGCTCAATAAATCGTACATTCACCTGAAAATATAACCTTCGTACAGTTCACTGCATTTGGAAATTGAGTAAACACTGCACCAGCGCTTCACTTCAGCCAATGAATGCGTAGAAATCCGAAATGACAGATAGATGTTCACTCCACGTGGAGTAAACCACAGCGTTGCAACGTCTCCGCTGTTCTCTCTCTTTCTCTCTCTCTCTCTCTCTCTCTCTCTCTCTCTCTCTCTCTCTCCTCATTCACTGATGCTCTATGAAATAAATGTCCATTCTTGTACGTTTACTTGTAGAAAACATGGCAACGTTGCTTTCCGAGACACTGAATACCTTTGATGCCGCGAGGGTAACCATTTGAGCAGCACGATACTATTCTGTGGACGAGGGACGAGTCCTAGTCCTACGTCGCGTCACCCCCCCCCCCTTTCTTTAATTTTTTCTATTACATGTTCAAGTGAATAAAACGAAATGTAGTTATTGAAGTCCCTATAAAGTATTAATTAAAACATCTGTTTTTGTATTGTTTTCGTTGAATGTTTAGATAAGCACGTCAACTTTTTACTTTCATTCTGACAGTTAAAACTACTGTAATATGTTGCCCCTATTTTGACTTACATTAGGCAGATGTTTAAATTTAAGCATTTATTTTCGTTTTTCTCGTTCAAACCAAAGTCGCTAAATGTTTCTGTTTTACTTTATTTTATAATTCACTGAAAATACGATAGAATTAAGTTATATACCAAATACAAACAACAAAAGCATTCTTCCTTTAATGCAAATCTCAACCAATTTCGAAATCTCAACGCACCTTCTGCTGTAAGGCAAACTTGACTACTCCAACACAAATTCTCACCCACATGCAATGCCCCCGCTGGATCTATCAAATACAGAAATAAAACACGAGTAAAGTGTTCATAAATCTTTTTAATATACTGCCTCTCTGACTCCCTCTCTGGTAGAAAAGGATACTATAGCCCTTTCACCTTATACAAAGTTAAAGTTAGGAATGACGGTTTAAGAACATTTAGAGATTGAATAATTTGTGAAGGAGTATTAATTTTAAATGAAAAATTTCGTTTTTAAAGAAACATTGCATTACTTAAAAACCTTGACAGTAATAAATTAATTGTAAAATCTATTGATTGTGACACATCGTATTTCTTAGTGTGTTTACTGAAATAGTTCGTATGCCTATTTAACTAAAATCCTTGGTCGGTGGAGTTTGATGGGTTGATTGTGAGGATAAAGCCGGTGTCCCACGGTCCAACTTTTTTTTACCAAACTTATTGTATCCAATGGAATTGCACACAAAAGAAACAGTGTCTGTCACACTATGATTCATTTTGGTCCAATAATGACAGTTCCATTAGCAAGCGAGAGAAATAAACATGGCGGACGGATATATTAATTTAGCGATTGCTGCATTAAGTATAGGTTTGGGATATATTTCCCCGAGTCTGAGTAGGAAAAAAAGATGTTAGAAGTAAAAGACGTTAGTAGACACGGTCATGAGAACAGGACACGGGCTGAGGTATATTGGGTCTACTAAAAAACGAATTTAGGTTAGAGGATCCGGAAAACTATCGTAATTTTCTACGAATTGACGAAGATTTATTTCTCAACCTTTTACATCGTGTAGAAGGCAAAATTACACACCAAGATACAAATATGAGACAAACGCGAAAGATATTGTAATGGTTTTAATCTTAGTATGGATGGACAGGAGATTTGAAGTCATTTCATAACATAAAATTTAAACATGCTGTTTACTGGATTTCTTATTATTTATGAAGTATAACTGTGTGATAACCATCCGAAAAATCGTCAATGAATCTTCCAGAAAAAACTAAACGTTTTACTAAAATACCCATTACATTAGAAGTGCCACGAGCCGTACATACAAAACAGTGACTACATGTTGCCTTCGCAGTCCACCATAGTGTTATGTTACAGACACTGATTGGTTATTTTCAAGTTATTGGATGAAAAAATTAGATGTAACTCAATCGCATTGCATACGAATAGGCTGGATACAGAAAATAGAATGGAAATTGTGTGGAACAAAATTGTATCCAACTCTCGATGTCTCACGATGCACTTTTGTTGTACAAAATGCTTTGGACTAAAAGGTTGGACCGTAGGACATCGGTCTAAGAGTAATGGTGACAACGGAATAATTCACGGAATGAATCGCAGGGAAACCACAGCACCTGAAGACAATTTGCCCAAGCGCTACTTCGTCCGCCACAACCTCCCTCTCATAAGACAGACGACCTCGGCGCGCCACCGGAGATCATACTTTACTGAAGGCGTTGATAAAGGAAAATGGTGACATGAGTCGCAAGTGAAACCGAATTCTCTAAGGAAAACAAACCGTCCTGACGCCACCTTGTCCGCCACAAATTCCACGCGTCACCACCAGGATCGAAATTAGGTCATCTAGATCAGGTGTCGGACTGCAGGTACAGGCTGCTTCCACTGGTTCGAGTCCTGAGTAGCATAGAAATTTCAGTCAAGGAAGGGTAGCAGTAAAAATTTGTTTGTATTATTTGTTACTACCCAACCCTTCTGTCTCTTCGTTAACACAATGACGTTTAAATGCGATGAATTATGTGTATGCGGCGACGTGGCCCAGTGGTTAATCTGCTCTCACCAAGTGGCCCAGGTTCGATCCCACTGGACTGCATGTGGGAATCGTGGTGGACGAAGCGACGTTTGGGTGGGTTTACTACGGATTCTCCAGTTTCTCCCGCCATTCGCTACACCAATTACTTCATCATTATCATCCATTTCATCTTCCATTTCGTCTTCTTCCCTCTGATTCAATATTCGTCTGCTCCTCGACAGGCCTCCAACCCTGTGCACTCATGTGTAAGTCCTGAGGGTGTACGTCTTACGTAAGTACGCTACTGCGAAGTCCTGCTTAGAAAACAAATGAGGTCCTTAAGCAGATGAACACAGGAGTATGTAACACTGCTTATTATTTATTTTAAATGTTAAAAACGTACTATTGATGGACTATATTACTGAATATGCTGAGATAATGTAGAACATTGGCAGTCCAAGTACACTGCGCGTGTCAACAGCTTCTTGAATGGTAATCCGATATACCTGAGAATGCAAAATTTCCGAATTATCTGTAAAATATTCAGTGTTGAGAATTCCAACAAATATATCACTTATTTACATTTGTTCTGGTGTGGTATACAGATTGTCTGAAAATGTTTATATTGGCGCATGGAAAGACGTATCACTTATGTTTGTTGTTTATATTCCACTGTACTTCCAAAATCGGTTGTATTTCTGTTGCGTTTTTCGAAAATGAAACAGAAATGTGTAAACGGAAGTATGTTTCTACATTTAAATACCTGCTCGAGTTATTTCTGATGATTTACATACAATTCATTTTACTACAAATCGTCTAAAATAATATATAGCCACATTTAACAACCAAATTACCGTAAAAGTTGAAGAAATAGAGGAGAGGAAAACCTGGAGTTTGCCTGTCAAGCAGGATGGTCCAGGTGGCGGAAGTAGAGAAAGTATCGCGTAGCTTTAGAACATTTGTAAAATATTATTAATAATCCCAAAACAATTGAAGACACAATTGATAGCAGAATTTTCTTATTCTGATTACTATAAACTTTTACAAAGCTCGTGTTTCAACTCCATCCACTCTGATATAAAAGTGGAAACTTTTTAAAATGCTTTCTAATTTTAGCGCCATTCATGCAATTGTTAATTGACTACTTCCAAATAATGGCTTTTGTAAAGATAATGTTTAGAAACAGCGAAGCACTTTGTGAGAAACCCGAGGCGATTACAGAAAAATACTCCCTTGTCCTATGATTTAGACCCAGACACCTAACATGTGGGATTTAACATCACCTGCATTCGTGCTACGGTTGGTATATAACTGGGAGTAAAAACATTAGTCAGCTATTTAGGTCTGGAAGGAAGCCTTCAGGGTTTCCTCTGCTTACAAAAAATTCTCACGCAACGCTATGACTATACACGTCGTTCTCTTCTGTAACGGATATAAAGAAGGCTGGAAGCAAACAATTTTCCAGTTACGATGTGTCGTCCCAAGGTTAGAGCACAAAGGAGCGAACGACTTGGCTGCGGGTAGTTGAGCAGAGATAAGGCCACTGTCAGTGGCAATTTTACGTGAATGGGAGGGAGGTCATCCCATAGACAAGAGGGCGTGAGACAGGTAAATCGCATCATAACAATCCCAAGATGAATATTTAAACGTGCTTTTGTCTACAAACATAAACCTGTTGCACAATTCTTCTGGAAGCTACACAATACGTACCCAAATATTCGTGTGTTGCAGTAAATAGTCCTCCTTTCTCTCTTCCTCCCTCCCTCTCTCTCCCTCTCTCACAATATGCCAGACTTATCCAGCAACGAGAGATAATTCTTAATAGATTGTGTAACTGAGTTCAATAATCTAATTGTGTGTGTGTGTGTGTGTGTGTGTGTGTGTGTGTGTGTGTGTGTGTGTGTGTGTGTGTGTGTGTGCGCGCACGCGCGCGCAAGAATGCAACGGAGACATCTCGACCCACTCGGCCCTGACATTTATCTTTTGCGGGCTACCAACCCCCAGGGGTAAGGGATGAGACGAAGTGAGACCACAGGCTCGTCAGAGAACGGAGCCAGCGAAGCCCAGAGACACACAGAAGTCCCTAACAATTACTGATGTTGATACCTGGCGCACAACCGAAGTGTTTCCTTCAACAGGAAGAGGGCGACTAAGTGACTCTAGCGGCAACTTCCAAGAAGGTCCAAGGAAGGGTTTCCAGAGGGCAAACATCTGTACCATATGTCCGCATCCGCCGGAACGTACCGCATGACTAACCAAACCTGAAAGATGACAAGGAAGGGAAACGAGAAATGAAGGGAAAGGAATCCGTGGAGAAGAGAATCTACCCCAACATTCGCGCGACGAGGGGAAACCAAGGAAAAACCTATGTTGGAATGGTCGGTCGACGGGGATCGAACCCGGGACCTACCGTTGCCGTGGCGCCACTTCACTCAGTAATCTAATGGGCGTAGTACCTATTATTTTTTTCACATGGCGTGGCTATACGTGATCAAATTCAATTATTGCAAGGTTTGAAAAACGATTCTGCGAATTCTAAAAGATGCAAACAGTTGTTGACCATGTCATGTTCATTCAAAGCAGTTTTATACACAGGAAATTAATGCTACGATTAATAAAAATTATTTAGTCAAAGTGCAAGAGAGCTCTACTAAAGCTAGTGTTGAAGTATTTGGAACGTTATTGCCAAAAGACAAATTACTCAGTTCATAGAGATAACGCAACTAAAGTTTGCCAGCGAGAGCTGCACGAAATTTTGGTACACTTGGATTAAGTCGGGTTACCTCGCTCGATTGAAGGCCATATGGAACTTTTCGGTCCCACTGTATACTTGTTCATTCATTCTCTGCGATATGCACTCCTCGAGACATTTATAGATAATGGAGCCCGTAATAGTGATACTGTCGTCTTGCAACAGGCGTAGCGGTAGGGTGCGTTTCCGAAAAGTCTTCTGCGCATTCTGCAGATCGGCAAGCTTTCGTTGTGCCAGCTCTACCCTGCAATCAAATACTGTACCCTTGTTTCGTTTAAAGTACTGATATAAATCTACATTTTCGTACTTAACACTGTAAACTAATAAGCAGGTTCTTAACATAAAACAGTCAGCCTAAATTCCCTAAACGTCATGCCTCATTTTCAGCAACTCCTGATGGACATTCTGGTTTAGGGGTCACAGTATTGAAATGTGTATGAATCTATTTTCACTGTAGATGAACTAAATACAGAATTCACAGATTCTATTGAGAGGCTGTAACTTCTTAAGTTTACCTAAACCTCTTTCCTAAACTATTCTCCTTTCTGCAGAATTCACATCCCAGAAGACTTACCAACCAAAACCTTGAATCGAACGCTGCTGCTATGGATTCTGAATCACTAAAGCCCAGCAGGGGAAAATGAATGACAGTAAAATTCATGGAAGTTGACCAATCCAATATTCTTCTAACCAGAGGGGAAAACCGCGTGGAAAAAATATTCGTTTAGTAGGCTGCCACAAGGGATATAATCCCAAAGCCTCTGCGGCATCACATTTCTTGTAAGATTTATTTTTAAACTTAGGAATGATTCTAGATGTGTATAATCACTGGCAGATTTGACAATATACTAGTTTAAAGCTGGAACATGCTTAAATTGAACTTCCCTTCTATTGTGAAGATCTCCTATAATCGACCAGATAGTTTGGAAGGGAAAACAACTAGAAAAATCTTGTTACATTAATATGACGTCATCTACCCTCTGTCGTTTATTAGTGAGCATACAACCATTCTTACGAAAGTTTATTTTTACATCCACTTCATTTTAGTCGAAACAATATTTTATTTATGGACGCCCTTTTAACTGTTTTGGTTCTCAGCAACCCATCCTGTATTGGACATGATAGACTGCTTAATTTTGCTTAAGCAGGCTTGAGGTTCTTTTAGGTGCCGTAAATCTACGACAAAAGTTATGCTTTTGATGCTACCGATTTTAAGAAATCGGTTCTGAGTACGGTTTCTTTGATTTTCCTTTCTTTTCTTTCTTTCTTTTTTAAAGGGGTGTTTAACATTTGTTTTGTATACGGCACCAAAGGTGGTGGACACTATAGATGACACAAAATTTAATGGCGGGTGGCAAGAGCTGGTGAACACAAAATCCAAGCAGAGGCCTTGCGGTGTTTTATTGTTGAACATACTGTGCAATCACGCAGTAAAGCCTGCGATATAAATATCCTTTGCGCCCACAAAATGTATTTGTACAAGAGGAAAGAGAATTTGGTCAAATAAAATTAAGGGAGGTATCAATCAGGGTTGCCAATATTTAAAAGTAAAATGATCGTGCCAGCCACTCAAAATTGTAGATTTGGATTGAACATTATCGTACACCATAAACCAAATGCTACAACAATAAAAGTATCAGCATAACACTTATGCAAATGTAGTAGTATTGATGTTTATGGTATCCACTTAGATTCATGACCTCAACCAGTACTATAACTTTCATCTGAAAGTTCATCTTCCTCAACTGTTGCAGCATTATACAAATGTGTTGTTTAGATAAGCTGAAATGACAGAATAATAGGTTTCTAATTTTGGTTTTTATTAAACCCAGTTTAGAAAATAGAAAAAAAGCTCTTTCACAAGAAGCGTTTCTGTGGGGCAACGAAATCACTGATGCCAACTCCGCCAGTTCTTTGAAATCAGTATTTCCAACAAGGTGACATCTCTTTAACAGCACTCCAGAAACTGTCAGGTTCAGCCATGTTCTTTATTTCACACGGAATATCACATATTCCGAGTTTTCTCCATTGATCATCAATTTTCTGAACAGTTCCTTCTTCATTGAGATTACCAGATCCGGACACACTGGCAATAAGAGGATAAGGGTAGGAGGCTTAATAGGATATCCAATGGTTGCCATGAGGGCAAAAGTGGTGTCGCTATTTGTAATTAATTAGATTTCACTGGTGCGACAAACCAGTGAATGATATTTCGCCGGTATCGAACTATCATACATTCAAATTATCGTACACCCCCATAATTATCGTACGGATTGGCAATCCTGGTATCAATATACCATGAGTAAAACTGAACGATCAAATTCTGATGGCCACAAATGAAGGACTTGCAGAAAATGCTACACTGTTTAAACAAAGGTGCTATTGAATGAAAATATCAGCAAATAAATCCAAAACTATGGCTTTTAGAGGAAAATAGTGCTAGACAATGACAATTTACCAGGTATCACTTGAAGTATTTAGGATGTAATGTCGCGTACCAGGGAGAAGCTGAGGAAATAAATAAATTTAAGTATATAACAGGCACGTTAAAAAGAACATTAATAGAATAAAGCCCGCAAAGACTCCATAGTTAAATTGTATAAATCTATGGCAGTACCAACTCTGATCTATGGTTCAGAAACATGGACTTGGACAAAAAGAATACAGACATCAGAAATGAAACGTAAGATTAATAGTTGGGTATACTAAAGAGGACAAAAAACGCAATTAAGATATCAGAAAAGAATTAAAAGTAGAAGAAATAAATCATATTGCTAACAATAGAAATTAATGGCAAAAATGTTAAAAGGATAAATAACAGAATTCCTAAAATAGTCATCAATTATAAGTCCAAAAGTACAAGAAACCAAGGAAGACGGAAGAAAAGATGGGCAGATCAAATTAGAGCCAGAACGGATTGAAAAGTCCAAAACAGTGAAGCAGGAGAGAGAAAAAAAAAGCAGGAAAAAGAATAATAGTGGTTAGGTATCATCCGCCATTAAATTTTGTGTCTGCCATGGTTATGGATGAAATGAAATTTGGGAAGAAAACTTACGAGGTCTAAGTTTAGGTACTATCCAGCGTTTGCCAGTTGAGGAGTGAGGAAAAGCTTGAGGGAAAAAGCTATCGCGGAGGACGGTCCTGGTGAGATTTGAACCTCGGAGCCCCTATTCACAAGTCCGTCCCGGCCTGAACGCGTGTCTGTACGAGTACGTTGAGTTTTCAGCGCCATCTGCTAAGGAGAAGCAAACGCCCATACTATTCCCGGCCTGTAAAAATCTTACATTCTGCTTTATCTAATGATAGTGGCCTTCTACCAGCGTGGTACTGTAGAAAAAATAATTAAGAACAGGTGGTCGACGATGTGCTTGCGGAACTGCGCTATTTGGTCCTTACGCCCACGCAGTTATATAATTTCCTATTTTGTCATTGTTTACACTTGTGACCTCACACAGCATCTACTTCCCTGTTTCGTAAGCAACAGGTAATACTGGCCCTGGGCAACGCCGCCACATCTTCGGTGTGCCAGCAATTACTTCAGCACTTCCTCAATAAAAAGCCTAAATCATTTGCATGAACACTATAGTTTAGTTGTCAGAGGTGTTAATTTTAAATTACATTACAGAGTTACCAGCTTTTTCTTGCTATCGTCAGTTGAGAATGTTAAAAATAGAGACACTTAACACATTATGTTAATGACGAGAGCATGTTAATGATAAGATAAGGTTCTTAGCGGCGAGACATGACTATTAATATATAGATGGACATGACCTTGGTACCTTCCCCACCCCCAAACAACCTCGGCCAACAATATACAGAGCGTCCGTCTTGAAGGAAGATCTGATGCCTTTCATTTACATGACTCTTTAATCGCTTTTCTATAACCTATTCTTACAAATGCTTATTATTTTCTCTACCACGAACATGATAGATAATGTATTGTATCCTACCCAAAAATTCAATACAGAGATTTCATCGGAAATACATGTTCTGACGTCCCCGAATAAAAAAGACTTAGTGTCCATGTGTTCATTTATACACCATCCTTTATGGCAATGGACGTATCGGCGGCCTTTTACCTTTGCAACGTATAATTGCCTATTGTCAATTATGTTATGTATACATACGTGGTTTTTATTTGGGTTTGGTAATCAGATCATACACACATTCGCAGTTGCAAATTCTGGAGAGAATAGGGAATGTTTTTTTTTTTTTTAATTAACGTCCTCCAACATTGTGTCATATCGGACGAATGAATGAAATGGGTGAAATGATGCTCAAATGAGCCCGAGGTCCATGGAGCTTTAAGTTACCCGACATTCGTCTTCTCAGGGTAGGGAAAACCTCGGAAAAAACCTTACCCGGATAACTTACCCTAAGCGAGATTCGAACTCGCGACCTCTTGAACGTGAGGCAGACACGCTAACCATCACGCTACCGCGGCGGGCATAGGGAATGTTGGCTACCCCAACCGGAAAACGAACTCAAGACTCCTAGCACAGAGCACAAGCTCTGTCGCCTGAGTTACCTTATCTATGTTTAATTCAAAAATAGGGACCCTGGGACTGAAATTTGCACGTTCTATATTTTATAGGTATGAAATCAATACTTGCACACTTAAGGATGTTTATATTATAAACTACCACACAAAGTTTCACTACAATCCGTGTCATAGTTCTGAGGGAATTAATCATTCAATTTATTCACAATGCGAAAATACCTTACTATTCCAAATACTCCATGTGCATCAAAAACTAAAATATAGCAACAGTTTTATTATTTTATAAACTCAATTGCCCAAACAAACACCATCAATCTCTGGCAGGAAGATAAAAATTTGCTTCAATGGGCATTGAAAATATTTTTAAGCATTTGCTTGTGTATTTATTTTTTTTAACTAAAAAATTTTCAAGATTTTGAAACCAAAGACTGAAGATGAAATCACATAAATGGAGCACATGCTGGAGAAAATCTAGCAGCATAGCACAAAATTTAATGTGCATGGAGCAGATAATGTATTAAAAAGTGTGAAGTCGAAAAAAAACAAATGTTCTACATACGTGCATGATCATAAGACAGATACCTGTTTGGCCTAAAACTGCCCTGCTGCATATGTCACACCTTCCCCTCTTTTGTCTGTTTTCTCCTCAGATTCATAGCTTAACCACTACTTTCGGTTGAATTTGGTTGTTTGAGCTGTCCTATATTTTGTTCAAATGCTGCCGAAGAAATAAGCAGAAAAGGGGCGTTTAAATGTAGCGCACCTGACATTTAAAGCCTGCTGTAGACCTTTAAAAATAGTGGAATCTAAAAAGTTCACTACCAATCGATGTCTGAAGGTTTGGGGAACAATTGTATGTATAAACCTACAAATTCTCAATTTGATAATTTTTTCGGTCATTTTCAGTCCCTTAAAAATACCTTTGAAAAAATGAAAAGCTTCGAGATATTTTCCATGCAAAGGAAATGATGATTTTCTTCAAAATCTTAGTGTCTTTGGAGATCACAGACCAACTTTGATTGGTAACCGATATCCGTCCTTGAAAAAATGTATCATCAGTATTATTATTATTATTAGTATTATCATTATCATTATCATTATTATTATTTTTTTTTAACGACGCTGTCAATTGCCAGGATCACATCAGCGTCGCCGGTGTGCCGGAATTTTGTCCCGCAGGAGTGCTTTTACATGCCAATAAATCTACTGACATGGAGCTGTCGTTTTTAAGCACACTTAAAAACCATCGGTCTGGGCCGGATTTGAACCCGCGACCTTGGGAACAGTAGTCCAGCGTCTAACCAACTGAGCCACCCAGACCGACATCCGTCCTTGAGTTATGCTGTCCACATTTTAATTTTTATTTTTTATTATTATTTTTTTTTTATTTTTATTTTTTATTTTTATTATTTTTTTTTTAATTCACGGAGTCTTCAGACGCGTATTTCAGGTGAAATCTTGGTATCAACGGCATGGAATTTTTCGGTGGAATATAATACTTCCTCTATCTGCTGTAGTAAGCAGTAATAAAAATAATCATAGGTCCAGTTATGTAATTCCAAAATACCGTCCTCTAACTTGACGCTAATGCGACCATTCGAGTGTTTTTACAACAGTGTGTGCATTGTTTTACAATAGACCGCTACAAGTATGTACTATGTATCCAATGTAAAATCTCGGCCAATGTACCTATTATTATCATCTATTGAACTCCTGCAACACACCTGCGAACGAATTGCGATTTCCCCACATTTAGTGGTTTGGTTACCAGTCGTATAGGAATTCTAGCGGCTTTTAAATAATCAGTAATAATAAAATCCGGCATTTTTGTTTCGTCATGGTATGGCACAAAATAACTGCGTTATTTGTATTTCGAAACTTGTCGCCTAGGTGGGCTGTGATTATGTGTATAATATCGAAGTTCTTCTTTACAAAATTAAAGACAATATTTGCATTATGTACATTTTTGGTGAACGCCACTGCAATCCTGCGCAATGAATAGCTGGAAGGATCTTAATTTCAAAACCAGGTACCACCTATGTAACTGGATATTTTGCTTTGAAAATTGTAAGTTTCCGAAGGTCATCTAGCGGGATTCTGACAGCATTGATAACCCTGACCAAGAGCATGCTGATGTTATGGTTATATGCAGATATATACTTGTGTATGTAGTCGACTGCTTCCAAGCAGTCAGTTGGAACTTGGTATAAATTTTGGAAACTGACTGGAAAGTAACAACTGTACCATCCTACAGTTTACACCATCTCATCTGATAAGTAGCATTAGACGACTGGCAGATACCCAACCTATATTCAACCTCCGTTCAGATCTGAACTGCCATATCTCGATATTGCTAATATCTGTTCAGTTTCTGTGTTATTTTTCCGTTTCATGGGGCACCTGAATGGCAGTTGCCTTTCCAACCATTCCAATCCGCTTGTTCAAAGCCCTCAGCAGTCATATCCTTCACGGACTCAAACGACCAAAATCACACTATCCGATTAGCCATTGATCTCCATCCACCTTTCTGATCAACTCGTGCTGTTAAACCTTTATTTTTGTTACACCGAAGACTGGACCACTTCAAACTGTTTGTCCTAGTCATGGCAAACACGAGACTGGTTGCGTTAATTGGAATACAAATGTGTGAGCTTATGTTATACCTCAAAATCGCTTGATTTGGTGCTATAGTAGTGTATCCTTCAATCAAAATGCAAATAGGATCATCGAAAAAAAATGAAATGAAGAAATGTTTCTTTGGGCATGCTTACAACATGCCCGGGCTGTTTAGGGAAACCCCTCTTCAGCCTAGTGTGGCATTTGTTTCGTTTTCGGGTTGGGATTTCCCTCGGCTTAAGTGCGTATTTGTGTTATTTGTGTTTTTGTTGACATTCTGTAGTGTAGTGTAGTGTGTTGTGATTTGTGTATCTGTGTGTCAGTTCCCGTGTTCCACATCCATGGCTCCATTCATGTGCTTCTGCCCAAAGAAGATCCTAGGTTTTGTTGCTTGTTTTTGTTTTTATTTTAATGTTGCTGCTTGGCTCATTGGTATTTTTTGTATGTTTAGTGTGTTTTTGTATGTTAGGGTTTTTTAGTGTGTGTTTTTGTTTATTGTGTGTCTATGTTTTGAAAGTGTTGTAGATGGTCTCGTATTTTCTGTTCTTCTTGTTCTCGATATTTATCGTATACGTGTATGAGTGTGATAAGGGGAGGGTTTTTGTCGGTTTGTGTTTCTTGTATAGTCTTCATCTTTTGTGCCGTGTTTATGAGTGTTCTTCTGTAGCTTCTTGTGTGTGCGTTGTGTATGTATTTTATGAATTGTTTTGCTATGTGTGTGTCAATGGGTATTGTGTTTGTGTATTGATGTACAGTGTTAGATTTGAATGATGGTGAAAGTTTGTGAGCAGTCCGTAGGCATTTCCTTTCGTATGCTTTTATTTTGTTCATCATAGTTGTGATGAGGGGCATTGTGGCTACGGCTGCGTATGTAAGTTGTGGCCGGACTAATGTGATGTAGAGTTTGTGTAATATTTGTGGTGTGAGTCCTCTTTTGTTGAGTCTGGCCAGATAGTTTAGTGTTGCGTGTATGGGACGTGCTTTATTGAGTAGTTGTGTGTAGTGTGGTTTTATTCTGAGTTTGTTGTGTATGTGTACTCCTAAGTATTTTGCTGTTTTTTTGCATGTGATTGTCTGTCTGTTGAATGTAAGTGTGACTGTTCTGTATGTGTGTTTTCTTATTTTCTTTATTACAATGGCTTGTGTTTTTTACATGTTTATGGTTATTCGCCATTTTCGTGTCCATTGTAGAAATGTGTTTAACTGTTTTTCTAGTCTGCCTCTGGCTCCTAGTAGTGTGGCGTGTGTGCTCCAATATGCAGTGTCATCTGCATATTGGGCTAGGTGTATGTTTTTATGATGTTACTTTTCCAACTAAAAGATCACCGCGTACCAAAGTCGCAAACCTGAGAATCCAGATCACCTTCACTAACCAAAGAATATGCTCAACATCACAATGCAATGCTAGTAAAACAATGTTTAATATGGAGCGCAGTTGTGTGTGCAAATGCTGGGTAACCAATTCTGGAGGATAGAATCAATTCTATCGGTTTTCTACATTTCTGCTGAACCTTCATGCTTGCGGGGTGGTCTAGGGACACTTACGTTCCCAATATACTCTTACTTCACCCACCTTTACTTCCATGTAGTGGGCAACTGGTACACAGAAAAATTCTAGGTTAATAAAAATGTGGATAAGCTTCAACATTATTTAAATTGTTTACAACTAAAACATTGCAAAACTCATGGGAGAAGTGTAAAAGTAAAATATGAAAAATTGCATTAAGAACCAAGTTAGAAGAATAATTTAGTAGGTTACTGTTTTCTCCTTTAAAGTGTAAACGAGATTCAGGGAAAAAATCTCTTAATGATACGATAAATTACTCTTCTTTCTACTTGTGCAGCTAACAGTGAATGATTATGGAATTCAATTAACTGCGAGTGAACTGCTTAACTAAGCTGAAGACGTGAAAACATTTCTCTGTGCAGCATACGTTAATTCTAAACATGGAAAGTAGGCTTTAGAACGGATGCACAATTTAGCAGTGCAACACTCTGCAGACTTTCACTTGTTTGGTATTCCAGTGAAAGAAAGGCTAGCGACCAATTCCTAACGGTATAGCGACCCCAGTTGAACTGCGGCAATGGCTGCGAAGACAATAGATCTGTTCTTAAAGATCTCCTCATTAAGTTCAAAATTTAGCTGCAGGACTACATTGTTCAGTTACCTATTTTAGTTCCTTTTGAAAACTGCAGAAATTACAATGGTTCAATTGTATGGCTTACTATCATAGTAAAATACTTCCTTAAAACGTTCCGTTAACTAAGCATTTCCAAATCTCACTGTAGAAAGGTCTATATCTTCATTGTTTGACCACCTACTTGTAAATAAGTTCGTTGACTTTAACGCCATTATCCTTAATACATCAATACATGGCATGAAATGTTCTGTCTGTATTTGTGATTTAGATTATCTGTACATTCATTAATCATGTTCAAGTTGTTTTATTGTGATATCCTACTACATCAGGAGTTGTAGCATGTTGGCTTGGCAGTTTAAAATGCCAACTCACTTTGTACTTATTGTTTTCCATTTTCTATGTATAATTTGACCTTAAATTTGACGGATTTTAAATTTAATTTTTCTGTATCCACCAATTCTTTTGATCTACATGTGTGTGCGTAGTTTGTGCTGAGCTACAAGCAATAGTGTAACACAAAAAATGTTGTATAGACATTTCCTTACGGCACATAGAATTGCTGATGCTGCTGGCGAATGTCCTCGATTACCATCAATCACATTATCATTGTTCACTGTCTACCTTGTTTCGTCTGACACTGCACCACTGGATAACATGGGTAGATAGAATTTGAAATCGGCGAAGAAACTCGAGTTTCCCAAAAAGCAATTTAAACAACGCATTTCAAATTATGAACATGTCTAAATGGCATAAAAATGGTTCCAGTTATAAACCTAACCTTTTAGACCGTGAATACTTACTTTGCAAAACAGGAAAAATCATGAAGTACAATAAAGTGCATTGAAATACTCGATATACGAAGTAACACTAAGAGAGAGGGAAGGTACAGCAGATATATGTAACTATGGAGCGGGTTGGAGCCATTATGCAGGAGAATGTCATAAGTACACTATTTGCACTCCAGTACTATTTAGTGACAGTTGCATACCAATTCTGCGAAACCATCAATGCTTGGGTCGGGCATAAATTAGGAGGTGATAGCGGGGCGTATTTGGGAAATCCCCCTGTTGTTACCTGAAGCTGTGTTTGTTAGTTCAACTTACTCAGTTGAGATAGATTGAAGTTCTTTTCACATCTGATGTTAAGGAGTTCACCGAAAGTAGCAAGGTAAGCCACTGTTTATTATCGAATGCACATCCAAACGTATACAGATTAGTTAATACCCTTCGAGAAGATGCCGAATACCATATTTATACATTAACAGAAAACATCTCCAAAAAAAGGAAGAAAATAAACAATAAAATGTGACCAAATAAGTAATGAAGCATTGATAAAGTTGGAGGAAAATGGAAATCTACATTTCCAAAAAGTAATTGCATACGTACAAAAACAGTATATTCTCACCATTTAAGAACGAAGGACATAAATAATGTGCAAATATAATATCCAAATTCAATTTCTTTACTTAGCAATGGAGAAAGATTATCAAATTTAGGGTAGTTGAGTGTCCCTGCTCGAGTGTAATCAGCTGTTATTGGTTATACTGGTAGGCATTTAAATCACGCAGGAACCGAAAGTGTTAACTAAGATTAATGTTAAGATAATATTCATTTATGCAATTTAAGTCTTTACGGAGACTTTATTAACTATGTACGAGTTTCATGGCGGTTTTCCGAAAATGTCTAATAAATACAAGAATTCAAGTCATAAAATGTTGCGCACGCACCTGATATGTAACGCTATAAAGGTATACATTTATGATCTTATTAGCCTGCTATTACTAGGGTTCGAACCTTTCTACACCTATCGCGAAATGAGGCGATCGCAAGTTACCTGCCACATGGGCAGAGCGTGCCGTCATTGTGTTAGTACAGTAACAGCACAACACACTGCCTACAGTGCATAGTGCCTCTCGAATGTTTTCATTGTACAAGTATTTGGGAGAGAATATGGTAACAGCATTCGATGTTAAGTTATGCAACAACGCTATCTACAGCGTTCGTGCTTCGACTGTACCTAGCCTCCTCTGTGCTCTGTTCATGTGACAGACTGATCCCCTCCCACTTCCTACAGTCCATAGTCCGCAACCTTTCGTTCCCTGTATAAAGGTTCGCTCCTTGGTTATTACTTTCTCTACAACTTACATATTATAATTAGAAGAAATGCTGCATTCCACCCAGGTATTCGATACGGAGATTTAACAGGAAATATACGTTGAGGTGGCTGAATAAGAAAGCAACTTTTATGAAGTTTCAAGCGCGCGCGCGCGCGTGTGTGTGTGTCGGTGGACAGCTTAACTCAAAAAACGAAAACTAGGTTAAAATCCAAAATTGGTATTTAATAGAAGAATCCAACACAAAGATTTTGAAGAATTCCTCCACCCTAAACTACCCTTTACAAGGAACATTTTTCGAAAATACTGATTTTCTCCAAAATGGCTAACGATTTTGATCAAAATGCCATATGTTTAAGATATTTTTATGACAAATGAAATGTATATTTTGAATTTTCGGCTATAACGCAGTACTCCTGTTTACTCTGGATGACTTTTGCATAACTGCTAAACCGTAGGAGATAGACCAAATTTTACCATACAAAAAATATAGATCTTGCTAAAACACAATTTATGTCTAAATACATTTTTTGTAGAGTGAACCATTTCGGAGATATTCCTTGTTATTTGTGCGAGTTTTGGAGATCTTATACTTTGTCAAATGGGACATCGTTCTTCATTTTTTTACATATTAGCCGTGCAAAGAGAACGAAATTTGAAAGCTTAAAAAGATTTGACTATCGCTCAAAGTGTACTGTATTCCCACATTATCCTTGTACCTACAAGGAAATAAGTAATAAGAATTTCTGCAAATGTTTATCTCAACACGAAGATGGAGGAATAAGAGTTTGTAAGAATGGTTAGTACAAGAGTAGAGAAAGTCATGTGAGAGCAACACAGACTTTTTTCTTTATTTCTTTTAATTGGAATTAGTTTACATGTGACTAACCGATTAGTGTTGGATTACTTTTCCTAATCGTGCAGAAAATCCGTAAAATGATCAGACTTCCTTTTATAAAAACCATGTTCTAATCCTATCTTCGTCGCCCTATTCCCCCACTTACTTGCATGCCTGTCGCTTCTAATGTTTTTCCTCCCACTCAACACACTCCATGATTGATGGCCTCCCTCTATTGACAAAATTGCCAGTCCACACTCGCCATGACTCAGAGCTATTATACGTTACGACATTTATGGAACAAGGAGTGTCATGGGAAAGGTAGAAGACGCAGCAGCAGAGCTTGAACATAAATATCTCCAAACATATGGCAGTGTTTTGAAACTTCTGCTTTTAAAATTCACTGTTATAGAAAATAAACACCATAATCGGTAACCTGCAGCCTGAAAGTTATTAGCATAAATGATAATAAATATGTTAACGATCTACAGTTATTTAATAAACTTAAAAGAAAAATCCACTACGTTGATTACGTAAAAAGGTGGGCTAATTTTGGGCATGCTAACCTTGACAACTACTTACTTCATAGTAATTAAATTTTAATTTAGATTTTATTACGTTCGGAATACATTTTTAGCATATTTAGTGGCACACCGTCTGTTTTCCAGTAAAGTTAGTATTTCAGAGTGACGTAAACAACTCCGTAATGCTTAGGTTTGCGTTTGTATTGCTTATCTAGCCAAATGTGGTGGCCTTAAGAAGCTGTTACCTACAAAGGCTTGCCAACTGTAACTCTTGGCTAATTCACCGGTTAATTTATGAAACTGTGGTTCTAGAACACACTTATTTCACTTCCTTTCGCCTGCGTACTTGCTTTGTCATTCATTAACAAGTATTTCCGATTCTTTAATTCTCTGTTCTTATTTCGTCTACTCTATGCAGGGTTGCCAACTCGTACGATAATTATGGGGGCATACGATAATGTTAATGTTTTACACGTGGTTGCCAACTCGTACGATAATTATGAGGTGCACGATAATTTGAATGTATGATAGTTCGACAGTTCGATACCGGCGAAATACCACTTTCAGTGGTTTGTCACACCAGCGAAATGAAACTAATTACAAATAGCGACACCACTTTTGCCCTCATGACCTGTCTCCAACCCGTAACCGTTTCCATTCTACAAAGCTTCCTACCCTTTATCCTCTTATTGCCAGTGCGCCCAGATCTGGTAATCTCAATGAAGGAGGCACTGTTCAGAAAATTGATGATAAATGCAGAAAACTCGGAATAAGTGATATTCCGTGTGAAATAAAGAACATGCCTGAGCCTGGCAGTTTCTCGAGTGCTATTAAACACATGTCACCTTGGTGGAAATACTGATTTCAAAGAACTAGCGGCCTTTGAATTATCAGTAATTTCATTACCACACAGAAGCGCTTCTTGTGAAAGAGTTTGTTCTAAGCTGGGTTTAATAAAAACCAAAATTAGAAACAGATTGGCACTAGACACGGTAAATGGACTTATTCTGTCTCAGCTTGTGAAAGAATGTGGTAGGTCCGAAAATCTGCAAGTCGCCAATATGTTGAGGTTTATTTCAACAACAAATTTTTATAATGCTGCAACAGTTGAAGTTGAAGCTTCAGATGAAAGTGCGCGAAACATAAGTGCTAAAGTTGTAATATTGGTTGAGATCATCGATACTATTACATTTTCTTAAGTGTTATACTGATATTTTTATTGTTGTAGCATTTGGTTTATGATGTACGATAATTTTGAATCCAAATCTATAATTTTGAGTCGCTGGTACGATAACTTTATTTTTAAATGTTGGCAACCCTGACTATGTAAACAAAGGGGTACGTTTTGTTTCTATTTCTTATAACTGCTAAATAAAACTGAGGTTTACGAAAACGAGACAGATAAAAATTAAAACCTAAAATATTTTCTATCAGTTTAGTTGCATAAGTTAGCTACATAGCGTAAACATTTCCGAGGGTGTACGCTAGAATAGGTACCTGCATTTTGCGAAACTTAACGTGTAGTCTTATGGCAGAAATCTTGGCCACTGCCTTCTTAGCCGATACCTGAGTGCGGTTTTCTAAGTCAACGAACTCTTCAATGAAAAATCATCAGTCCGCATTTCATTACAATTTATTGCATATGTCAATGGTGTTCTGAGACGCTACGCAGTGTCTACCAGGTAGCATTTGTGAGCGCTGTTATCCTTTCATATATTTCTAGAAAGTGCACATACATATGTGATGAAACTGTTTATGCATTCGACACATAAATAATAAATCGAAGTTTCAGCTGAGTTGGTCAAACATATCAGTTATACAACATAACATACATATGTAGTGATAGGAATTGGAATAGCATATTGAAATGGTCTGAACTATCTACGTCATCCTTTCGCAATTAAATGTAACAGTAACCATGTTAAAGAAATTGTATTCTAAAAATGTTAGAAGGGATTATTACAGCTTGTTTTAATCAAGTTTTCATCTCAGGAAGAAAACAAACATTGCATGTTATTAGTGATTCACGTTGAAATACGACAATCTAACAGCAGAACAAGGACAAAAAATTAAAAAGGATCTAAAACAAAGGAAATTTGAAAACGAGGATTTATAAAAGCATTGCTACATTCACATAACGTTTTCTAGTCGGTATCGTTAACTCGTGTATGGTTTCCACAAACTTCATGCAAAAGCTTATTTTCCCGTCTACCTCAGTTTAATAAATAAGTAAAGTAAGACCTTTGTTTATACCATTATTGTCTATTTTCTCGGACTAAACATACTAGTTCAACAACCTCTCACCTAACCTCTTCGGTGAGAGGCAGAACACGCCACTGCCGTCTCTATGACCAGAATTGCTGCGTGGAGTTCTGCAACTGTTTCAACGCACAAAGGGTTATCTACTTACACCGATGCCACATGAAGTGGGCCATCTGGTATGTTTACGGAAATTGCTCCATTGCACATGTCGTTGTATAATAGGAATAAATAGGTTTAAGTGATAGTAAAAGCCTGAAAAAGTGGTTAGATAACAAATGCTGGCCTTGAATTTCCATAGTCTTTCGAACATCGCGAGAAACAACTGAATGTTGACGGCATAACAAAAACTACCAAATATTTAAATAAATAATAATGGAATATCCTGGAAATGGCCAATGGCCAAAAAGTTATTTCAAATAAATTCTGTGTTTTAAAGAGATAAACATTTCATTAAATCTATTTCTTATATTTACCCATTTTAACTATACAAAATTATTTTCAAATTAAGAGTTCGCAGGCTTTTCACAGAAAAACCAAGAGATGCATATTCATTGTCATACAAATATCTTAAACCTGTGGTGTTTTAATAAAAATCCTTACAGCCAAAATTAACGAAAATTTGTCCATGTAAAGGGTACTTTGGGGTGGGGGACTATCCTTAAAATCATAGTGTCGCGCTCTATAACGGTACTGAACTTCAACCCACATTGTTATTCATTCGAAAGTTTTGTTTTGAAGTTATTCCGTTCTCAGGCTCTAACAGGTCCAGAAAACACGGAAAGAAATCAGCACTGCCTTCTTGCGGAAAACTCATTCCTTACCGTTGGTAGGGTACCTTATTACGTCATACTTTCATTTTCTTGGCTGATACTGTCACCGTATCACGCCTTGGGTTCTGTATCGAACTAATAGAGCATACCTATGCTGGTGTTGTCAACTCATTGGCTAATTACGGATAGGTATAGCCACCTCCCTCAACTGGAAGGGAGGGGAGGCAACATGACCCCTCTGAAACTGGTGGAGACTGATATCAGAAGACACGCCCTATAAATGCCCCTAAAGACCATCAGAAATTCGATGTCTATTACTATTTGTGCCAAAAGTTCGATATCAAAACTTCATCGGAATTGCAGGTTCTTGAGCCCTGAATGTGTATGTGTCCCCGTGTAACAAATGGTTGGAACCAAGATTAGTATTTATTAAATACTAATTCTCTATGTCAAGAACATAGAGAAGCGGAACAGTTATTACAGCAAATATTAACATTCAATAGTGTTATATACTAAATGAGTAAATATCTTTACTTGATTTTTGTGTGCTAATACATTTTCATTCAAAACTTCATTCACTCAAGCATTATAGTGTTTAGGCGTACAATAAACAAAAATAATTGTGACAATATGTGCATCAGTGGCGTAAACTTCACTGGTTAGATCTTTGAAATGACTGATGCAATTCTGCAGAAGTTTTTCAACACAAACATGTAAGGTAGAATTCGATGGACGTATGTACGCCCCTAAGTGAATCCGAGCGTAAAGGTAGCAGGTAGTAGAGATAAAAGAGAAAACCACTGAATGGGCGGGAGGGCTCCAGCAGGTAACCACAACCAACCACTTAACCTACTAAATAATATGGTCCGATGCTAAGGCTAGACATTTTGGCTTCTCCCGCCACAATCCCGACTTATGGTACACAGGCGCAACTCCATCTGAGGTCCGCAAAGGTTAATGGCCCTGATCTTTTGTGACCTATACGGAAAACTAGGCTGGCGTGGAGGGGGGAGCAAGACAAATGTTTAAATGGCATATGAGAGGCAGAACGTTTCTGCAGCCGTGTGGGTGGGGAATTTGATACACTTTGTTAAACAAATGTATCCATGGAAAGTGTAGTGAATAACGATTCCAAGAAAAATCTGATGTGTTACACTCACATGACTTTCTCTACCCTTGTACTAACCACTCTTACAAACAGCTATATCTTTTTCGTGTTGCTGTGATAAAATTTGCAGCAATTATCTTAATATTTTCTTATAGGCGCAAGGGGAATATGGGAATAAAGTAGGCTTGGAGCGATAGTCAAATCTTTCAAAGCTTTCGAATTCTGTTATTTTTGCACGGTTAACACAAAAAATGAATAACGATGTTCCATTTGACAGAAGTACAAGTTCTCCAAAAGTTACACAAATAACAAGAAATACCTCCGAAATGGTTCACTAAAAAAAAAAAAAAAAAAAAAAAAAAAAAAAAAAAAAAAAAAAAAAAAAAAAAAAAAAAAAAACATTTGGACATAAATTGAGTTGTAGCAAGGTCTAAATTTTTTGTATAGTAAGATTTGGTCTTCTCTTACGGTTTACCAGTATTGCAAAAGTCATCCAGAGTAAATAGGAACTCATGGGCTGTAGTCAGAAAATTCAAGACATGCATTTCATTTGTCATAAAAATATCTCAAACACATGGCATTTTAATCAAAATCGTTAAGAGCCATTTTCGAAAACAAAATTTTCGAAAAATGTTGCATGTATAGGGTAGTTTAGGGTGGAGGAATTTTCTTCAGACTCTTCGTGTCGCATCCTTGAAAGACATTGACCTTAAATACCAACTTCGGTTTTTAATCGACTTTTCGTTTTTGAGTTATGCTGTCCACAGGCTGACAGACGCACACAAACGCGCGTGCGGGGCTTTTTCTAGAAGCTTTTTTTGGATTCAGTGGGCCTCAAAACATACATATCCGGTGAAATCTCGACACCGAATTTTTGGGTGGAATACAATAATTCCTCTACTTTATTATACGTAGGAGAGAAAGTAAAAATATGTCAACTCTTAATCGATTTAATAACGCTATTACTAAATTAGAAATGAACTATTTCAAAATAGGATACCGATTTTGCAACTTGTAATTTACGCATCAGTACATGGCATCGTTTCAACATCAGGAAACAATCAACGTTTTATCCTTGGCAAGCAGCGTCTGCACTCACATGACTTTCTCTACTCTTGTACTAACTATTCTTACAAACTCTTATTCCTTTATCTTCTTCGTGTTAGTTGAGATAAAAATTTGTACAAATTATCTTATTGCTTATTTCTTTCTAGGTGCAAGGGGAATATTAGAATACAGTAGGTGCCATTTAGCTGTGATTAATCTTCGTTTGAATGCCCAATTACTTTCACTCATTGTTAATTACCACAAAAGACCAAAATGTCCTGATAAATTAAGCAGATGTTTAGAACAATAATTACTTGCAAACAGTGAGTGTAAATGCAAGTTTTCTTCTACGTACTTACTAAAAACTGACAAAATGTCGCTACTGACTTTGCACTGTTAAAAAAGATGTTCCTTCTGCGTCTCTTTTGGTTTATTTACGTATCCTACACTGGTCTGGATGATACCATAATCCAGAATGCAGTCTTTAACATTGTATCTTTTAGGTTTGTCTGTACAACCATTTTTCTCCTGAAAGAACGAACGCAAATCTGCAGTGGCATTCGTCTGCCAGCACAGCTGGGATGGGCTGCGGATGACCAGAGGTTCTCAGAGGCGCACCCCGTACTATGACATCATAGTTCGCCGTGTGTGGTGACCTTGACTCCGCATCCGCCCCCGCACAATGTGCTTGTCTGTCTGTACAAATCAGGGACGCAATTTGCATGCAAAAACTGCGCTTAGCAACTTCATGCCCCACGGCTCTGGGATGGAGAAGTCTTATCTTTATGCATCTTCAACAAACTAAACCTCCGTGGTAAATTTCTGCACTAGTGATATCTCAAGTCTAAATTAGAACTACAGACGGCAAATAAAAATAAAGTATATATTATAATAAATTTCCTCTCTCCCTCCGTCCCCCACCTCTCTCTCCCCCTTTCATCTAGTTTCATTCCTACACAGTAGAACACTGCCATTTTATGGGCTTGTGCTTTCTGGAAGCATGAAGGGAATAGATCTACCCTCTGTCCTTGTCTTACTCGTGGGAAGGACTGCGTGGCACGTAAACATGCAGAGGTCATTCTAATACCTACTGACAGGGTCTGTCCAGCCCTTAGTTTACTTAGCGTTTGCAGGTAAGTAGGTGGTGTTTGTAGGTGTACTTGTGAATACGCCTTTAAATTTGCACATATGAAGAAAGTCTACCGTTAAATTTCAGGTGCGTTCATTCTGTGCCGAATAAGTGAAACAGAATTGGCAATATATAGCAAAGAAGCTACATAAACCAGTCATAAGTTTGCAGATTTCCACCAAATTTGGAACTTAATGACAATCCTTTACAAACGTCCAATTTCAACTTCTTGCCCAGCGGTATGGCTCAAACGGTAACGTCTCTGGCCCACATTCGGAAGGTTCCGGGTTTAATCTCTTTTTCTTTCTTTTTCCGTGGTTTTCCTCTGTGGCCAAGGTAAATACAGGTAAATACACGATCCAAAATTTCACCGTCAGTCTAAAACAACAGTAAAAATGAAAGTATATGATAATCGCAAATGCTATACACATTTGTCCACAGATAATGAAAGCACGTAGATTGGGCGGCAATCTAATGCAATTTGCGCGGCAAGTACCTATAGAAGCAGGGATACATTACTAGCACTAAGTCTCTGTGGATACATGTCAAAACTGACATCTGCCATCAAAAAAAGAACATGTACAGTTACCTAGCACTAAGGCATCTGTGGACACGTGGCGAAGCCACTCACCGATCCACGAACACCTACAAGATCCGTTAAGCCACGCAGTTAAGCCAGCGTAAAATAAACAGGGGCAAAAATTCAGCTGTTTGGAGAGTGGTTTCATTCCCACAAAGATAAGATTAAAGTTTCACTAAAAGGTGCTATGCAATGGAATTTCCACTCTCCGAGGAGCGAAGATAGCACTTAACAGTTGAACTACGTAGAAGAGCTGACTATTAAAATGTTCACAAGAGTATTTCTTTCGAACTCAAGACACGGAGAAGGCCTCTAACAGATCTCAACATCTGTGGCAAGTATAATAAAAGGCAAAAATCGAGATGAATACTTAGCTTCTGGCAATCTAGAATTTCACCTTCACCAGTTCACTCAAGTCCATTTCCCCTCGCTTTGCAGTCCTGTTCCCACTCCACTCCACTCCACTCGGCTCCCCTCCTGCAGTAACAGTGTGACTGGTGTCAAGCCAGGAGGAAGGTAGAGTGGCGGAGTCAGAATCATAAAACGCCCAAGTATTATTATGCTACTCGGGTTCGATCCTCGGTACCAGCATGGGGATTTTTCCCTCACTGGGGGGTATAGCACGGGGTGCACTCAGCCTCGTCAGGTCCCGGGAGGAGGGCAATTGAGGAGCCACTTTAATGAAGTAGCGACTCCAGGTCGCGAAGGCCACATAACTGGCCGGGAGGGATCGGGGTGCTAACCACGTACCACCCTCCAGTGCTGCACCCCACTCATGAAGCCTGTAGTGGTGAGCGGTGGGGGACGCAGCGACCGGGCAGTAAGCCTTGGCCCGCGAAGGGCTGTTGCACTAGGGGTTATTTTTTTAATAGTTAGCGTCCAAGCCTGTGAGAATAATGTAGTGGTTTGTGGGTTTAAGGGCACTTAACTTCGAGGTCATCGGCACCCTTAAACAATTCATGGCAATTGCCAGATATAAATTTCAATCAAAAACAAAATTACCAGCAGCAAAGAAAATATACACAAACGTAAAAAACAGTGGCGATAGCCAGATATAAAACAAGGTGATAAATATGTCAAAAAGCACAAAAAGAGATATATAAAATTTTAAATCCTCAAGTTGATACTGCACTGCGCTAAAAACTTAAAAAATTATCAACCGCTGTTTTGTCATCCGCCAAGACCTCTGCAAGTCTGACAGGCAGCTGCAGAGAATCTCGAAGGCGTGTCAGAGAAGATGAAGGCATTCACTGTCGATGAAGATATTCGGTGTCGCGAAAAGCAACACAGTCACGTTTTCTCCAAGTAAGCGTTCGCACTCCATGCGTGGACATTTACTTCTTAGAAGACCAACACCACGAGGAAATTAACAGAATGAGAGAAAACATGGGAGACGTAACCCGGAGTAAACAATTGCCTGTCATTTGTGATTTCTTTGATTTCGTTGCCTGAAATGACACGCCATTGGGGTAATGTGAAACACCAGCGACTTCCGAGAACAAACGATGCATACCTGAGAGGCTTCTGATAATCAAAGGTAAAGCGCATGTTAACCATTAGAGTAGCACAATAATAAACTATTACTTCAAGAGGGCAAACTAGAAATGGGAAGACGGCTGTAAACCGGTGAAAATGAAAACACTATAGCAACACAACAGCCTGTGAACAAAAACACCAATATATTTGGATGGAAAATACAGATCTTTTGAAATTTTATCACTAAGTCCTCTATATCCTTACGGGTAAAAAGTAATTACGCAGTCGGATGGAGAGGAATCCACATTGGAAGTTTACGTAAGGCAGTCTTCTGATTGTAAAATTTTGACTTGCTCGAAATCCTAATTGCGAACCATGCCTCAAAACCATTTATTACAAAACAATCCTTATTACAAGTTGGCCTATTCTTTCGTTTCCAATTCACCTTGGACAGTTTGAAATTACGAAGAACGATGTTTTTATTGATTAAAAGTCTATTACAATTTCGGCTAAACAACAATCTAATGTAATATTATCACGCTCTCCTGCATTATCTATGAATGTTTGCCAATGCTAGAGCAATTTATTTTCTCTGCCATATAGAACGTATGGTAGTGCATTCTATCTAAAAACTCTGTATCGAAATATCATCTTGATTCTATCTTTCAAGAAATGCCAAACTTGGTGTTTAGGCAAGTTCAGCAACTTCCAAAAATGCAACACGAAAAACCGTCACTCTAATTTCCCTTCACATGGAACCTTTTTCGTTATTTTTATTAACTAATAACGGCGCTAATGCTTCTGATTAAATTGCCATATATGCTTAATTTATTTGTACCTATGGCCAATAAAAATTATATCTTGAATTGTCTAGGAATAGCCTGCGGATTCCTCTTCATTCTGAACAGATCTTGTTGAGACGTTAATACGGCGTACGTAAGTCTGTCTTCCCTGTGGGAAGCATACCATGACTTTGATGCTGCTTGGCTGACGTCACGTTGTCAAGGAGGCAGAGTAACTTTGAAACGGTTTGTAATGCTAATTGAGAAAGCTTATGTAGCAAAAAGTTGAGTGAGCGAAAGTGATGTGTGTTAAGTGAGGTCATAGCTGAATGTAATCAAAGCAAATAAATAATCGAAAAATAACCGAAGAGTAATACTCTCAATATTGCAATTTGTATAATTTTGTGCAACTGGTAAACCACGAATAACAGAGACGTTTATGCCACAAATAATGTAGATCTCACCAAAACGTACAATTTATGTCATTTTTGTGGCGTTTGCCATTTTCAAGATATTTGTTGCTTTTGGTTTGAATTTTCTAATGTTTTATATTTTATTAAGTGCTGGGTCACCATTTACTTATTTCTCGTGATGTCATAGTATTACAGAAAGTATGGAATTACAAAAGCAGCTATTTTTTAAATGTTTAACAAACGTTTCAGCTTCTTTATCCTATGCCCTATACCTATATGCACCTATTTCGAGTAACATGACGATAGAAAATAAGATTTTGTTGAAATTGTTTATGGAAAAGGCAAAAATAAAGTCTGACAGAGACAGCTAATCAAATAAATGCAGACATTTTTCCTCACCTCTCCCCCTCTTCGACATGAATGATTTAATGTTCCAGAACACCAATAAGAGCCCTTAATCTAACGTGAACCATATCAAACATGCAAACAAGCTGAAAGTTTGCTCACAAGTTGTTGTCTCAACATGCCAGAGGTTAAAGTTTGATGTTGATATCTCTTAACAGTATGCATAAAAATAATTAAAATACATTTTCATGTCAATAAGCCACACAGAGTACGCAGCGGAGAAATGATAACCTTGCAGAGTTAATTCCATTAATTAAAGGAATGATATTTGAAACCTCTATTACAAAAACTGTATTTGTTTCCACAGAATATATCTGTAACATTTACGTATTACGAGTATTTTTCGTAAACACTGTAGGAGGTACCTTAGAATTTGCACAAAATAAGGATAAAAGGTGGTAAAGTATTAAAGTATTATATGAGGTAAGAACAAGAGGGTTCTATCTATTTTTTTTTTTTTTTTTCCCATTTTTAAAGAATATGAACTTGTTCTCTTTAATTGTAGATCCCTGGTTTACTCATATCATGTACCATTTGTGTGTAATGAGCAGGTAAATTTAGTCTACCTACAAATGTTGGTAGGACTGAGAACTAGATAATTCTATCTGCATCTCCATCATTCGTTTGCATTTCCGTCTCATTTCTTGCGTGGACATTGCTGCTTTTGTATTATATACAATTACACAAGATGGAAAATGAAACATTTTCGCAAAAATGTAATTTCAGTGGCGCAAAGTACATTCCTCTAAGTAGTCAGAAAAAGAATATTTAATCCCTAACTTAAACCTAAGTCGAATGCACAGGAGTGCATTTTGAACAATTTTGCACCTGTGAAATTATCCTTACGCTGTAAAGGCAAAAGGGAGAGAGGGAGATGAAATTGTCAATGCATAGAACAATTTTTAATAATGAACATAATCTTGAATACTTTATACTTGACCTCAAAGGCAGATACATATGATCTTTATGAAGATTTTAACATGGCACAAAAGGAAAAAAGAATCACTGAAGGACTGTCTGAAAAGTATTGCACACTTTTAAAAGAATTTTTTTGTTCGACAAGAAAGGAGTATTGACAAAGAAAATAATGTAGTAAGTTTGTTTTGATCTTTATAATGTAATTTCTTTACCCCATGCAAATGTTAATTCTTATAAAAGAAACTAAATATTTATAATCTTACTGCTTATATTTCAAAGGGCAAACAGTGCTTCTGTGCCATTGTGCGGTAGATCTGGAAATGACATTGCCAGTACTATAGTTACAATTCTGGAAAAAAAAATGTTTGCATTGCTACTCTGAAGTCAAAATATTCTTTGGAGTGATACAGTTCCTCAAAATAGGAATTGCCTCATTTCCTTTACAGTAGTTTCCTTTCTTGAAGAAAATTTTACTGTCAAATTAGAAACATTACAATGAAATACTCGATACAAGCACATTCTTACATTCAAGAAGTTGACAACATACATTCAATCATAGAGAAGTCTCAAACTTTCTTTAAAGAGAATACTTTTGGCTTGAAAAAGGCCTCCTTATGAGCTAATTGAAATGACAGTATCTGATTTCTATGACTACTACATCCAGAGCAAACTTTTTCAATACAGTAAAGTGCCATTCATCAGGTGTCACAATTGAAGTTTGAAAGGAATGGTCTTCTCAGTGTTTACTTTAAGATGGGTCAAGATTATCAGGAATGGAATAAAACCAGTATCCTAAAAACTAAACGTTTAAGACACAAAGAACATCAGACCCGACTACCAAGAGCAAAACTTTCGTCTCTGGAGAAAAGTTGTCAAAACAAGTTTGCAGATATCCAATCCATGATGAAATGGAAGCCCACCGTTGATGGAGAGTTCTACAAAGCAACGCTTAACTGATATTAATATGTATCTTTCACTATATGCAGAGGTGCTTGGAACCAGAATGTTCTATCTACTTACAATATTTCTTTATATATCGTAATAAATGAGTTCCTTTTCTAACATTGTCATAAATTGATCATGGTAAGCCGAACAGGCTTCGTTATTTAATTACGACTATGTCTTATAAGAACATCGTTGTTTCCTAATCCTATATTAGGTCCCAAACTTTGGATAGCTCTCCTGACATTCACTCAAATGCAGATATAACCCTCTGATTCTCACATCACGATATGTAAGTGCATGAATGCTCTCATGTTTAACCATAAACTAAGGAAACAAGCAAAACTGAAAAAGTATTACTACGTTTCCAAGGAATTTTAACTGCTGAATACATCTCAGATGAAATAAGATCGCCAATGTATATACAGGTTAAAATTCAGGGGAGTTAGCTTTGTGAGGGGAATAATGTATTGTAGTGGTAACATTTATTAATTACTACGTTTCTATGAGGAATTCAAAACGATTTGAGCTCTCATTCCGGATTGAATGCTGCACGGAACCGCGGATCCAGACCGAACTGAATCCTTGGGTCCGATCCTCTTAGAAGTGGGATCACATCAAAATTTTGTTGCTTGGAAACAACTACCGGATTCAAATCGATCTAAATCCTTCACAGATGCTAACTTCAACTCTACTTGTAACACTCTGCACGCTCGTCATTTTGTTTTCTCAGCGAAAGTGGTAATAAAACTAACAAGGCCATTTTTATTGTTTCTATAATCTCGCAATATATTCTTCTCGAACACATTCACTAACCTCAAAACCTACTTATAATACGCAGAAAACCTACTTTTTACAGGTTCGCCAACATAAACCAAGTGACCAACATGAAAGCTTGAATTTCTTATGCTTGTATCCAAATCGATGTAAATTCCCCATGGAAACATAGTGAATCTAGAGTTTTGCAGTCCAATCCGGTAGGTAGTGTTTAATGCCTGTTCTTACAACATAGGACACTAGAGGTGGTGAACAGGGATTATACATGCAATTAAATGATACCTTAGAGAGGAATTTTAGGTAGGAAACGTCACAGATATAAGTGAAAGGTATCTTCCCTGTATTTGCCATTTATGACCGAGGAAAACTCTCAAAACCGGCGACCCCATCGCCAAGTGGGAAACTAGTGCAAACAGCCTCCCTAGTGTTGACGGGAAAACCAAAGACTTTCGAGGTTGGGAGGAAATACCCAATCCCTGCTTCAAGAAGTGAGGATCTACCCGAGTACCCTGGGGATAAAACAGGGACCCTAAGCGATGGGCCTTGGATCCTAGGTAAACCCCTGACGCCACAACAGTGCTAGAACAGGGAAGTTGAAGAAAACTCAGGGCGGACGGTCCTGGCGGGATTTTGAACAGCGGAACCCCCGAATGCAAGCATCACACGTTACCGCAGAGCCAAATCTGAAATCTGTTATTGCATTTCAATCTTTGTACGATTGCATTTCAATCTCGTGTATACACTGGTTCAACTAAATGTCACACGTTTGTCAAGAAGCCCTCCGCATAAACATCCTTAATTCTGTAACAAAATTTGAAATGTGGCAACAAATGGTCTGTGTTCCCCTCAGCGGTGAATGCATGTTAAAATACAAGTTGTGAAACTAGGAAATAAGCACAAAATCACCATTTTTTTCCAAACAAAATTATCTAAATCTCACCGCTACAGTCCCACAAGGATTCACTCATGTTTATGGGTATGGATTGTTATTTCAACTTTTTTCTTTCTTTTGTTTTTACATTTCGTGCCAAGAGCTTTCGGGAAAAGGAATAAAAGATAAAATTGACCCCGTTTTGCCCAGAATGTTGGCGCTTCAGTTGCCATTCTCTTTACATCGCGAGGAAAAATGTCAATAACTTATGCGGCTAACGTGCTACGAGCTGTAAACCTTCACTGCCTAGTTCAGTACATTTCCACTATAGGTTTTGCAAAATTCCAGTATTGCATCAAGTAATATTGCAGAAAAACTGCAGCAGTATACGAGTACGTGTTATGGCTAGCTTAACAACTTTACTGGTTTTATTTGTTTCCACAGCCATAATATGAAGCTGGCTGGCTGTCATACCCTCGTTGAACGGGTTGTCACTATGAGAATTTGTGACGCTTCTGAGCAGCGGAAGAAGGTGAGCCGAAGGAACGTGCAACGTAGACATTTTCTATCGTCCCCCATTAATGTTAATGCACCTTAATATGGCATATAGTGCAGTGTTGTCAGATAAATGTGTAAAACCTATTCACTGCAATTAAGACTCCTCCAAATACATCAGACCCCACTCGCCTTCTTCAGACAGTACAAGACCTCACACATTCCAGAAGAAATTTACTTGCATGAAAATATTCAACAGTATTGCCCATCTGATACTAGAGATCTGTTCTGCCCATAACCTTAAAATTACTTACAAAAAGACTCAAATGATCAGGACCAATCTATATGCACACTGAGGAAACACAAAGTACAGCAGGAAATGAAAGAGAGATATACTGAAACTTCAATCTCCACTTATTTAGTGAATCAGACGTTATAAATAGACAATTTCTTAGATGAAAATTATACAAGAAAAAAAAGAAAAAAAAAACACCGAAATAATGTAGAACAATAACTTATACAAAAAAGATTTACTTGACTAACAAGATCTTTCAAGCATGTCATCAGGAAATCTAATCTGATGTAAAGCAATGTTATGTTATTTCATCCATTTTGTACAGTATGTAACTACAACTTCCAGTATTATTTCAGTATATCCAGTATGTAAAAGAAATTAAGTAGGTATAGTTTGTCTTTGCCACCACAATGTGGAATCTGAGATTGGGAAAATGAGATTGGGACGACCACGTAAGAGATGGGCACAAGAATTTAGTGGTGATTGGTCATCGTTGGACAAGAGTGGCAAGAGACAGAGATGGAAGGAAGTTACTGTGTTTTTAAATTGTGTCATTTTTCCAGAAGGCAAATTCACAGGAACCCTGTGAATTCCATAGCTGTGGGAGGCCCTTACCCAAAGGGATCTGTCGGGCTATCTTTATCCCTTATCTTTATCGTTTATAGTTCCAGTATTTCAAGTTAATTCCAGTATCACCCTGGTTCAGAGAAGCTACTCCATGCATTTGTATTCTTTGAGGGAAGGTTTCAGATAAATTCGATCGATAAATTTATTGAAAATAACAGGGAAAACAGCGAGCTGGACAACAAACATCTTAGTCTTGTTTTGTCACACTGTGTAGGAAACCCGAGTAGTAGCCAGCAAGGTTCAAGGTTTCGGTCGACTAATCGAGAGCATATTATGAGACCCACCTCTACCTTCCAGGTCGTTAAGTGTTTCCCAGACGTGTTGGCTGAACATTTTCTCTGTCACTGAATTATACGTTGTACGTATCAGTTTCATGCCTCGGTTTTATGACCTGCTCAACATCCGCAGTACAGCCTTGACTGACTTGTCTTACTTGACAAGTGTGTCTGTAAACAAAGTTTCCAATGCTTCTGGCAAGGTTCTCAGCGATCATCGACTGGAATGCACAGAGCAGACATCGCCTGCATGGGAAGTTCAAATGGAATGACGTGAAGGGGCACTCGAGAGTGGATTCCGCGAAGAGAGAGAACAGCATCGCATCCTGCAAAAAGTAATTTACCAGACCATTCCGCTTTTACCACGTCAAACTACTTTCCACGATCATGAAACGGAAGGCTATTCATCCTCAACAATTTATCATTTGTGATTAACATTTCCTTAACTTTTCTTTACACAATTTCTATATCGAATGAAAAGAATAGAATCAGTAAAGCTATTACCAACTGTAAAAGTTTCCTGGTTTACTGGACGTTCGCATGGATAGTTTTATTTAAACAGGAATGACGAATTCATTTGATTTACCTCTCCACATACATTATGATTTAGCAGATTTTTAAGGCGAATCTTTTTTTTTTTTTTTTTTTTTCAATTATAATTTCGTAAGTCTGTTGTTTCCTAATAACGGATGAAAAATTCACGCAGAAGGATTGAAACATCGGTGAGACGTCTAGCTTCCATAACCTTCATCCACAAGTTCTGAAACCCCCCTCCACTTATCAGTGTGTTATTTGTTGTGGTTTCACATGCATTAGTTTGCCAGGTTCCGCATAGCACCCCGCTTAGTCTACGAAAGATGAGAATCTGGCATGCATTGCATGCAAGCGCGTCAAACGTTACCCTGGATTGCACACACAGATTGCACATAAACGCTCTGAGCAATTCCGAGTGGTTAGTCGCCTTAAGGTTCTTGCAACTGTTAGTGCAATTGTCAACTATGGTTAATGTATCATGCGTCTACATTAAGGCATACCTTAACTTATGAATATGTCGTTTATTAGTATCCTTTGGCGGTGGATCAATTATCTGTTGAAATCTTTAAGATAATCACAGCAGGTGAAATGTTAAACCTTTGTACTTTGTACTTCCTATTGTCCTGCAGATACTTAACATAAAAGCTACATAATTATTATCTGGATACAAAATGTACACATGTTAATGGAGAGATTTGGTGCAACTGAAGAAGACGTACACAGAGATAAATGGCATTGTCACTATTAGCGAAGTTTATCTCTTCCGGGTTTGTAGGCCGTGGTCTAGAAGGCATCGAAGATAAACTTAGCTAATAGTCAGGACGCCAGCAGTGAAAGCCTAAGTTTATACAAAGGGCATAGTATTACACAAACCATTGACGAGTTCTGTATGGTAGTACTTAATCTACAATTTTTTTAATAACCTGCACTCCTCCGTGGCCATGGCTGCGGCTAGAGGACACATAGGCCTGGCGATGAGGGTAACGTCTGCATAGAGGAGACGCCCTAGGGATTCTATATAATATGGTTATATAATTGAATTTACATTTGTATTGTAATAATGTTCTGTTGAAGACAAACCTTTGTAATGAGAACTTTCTCACTTAATAAATAAAAACTACATAATGTTCACATAATACGAAACCTTAACATATACAACGAAATATGAGGTGACGCTGTTCAAAATGAACATCCCCACTCCCAGGACACCAAGTTAACCGCTTTGTCGAATGCGACCAGTGAGAAAAAATAATTCTCAGTTATTAATTATAACATATAGGTTAGGGTTACCAGATTATTTTATGGAAATGTAGGACACAATGGTAAAAAATGTAGGACATTGTTTGTTATTACAAAAATAATGTAAATTTATAATTTAAACGCTATATATACACCCATAGGCATATACACTTATATTTTCTTAAAATACTGAAACATACAGTGTTAAATGTGATCATGAAGTCAATTATACTACTCTGAAGATGTCAACTTTCACGAAACATCTAGCTTGTTTGAAATATGATCAAGAAATTCCACACAACTGAATTTTTAAAATCTGTACTTCAGTACTAACTGAATCAATAGATAATCTGTTTCTTTCATCTGTCCACTGTGCTCTTATTAATGAAAATACTCTTTCAACATTAGCATTGTGTTGCTTTGCCTCCACAGAATACCAACCTTTTGCCTCGGAGTATAAATGCTGCGTTGCCAATCGTCTCGTTCAATGTCACTATGCATGAATATACTCTGTGGCTGATGTAACCATGTTACCACAGCGAGTTGCAGTTGCGGCTAATAACCAATAATGCATTTCTATTTTCCCAGTTGCCAACTCATTTTCCAACGACCATTGCTTGTTTTTTAAAATGTAGGACATTAGAGACTTTTCAAAAATTCCCCCCGGAATGGTTAAAATGTAGGGCATATCAGGGACTTTCCGGGCGTCTGGTAACCCTAATATAGGTTAATTATTTCTAATTACAGCTGGACATTATTTTCGTTCTTTGCACTATTTAGATACACCCTGCTAAAACTTGATTACAATGTACAAAGGAAATGAAACAACGTTTTCTTATATTCCATATTTTAATTAGACTCACATTGCAACTAAGGTGGTCATAGCAGTAAGCGAAATCAACTTTCATCACGTGATTTACTCCACGTGGAGAAGATATTCTAATATCTCTGATTGGCTAAAGCTAGATATGAATCGATTCCTAGCATCCTTCATTGGCTGGATTAGTTCGTAGCTACCACACTGATAGTAGAAATATGCATCAGATGCGAAGTAAATACTTCAGACCGGAGAATAAATAGTTTTAATGCTTACAGATATTCCTCACAACAGAAATAAAAATTAATCTTTTAGCTTACATGCTGTTCAACAAATGAATAAAACATTTTCATGTTAAATAGTTAAAATTTTTTGTTTTACGCTTATTTAATTATAATGCAAATGCCAATCTATTTTATGGTGTGTGCTTCCGAAGAACGTTTTTAACAAGCTTGCTTTATAACCTATATTTAAATCTAAATCTCTATTACTTGAGCAAATTCGGGTGACACGTGAGCTTGCCCACCTGTTGAGAAATATAATTTTAGGAGATACGCCCCTAAACGCAATTACTTTTAATCGAAAAAAAAAACTGTTACAATCGATTTGTATCCACATTAACAAACCAATGCTAGGAGATGAAATTCTAATTAGATGGCTGTGAAATAGGGAAACTTTGTGAGTTTGGTTTTGGGGGTTATGGCTGAACTTAATTGAATGGGCGAAGTACAGATGGACGTGTAAAGATATTTCTATTAGTCATCGACAGGAGTATTATATGCACTATTGGGAAAGAATCGGTTAACGGCGCTTTTACGCCAGAAATAATTACAAAGATTTCAAATCAATTTCAGAACTAACCCCTTTACGCAAACACGCAGTTCACTTTTTTCCACAGCTAATTGCTAGCACAGGCACGGACGATTAAAATCGATGTTTATCGACAATCAACATTTCATCGATTGAGAGCCAGACTTCAAAATTAGCAAGGTTCCATTATCCAAATAATTAAGGCGTAGAGGTTAACAAAATGTAATAAGATGCAGAAATTTACCAGGATAAAAGCTGCTCACAAACTTAGAGCTATTAGAAATGACCGCGCACGGTTTATGACCATAAATATATGAATTAACATATTTGACTTGAAAATATTTAAATTTTATCCACGTTTCATTATATCGACAATTGAATATACTTATTGTATTCTTCTAACAAAATGTTTTATCTGTAGAAAACATACAAAAATATACAAAACTTACCCTCATCGCTATAAATTTCAAGTAAGCTTGTGACAGACATATTCACTTATCACTTAACTACGTCTTATATGTAAGGCTTCAGAGACACGACTGCTTAAAATACGGCTAACCCAAAATTCAGCACGTTCGTCGTCCTCTCAAAGGACCTGCGCGCGCCAAGGGAGGGAGAAATCGAGAGGCCGAAAACCCCATTAAAGAAATGTTACGCATGTGTTTCCTTAATCATTTGCTCTTATGGAAAATCCATCACCCGCCACACACGTGGATGGTAACATAGTCTGTTGAAATTAACTGAAAAGAAAACGAGCAATAAGCTTTAGTCAAGACGACCAATTTGAGCGGCTGGCAAACAATGGTTTTGAATTACAGATTTGTGGTTTGGGAGGCTGTGCTTCTTATTTCCATTGTTTATAGCTTCAAATAACCAAATTCTGACCACCAGAGCCAGAATGTTTTTACCCCATTTTTAATATCTTGTTTTCCTTATATAATATTTAAAGGTCAAAGAGCCAATTATTGAATATCTAGAGCCAAATTAATATTAGTACAGTATACAACTTTGCGTTGCAACTTTAGTACATTAAAAACTACTTCCAAAAGGGCCAGCGGCTTCTGCAACTTTTATGCAATATTTTGTTTTGTAGAAATGAGCAAATACTCTGGTGGACTATTTGCTTCCGCTACCTTTCACCTTAATATGTCTTACTCCTGAGGTTTTGAGTCAACACCATACACAAAATTGGAAAATCGAAGCCTTTTTCAAAAATAAACACAAACACAACTCGGGTCTTTTTCTAAAAAAGTTTATTTTTGGATTTGCGGACCTCAAAACATGTAATTCCGGTGAAATCTCGAAACAGGATTTCTGGATGGAATGCAGTGCCAGGCTATAGCACACAAAATTTATATAGCCAGTCGCCAGCTTCTCCTGCCACCCGCCATTAAATTTTGTCACCCCACAGTATATTCGTGACAGTAAAATACTTTCCCATTCATGATCTTGCAAGGTTTTCTTTTTTGAAATGTGCATAAAGCGCAATAAACAATCTCAGAAGTGCACTATTAACACGTATTTTCGATTGCTTTCCTGGAAACTTCCGTTGCCATAACCAGGGCAAACGGTTTGTAAACAAACAGGCTCATGAAACTGTCTAGCTTGTGGGATAAAGGCCTTAACTGTAAATTTGCACATAAAGGACAGGCAATAATTAATCCTACCTGACATGGTAGTTTGCGGTTATTATAAACAAGTCATTTAACCTTCCTACGTACAAAATTCTCTTCCTACGTTGACCAAGCACTCAACATAAAAAATAAGAGGTAACTGTCCAGCCTACTTCACCTGAAATAGTTATTCTTACCTGATATCGAACTGCCTCCAGAAGAATCAATTTCTAGATCTTCAGTTGCGGGCAAAACGAACTGTCGATTGCAGTATCTTTTAAAATGAAAATGCGCCATGCAATAATTCAGAAGGGGAAGAACCACACTGAAACCCTGAAAAACATCTGATGAATTCCGTCAACCTTCGTAATGTTGGAGTTAGACTGAGGTAATTGCAACTGCAGTTAAAATCGCCGCCAGACTGTCTCTGCAATGACGACATGCATTTCGAGATAGCTAATAGCCATCAGCTGGATAGACAAAACTCTTCTCTAAATTGTTAGCATGAAGAGCACTATAAATTGGCAGCCTATTAAAAGTACTTATCCATTTTATGCGATCGGCAATTACTGTATTGTCTCGTCAATCGTGCTGTAACCACTGAATGCTAATAGTGGCCATAAGAGGTCACTGACATCATGGGAAGAACAAAATCATACTGTCTTTCAGCTTTCCTAAAACTAGCTTTTCACGCTTTTACTGTTTCTATCATTACCTTCAGTAAGGTAGAGAAAGTACAGCATTTCACCCAACAATTCGATAGACATACCTATAGATTAGATAGAAATACACGTTTTGAGGTCAACCATATCCCCGAGAGCAGTTTACCTTTTCTACTACCTAAGTGAGACTTAAGTCGCAGTCTGTTGTGGCATTTTGCTGCTCGAGGGCGAAGAATGCGACGAACTGTAAAACAGCATTCCCAACAGAAACAAACGATATTTAACCATTCAACAAGCCGCAACAATCTGTCACAAACAAAGCATATGCCGCTTTCCTCACAGCTAGTAGAGTTCATCCCTAATCTAGTCTGCGTGGATCATTCTTGTCAAATGTACACTGTGTAGCATGTGTTTGCTTTTTAGGAAGTAATGGATAAATTTGTTTTAAGGAAGTAGCAAAAGTAGAGATATGATATGCAGTGTGGATCTATATGTGTTAAATTAAAAGAATAATAAACTAATTTAAAATTATATTCAATTCTTCTGATCATCCCTTACAAAAGTTACCAAAAAGTTCAAATTGGACATAACATTTCTGCAGGGATAACTTACGGGAGGTTCAATTACAATATTTTCAGCTGAATGACATATTACCTTATATATGAAAATCGTAAACAGCAGCAATCGAGACAAAATCTTATATTTAGATTGTTTAGTGTCATTATCAGTCACATTCGGTCATTTTACTTATCTAAAACGCTTTGGATATAAATCTCTGCATCATTCCAAACACGAAGGTGGTGCTCGACATCTGGCACACGCTCTTGATGCTTTCCTGTCCTTAGGTGGGCACACCGAGCACCTTTTCCTCTTTGATCAAGTAGTTTACAGCATCTATAATCTCTTTCCCACTCATTTTCTACATTCTGGTACAACAAATCCAAAATAATGAAAGTGATGCTAAGAAAATATAATTTCACCAAATGTACCTATACTAGGGTCCTTGGGACCCGATCGCCTTTATAGAAGCAAAACTACCTGCAACAATGCTGTGGACTGATAGTCAACAGAAAGCAGGGAGAATACCAGAAGGAACACGCCAGTGCTCCCACACATGTAACATTGATAAAAACAAATTTCCATCGGGTCCCTAGGACCCATGTGTACCAGTTACAGGCTAATTTAGCAGATTACTGTTGGCTTCAATTCAAAATACATATTTCAGCTTTAACATCTTCATGAATAGTGGAATTTTTATCAGTTTTTCTATTCAGAATTTTGCACAGATGAATCATATTTTGCACAAATAATAATTTTGATGTGTGCATTGTTGCGACAGTTTAATTTTCTAGCCTAAACCCTGCTATAAAGGCAGTTCACCCGAAAATTCCAGATAGAAATTTAACCGAAACACACGTTTCGAGGCCAATTAAACCCCCCTAAGTTGAAGAAATGATTATGAATTAAATAAAGTCTCGATTCATAAGTATAGAGATTAGTATGAGGGAGGTTAGTGTTTACATCAAGTTTATATAAAAACGTTTGCATTCAACCCAACAATTCGATATCGAGATTAAATAGAATACACTTTTTGAGGCCAGTTAACCCCTCCTCTACCACCTACATATAGCAGGTATGGGAAGTATTACGTTTCACCCAGAAATTCGATATCAAGATTTAACCGGAAATACGCGGTTTTAGGCCTATTAAGCCCCTCCCCAGCATTTTACTTTATCTAAGCACCTTTATAGCAGATAGAAGTCCACAAGACCCCTATCGCCCAACTCTATGATTTGGTGGTAGCATGTCTCCCTCACATTCAAGAGGTCCCAGGTTCGGACCTGTGTTAGGGTCAGTTACGTGGGTTAAGTTTTTTCGCGGTTTTTCCTTGTCTCGAAAGCTGAATGTGGGGGTAATGTGGACCCCCGGCACATTTGAACATCATTTCACCCATTTCATTCATCGTCCAACATGCACTAACTAGCTAAAGGACGTTAAACTTTTAAAATCCCGAACCTTATCCATAGCTGGCACAGGAGGTGGTTCGAATTAATAAAAACCCGGATAATCCGGAAACAAATTATTTAATAACTACATATTTTGCTGTGAGATAGTGAAATCTGGATCACTGCAAAAGCGAAGTAAAAACAATTGAAAGCATCCAGGTGAGAAGTCTATGACTGCTATCAGGAATGTCACATGAAAGCGAATAAAATGTAATTGTACAAACTCTTATTCTGTAGCTTGAAGCGTGCGACCGACGCCCATCTCTACGCTACCCGAGCTGACAACATTACAACCGTTTACATCCATATGTATTTATCCAAAACGCACTTATTTTGTGGTGAAAAAGAAGAAAAATAAACTCGGATAACCTGCAATCGGGATTAATGAGGGTTGGATACGAGGTTCTTGTGCATTGTATTCCACTAAAAATTCAATATATCTATATTTCAGCGGAAATATTTATTTTAAGCTCCATTGGCCTTCCAAAAACATATTTAAAGTCTGGTTTACAATAACAAGGGACGGGAACCAGAATGAGAAAGAACACTAATTTATTAAATTCGAGCTCTAGTTATCACAGTATAAGTATTGCACGTTCGTTTAATCGTTCTTAAATCTAGTGACACTAATAAGTACAGTACTGTACAAAAGTTATTTTGTACTTATTAAATTAAATTACAGCATGCACCATTATTTTAAAAGTTGCCTTTTTTTCGTAATTTATTCAACTATGCCGGTCGGTTGCTTTGCCAATTAATCCCAATAATTAAGAGTTCTGTGATGCCGGTCGATGGCAGCGGCAACACAACAAAGGCTCGGGGCCGGGCTGCCTCAGCCACAGGCGGTACGTGCATCAAAGACGCTCAAGGTCACGCTGCCTTGCGCGACTGTTTCTGAACATATGATAATCAGAGCGGCAGAACCACAAAGGAGTTATCGAGATTATTCGAGAAGTGTCTGGCGGCTGGCGTATTTGTAAATGTTTCAGAAAGGTGACATTCGAGAAAGGGCCGTGTTAGTCATCTCCGTTATATAAGGAGGCGAGGCAACGAGAGTTTGTAGCCAGTTTTTAGTTTTGTGTGTGCGTGTGTGAATCATCGCGTCAAAAGGAAGATAGCTGAGCAGTTAATGAGTGTTGAGTAATTGCATCGTCAAAGTCAGCTTGTTTGAGAGACAGGGCAGGCAGAAAGGAGCGAGTCAAGGTTACGAGAAGAAAACGGTTGAGAGTTGTAATATCATGAAACACTGAAGACTGTGTTAATGTCAGTAAGAGAGAACTGTGTTGTTGTGCAAACGTTTTACAAGAAAACAAAGCGAGAAAAAAATAAATGGATTGGACTTTTGTCATGGTATTGAGAAAAACTCTGCATTGATTTTGAAAATGTTGTGGCAACTATTCTGAAATATGTGTTTTATTGATACAGAAAGAAATCGATTAACTCTCCTGACAACGTTTCATTCGGTGGTTTATGACAATTCAGAATTAATTACAGACGTAAGATGCAACAACCGTGCAAAGAAAGTAGACAGTTAACCAGATCTTGTCATCTCCCGAGTGCAACAAAGATGTCAAAGAGGTTTTCCACGCAATTACGAGCAGCTGTTTGAGCGACAACCGCTGCAAATTACAATGCAGTTAGAAAGCAGTGAAATCCACTTTCTCTGGAAGATTTATCATAATTCTGGCAATCCACATTAACCATGAAACAATTTAAAGACTAAGATATGAACGGAAATGACTTGCATTACAGGTGCAGCACACAATTTTATTTATTACGCCCTCTGTTTTGCGAACAGCTACTTCCAAACCAAGAGTGGAACAGGTACCAAATTTCATTAAGGGACCCTGCGACCGAAAAATGACCGAAACATCATGAAATTCTGATTTTTAGCTTTATGCATATAAATCTTCCCCCAAAACTCGAGTCATCAGTTGGCAGCGAAATTCCTTATATTCCGCCATTTTTAAAGGTCTAGTGCAGTCTTTAAATGCCACGCTACATTTAAATGCCCCTTTTCTGTTTAAATATTTCTGCAGTGTTTGAACAAAATATAGGCCAAGAAGGGTTAACAAATTGAGCGGAAAGAAATGGTTGAGCTATGAATATGAGGAGAGATTACTACACAAAAGAGGAAAGGTGTGTCATATGCAGCAGGGCAGTTTTAGGCCAAAAGGTAATCTGACATGTGATCATGATGGATGTGTGTAATTTCTCGACTTTACATTTTTTTAATACATTATCTGCTCCATGCGCATTAAAAGTTGTGCTAGAATGTTTCCAATAGTGTTCCATTTATGTGATTTCAACTTCAGCCTTTGGTTTCAAGATCTGAAAATTTGTTTAGCTTTAAGAAATGTCCATCAAAGCAAAGAAATTGACTACTTTAAAAGTAATTGCTCTTTTTTCTGCCAGGGATTGATGGTGTTTGTTGTGCAATTAAAGTTTATAAAATAAAAAAAACTATTGTGATATTTTAGTCTTTAATGTGCATGGAGTATTTTGAATATTAAGGTATTTTCGTATTGTTAATAAATTGAATAATTAATTCCCGCAAAACTATAAAACAGATTATACTGGAACTTTGGCGCTTTATAACAAACAACCTTAAGTGTGCAAAGTATTGATTTCATACCTATAAAAATGTATAAAATTCAAATTTCAGTCCCAGGGTCCATATATATACTTCACAAACAAAAATGGTGACATCTGTTGAAGTTAGAGGTCTAATTTCTTGCACAGGCATTTCCAGCAACTAAAGAAATGGGTGTGCCACATTTCGTTCCAATATCAAATCGAATTCTTAATATATTAATTTATATTAATTCTATAGGGTATAATCAAAATCTATCTCCTCCAACAGGTGTTAAACTACAAAGTTTATTTTTTTAAATTATATCTATTATTACCTTTGCAACAAATTAAAGGAACCAAATTTTCATGCAATGAATAGTTTTTTTAAAAAAAACTTTTAATACTGCAAAATGTAAAAATATCATAAAACAGTGTATTATTTTTTTTTTAAAAAATATCAAAATTCCAAACAGACATTTTAGTACCGATATTCTGAACCGCATTGGGAAAAAAATTTGGATCTCTAGCTAGATTTTTGTAGAAGATAAACTTTGAATATGAGAAAGTTTCAAAAAAATTGTTTCCTAGAAAAATGAGTTTAAAGTGAGATGGAAGGGGTGGGCATGTCCATTTAAAAGACAGGCGCACCACTTTAAAAATGGCATCCAAAAGATATGATATGTTCTCCCCTCCCTATGGGATTAAAACTTCACAAATATATTCTCTAAGGTATGGTGCACTTTTTGCAATAAAAATCCAAAAATCGATTTTTTTTATCGAACAGACTAAAATATCTCTTCAGTGTTCCCTTTAGTCAGGTATATTTTAAGATGGAGAGATTAAAAAAAATTCCTCTAGCATACATTCTTACAAACATCTAACGACTTCAACAAAAATGTAAATATCTTTGAAGTATTGGAATTACAAATAAAGCGCATTATCTTCAATATTCTGGAAGTAGTCTTTGAAATTGCGTTTGTTCTCTTCAATTGTAGCTTTATACTTTCCAAACCTACGACAATGACAGAAACTCACCACAAAAAAAAAAAAAAAAAAAAAAAAAAAATACATATCTCGTTATAAGGTACAATTCTGGTCATACAAAAAGCGTGATTTTATTATCACCGAAATACTTAACTGTTGTCTATTTCAATTTTATCAAGAAATAAAGCAACTCGCTTGAAAATATAAATTATCCACTTTTTATTTCTTTATGAGCTCTACAAGGAATGTGTATCTATTGACGTGTAATAAACAGAAGTGTAATATGACCCAAGTTCTGAACAGCAGACTGTTACCCAATTAAAATAATATTCTGTGAATATACAACCTGATGAGTGAAATAAATACATTCTTGCAAGAATGGCCTTTAGAAGTGCCACGAAGCACAGCTTTTCTGCATAAAGAAAGTTGTGATTTTTAAGAGCAAAACGATGCTATTAATGGTAATCGAGACTGGCTGAAATTTTGGATAAACTAAAACAGAATCAACGCTTTCAGGGTTGCCAGGTTGATTTTATTTTTGTTATCGCCTAATCTGAACACTTTCATTGCCCAGCGTTGCCGGTTCGCTACCTTAAATCTGATACAAATTGGTATCTTTTTGCAATATTTAACACACTATGATTACCTTTCCGTGGTATTTAAACTTTTTAAATTTGGCATTGGTGTATGTATACTTCGAATATATATCTACTATATAATGTTATAATGACTCTTTAAATATAGCAATGCGCATGTCTTTGAACAATGTAAAATCAATGATTCCATGTCAATGCTTGCAAGTTTAAATAATTTAATCTGTATTCAATTAGTAATGTATTGTTGGGATTCCTGCTGTGTAATCTCCTAATACATGTCATGAAAAGAAATACAAACAATTCTATTGGAGCAATGTAAAATTTCGTACAAATTTCATGCTTTAACGAGAGTTAAGTAATGGCATATACTACATTACGATTGCATTTTGGTTTCTCACATAAATATTTATGAAAAAAAATTTTCAACCTCAAAAATGGATTAACCTTTAAGCAAAAAGCCTAAAAAAGCAAGATCTCTCCCGTTCCCTCATTCAGATTTGTTTATTGTGAACGTTTTTGCCTGGTGCCGGTACAATAGACCCGGCTTACAAGCTACAATTGCTCTGTGTGTGCTTGCTTAGATGCAAGAGACGATGGAATACTCCATTGACTCGCCTACAGTAGCTGCAGTCCAAGGCAGACCAATAACATTTCAGCCGTGCTTTATTTATATCTTCTTTTCCTATTCCACATCGCATTGTTCCTTAATGGTAGCCAGCCCTATTAGAACACCAGATTAAGTGTAGTTACGTATCAAATGAGATGTTTTTAGCCCTTTCAGGCACAGAATATATTCCTCAGTTCTCTCAGTATTATATAAAACTCAAAATTATATTAAAATAAAGTAATTCCGATATGAAAAATGTATTTAACAGCTTGGAGAACACGAAAATGTTTTTCATTTCAAAACTGTATGCTAAAAATAAGTTTTTTCTACTTAGAAATCACCTGAAAAATGTTAATGGCTCTCTCCTCGTAGGTGCATTGTCGGTTATTCTGAAGAAGAAGAATAGTGGAAGGTGTGTGTTTAACAAGTCGAAAATTATACCACTGTTCTCCGATTTTCCAATACATCAACTCTGAGAAACTTTGGCATTTTGGTCAGGGTGTTGGTTAGCAAAGCATTAGCAAATTCACGGTGTTACAAAAATACACCGAAGTCCAGACAAAATCGCCAAAATGGCGATAATTTCAACTCTGAAAATTGGTTACCAAATACATTAAGTGCTGAAAAAACAATTCATCTTCCAGTATGGCAGCCCAGCCTTAAATGTTAATGAACATGAAACAAAAATAGAGTAAAGATAAACTACTGAAAACTAAATGTCAATGACAAGACGTGTCGCTGGTAAATATGTACTGTTTCTAACGTTAATGAAGTCCATTATTTCCCACTAACTTAGACTTATTATTCCTGAATGCACGCTGTAGTAAGATCTAAGGATAATACATGACTGTGTAGACTATCAGGCATCCTACACATCCTATGGGACAAGCAGAAAAACTACAGGAAATTTGATAAACACCTCTTGAACATCATGACATATTCCGTGACTAGCGTCCATTTAGCTTAACAAAATATTTCAGGCACGACATTAGGATGGGTAAAACTGTCACACATGTTTTTAACTGAGAGATGTATTGTAGTGGAGCAGTTCAAAAATATTTGAGAAGTTATAAAGAAATTACAATTGGCAACAAGGACCATGACATTCTAAGGGCACTAATGACATCCCGTCGTTTACGCTAGTAGTGTAGAATGGGAGGTACTCTCCTCTTTTTTTTTTACTTTCTCTACTGGTAAGTAGGGGAAGTATTGTATTCCACCCAAAAATTCGATGTCGAGATTTCACCGGAAATATGTGTTTTGAGGTCCCCTGAATAAAAAAAATAAAAAAAAAGCATTTTTAGAAAAAGGTCCGTGTGTGCGTCTGTGTGTCTGTGTGTCAGTCTGTGGACAGCATAACTCAAAAACGAAAACTCGGTTAGAAACCAACGTTGGTATTTAAGTTGAATGTCTTTCAAGGATGCGACACAAAAATTTTGAAGAAAATAGCCCCACCCTAAACTACCCTTTACATGGAAAATTTTTCGAAAATTTTGATTTTCTTGAAAATGGCTCTAACGATTTTGATTAAAATGTCATATGTTTGAGATATTTCTATGACAAATGAAACGCATATCTTGAATTTTCTGGCTATAGCCCCTGTAGTCGTATTTACTCTGGATGACTTTTGCATAACTGGTAAACCGTTAGAGATGGACCAAATCATAATATACAAAAAATGTATATCTTGGTAAAATACACAATTTATGTCTCAATAAATTTTCTTGTAGGGTGAACCATTTCGGAGATATTCCTTGTTATGTGTGTGAGTTTTGGAAAGCTTTAGCGAAATGCAACAATGTTGTTCATTTTTTTATATGTTAATCGTGCAAAGAGAACGGAATCTCAAAGGTCAAAAAGATTTGACTGTCGCACAAAGCCTTCTGTATTCTAATATTCCCCTTGCACCTACAAGGACATAAGCAATAAGATAATTTGTACGAATGTTTATCTTAACTAACATGGAGATATAGGAATAAGAGTTTGTTAGAATGGTTAGTACAAGAGTAGAGAAAGTCATGTGAGTGCAACACATCAGATTTTTTTCCATGTTTTAAACTATAATTTGAATGTTTAACTTGAATTTAAGAATCCAAAGCTTAAATCTAACACTTCATTATGTCAAATGACAATGTCATTCTAAAGTCATATATTGAAATGTGTGCTTATAACTGTGTTGCCCTTAAAATGTGGCTTTAATCAGAAATGAAGCAAAAAGAAAGTTCTGCAAGCGAGAGCGAACCAAAAGCTCTGGTAGAACGTCAAACATCATGACATGGAGGAGCGAAGTTAAAAACGGACTAACATTGCATGACCTAATAACTGAACGCTCCCGTGTCTTTTAGAAAATAGAAGCCAAATGATGGCACATTGGCTGCATGCTACAGTTCGTTCTCTACATACCGCTGTATACAGATTCAACAATAATACACAAAGTTTCAGGACATTTACCATACGTAGAACAAGAAAATATGCTATATGGACATGGGTACGAAAATCACTATTTGCAAGATGAAACTCAATCCTTAAAACTCTTCATAGTACATTAATCATAAGAAACCTACAGGAACAGAACATACCAGCATACCACATGAAACACTTTCTTACATAGAGTTCTCAAAATGCGCTCCGTTAGAACCGATACATGCCTTGATTGTATTGAATCCCTGGAGAATTGGGTATAGTTTCGTAGTGCTCCACAACACGGGTACACACTTCTAATATGGGGGGGAGGGGGTCGATACACAATAGTTTTCAGATGCCCCTTACACTGGTGGAGAGCCTGAGAATTACGACTTAATCAGGCATAACCAAGAGGGGATCTTAAACATTTCATGCAAAAACAGTTGTGAGAAATGTCTTGAAAGTTTGGCCCTACCTTATTACATGCTGTATGCCATACTCTTGTCACCCAGGCTATTGAGAGTGTTTTAATGTTGAAGTTCTAGTAGGAGTGGCTTATGTTAAAAACTCTACTTTCAGTACCACCTTTCCAGAAGGACTTCTTGTTCCTCAATAGTTTAGATTTTGATGTTTCCACCCTCATCTACCTCCTTATGTCAGTTGAGCGGATGCCATCGTTATAAGAATGACATCCTAGGGACGAGCTGGTGTGCAAATTGAAATACGCCCTTCTACTTTTGGGCAGAACCCCTTCGTATGGCACAAATGGATTTCTGTAGGGGGAAGCTATATAAGAAACTAAAGCACTTCTTAAGCAGTTGTGTTTTTATTTAGGAATAAAGCCTCGTTTATATCTATCTATACATACAGTGTTAATAATCTTGAGTTAGGGTTTTGAATCTGTCAAAGCACCTGTAAGAGAACGTAAAATAATGGACTCATGACTCTGAACTCCGCACATCAAAGATGCAAGCAGTACTCTTGGAAACCAGACCATTTCTTTAAAGAAACTGGTCCACCCATACATATTCTAAAGACTAACTAGTGTGGAGTGAATTAATTTACATTTAAGAAGTCCTGTTTGAAATTCCCTTTAGCGTTTGGTCCAAGAGGCCCCGTAAAGGATGATGGAAATTATTTACTAATTTTTTTCTGGAGTGTAGATTATATTTTCTAACAAATAATACATATCAAACGTTTAAATTTAGTTGTGTTCTTTTTCGTCCCTTTTATCAACTCAAGTCTGTATAGATGGGGAATGAAACGAGGTGGAATAATGCTCAAATAATCCAAGAGTCAACTGAACAGAGAACTATTTTATTTATGCAGGCGCACTGGGCGAATATCACCGCTTCGGGACAGACTATATCAGGACTATATATGGGACATTTCAAACCTATCTCAAGCATATTTTAGTGTCGAGAAGGAATTTAGATACGACTGAGCATATGCGTATTTGAAAGGATCGTTAAACTTATGGAGCATTTACTTCTTTAAACAAGGTGTTTGCATCGATCGAGTCCATTTCCCGTCGAGCTGGACCCCCACTCCAATCCTGCTTGAAAAGAGAATGCGCTTATTCTTCGGACAAATAAGTTTCTCGTCTGTGTTGAAATCGTTTCAACCATTAGTAGAGAACGTGATAATTTGATAGGTGCCATCCAAAGCGGAATGTATCCACCCCAATCAAAGCTAAATCCTTTGAACTTCAGTTACTAAAATGAAACAGGAGTAGAATTCGGTTTGCCCCGAGCTATAGTGTGGCAAGCTCATTTACAGTAATATGTATTATTATATTATTGTGGCGCTACATCCTGTGCAGAGCCTGTGCCTTCCAACCCGACTGTCGGTTTCATGACTTCGCGCACGGCAAAGATAGATAATCTTACAGGGAGATGAGTCCAGCATCACGCATTCCTCAGCTGGAAGGTTGTCTCGCGAGCCCAGGGTCGCTGTCTATCGCAGCTCCTCAGTTTCCTCACGATGCTGAGTGGGCATCGAGCCTATACGACTTAAAATCCGCACTTAATAGGTGGGATCGAAACCGTAACCGAGCACCAAAGCTCTACGGTCTAGCCCACAGTGTCACGGCGTATGAAATTGAAGATACACAGTTTATTAATTATGCACAAAATATCACACAACTGGCATTTTAATCAAAATTGTCAGAACCACTTTTGAGAAAATACAAGTGAAAGTGTGTCAAAGAGTAGTATGGGATTGGGCAATTTTCTTGGGAGAAAAACCACCACTTTGCATTCTTGGAAGACATTGAGTTTAAATACCAAGTGTGATATTTATGCGAGTTATTGTTTTAACTACCATGTACACCCGGACTACGCTTTACATGGGATGTTTTTCGAAAGTTCTGATATAAAAAATGGCTATACACAACGATTTTTATTAAAATATCGTGTGTTTAAGATATTTTCATGACAAATGAAACACATATCTTGAATTTTCTGAGGATATCCTCAGAAGTCCTCTTTATTTTGGATGAATTTTGCATAGCTGATATAGGCAAAATCTTACTACAGAAAAAAGTAGGTAGATCTCCTTAGAACATACACTTTCCGTCGAACACATTTTATTTTGATTATATGTTTGAATTTCCCGATACTTACTTTTCTCAAATGGAGAGCCGTTATTCCTTTTTTTAATCTCTTGGCAATGCAAAGGGAATGGAATTTCGAAGCCGTCACATAGCAAGCACCTTTAACAGATAGGACTATCGCTTAAACCTTACTGTATTCCCATATTCCCCTTGCACATACAAGAAAATTAGCAACAAGGTAATTTCTGAAAATTTTTATTTCGATTAACATGAAGTAGATACAGGAATACAAGTTTGTAAGAATATTTTTATAAAGGGTAGAGGTCATGTGAATGCAACACAGACCTTTTTAGTCGTACTCTTCTCTTTTTAATTTTTTTTAAGGTTTCAACCTATCTCAAAACGCGTATTTCCAGTGAAAACTCACTAATTTTTCGGGTGGAATACAATAGTTTACTCTTACTATAGGCAGAGACAGAATTCGGCTTCATTTAAGCATGTCGCTAGGTCATAATATTATTTGGAGCATAATATTTTGTGTCTCATTGTCAGAAGAGTTCAGTATTTAAATAATGGGCATTTTAACCATTTGCGAAGAGTGTATGACAAATGATCTAACCTACATTTTGTTGTTGTTGTACATGTTACGCTTTGGAAGTAGGCAACCAACTTATTTTTTTAAATACTTATGTTTGCTACTTTTGCTCTTGAAAGAGCTGCGGGATTGTTCAGATGTCTTGGTCCTTTTAGATGTTCACATTCCCTTATCGAAGTATATCCAACACAGGAGCGAACAGATGTCCACACCAAGGAAGTACTTATATGCACCTGTAACGTATGTAACTTCTTTCATTTCTTTCTAAGTGCGACCCAAGTCTGAAATATTAACCGGTTTCTTGCTCAAGAAGAATGATAGGCACTCGTTGGTCCCCTAGCTTCAAGACCGTGTATGTATACTACACGTTGTTCAACAGCGTTTAATACCTTTAGGAATGTAAGCTCCAAGACAGGCTATAGATAAGGCTCTGTCAGAGAAACCAGCTTTCATCCACAGGACTGGATTGAATGTAGGAACACTGAGCTCAGATCAGGGAGAAGGTGACTTGGGATGTTTTGATTTCATCAAAAACGTTCAGTTAACTTGGAATACCAAAGGCAATCGTGAAACACTCCACTGTAGGTGTCTTCTACATTCCCTGTAGGTATAGTTGCTAATTAAACACGATTAACTTATATAAACATAACCTCGTAACACAACAGCCCGCGCCGTCCAAGGCCTACCGCCCGACAGCTGCGTCCACCACCTATGCCCACCACAGACGTCATTAATGGGGTGCAGTACTGGGGGTGGGACGTGGCCAGCGCCCCGGTGCCTGTTATACGGTCTTCTCGACCTGAGGCCGCTACTTTTCAGTCAAGTAGCACCTCAACTGGCCCCTCAGGGACCCAATGAGGCTAAGTGCACCCTGGACCAGGTCTCCCAGCGGGATAAAATCCCCATGCCGGTACCGGAAATCGAACCCGGGTCCCCCGCTTGGTAAGTAGCACGCTAAGGAAACAACCTAACTTATGATATAGTATATTTCCCATAATATAGTAACTAATTCGCAGCGGTACCGAAAACAGCGCGTTTTCTATCGTGCGGCAGACCAGCCAAATAGATTTTTCCCATCCACCTATAAGGGAAAGCGCGCTATTGCCAAATCTCTGCCTTACAACACATTTTTCTGAGCTTCAGTGAAATTAAAATTAACGTTTCCATAAACTTTTTCAGTATTCTCATTGAAATCTACCTCTGGTTTAAATGATGGCCTATTACATCATTCAGCCGGTATGTGGGAATTGAACATTTGTGGATATACGAGTTAGATTTTGATGAAACCGACGTAATATTAAGGGTAGTTTAGATGGAGAGTTCCTATAAATGTTCAAAGTTTGAGCGAACCACTCTGCACAGGAAATGAAAGACACACCAGACTTATATTTAACTTTTAATTTATAAGGTACTTCGTTTGGAAATTGCAATTATGTATTTGCTTGATGATTACCACTAAACTCAAGCACATCATTCAACGTTGACATTTGAACTTGTGAACTGTAGAAAAGATTGTTTTATATCATATAATATCAAGGTTCTTATAGACACCTCGTAAAAAAATAATTACTGGAATGTTGGGTCTGTATACACTTCGTAGGCGCAAGTATTATATATAAAGCAAAAAACAAGCGGTGCATTACGTAAACTAAGCATTATGCTTTAAATGGTACAAGGAAAAGTGAATGTTCAAAATAAATAATGCCAGTGCTCATCTGTATGTATTTTGCACAGCATGTTTTGATAGAGGATCTCGAACTAATAGCTACGCACCAAAATCTAGCTCTCATTGCTTTTCTTTGGAAATCTGTATCAATGGACTGCTCTCTTTGCTTTCTGGCAGTAAACGGACCGGAAATGGCCATTTCCTCTCTGGAAATGCAAAAACGATGTACACTTATCTTATTTCTGTACCGCCTCTTCGGATTGCAGATAACAGTCTAATGACACGAAACAAATGTTTGTTTACTGGTTCGTTTGGGGGTGGACTCACCTCCCGAGTTTAGCTTCGACCCTGTCAATCAGGAGAATTGCAATATAGGCTTCCCTGTGGCCGCCACTTTCTATTCTAACATCAATTTCGGCAACTTAAAAACTATTAACGCCCCAGAAGGAAAACTAAAACAAAAAATCTGGTGTGTTAGCAATCGCATAACTATTCTTACAAACTCTTTTGACATAAGTCGTGTGTTTTAACGAGGTCTAAGGATTTTTTCTAATAGTAATATTTGGTCTATCTATCTTTTATGGTTTACCAGTTATACAAAAGTCATCAAGAGTAAACAGGAATACATGGGCTATAGCCAGAAAATTCAAAATACATATTTCATTCGCCATAAAAGTAGCTTAAGCATGACATTTTAATCAAAATCGTTACAACCATTTTTGAGAAAACCATTTTCGAAAAATCTTCCATGTAAAGAGTAGTTTAGGGTGAAGCAATTTTCTTCAAAATCTTCGCGTTGCATCCTTGGAAGTCAAATTTAAAAATCAACTTTGGTTTTTAACTGGCTTTTCGTTTTTGAGTTATGTTGTTCACAGACATACGGACCTTTTTCTAAAAACACTTTTTTGGATTCAGGGGGCCTCAAAACTTATTTCCGTTGAAATCACGACATCGAATTTTTGGGTGGAATTCAATACTTCCTCTACTTAGAAATAAAGTATCTTACATTCAATGAGTTTCTCTGAGGACTTTTCTACAAAGCATTGTTATAAAGGCTTATTCTTCTATAGAATACCTACTCGTTAATCGAGATAAACTTTCGTTACACATATATGCATTTCGTTGTAGCATGTTTTGATAGATAGCTCAAATGCATCAAGAGTCAAGGACAGCATGCAAAAATAGGAATTTAAATTAAAATCCCGTCCCCACTTATCACGCCACAAATGGTACCACGCGTCCCAAAATGTATTACAGAGCCGCATAATTATAAAACGCTAGGAGGTTGTGTTTTAACTTCACACCTCCACTCATGTTGACTTTAAAGACATTTTCTAACTTGAACCTCCATTTAACTTCCGTTCCTCAAACTTCAAAAGTGCCTCTGCCACTTTGATTCACTATCATACGTCATCAGTTAGTCATAAGAGCCTTACTGGTATCGCCATCTACTGAGAAAATACCACACTACATATTCTAACAAACAAACTAAATAATCAGTTAATTATAAAAATTTACATACATCGAAAGGTAAGGGTGCAGCTGCATCGTAAATCGATATCCTGGAAATATGCTACAAGCTAAATTCATACAAATGAACACTGGCATTGTCTTTAACATTATTTTAAACATCCACTTTTTCTCGTCATTTAAAGCATCCGTTTAGCTAATGTAATGTAACTTCACTGCACATTTGAGTGTTTTGTATATAATACTTGCACTTATGAAGAATATATACATCCGATATTTTAGTAATCATTTTTAATGAGTGGTCTGAAAGAACCCTGATCTCAAACGACATAAAGCAGCCTTTGTTCTACAGTTCACAAATTCAAATATCAACGCTGGCCAGCGTGAGGCACCTAACGTGTCCTGCAGATTCGTCTCGACCCAAGGTTCGCCAAGCAGCCGCCGGTCAGGCGACTACAATGCCACCCATCGCCGATAACAGCATTTACATTTCACAAAGTTCCCACACAGTATCGCCAAACTCGCCAATCGCCAACATTTCCGACTCAAAGACCGGATTGAAATATAAATGAAATGAAATAAAGGGATGGTAAATTCGGGGGATGTAATTATCCTTCTCGGTGACCCTGAAAACCCCGAAAAACCCATGGGTCAAGAAGATCAGCCGTGGGAATGGAACCCACGACCAGGCATCTTGCTTAGTATATATCCGTTACGTCCTTGTCAATCCATCTTTGAGCCAAGCAGCTTTGAGCTTGCTGTTCCCTTGGTGAGCGACCCCTCATCTCTGGCATAAGCTATGTGGCGCATAACTTGACCCACCATGCGCAGTTCACATTCCAGTTCAACTAACTATAGGCCATCAGTCAATTTGGATGCATTTCCCTAATCAATTAGCATGTTCATCTTCTTCTGTGCTGCAATCTAATCTTCTAAATAAGTACGCTGCAGTAGTTAATGTAATCATAATTAAGGAGACACGACAGGGCTGAGAAAGGCCACACCTACACTGGACCGTAAAGTGTCATTCAACTTTCCTCCTGCGGTTAATTCTGTCTGTCCCTGCCGGTATCGGAACGGAAACAGTGATGAAGAGCAGGCAGTCGTCCCACTAAATTTACGTCATGCCACTTGCAATCCCACTGTAACCTGCCTGGAAATGTTTAAGTTGTCAGATGACCTGCGCTGGTGGGCGGTCACGAAAACCAGACGTTATTATCATTGTGAATGCTTGCAGCCTTGTGAGTGGGCTTACGTCACTTCCACGTAAGTCTGTTGGGCCAGCTGTCAAGGATAGCAGCAAAACTGTAAACAACTAAAAAGTAAAAGCATCTTCATACCTGGTCTCATCTTCTCAAATTAAAATAGCTGTAGTTTGCTGGCGCATCTTTGAATATACCCAACTTGCTGGTAGCTGCATCGTATACAGAGTGTAAAGAAGCAAAGGAAATACTACTGCTGAACTGGAGATATGAATTACAACATTACTATATGACCACCAGAAGAGCGCAAGCTACAGGAATGTGCTATGTAAACATTTTCTTTCTTCCCTACCATGTTTATGCACTCTATTCTCATGTTTGTTCAGTCTTTTGAGACAGTGGAACGGAGAGATAAGGCCGGCGCGTGTATAGGAACGAAAACAACCCCGGCAGAGTTGTAAGGTTTATGCAGTCATTTTGACAGAGTAGTGGCGCACAACAGATATCACACAAAACCCTTAAACCTGTATAATATGTGGCGGCCGTGGGAAACAGGTAATGCACCTGCTACTTATAAAGCAAATTCCTCGCCTATAGGACGTGAAAAACCATAAGCAGACGGCATTACTCAAAATGTGTACAATTACTTTAAAGGAGGGAACGGCAAGTGCGACTCGCCGATTTCACATACTGTGGCTGCAACTGGCGTTCCCAGATGTACAGTAATAACCATTTAACCAGATATTCAGAAATATACAACGCCAACAAAGACGAAATGCGACGAAAATAAAACCGTTCGTGAATTTTATAAGATTTATGGCTTCTTCGTCGTCTTAGGAAGATGAGAAAGAAGAAGAAACAAACTATAAGAGATTGAGTAAATGCCAATGTACATATCTATGCCGATGTAAATAATGTTTCGTTGTTCTGCTTCTATTTCCTTCTTTCGTTCTTTTTGTGGGGGTTGTGTGTAGTACCAACTATGTTGGTATATATTTATATAATTACGAGAAAGGATTAAAAGTAATGTAGTCCAAGTAAATATGATCATGTACTCTACTTTTTTATATTAAATGTAATTATAGTCCCAGCGTGAGAAAAAGCTGTTAAAGCAATCAAAATTAAGTACATAAATAGACAAATAAAGGATGAATATGCAAACAATGCAACAGAAGTATGAAAGAGACGCAAATGTTGCAATAGTGCATTTTGCTATTGCAGTGTGCCAGCACGCATAAGTGACCTGCGGCACGAGCAACCTTGTGCCTACCTGTCCCTTGTTTCGTACAGTGCTGATGGCTGGCCTCTCGGTCTGGGCGAACACACTCACGTTATAACTGACACTCCTACACAAGATGCGGTACTAAAAATTGTGGCAAGATTCCCTGAATTAAAAAAAAAAAAAAGTAGAATGAGGTATGTATGTATATGCGCGCGCGTGCGTCTGCCTGAGAACAGCACAACACAAAAACGAAAAGTGGGTTAAATATCAAATTTGAATTTTCTGGGAATAATCTCTGAAGTAATCCTGAATGATTCTTGCATAACTGGTAAACCGTACGTGTTTTTTAAAGTAATCATTTCCGAGATATTGCTTGTTATTGGTTTGAATTTTACAATACTTTTACTTTTCTTACATGGAAAGTAATTCGTTTTTTCCCCTCCTTCCTGGTCATGCAAAAAGAATGGAATTTCAAAGCCATCACATGGCGATCAACTCTTAAAAGGCTTGACTATCGCTAACTCCACTTAATTACCATATACTCAGTGTCTACAAGAAAACATTTGATAAAACTATTTCTACAAATGTATCTCAATTAACATAAAATAGAAGAGTGAGCGTTTGTAACAGTAGTTTGTACAAGAGTGAACAGAGAAAGTTACGTGAGTGCAACACATTTAAGTTTTCCTTTTAAGTTAAATACGCCTATGGGAGCTGTGTTTATTATTGTCACTCGATTTTTATAACTTTTTTAAAAAGTTTAAAGTGCTCTGACCTCTGCTGAATGAAAGGAATGCACAAATTAGCTCCGGGCCTATAGAGATATTTGATCTTTATTCAGACAACTCTCACCAACCGAGATTCAAACATTGACCCTCTGGATTGAAGCCAACTTGCTATGCCAACGCGGGTGTTTTCTTACAAAGCACCCCAAAGCCTATGATATGTGCAGCTTTTCTTAGTAAAGACATAATCCCGATCTTAGATCTACGTTTCGTCTTTTTTTCTCCCTTTCTACATTTTTATCGCATATAGTATGCTTATTAAAACTATATTTTCTCTATGTTCACAAAAATGAGCCATAAACACATAACGGAAATCCGATGCAATTCTTAACGAATACGCTAATGTGAAAGTGCATACATATTTTACCTTAAGCAGGCTTACTTTGAAAAGGAATTTAGTGTTTGTGGTATATATGTTTGCACATATATGTAATTCCAGCCAAGCAGGTCGGTCATGAGGATTAGGCCAGGCCTGGAGGCAAGAATCTCTGTTACACCCACCGTGGTAGCGAGAAATTGGTAAAAGCAAATTGTAGGATATCGTGACCACGTTATTCACGTGTCTTGCATGGAAGCCGTTGAAAGTCAGCGAGACAAATATAACAGAAGAGAATCAGAATAGACACGAAACTCGCCTCTCCCCAATCTCTAAGAAGAAAGGTGAAGAAAAAGTAATCTCAGTGCCATCACTCAAACAGGCAGGAGTTCTGCAGAGGGTGTCCCAGGGCTGAAGTACCCCCAGATATTCAAAACTGTAATATTCAAGCACTGCTGTATTATTGTAGCTTTCTGTAACTTTTATACTCACAAGAGCACCGAGAGAGCAAAAAACTAAACTGGATGCGCGTTGTTTTACCTGATGGTATCCTTGGCGGTTATTGCAATCTGCCTCTATCATAGCAAGGCGCAGATGAAACCATACTTTTTAAAAACTACTTTTAAAAGCTTAACTGGCCAACTTTATGAAAGATGATGAAAGTAGTCACCGCTGTACATGTATACAATTTTGGCACTTTTTACTTTCTCTACTGGTAACTAGGGGAAGTATTGTATTCCACCCAAAAATTCGATGTCGAGATTTCACCGGAAATATATGTTTTGAGACCCCCTGAATAATAAAAAAAAAAAAGCATTTTTAGAAAAAGGTCCGTATGAGTGTCAGTCTGTGGACAGCATAACTCAAAAACGAAAAGTCGGTTAAAAACCAAAGTTGGTATTTAAGTTTGAAGTCTTTCAAGGATGCGACATGAAGAGTTTGAAGAAAATAGCCCCACCCAAAACTACGCTTTACATGGAACATATTTCGAAAATTTTGATTTTCGTGAAAATGGCTCTAACGATTTTGATTAAAATGTCATATGTTTGAGATATTTTTATCGCAAATGAAATGTATATCTTGAATTCTCTGGCTATAGCCCCTGTAGTCCTATTTACTCTGGACGACTTTTGCATAACTGGTAAACCGTTAGAGATAGACCAAATCATACTATACAAAAATGTAGATCTTGCTAAAATACACAATTTATGTCTCAATGGATTTTCTTGTAGGGTTAACCATTTCGGAGATATTCCTTGTTATGTGTGTGAGTTTTGGAAAACTTAAAAATTTCGTGAAATGGAACATCGTTGTTCATTTTTTTATATGGTAAGTGTGCAAAGAGAAGAGAATCTCAAAGCTTTAAAAGATTTGACTATCGCTCAAAGCCTTCTGTATTCTAACTTTCCCCTTCCACCTACAAGGAAATAAGCAATAAGATAATTTGTACAAATGTAGAGAAAGTCAAGTGAGTGCAGCACATCAGATTTTTTAGGAAACTATCCATCATTCGCCGTAGTTCACGTTGAGAAATGCTGGCAATTTCCTAGCGGATATTTTGTTTAATTATTCCATGGCATGTGGGTTTGTCTTGTAACTTTACATTTTAAGTTACCCCAGAGAGAGAAATCGCAGGGGATTAGTTCGGGGGGACCACTAATCTCTACTGATAATTCTGTCCTGAAACACACTTTGAATTATTATCGAAAGATTAGCCATATGGGCGGTTGCAGTCTTGTTGAAAACGGGTAAAATTACGTGCCCTGTCCGTTAATTCTCTAAATAAAAGATAAACCATACAGTGTACAAGACAAATGCACACACATCCTGGAAGAATAAGAACGAAATATCCGCCAGGAAATTGTCATTGTTTTCTCAACGTGAACTAAGGCGATGATGGTTTCCTAAAGAGGTTCCGAAAGTATGCATGGACGACAGTGACCAGTTTCAGCCAGTAAAGACTTTAAAAGTAGTTTTAAAATTTGTGTATGGTTTCATCCGCGCCTTTCTAAGCGGCAGACGACAACGAGCGCCGAGGATGCCCAAAGGTAAAATACCGCGCAACCCGCTCGGAGGTTTTTTGCTCTCCCGGTATTTTACAACAGTGGTGAATTAAGGAGGATGAAAGTAATCTTATCAGTTCTTTCGGAAAATCATTATTCCATATGTTGACAACATTGATTGAATGACTCATTCCACTCATTTACTATTTTCACACGTTTAGTGTAGATAGTTATAGAGCAACTGCTGTAGTTTTAGTGAAGTGAATGTGGAACATAAGTGGGTCACCTCGTAATTTAGTGGTAGTCATACTTGACCGATTCACTTAAGTCTATTCGTCATAATATTTGTATATGTTAACCAGTGAGGGTATGGGACCTGGCTGGAAGTACATCTGTTTCTTTTACACCATAAATACTTCAGTTATTTGTTCGTCACGCTGACTCATCAAATGTTCTAAATAGTTCATACACCCCATTCAGTGATACATTTGGTTGATCTCTCTCACATGGATAAATCTCTAAAACTGATCACGGAACAAATGCATTCTCGAAGTATACTCCTGTAAAAACAGGAGTATTTGCATCTGTGTTGGATTTGTTTACCACCGGAAAAGCTCTACAAAGAAGGCTTGACTGCGAAGTTTCGCGTATACTTACCTAGTTAACTCGTTTGTGTCTCCCGTTGACAAGCGATATGTCCAGTTGAGTGCATGTACACAAAAGCTCCCAGAATTAGGTATCGATTTGAGCACGCACTAGGTCCAAAGGAATGCGGTTCCAGACAGACTGGGGCCCTGGAGAACTGCGGTATTTGCGGAAGGGATTGCCAAGTACTGCATAAAGCAAAAAGTAAAAGTCAAATATCGCACCCAGCTCTCCTTGAAAGACACTAGAATCCCAAAGGGAAAACATCTCAAACTACAAGTTATCTCAGAGGCAACAACGGTTACACCTGTTGGGTCTCTGGAAGGGTTCTGCAAAATGAACCGGAACCTGGCAGCGGAAGTTGACGATGAAGGAATGTAGTTGTGGGAGTGGTTTTTGTACCAGCGTTTCCCAACTGAGTTGGCCATGAGAATCACTGCATTTCAATGGCTTTGCGCTAAAGGGATAGCATCATTTCTATTCCTGCCACGTCTAAACGAACATGACCTCGAACTTTACTATAGAAATCAAACCTGCTGCACGCGATGAAAGCGTGTAATCCAGCGACGTAAAAGATGCAGCTATTTCATTAACAGCGAGGTTTACAGCGGAGAGAGTTCAAATTCCCACCGCACGCTTTTTCTCAGAGAAAACTACGGCTCCTAATGAGGTGCTAGTGAAAAACTCCGCAGAACCCATATGATACTACTTATTCAGAATATTGGTGACTCAGAAGTCCCAGGACGCCCGTTATTTTCAACATGGCGCCCTAGGTACTGATACACTCTTGGCCCCCTGGCGAATATCACAAGATAAACCAAAGATCTTCGTTCGAATCCCGGCCTCACATAAGACGTTTAAAACGTGAGTTTATCATTTAAAGTTATCAAGAGTCAATGGTTCTGCAAATTGATCCTTGGTATTCAGTGCTCTCATTTCAAATGTGTTCAAAACTGCAGAGAACCTATCAGCATCGCTCTGCCCTTCCGTTCCTCTGACTGTGCGCAGGAAACAACTTACGAACCGCTGTATACAGATAAAAAATCTGCTGTTGCACTCACACGACTTTCTCCACCCTTGTACAAAATATTCTTAGAAACTCTTATTCCTCTATCTTCTTCACGTTAGTAGAGATAAACAGAAATTACCTTATTTTGTATTTTCTTGTAGGTGCAAGAGGAATATGGGAATACAGTAGGTTTTGAGCGATAGTCAAATCTTCTAAAGCTGGTCGCTATATGAAGGCTTTAAAATTCCGTTATCTTTGCACGGCCAGAAGATAAAGTGAATAACGACTTTCCATTTCAGATCACACAAATAATAAGGAATATCCCCGAAATGGTTCCTCCACAAAAAATGTATTTGGAATAACTTGTGTGTTTTAATGGTATCTTAACGTGTTTTCCATAGTACGATTTGGTCTACCTCTTACGGTTTACCAGTTATGTAAAAGTCATTAAGAGTAAACAGAACTATATAGCTTTTTAGAAGCTCTTACAGTTTTCGAAAAGTTTAAAATTAACCTTCTGTCTATCCCAATTTTATTCCATACTCTCTCTCTCTCTCTCTCTCTCTCTCTCTCTCTCTCTCTCTCTCTCTCTCTCTCTCTCTCTCTCTGCTCACTCTGACTTGTGTACTAAACAATGTAGATCTAAATCGGCCAACTAAATTACGTTTGACATATCACAGTCGTGTGCTGTAATATTTAGAGATTTGTTGGCAAGTAGGCGGAGGAAATGTGGAAGGTCAGGCCTTTTTCACCTGCACTCGCTGAGCCAACGTGTTCTTTGACGTCACAGTGCATGCAGCTGACTGGCACTGGAGAATTTTTTCCCCATTCGCGCATAGCAGGTGACATTATGTCAACTATGAATGACTTTGAACAAATGTTCCTGCTTTTGCATTCACAAATCCTTCCTTTATAACGCAATTCTTTTTCGAAAACATTTTCCCCTAAAATATCCATTGTTTTAAAATCAATTTATTTATTCAGCTAATATATATTAGTTATTTCCTGTAACTTAAATTTCACTATCTTCCAGGAGTCTCGTTTATCCAATCTCTCGAAGTATTTTTTACAGCAAATCCTAAATAACCGATTGCTGATGTAGCCTTTTATGAGAAATAATGCGAGAAATTATACCAAACCGTGGTAAAATTAAAGAACTTGATCTGATTTATTAGCTGTAATAATTACATGGAAATCATGGCATCGTCAATATACAAATGCAAAAAATACATAACAATGTTTACAAACAGCATGTGTAACGAACTACACTTTCTACACATTTCTAATAAATTTTACAATGCTTTGAGGTGGAATTGGAACTGAAAAATTCAATGTCACAGCTGGGATCCATACCAACAGTAAGTTTGTTGGCATAAATAAATTTTAAATTTTACAATACTTGCACGCCCTAATTTTAATTTATGTTAAACATTTCAACTCTTCAATACTGTAAAATGCATTGTTTATTAAATACTTCTGCGTATTCCTCTTTGTTCTATAGCTGGTATGTCTTTTTATGAATTGAAAGATCAGCAAAGATGTTTGAACTAACAAAACGTCTCCCCATTTTCTTTTGTGTCTTAAGTCTTTCTCCAGTGATCTGATCCTACACCAATGCTTCACTATACATTTGCACCTTAGCCTATTAGTGTGATAAGTTTAAATTTTTACCTCAGTTTCTGTATATACACGGCATTCTACAATGGAAACTTGGATACCAGTGAAACAGATTAGGTGTCACTACAACGTAGATTGTCAGGGTCAAATGCAGAGGGTCAAAACAAACTGAAATTAATGCGACGCAACACTGAACGTACTACCCCACTGTTTACACTTCGAAATGTTTCAAAGATAAAGTCGGCTATGGCGCACCCATCTTGGTTGGACATTTCGTTCATCCAGAGAAATTATTGATATATAACTAATATATAATAATATAACTGTATGTGGCAGGTTTAAGACATGTATATCTGTAGTATTCACAATATAGATGTCTCGAAAGTAAATCTCCTGCAGTTTTTGCTAAACACTGTTAGTATTACGAGGTCACATGATGTGATGCCTAATACTCTTACAATTCATGTAGGTACTTCGTTATTTTCAGGTGGACTGCATCCCTTTAACAGATCCTTACACTCCCTAGGACTTACAAGCCAGTGCCTAGAGTCAGATGCCTGTCGGGGAGCAGAGGAACCTATGGACCGGACAGAGTGAAGACCTGGAAGCGGGTGGTCAGCCCAGCACCAGTTATGAGAGTGAGGAAGAGGATGATCTGAAATACACGCCAAATCGATGATTGGAAAGGTATTAATGGAGCAATTGGAGGAGATAGTGGCGGGGTAAACCGGAGAACCCGGAGAAAACCCGCCTTGACGCCAATTGGTCAACAGATCCTTGACTGCACATAATTTGGCATATCCACCATTTTCATGTGAAACTGCAACAGGTCAGGACCCACTCTCGTGTTGTAAACAAAACTGCAATACTCCAACCCTTAACCTGAAGCAGGGTTTAAGATACAGTGCTACTCGAGGTTGAAGAATGCGAACTTTAAAACAGCATTCACAAAAATGGGACAACAATCTGTCACGATAACCAAAGATAGAGGCTACAAACACAATATTTCAACAAGCCATGACAATCTGCCACAAAAACAAACGATATGCCACTTTCCTGCCAGCTAGTAGAGCAAATTTCTGATCTGGTCTGCATGGTTCACTCATTCTTGTCAAATGGACACTTTGTATGTGTGTACATTTTAAGAAGTAAATGACAATTCACTTTTTAAGGAAGGAAAGGAAAACGAAGTCCTATTCCCCGTGAAACTACAAGAAATCGCCATACAAAAAAGAATCCTTATACTAAAATAGGCAATCAAATAAGTAATTAGTGGAAGGTACAATATTCTGTAGAAATGCCATTATTGGTGTGCAGTTTGCGCGAGAGCACGAAAAAGAACTGCTGCCACCATTCACTTACTAATATTCACAATAAGCACGAGAACTTAGCAGTTTAAAAGAGTGTCTTAATATAGACAGAAACGCAAATTATTATAAAATCATTCTTTATATCTAACCCTCGTTAATGGTGTAATTTATATAATTTTCTACTAGCAGAAGTTTCCACATGTGTATCATATTTTGCAACTTTGTTTTAATCTCTAGCTTAAAACCTGACATGAAGGCATTCGCCCCTCTCCCATCGGTGTCCAAGTTTCACTGCTTGATCATTACTTAAAATATTCTTACCTAGTGCAACCCTTTGTATTTTATTTATTTATTTATTTTTATTTATTTATTTATTTTATTTATTTTTTATTTTTTTTATTTTTTTTTTTTTTTCATTAACTTTTTCTAAGATGTCATTCAAGGCTAGCACGATTTAACATAATATACATCATTTTTAAGTAATAAACATTTGATGGCACGAGAAAACATTGCGACTGTTATTCAGACTGAAGTCATTTTTGTGCTGTTTGGGATTGCACCGCTGAAAGTTCACGTGCAGTGCTATCAGACCCCAAAAGCTTGGCGCTTGACTGAGCCCCAGCTCCACATCTACGATGACGGAGTTCGCAGTTATGTTCTCATTCGGTTCTGGCCTTCACTTTTAGTTCCCATCGTGCTCCCACAGGAAATGAAAGCGGTATTTCAATTTCAACTTTTAAATGTCAAGATTTCCTTGGAATATTATAAGTTGCTAGGTCATGGCCGACAGATTTGTCGGCTCATTTCCGTTCGCTAAACTGCTTTAAGTGTAATTTTCTTTCCTGTTGCAAGAAAAGAAAGTAGACAGTGTTCAGTGGTCATGCATGGCTTTTTTGTTTCTTATGCGGGATTTAAACTTTGCTGATTATTTTCCTCCCAAAATGCCAAGCCCTGTGCAGAGAAACGAGAGGCTAATACAACACAAGGAGTACGTTTTCATGAGGAATTTAAACCGATGAGTATCATTCCGTATTGAATACAGCATGGAAACGCGGATTCAAATCGAACTCAATCCTTGGATCTGATCCTCTTAGAAGTGGGATCTAATCAAAATTTTGCAATCAGATAATATTAATTCATTATTTTGTTGTCAAGAGTTATAGTATTTGTTGCGGATAACCATATAAATTTGCGCTAAATAGAAATTGTTCTTTACATAAAAATTAAAATAATAGTTTAATAGCCACCACATTAAGTTCATTAATTTCCAAGTGGGGGCCGCGGCCCTCCCTTGCCCCCCCCCCCTTCGCGACGTCCATGTTAAGAACGTTCACTAACCCCAAAACCTACTTAAAATACACAGAAAACATTTTTTACAGGTTCGCCAACATAAACCAACTGACCAACATAAAACCTTGAATTATTCATGCTCAAGCCTTGTGTATCCAAATCGATCTCATTCCGGATTGAATTCAACATGGAAACGTGGATCGTACTGAGAATGGGATTGAACTCAAATCGATTTCAATTCCCACGGAAACGATAGATGTGCTCTCTGGTTAGAATGCTATTGCTATGTTTACAAATCCTGCGTTTGGTTCCTGCCAAAAGAAGGAAATTTTTCTTCTAAAGTTGAATCTTTGTTTCAGAGACAATCAAGGTTTACATTTTGGGTCGGTCATAACTAGAGACAGGCGAAATACGAAGAAACGTTGGCCAAAAAACTACCTCTTTCCCTCCAAATTATGAAAATATAAAGAAAGAAAACCTAAAATATTATGAAATTTGTACTTTAAAGCCAAAACATCTTGTACTTTAGGGTTCGAAGCAAATTCACTACATAAGGCAGAGACAGTAATATCTTCCTAGGCAGCCCAAACAGCAATTGGCAACCCTGGAATAAAGTGGAGAGACCAGAAGAAGGCATAGGTATACAGCGTTGCCAGGTCTACTGATTTTGCAGATCTGCTTTTTTACAAATTTACTGGTTTATTGCTAAAAAACTGAACGCACTTCAAAATCTCCTGCTGTTATTTATTTTCCATTTTTAAACACTATTTTCCTTAACTTCATATAATTCACTCTTCCGAAAAAGATTTTCAGGCAAGGCATTTCCCTAGTGTATAAAAACATAAGATTAATATAATCATATGTATACATAAACGGTATACCACATCTGTTGTTTCTGCATTGCGAACAATTCTTGACTGCTACGTTAAACCTGAGCATTTGTGTTCCACTAAAATTGATGAAGTTGAATACAGGAATCCGAAAGTATTTCTTCCTGTGGAAAACATGTATTTGGTGCCAAAGTTAAAAAATCTCTGACAAAATCGTATGTACAAGTTTTCAAATTACGCTGTGTTGATTTTTACGCTGAGTCAGTTCGCGACATACTAAGTCTTTTTTCATTAAGTGATCCTCTTCTTACAATGTTGGAAGTGTTAGAACCAGCTAAAATCCAAACAGTTCAGTCAATTGCACCACTTGCTTCTCGATTTCGTAACTTGGTCAAAGCAGAAGAAATCCAACAAATAGATACAGAGTGGAGGCTATTGCGCAATACTGACATTGCATGTGGAAGTAACTCTACGCACAAGAATTTTGGAGCGATCATCGTCGTCGTCGTCAAATATGTACACTAAGAAACATTGCCGGTTAAAAAATCTACTGTTTTATCCTGCTTTTTTTTTTTTTTTTTTTCCAAACCAAATCATCTGCTTTCACTTCGGCAGACATGGCAACACTGCATATATACCTAATCCTACAGGAAATGTGCGGCTTGAATGCAACATTTTGGCTTCCTGAACTCCACACTTTGTTCATTAATGACAGATAGGTAATCCAAGGATCTTGTATCTTTCCGATAATCTGAGGCATATCATTCCCTAATGGAAGTAAACATATTCCTTGCAGATGAAATGTGATACATTCAGATCAAGTTTCCAATGCCTACTTAGTCCCACGGTAGTTCAGTTCACACACAAAAAACGGGAGCTGTGAAATAACGTTTCTCAGAAGCATATCTGGACATAGTTTCCAAAGAAATATTGGGTTCATTTATTGGTAATGAACTAATGACTGAAGTAAGAAAAATCTGACTACTTTCTCTTGCACAAACAATGTATTCTTAAACATTTTTCCATCTATTTTACGTTAATCGAGATAAATGTTTGTAGAATTGATCTTATTACACATTTCCTTATAGGTGCAATGAGAACAGGTGGAAATAGTAGGCATAAGGATAGTCTACTCTTAAGAACTGGTGGCTATGCGATAGCTTTAAAATTCCATTCTCTCTATATGGCGAGGATTAAATTAAATGACTTCCTATTCGAGAAAAGTATAGGTATTTGAAAATTCAAACCAAAAACAACGAATATCTTGAAAAGGTTATACATAACAAAAAAAGGGTATCGCATTCATTGTGTTTTAACGCGACCTATTAGGAATTGTTTAATGTTAAGCGTACTCGGAATAAGCGATATTGTTACCTTTGTTTATTCACGACGCGCAAAACACAATCCGCATCCAAAGTGTTCAGCATCTGGTTGCGTTTTCTGAGTACATAGTGATTATTTTGTATTTGCGCCATGACCGAGTGGTTAAACTGCTCGCCTACCACCTAGGCGGCCCGGGTTCAATCCCAGGATCCCGCATGTGGAATTCGTGGTGGACGAAGCAGCGTCTTGGCGGGTTTTCTCCAGGTTCCTCGGTCTCCCCCGTCATTCATTCCACCAATTGCTCCACTGTCACCTTTCCATTCATTGATTTCGCCTGCATTTCATATCACCCTCTTCCTCACTCTTATACTTGGTGCTGGGCTGACCACCTGCTTCCAGGTCTTCACTCTGTCCAGTCCATAGGTTCCTCTGCACCCCGACAGGCGTCGGGCCCTAGGCACTGGTTTGCAAGTCCTAAGGAGTGTTAAGACCTACATAAGGAGGTTAAGCAGATAAAGAAGAAGGGTATCAATGAATGAGAAGAGCGAGAAAGAAAATAGCGAAGACATTGCCACCCTGTGGTTTAGTCCAGGAGGAGTGAACATTTATCTGTCATTTGTGATTTCTACACGTTCATTGGCTGAAATGACGCGCTCATTGCTGCAATGTGAAACTTCGGCAGCTTCCGAGAATAATCAGTGCGTTACCTGAGAGGTTTATATTAAAGATAAAGCACAGGTTAACCTTTTGGGCAGCATGATTTTAACAAAGAAGACCTATGATGTTTCCAACTTGTGGAACATTCAGACCTTTTTATTATTTATTTATCTTCAATTGTATATGCAAAAGTTGCAAATTGCTTATTTAAATTATAAAGCTAATTTTTGGGTTTCATTACGTAGAACAAATATCTACAGCCACAATGAATTCGGTAGTTCATGATGACAAGTGCACATTTTCTAAGAAATGTGTATTTAGAGCATCCTTGAACCACTTCGATTAATGGCCCATATCAGTAAATCTAATAATTATATGAACAATATTAAAATCACTCATTTATGTATCCCCACACATAGGTTCTGGTAGTTTCAAGTGCAACATCCTTTATATAACCCAGAATCTGTACCATGATGTAATAGGTAACTTACCCATTTCTGCACCTGTTGAAGCTGACGGATGAGCCCTGTTTGGTGTCGTCCCAGATGTGGAACTTCCATAGCGGCCGTTAAGACGCATGCCATTCAATGTTGACACTCTTCACGTTCAATAATGCACATTACCGCTTCTCACAGATGGGCCAGTAATTCTTCTTTGTACTTTTTAAAACTTTATTTCAATATTTAAGAAGCGTTGCGTTATACGGTCAAACTAAAACAAGTCACTCAACCAGTTGTCAAGAGTTAACAGATAAGATTTATCTGTCACGATCTAATCTCCAAGTGACAGATTCTGAAAGAATTGCGAGACCGCTGCTAGCGTTACTGGTCACTCGGATCTCTGTAAACAGAAAAAAGGTAAACATGTAATGGCTTGTAGAATAATGATGCACATCCTTGAGTCATTCACCACAAGGACTCTCACAGTGAGTAACCAATGATAATAGCAAAAACAAATGTATATAAACAATCTGGGAAGGTAAAGTCAGATTGAAAGATTCTGATGTGTTGCACTCACATAACGTCCCCTACTCTTGTATTAACTATTTTTACAAACTCTTATTCCTCTATCGTCATGTTAGTGAAGATAAGCATTTGCAGAAATTATCTAGCTGCTGATTTTATAGCTGCAAGGGGAATGTGAGATTACAGTAGGCTTCAGCGATAATCGAATCTTTTAAAGCTTTAAAATGCCATTATCTTTGCACGGCCAAACAGATAAAGTGAATAACGACCTTCCATTTGAGAAAAGTTTAAGTACAAGTACTGCAAACTCACACAAATAACAAGGAATTCTCCGAAATGGTTCACTCCAAAAAATGCATATAGATTTAACTAGTGTTTCAACAAGAAATGTCTATAGTAAGATTTGGTCTATCTCTTACGGTTTACAGTTATGCTAAAGAGTACACAGGACTACATAGGCCACGGTCATAAAATTCAAAATATACATTTAATTCGCCATAAAAATATCTTACACCTACAGCATTTTAGTCAAAATAGTAATTTGAGAAAATCAAAATTTTCCATGTAAAGTGTAGTTTAGGGTGGAGGAATTTTCTTCCAAGTTTTCGTGTCACATCCTTGAAAGATATTAAACTTAAATACCAACTTTGTTTTTAAGTGGCTTTTCGTTTTTGATTTACGCTGTTCCAGACACGCGCGCGCGCGGACATTTTTTCTAAAACTACTTTTTGTTTTATTCAGGGGGCCTGAAAACATATTTCCGGTGAAATCTCGACATCGAAATTTTGGGTGGAATACAATACTTCCTCTGCTTACTACACGTAGTAGAGAAAGTATACATGAAATGCCACAGCCGGGTTTTGAACCATAGATCGTCTTTCTGTGCCGCTGCTCTAATCAAATGAGATACCATGGCAACATGTCGGTATGACATTACATTCCCCAACTTATAATTTTTTCTGGTAAATAAAAATGGGGTCTCAAATTCATTTTGAGATAATACGGACCTTGGCGACTTTCACCAGCTAGTGCAGCTCATTTCTGATCTGGTCTGCGTGGTTCACTCATTCATTCAAATGTACACTATGTATGCGAGTGCTTTGTAAGAAGTGATGGATACATTTATTTTAAAGAAAGAAAAGAGAACGAACTCCTAGTCCCAGTGAAACAAAAAATGCGCATACGAAAGCAACAAAACCTGATACTAAAATAGGCATACCAAATAATCAGTGGAAACGTGGAAAGTGGTGAGAAATGCAGTATTCTGGACAAATTCTATTGTTAATGTGTAGTTTGTGTGAGAACTCGAACAAGAACTGCTTGACGTCATCATCAGGTAGATGTAGTGTTAACATTCACAACAAACGCTAGAACTTAACAATTTAAAACTGTTTTAATAGAGACAGCAACATAAATTATGCTTATAAAACCATTGCTTAAATAGTTAATTGAAAAATATAACTTCATTTAATAGATTGCTATTGGCTCACTTTTAAAATCCTTATCGATGGTATAACAAAAGTTTCTATTAGCAGAATATTGCACAAACTTATATTTCGCACAAATGTACATTTTGACCTGTGCATTTTTTAATTTTAGATATAGTATCTACTGTCTTCCGTAGTTTAGGGGCACAGGCTAACAAGGCTTAGGTTTCTTAGAAATAATACTCCTTGTGCTAGCAATAGGATCGCACAACGTTAGTATCCCAGCATTGTTACCTCAAGAGCGTATGTTTCCTAAGAAGCCCATGCGTTTTTCACATGTTGAAAACTCTTAGCCATAATAGCTGCACTCAAGACGTGCTCATGGCTAGAGCCTGGGACCTTATCTTTTGACGCGCTCGCATGCATCGCATGCCAACAACACACATTACGGGACTAAGCGGGGTGCTTATGCGGGACCCCATTAACCTTCGTACTAATGCTTCCTGTACGTTATATCATTAACTGCATGATGGAGGCGATGTATACGCACGGCTCTGCATGCCGGACGATCGCCACCGGGATGGGCAAGTGTGGAGCTCATCCTTTGCCCCCCTAATTGGGGGGGGGGGGCATTTAGAAAATAACCGTTGGAATTGTTGAGGTCAAATACATTCCTTATAGCCATCACTCCTTCGTGAAAGGAACAGTGGTTTATGTACTGTGCTAGCACTACTATAACGATAAGTATGTGGAAATTAGATATTTTTCCCCCCTAAAGAAGTGAAAAAGATACTCTTAGTTGGCTTGTAATCCTTACTATTGTTACCGGTCTTATTTATGAATGTAAGCAATTCTATCATGTAAATCTATATCTATACTAGTACTACAAGGAAAGAATTTGTGTATGGGAGTATGAGATGTGGCCATGCATGTTAATATCTGAAAAACTCGACCGATTTTGAAAAAAATTTTCGCCTTTAAAAATTACTGTTCTTTCCTATGTACACAAGTTATAAGACACCTCCTATATATACTTACAAAATTATTTTTTTTTTCTTTAACGACGCAGCCAATTGCCAGGATCATATCAGCGTCGCCGGTGTGCCGGAATTTTGTCCCGCAGGAGTTCTTTAACATGCCAGTAAATCTACTGACATGGAACTGTCGTTTTTTTAAGCACACTTAAAAACCATCGGTCTGGGCCGGATTTGAGCCCGCAACCTTGGGATCAGTAGGCTAGCGTCTAACCAACTGAGCCACCCAGACCGACTATATATTCTAGAGCATGTATTCTAGAATAGGACCAAGTTTGAGTAAAAAAACATACTTGCAAAGATGGCATTGATTTTCCGTTGTGAATGCTATGTAGTAGAAAAAATACAAAATATTGCTCTACAGAAAACGAGTGCAAAATAAGCAATATACTCCATACAAGATGGCGATTTAGCAACTAGGAAGAGAATCAATCAGGTTAAATCTTAGTCGAAGTAAAAAAAAAAAAAAAAAAAAGTAAAAATAGCTAACATTCTTACATTAATTTATAGTACGATTGTAAACCTTTTGCTGGAAATTGCACATCAGGATGCTCTTACATACATAGAACTTAACTAAAATGGCAACAGTGTGGAGTAACTTCATCAATGTGGAGTTTATGGGCTGCTGATAAAAGGGCCGCAATGTAACGGAGCAGAATTAAAAACCTGCTACACTGGCTACTGCGGAGGTACTTCTGGAAATGCATATATACCATCACGTAATGCATTTGGAATGCTGCTGTGACGGCATTGCCTTCGAGCTGGGTGAAGGTAGGAAAAACTGCAGTCCAGGAAGCTAGTAGTCTTGCAAAACTTCACAAAGCTTTGCTCAATAAGCACATTTACAAAATAACTTAATATGGATTTTTCAGCACATACAGCAGGTTACTGGAGCTGTACTCATTGCTGAAAGCATTACGCAGCAAAAAGCTCTATATAGATATTAAACTCTTTAAAAAAATCTTGATCTGATGTGTTGCACTGGCATAACTTTCTCTACTCTTGTACTAACCATTCTTACAAACTCTTATTCCTATATCTTCGTGTTAGTTGAGATAAACATTTCTACAAATTATCTTATTGCTTATTTTCTTGTATGTGCAAGGGGAATATTAGAATACAGTAGGCTTTGAGCGATAGCCAAGTCTTTTAAAGCGTTGAGATCCCGTTCTCTTTGCACGATTAACATATAAAAAATGAACAACGATGTTCCATTTCACGACAGTTTTGTTTTCCGAAACTGACACAAATGACAAGGAATATCTCCCAAATGGTTCACTCTACCAAAAAAAATATTCAAAGTGTGTGTTTTCCCAAGATCTACCTTTTTTGTATATTAAGATTTGATCTATCTCTTAGTGTTTACGAGTTATTCAAAAGTCATCTAGAGTAAATAGGACTACATAGGCTACAGCCAGAAAATTCAAAATATACATTTGATTTGTCATACAAATATCTTAAACATATGACGTTTTAATCAAGATCGTTATAGCCATTTTCAAGAAAATCAGAATTTTCGAAAAATTTTCCATGTAAAGGGTGGTTTAGGGTGGGGCTATTATCTTCAAAATCTTCGTGTCGCATCCTTGAAATACTTTAAACTTAAATACCAACTTTGGTCTTTACCCGACTTTTCGTTTTTGTGTTATGCTGCCCACAGACTGACACACAAACGCGCGCGCGCGGTCCTTTTTCTAATTTTTTTTTTTTTTTTTTTTTTTTCCATTCAGGGGGTCTAAAAACATATTTCCGGTGAAATGTTGGCATCGAATTTGTGGGTGGAATACAATGCTTCCTTCTACTTACCAGTAGAGAAAGTAAAAATTAAACCTACGTTTACCACAATTAAAATAGGTATACGTATGTACGACAATAGGTCCTTTCGGGTCTTTTAGCAGTCATATTTTAAATTATATCATAAAATTCCGTAGGTTGTATTTTCCACAATTGTTTTTTCAGGTTAGCCAACAGCTTGAAACACATGTCACCTTATTTTACAATTTACTGGAGATTACGCTGTCGACGCTGCATGTGCTTCAGACATTTAGTACTTAAAATTAGAGTGGCTCAAACACAAAAGTAAACCGATATGTTAACTTCAGAAAACAGCAACTAAGGCAACGCTATACAGTAAAATGTACAAATGGTGGATCTGAAGTATGCACATCGACGTTCAGTTGTTACTTTGGCAAAGCACAGGCCTTCTTGACTAGGACGTTCCTAGCACTGGATTGCAAACCTCAAGATAAATTGCGCCAGTAGTACATTGCCTTAACTTCTTTCTTTATCTGATTACCCTCCCCTTATGTACGACTTAAACCCCCTAGGACTTACCAGTCAGTGCCTAAGGTCAGATGCCTGTGGGGAACACAGGAACCTATGGACCGGACAGAGTGAAGACCTGGAAGTGAGCGGCCAGCCAAGCACCAGGTATAATAGTGAGGAAGACGGTGATATGAAATGCAGGCGAAATCGATGATTGGAAAGATAATGGAGCAACTGGTGGAATGAGTGGCGGGGGAAACCGGAGAACCCGGAGAAAAGCTGACCAGATGCCGCTTCGTCCACCACGAATACTTCAAGCGGGTCCCTGGTATCGAACCCGGGACGCCTAGGTGGTAGGCAAACTCTCTAACCGCTCGACTTTGCCTACAACTGCCTCAGCAAATTCTCATTTTCTTGGAACAGAACATAGCTTGGGTCGCATGTAGAGAAGTGTTCCATGTAAAACATTGATGAGAACTAACTCAATGAGTCAATTCCCCTGTCTACCACGCCATGCCTCACAGAACCAACCAGTCCTTCAAACTGTGTCAGTTGGCATCCACATCATCCCTCTTCTCCATGCCTGATGTAAAGGATAGTTTGGAGTGGGAAATTTTCTTGAAAATCTTTGCGTCACATCACTGGGAGATGTATTTAAATACCAAAATTGGTATTCAACCACTTTTAAATTTTAGTTATGCTCTCTCCCTTTGTCCCCCTCTCACCACAAATATGTGCGCAAAGGCCCAACTTTTTTTAGGGTAAGCGAAAAACGTGAATTTTCGATGAAATCCCGGTACTAATTGGAATGTTTGGATGGAATGCAACCCTTCCTCTACTAGCATAGGAACGCGATAGAGAAAGCAAAAATTATTTCATATCATTTACACACATTGGTGGCGATGAAACTCCAGAGGCACCTCCTGAGTTAACTAAAGGCAGTAAACACTATCTGTTGGAGCGATGCCGAATGTTCTATAGCAGGACATCTCAACGCGGTCACAGCACCGTTATAGCAATGTACATTCCACCCACAACGCAAGGTATGGGCGCGGGAACATTGTGCGAGTTATGAAATTAAACCAGGTCTACCGCAGCATAGCAACCTCACACTCTGCAGTTATTTGCAGCTCTTATATCTATGGGAACGCCAGGCTTCTACCCAACAAACCTGATGTGATACATTCGTATGCTTTTCGCCACCAATGAAAAATCATATATAATTTGGAGCCATCTAGCTTCTTGAAGAATGGATATAAATGGTTTATTATTTCACTAACTGTCGCGTACACATTGTGTGAACAATGCTGTAATGCATTTCTACCTTAATTCGAATGAATTTAGTTCACAGTTCAATGTTAAAATGTCTTGCGAAGTTTAATTTCTAAGAGAGATTTGGCAACGTCACATTAACATTAAATTGTGGCTAAATAAATTCGAATTGAAATAAAAAGACATTGCAGCGTTGTTTATACAATGTTGGGATGACAGCTATTAAAAATATCCATTAGTCAAGAAGCTACGTTCGCCTATCACCTAGACGGCCCGAGTTCGATCCCAAGGACCCGCATGTGGTATTCGTGGTGGACGAAGCGGCATCTGGGCGGGTTTTCTCCGCGTTCTTCCGCCACTCATTCCATCAATTGCTCCATCATCACATTTCCATTCATCCATTTCGCTTGCGTTTCTGCCATACCCTGGTGCTTGGCTGACCGCCCACTTCCAGGTCTTCACTCTGTCCGGTCCATAGGTTCCTGTGCTCTCCGACAAGCGTCTGCCCCTAGGCACTGGCTTGTAAGTCCTGCATAAGGGGAGGGTAATCAGGGAAGAAATCAAGAAGCTACATAGCTCCAAATATTCCAAATATTATCCAGTACCTTCCACTCGGTATATTAATACTATTCATAGAAAAAAAACTGATGTATTACATTCATACGACTTCCTCCAACCATTCTTCAACAAAATATCCTCACACAGGCTTTTCTTCTACGTTGTATTAATCGGGATACACTTTGTAGAAATGGTTTCATGACGTACTTCCTTGTAGATACAATTCGAATGTGGGAATGCAGTAGGCTTAAGCGATAGCCAAATATAGTACAGGCCTGGGTAACTGGTGCTCTGAGCGCAGTCGCTCACGGCCTTACATCAGGTTTTTAAGTTAGTCGCTTTTTGCAACTCGTTTAGGAATGCGACAAACTTTACAACAGCATTCGCAAAACTGCGACAGTATGCCACAGGCATACTCCTTCCAGCTAGTGGAGTTCATATCTGATCTGGTCTGCGTGGTTCACTCATTCTTATCAAATGTGCACAGTGTTTAAGTGTGCGCTCTTTAAGAAGTGATGGATAAATTTGTTTTAAGGAAGTAGTGAAGACACTATAATGTAGATATGATATATCAGGTGAGTTAGCCGCGCCTTTTTTTTTTTTTTTTTTTTTTTTTTTTTTTTTGGAAGGTAGGCCACCCATCTAACGACATGTGCGCCTTAGCCCAGTTTTGCGCTTACTAACATGTATTGCTTAACGTTCTTAAAGAGAGGAGTGCGCAAAATTGAGAGCAACAGTGGTTTAAGGGACAGAACGTACTCCTCTCTAAAGTACACCTCAAAAACATACGACTCGTTAACTGAGAGCGAATTCCGGTTTCCAGCCGATTTTACAAACTTTTTTATTAGAGTATACATAGCAACGTAATTCAGTAAACGCCTCGGAAAAAATGGCCCTATCATATGGGTACACTAACAACCTCAGCTAAAAAGAAAATGGTGGATTCTTGTACTTAGAGCTGGGGTTGGTTGCCAAAAATTAGGAAAAATTTAGACACGCCTCATCCGTCATGGACCCGTACAGTCAAAACGGACATATTATTAAACAACAGTTTATTTGCATTTTTGCGTGAACTACGCCTCGTGCATCTCAATTAATATGCATAACAGCTTTTGTCATTTAAGTAATAATATTAAATCGCCCAGCAAATGATTAAAACTGTCTTAAAAGGCTAAATCAAGCCCGAAAACTTGCGAGGTGGCAATAGCATAGCGCCAGGCATACAAGTCCTACTATTGGACGTGGTACGTGCTTTCAGGAAGTCTCGAAATAGGTGAATAGGACTGTGACGTGTCCTCTGCGCTAAGCCCTAATGACATAGGTTCGAGTCTCAGCATTGTAAATATTTTTTTTTTTTTATGTTCATCAAAACTTGGAAACCGAATTCACAATAATTTAATTATGAAGTCCCTGAGGGTTTAGGACATTATAGTTTAAATCGTGTTTGGTTGTCTGCATTTTTAATAGCACAATAATTCATTGTGTGCAAAATTGAGTTTAACTTCCATGTTAAACTCTGACAATGTAATTTCCTTGCTTTCTGTGTTCAAATGTGTATGAATGATCCTTATTTCATTGCACCTACCTATAGGTGTGTTTAAACAACTACATAATTGTAGTTCACCAATAAAGAAACATCAAACAATGTCATAAAACATAAATAAAACAATAAAAATGAATATAATAACAGTTTGTAAATTCTGAGGATTGCACGGTTTAAAAAAAAAATACATGCAGGTGATTCGAACCACGTTCACAGCAGACAGATTACTTCGGAGTCTTGCGCTCGTTCCAACTGAGCTACCTAGTAACGTGTGAGGCAAACATTCCGTTTAAGATGTAATATTCGCTGGTTCCAGTGAACATTTGCAGAAGTGCAAACGTCAGCTGTGTAATTACGAATATATTAAAAAGCGATGTGATAACATCTATATTAGTACTAATTTCATCGAGTGTTTAACATCCATGTTAAATACGCGGGTAGAACCTGGTAATGGGGTCGATGTTTTCATGCTGGAGTATAAAATGCGGATTGCATAAAACTCGAGAATAAGGAGCAGCTGACTCACCTGGTAGAATGTGTGGATGTATATGTGTAATTCTTCTACTAGGCACATGCCTGACGACCTGTTCCGTTCTCAAACATATCACTCCATCTTTTCCTCGGTTTTCCTACTTGACGATATCCTCTATATTTATAATTTAATACAATTTTCGGTAATCGTGCCTTTCATCCTTATGAGTTCAGAACAATAATTTTATTTGAATTATGTTTTTCCATTAAGATTACACACCGGTTTTCGAATTTCTTATGTATAATTTAAAAATATATAATTCATTTAGCAGATTACTGTTGACTTCAATTCAATATGCACATCGCAGTTTAAAAGCTTCATTAATAGTATAATTTATAACATCTTCTACTCGCAGAATTTTGCATAAATCTTAATTTTGATAACTGATAACTGTGCGTTTAGCAGGTAAAAGAAGTGAAGGTAGCTCAAGTTCTTCCGGACTCGCCCAGGCCTGTCATAGCTGGTGACTGCAATGGCTCTGAAATTCTTTTGCACGATCAGGCGCAGAAAAACATTCAATCACTTGGCATTTGAGAAAAGTAAACAGTATTTAAATATTCAAACCAATAACAAGCTAAAAAATATATTCGATATAAAGTGTGTGGTTTAACGCAGTCTAGATTTTTGTGCACTATCTCTAACGGTTTACCAGCTAAGCGTGTCATTTAAATGAAGAGGAATTAAAGGGATATTCTGCGCAAAAAAGAAAGCTAAAGAAAATCAAAAAATGTATGGATCGACTTCAAGTTCAGTTGCTGAATTTAAACAGCATCATTCACCAAAAAGACAATCTGTAATTTGCTTTATTGCTCATCGTACATAGACGAGCTCACTGGAAATCCCTCAGTAATATATATCACCCTTGCAGATTTAGGCTGAAGAGGGAACACCCCTCAAACCGCCATATGGCGAAATAAGCCCTTAAATCCCCTTAAAAAAAATAGATTCGCCTCACATATTATAAGAATATTTTGCACAAGTCTAAAAATTTTATTTTTATGAACATCTTATATGTCTTTTATGTTTAAGGGAACCGATCTGTAAATTTTCCACAACTACAAAATATTCTATTGAGCTTTTTAAATTGTTTACAACTCATGTCTGTATCATGGAGTGTGGTTGCAATTGGGGCATTAAATTAAAGCGTATCTGGATTGTGGATTTTTTATTATTTTAATGCTTCATTCCTTAATTAACTATAGAATAAATTTGCAGGGACAAATACTTTTAAATTAACCATATTTAAAAATTTTATTTTCGCTCTATTACTAGTATCGGCTTTTACGAAAATTGTGTACAGTCATGGAAAAAAATGATTGAGCGCATCGTGTTGCAGACCGCCTCCGTAGCGCAGTTGGTAGCGCGCTTGCCTCTGGCGCAGAGGACCAGGGTTCATTCCCTGGTACCAGCATAGGGATTTCTCAGCCTCGTTTAGGTCCCGGGGGGACAAATAATTGAGGAGCTACTTGGTGGAGAAGTAGTGGCTCCAGGTCGCGAAGGCCGCATAACTGGCCGGGAGGCCTCGGGTCGCTGACCACGTCCCACCTTCCAGTACTGCCCTTGGTCCTTCATGCGCTGTTGTCTAAGGGTTTAGTTTTTATCGTGTTGCAGTGTGGTTTACACAAGTTGATATTTCTAACATGCAGCCTGAGTTTATTGATAGTTCTTCCATATGTTGTCGTCTATCGGACAAACAAATAGGTTATGTCTCGAACCACCACTCGCATTCGTATTTGTTCCTGATAAAGAAAAGGGCGGTGAAGCAAACTGCCTATTTGTGTGTCCGACATACGATAACATATGGAACAGACCATCAACAAACTGGCTGCAAGTTGGAAATATCGACTTTTGTAAATCGCGCTACAATACATGGGACTTTTTACTCTCCTAATGCGCTCAATCATTTTGTCCATTTCTGTATGAACTTGAATGAGCTTTGTGTACCGTACTACCTTCAAAGTATATTTTACTCAGTATATGTTGAGGAAACTCTTCCCGAAGTATCACTCCGACAACTGAAAGATTAATCGTAAGGAGTATTTTAAACGCTGAAAATGTCTAAAATATTAAAAGCGGTTGTAAACATTAACTGGTCTAGAATTCTGTATTTTTTACTTAAGTTGTAAAATTTAAAAACTGATTAACATATGTATATGCATCAACTTAATTAGCAGCATTTCTAGAAATTTGGGAACAAATGAGAGAAATATCACAAAAAACCTGGAATGCGCTACCGCCTCTGCGTATGACGCAAGCGGAGCCGCGGATTCAGTCAGTAAATTATAATTGAGCGAAATAAATATCTGGTTACAAATCATATATTCCATTACTACGAAAATCAGTTGTTTTGCATTAGTATTCCTGACAAATTTGTATTTTAGTGAATAGCCAGAATAAAACAAAGCAAAAGATAAGGTTGCTGGCGCAAAGTAGCTCGTCAAGAGATACAGATAACAGCTTTCCCTAGATAAGCGTTAAGGATGGTGTTTTCTCTAATAGTTTCACAAACAAAATTAGCATACTTAAATCCTTCTTACCTTCTGCTTTCATCTTTGGCTTCGTTTTGCACAAATGGTCCAATTCGACAACAAGGACATTTACCTCCACTGGAATGACCCGTCTATATCGCACGTGGGTATACTGGTTTGTATGATCCACCGTTAAGGTTTGCTACACTTATTTCGTAAACATATGTAACAAACATATGAATGCGATTGCAACTCAGTTGCCTTCACACGCACATTTTGTCCATAAATGCAATGAATTAAATTTACTTGAAGGCTAAAGTGTGGGTTGCTCCAGATGTGAAGCAAATTACACACATTTGTAGCTTCATGTACTCCTTGCGCAAGGAATGAACCGTATACTGCTGCAACCGTCATCGAAAAACAATTCTCTATGCCTCCGATTTCTGAAGTCCTTTAATATTTTTTAGTTTCATCCTACCCTATACCTATCGCTTCAAAACAATCCGATACCTGAAGTGCTGCCGAAATATGAAAGTTACTTGAGGTACACAAACGTTCGTAGCGGCTGTAAGCACGTGACTGCAGATTGGTTCCTGACCGAAGTTCTCTGAAGAAGAAAACTAAATAGGTCAACTTTTCAATGCTACTGCTGGTTTTTTTTTTTTTCTTTCAGATTAGTGGTGTTGATAAGCGACTTTCTTGGGCCGGATTTATAGATAGAATAGACAAGATTCGTAGGGAAGACTTAGCACCTCGACCTGTAGATCTTTTGTGTCTATGTTCCTGACGAGGCTCCCCTGGGAGGGAGGAGTGAGATGAAGGGATACTAAAGGTGGTTAGACCTGAGAAGAGACGACAGCAGAGTTCAGGGTCCCTAACAACTACAGGTTTGAACTCCCCTGTGGAGGAGGTGAAAGCAGCTGTATCTCTACACATCCGGAATCGAAAACTTGGTTCCCCGATTCGATCATGTTTACAGTCTCTTGGGGATTATGTAGAAAAGTGAACTTACATTGTATGTTGCCATAGCTGTGTTGCCTATGTGCTTAATAAATGGCCATATCTTGAAAGTGCAAGTTACTTTTTGATTCGCCCTTGTATAATTGCTTTCATATTAATCCTAAATGCAGAAGATACAATTCACTCTTGAACAATTCCCAGCGTTGGGGTAAAGACCGATGCACACAGAGCCCCAGATATGGCCATAGAAGTTAAAGGAAGTTCTATAAATGAAATAATTAAATGAGAGAAAAAAAAAGCGTCCTCTACTTACTATGGTACAGAAAATAAATATTCCTTCAAGCTTACTGTGATGCAGTAATCCTATCCTTAGTTTTTTTCTGATGCAGGAACTAATCCATTTGGTATGAAACTGAATAAATATTCTAAATAAATTTCTGCAAATCTCACATTAGATGCATAGCAGTTTTTGAATGAAGAATATAAGACCTGATGATGTTTAAGGAGCTTTTCTACCTCAGGGCTTCTATATTTCTTCCACTGGCATATAATCAAAAGATATGATTTTGCACTAATAGACTATGTGACCTAATTTGTAAGAAGGTTAGTGCATATTGAACCTTCAGGCTTTGTGCATCAACCTTCAGTCTTCCTACGCTCCCTACCGTTACTACCTAGATATCCATATTTATTTGGTGCAAGTAAGAAATTGTTTTGCTAGGCAGTATTTTTAGAGCAAAAGTATCTATGCATAGAAGTTCTAAGGCAACAATACTTCGCCCTTAACCTTTCTCAGGATATGTATCTTGAGCAGGGTTTGAACTAGAAAGCTAGAAAATAAAACATTGTCGCAAAAATGCACAAATCATTGCACTTGTGCAAAAATTTTTCTTTCTTTCTCTCCTTGGTTACCCTCCCCTTATGTAGGACCAGACAGAGTGAAGACCTGGAAGCAGGTAGTCTGCCAAGCACCAGGTATGATAGTGAGGAAGAGGGTGATATGAAATGCAGGCGAAATGGATGATTGGAAGGGTGATAATGGAGCAATTGGTGGAATGAGAAAACCCGCCCAGACGCCGCTTCGTCCACCACGAATACCACATGCGGGTCCCGCCTAGGTGCTAGGTAAGCGATCTAACCACTCAGCCACGGCGCCGCCATTATACCAGACTCAGGGAAGGATGAAGAATAATTCTGGCTGGAGAAAAATTCCTACCCTTCCCCCCTGCCGGGAATCGAACCCGGGACCCTTGCACACCAGGCAGGTGCTCTACCAACTACGCTACGGGGCCAGCAGTGCAAACATTTGCTAGTAGATAATTTTATAAATTATACTTCCTATTAAGGAGGGTTTTAAAAGTGAAATATGTGAAGTTGAAACTTACAGTAATGTGCTAAATAAACATAACTTTTTTCTAAATTAGCTTTTACGCATTCCATATTTTATCTATGCTACAGTAAACTATCAGTATTGATTTGTATATTTTGTATTATATATCACATTAGGATGCGTCGCTATTTATGCATACTCCATACACTGAATGCCTTTTCATGATCAGTCATTGCGAGATGGCCTTTCAATATTAATTATCAAACATTTGCTAACTTTCTACAGAAAGATGATTTCTGATTTCTGGTTTTTATATTGTGCATGCAACCAAACCCTCGCTCACAGACAACTGTATGCAAAACAACAGTAGTGGCGTATTATATAATTAAATCCAAAGAGGGAATTTTCACACATCTTACTAACAACTAAACTCTTTAAAATTCTGTTAACTTACTGTTAAGTTGTACTTCATTGACTTTTTACTTTCTCTACTACATACTAAGTAGAGGAAGTATTGTATTCCATCCAAAAATTCGATGTCGAGATTTCACTGGAAATGTATGTTTTGAGGCCCCCAGAACCACCCCCCCCCCCCAAAAAAAACACATTTTTAGGCAAAGGTGTTTGTCTATGGGTCTATCAGTCTGTAGACAGCATAACTCAAAAACGAACAGCCGGATAAAAACTAAAGTTGGTATTTAAGTTTAATGTCTTTCAAGGATGCGACACGAAGATTTTGAAGAAGGTTCTTCCACCCTAATCTACCCTTTACATGGAAAAATTTTCAAATTTTGATTTTCTTGAAAATGGCTCTAACGATTTTGATTAAAATGACATGCGTGTGACATTTTTATGATAAATGAAATGTATATCTTGAATTTTCTGGCTATAGCCCATGTAGTCCTATTTACTCTGGATGACTTTTGCATAATTGGTAAACTGCAAGAGATAGACCAAATCTTACTATACAAAAAATATAGATCTTGCTAAAATACACAATTTGTGTCTAAATAATTTTTTTGCAGAGTGAACCATTTCGGAGATATTCCTTGTTATTTGCATGAGTTTTGGAGAACTTATACTTCTGTCAAATGGAACATCGTTATTCATATTTTTATATGTTAGCCGTACAAAGAGAAAGGAATTTGAAAGCTTTAAAAGATTTTACTATCGCTCGTTCAAAACTTACTGTATTCCCATATTCTCCTTGCACCTACAAGGAAATAAGATAATTTCTGCAAATGTTTATCCCAGCTAACAGGAAGAAAATATAAGAATTAGTGTTTGTAAGAATGGTTAGTACAAGAGTGTAACACATCAGAGTTTTTCCCTTGCAAAAGATTTATCCATCACTTCTTAAAACGCACACACATACATATTGTATATACTCGTACATTTGACAAAAATGACAGACCAGATCAGAATGAACTCCACTAGCTGGGAGGAAAGCGGCATATTCTTTGTTTCTGACCGATTGTTGTCGCATTTATGCGAATGCTGTTTTAAAATAGGTGGCATTCTTGGATCTCGAGTAGCAAAAAGCTACAAAAGTGACTAACTTAAACCCTGGTCGAAAGGATATTATGCCAACCGAAAGTCTCTCTTAGAATAAGTCTATATACAAAGCTAATTCCCGAAAGAGTTCTTTGATTTAAACATTCACTGCAGCATTAAGACCAGTTCTATGCAAACTCGTGGAAGTTGGTTGACAGCACATTTAAGTAGCATGTACCTGTCTCTACTTATACCTAAATGTGTGTAGGAGGTAGGTACATGGAGAAGAAAGTGAAACACTGATGCCATGTATTTCTCGGTGACAATTAACATCCATCCTTCTCCACAAAAACGTTAAATTATTTATTCTTTTAAAACTGCTTCTTTTACCTTGCTTTATCTGTTAGGTCATATCTGAAGGTTTATTCTGCATTTGTACACGCAGTCAGCATTACACCATAAATGACCTTAGTTGCGTAGTCGCCCACGTGTACCATTTTGAAAAATCCGATATGTATAGGACACAGTTCCCGAGAGTTCAGCATGACCGACATTACACGAAACAGTGTCTTTGAGTTATGGTGTTCTCACACACACACGCGCGCGCACGCGCACGCACACACACACACATTTTTGTAAACATGAATTTTTAGGTTCAAGGGATCCCAAAACGTGCAAATAAGAGAATAGAATAACATTATTTTCAAGGAAGTGAAATAATTCTCAACTCTTTCCATTATGCAAATGAATATAACAGCTTCAAATAGGAAATTTAAGTGCGTATGACTATAAGCAAATTAGAGAATAGAATAACATTATTTTCAAGGAAGTGAAATAATGTTCAACTCTTTCCATTATGCAAATGAATACAACAGCTTCAAATAGGAAATTTAAGTGCGTATAGAGATTAGTTTTAGACATGACAAACAAGAACGGAAACTGGACAAAGCTATCTGTAAGTATTATACACAAACGCGATAACGGAGAAAGTGGGGAAGAGTTACTTAAAAGGAATAAATTCAATTTAAATTATACGTTTTAGAAAGTTTCTATGAAAGCAATGATATATTGATTAGTTACATTTAATGACCATTTTCTTCAGTTCACACTTTTAAGATGTTGATACTAATCTTTATCTTTGTCTTAAAATCACTATGTTCATTAACGTAAATTTCATTTAAGATGCTACTGTGATTCTACAGCAAAGGATACTTGTAGCTGCAGTCATTACTGATACAAAGCCATAATTGTCAAATATTTATGAAAGCGGAGATGGGAATTATGGATTCACAGTAATTACAAAATAAACTAATACTGGTATTTTAAATCTGACTGAAATGACATGTGATTTGGAATACGCCGTTATTTCGGAATGAAATGAATTTACAAGCTTGGAAACTCATAATCTCAAGAAAATTAATTCTTAAGACAGAGACAAAATATTTTGGAGACATGAAATGCTGCCGAAATAAACAGATTTCCCATTCAGTATCCTGATGCCCAATAAAACGAAATTACTCCTATTTCTTTTAGATGCTACATTAGTTTACAGAACTATGATAAGGGCAATTGCACATGAATAAAAAAGATGGAGATGGCTGGTTTTCGGACATATAGTTTAATCAATCAAGCATAGCTTGGAACCCAAGCGCGTATTCTTCACAGCCAGGCCAGACTACCTCATTCTTACCCCCTTTCCAGTTTCTCTTCGTCTCCGCGTATGATACATTTCTTTCTACATATTATCATCTGGTATCTTCTTCTGCACCGATTCTTTCCGATTCACTTCTAATTAAGAATCTGAACCAATTGTTTTTACTTTTCCTTATCAGTCCCAATGTTCTTTTCGTCCATTCATAGATTCTGTTTAGAACGGCTTCGTTGTCTACACATTTTGTCCATGTGTTTCACATATACCATTTTCCTCCACATGTATATTTCAAATACTTCTAGTCGTCTATTCCACCGTTCAAATTACGAAATTGAACAAGGCCAATTTCTTTGGGCGTTTCTTCGAGAATCCACGGGTGCTTGATTTTATTTAAATTCTTGCCATCTCTTTTTGTATAATTCATTTTACTTCCTGTATTACATTCCCAGTGCATTTCCTCCACTAGCTCATCTCGAATATGTACGTGTATCGTGCTTTCTTTCTTCCAGTAGTCATTTATCTTCAACCCGGGCTCCTCGCCGTTGTCGTTCAGCTTCATCAGCATGTTCCTCATGATCCGTTTCCTTTACTGATAATGCTGCCACATCTCAGTATTGTTTTATTATTATTCCCCCTAGTTCTGCCCCTATTCCGTTGTTTTGGATACAATTAATTTCATTCTCCAAGTAGACAAACAGGGTATCTTATATGCCACTCCTCTATTCTGGTCTCCATAGTTTTCTTCTATTCTACTGTCCTCACTTCGAACAGTTTCTTCATAAGCGAATCCTAAACTCCAAGTTAAAACGTGCACAAGTCAGTTCCTTCCTCCCACCCTCACCCCCCCCCCCCCCCCCCCCCATGTTCACACTCTTCCTGACGCCATGTGGGGTCAGCCAGAATAACTGACAAAAAGTGCGTGTGAGCTTCTTCTAACGGCTTTCTTTTCAGCTAGCTAAAAACAACACATAACATTGACCAAATATAAAACAAAAGAAAAATGTACCTTATGTCAGTGGTGTCAAGGTCACAGACCCTTCAGGGCTAAACTGTGCAACAGCTATATGCAGAGGGCAAAACATGACGTAATACATATCAACACTAGACGCTTTATCAACTGACACCTGTTTACTTGCAAGTTGGTCGCGTCCACGAATATAACCTTTCTTGGAGTGCGTACACCTTACGAATTTTTTTCCTTCAGATTTGCCTACAAGGATAAATAGCACAGATACAAGTTGGATCTGCGAAGGGGAACAGTACATCTCACGCGTAAATAAAAAACTACTGACATAGTTATTAAAGTTGATTAAAATAGTTGCAACCTTCTGATGATTAGGCTGAGTTATAGGTACTATTAAACCTACCCTAGCCCTTGGGTTAGCATTCTCAAACAGGAAAGGACACCACTTACGCACTTACATGCCTCTTAAAGATAGATGTTGTTATTACTTTTCAATCCCAGATGTAAAGATGTCAATCTACTTTGAATGAATGAATAAATAAATAAATAGGAGAATAATTACACGGTCTTAATAATAGTGCTTTTAATACGAACTTGTATTAGATATAATCTATATTTATATAAAAAGTAAATAGCAGCTTTCAAATCCTGTTATACCTTAAATGAATATTCTTTGCTATTTTGATTAAACATAATAACAGAATATTTACTTGTATTATCTTCAAACATGTGAAATAACACAAAACATTATTAGTAACAGGGGTTGGCGATTTCCTCCAAAATTAAAGGAAAGGACTACATGCAAGTTGTTTGAAAACTACTGTCCTTAAAGATACGTATTTTAGTGTTAAGCGTTTGCATAATGAATTTAAGACAATCTTAGTGAAAACCTAAGTAAAATACCACATGTTACACATTAGTAGGATCAGTTACTTGGCATATTTTTCAACTCACACCGTTTTCAAAATTTGGCTTACAAAGACAGATTCTAAGACTGGATGCCAAATTGCTATCCGAGAGTCTGTTTCTGTGGCGAGTTTTCAGGAGCTGCATTATAGAGAAACCCTGTTCACAAAGGTAGGTACTGCCAGACATTGCCATACTTTTTGCTGCGTTGGGAATCAAATTTGGGAAACACATATGAAGTTTCCGGTAGAATTCGATCAGTGCGTCTGAGCATGAATTGTCAAATTTCTCATGAAGGCGACTCACGCTGTACTTCTATCAGCTCCAGCGGAACTGCTGTATTATTTACTTTATCTATTTCATAATGACTTTGCATGTTGTATTTTAATGCAAGATACTGGTTGCATATTAGGTACTGCATACTACTACTACAACTTTGCAGAGGAATTGTTTTCCCATTCGAAACATGCGAATCCAAATGACTCATGTCTGTGCTCTCGGACGCAGCCATTGCTCTGCCTGCATCACACGGAAAACTGCACTGAACTGGTTTCTAACGGACTTGCCCTCTATGCCCAGGGCACGGCGACTTGCTCTCTCCGTGGCATTGCCACTCGGGGCCACGATTGACACCACTGCCTTATGTGAGCGAAGATTTGAATAAAGGTTGGTTTAAACATACAAGTAAATCTATTTAAACGGAAGAAATGCAACGATATGAACGTCATATTTCATGCTCAGCTGACCGAAAAAAGCTCATCACAGACGGACAGATCCGTTGCGAATGGTGCCGATACATTCATGGTGCGACATCTCCAAGGACAGCTTTCCTGAAGTATAAATACGCCCATACATCATATGGCTAACGGAAATTGCAGCTATGTCATGTCCCGCTCGCGTCACTAGAGTTTCCACTTCAGTTCTGCCTCTCATTAGCATTCGCAAGTAACGCTGAACCATATTTCCGCTGGAAGCACGGTTTTGCCAAGACAAGCAGCGGAAGTTACCTTTATAGCCTTGTTTCTAACATTACAACATTTGTAAAAGAAAGCTAGAGAAAAAACAACGGTGCAAGACCATCGCTTTAGGAACTAATGTCCATAAAATGCTTCTTCCTTTTCTTTATTGAGGAACAAGATTTTATTTTCTAGTAGTCAATGAGCTACGAATAACGAACCGCCTTTCACGTTTCATTTGTTGGTAAAAATATTCCTTATTTCCAAAGTATTTAGATTTATATATTATCATTTCTAGCCAGTTTTGAAAAGCTTAAAGGTATTCAAACCATTTCAGATACGTTTTAAAATCTTGAATAGATGTTACTGCGCACATTTTTCAGGCTTCGATGAACAATACTGAATGTTAACAAAACGCTATTTTCTTTTCGTAAAGGGGACACGTGCTATCAGAGAAGAATATTATTTTGTGTTCGATACCTAACAAAGGAGATCATTATCACAGTTCATATCTTTCCTCACTTAAAGAAAAGAACCAATCATGGCAAACTTCGCTGAAACTATGCGTTCTGGCAGACTGCTTAATGATTGTCAAGCAAAGTAGTACTTTTTGGCCTTTTAGTTTGGTCTTTTAGGTTCGAAACAGAATTTGACTAATTTGCTATTGAAGTTGGACCCTTGTATCCTTTTACGGTAATGCTGAAGCATCCGATTTGCAGTGAACGGAAGAGTATTGTGTATTGGGATTGTAATTAAACGTTAAGATGAAAATGATCTCTTTATAAGTGTGGAATACGAGTGCAATTGTTTACAGGATCATCAGCCAACAATTAACTCTTTACGCTCCTCTAAACCCCACCCCCCCCCCCCTCAAAAAAAAAACTGCTTGTGATGAAAATTAGCTTTGCTTTGGACCTATTTTGTCGTTTACGTATTCAAAATAAGCAACTAAAATGTCCCATAATTAACATGCTCCTTAGAACTGTTTCTTAATCAATTTGGTTTTACCACAAGCGGGATTAATTCCGACTTCTTCTAGCTATGAGTTATAAGAAAGCCCAGCAACGCGGTAGAAGGATGCGAAAGATATACATAAAAACCAGATAGAAAGAACCGAACGAAAGAGATTAGAGACGCAGAGGAGAAGGAAAGTGACCGCGAAGTCCCGCGAGAAAAATAATCGCCGCCAACTCGGTGATTTCAATGCCTGTCTAAGACAGCATCAGAGCTCCACGTAGATGGAAAGGTTTATTGGCATGTCTAAGACGTGAACGAATGGTCCTTGACGGGGTTCTGACTCATTATTTCCTTATGTGGCCGATAAAAGAGGAATGCTGCAGTCAAGTAGGTCAGTAAACCCACTCCATAAAACAACATTAAGTTTATCGACTCTCTCGCACAGCTGTTTCTTAACTTTTGTTTTCAACCATTGTCTGCTACTTCGAATTTCTCTTTTCCTGCACTTTCCTTGAAGAAACTATTTCTCAAATATGGCGCACTTTCCAGTACATGTTTCAGTATTTGTTTTTAATTAGAAAACTAGACTCAATTACAAGTTGTAGCTTGGAGTCACGTACGTATTCAGTCTTTAGGAGAAAAGTTTCTTCATTATGTTTTTAATTTGCCCAACGAGGAAACAGATATTATACTGTTTGTTCCAAATCAGAAAATGTTGAGCACAAAACGTGTTAATAGCAATGAATTCCGTCCCTGGCACACGTTCTAAAATTTGAAAACAACCAAATATGTACACTAAGGTCATGATACAATCAGATTGAAGGCGCCTACGGGCAACTGAAAACTATATTTTTCTTGCGTTACGTGGGTTACACCAACACCACCGTACCTCCTTTGTTTAAGAGCTTCTTGACGTTGGTATAGGTCAGCATGAGAGAAAATGTGGCCTTTAGCCGTAGCAACGTCTGTTTATTATCCCTGTTACTTCGAGAGCATTTCTGCGATGGATAACAAAGGAAAAATGGTTTAATTCGATGGAAATGTGTGGGATCAGATGTAAAAAGCACTGAACATATCCTTGCGCTCAGCAAGACCCCTTACAAGTGATGAGCTTGGAGACATGGCCCCTCCAATTAGGGTTACCAGGTTTTCAAGATGAAAATAAGGAAAATTTCAGAAATGTTTCTCCACACCTGAACTCGACATTATCAACCTTTTACTGTATTAATTTTACGAGATTTATGCCTATATGCCTTACAGAACTAGCTTTAGTATATTTATTCATAACATTTAAACCAATAAGTAGATATCTACGATGTGGTAATTTTCTCTAATTTCGCTCCTTTGAAAACCTACATCATCAAATTAACATGTATGTCTGTATCTACACTCAGAAATGTGCTATCAGTCCTCACAAGACTTCAAGAGCTCCTTGCAAGTCATTTTAAAAGTTATAGCAATAGCCGTCAGCATTAATGTGTTCAGATGAACTAGAGTTCCCTATATCTGAACACTTATTGCCCATTAAGCCACAGCCACATTTTACCAGGCAATAAGAAATAAATGCTCGCTCCTGCCAACTACCAGTTACAGTAATTCTGCCAAAATTGTGGAAAAGATAGTTCTATACATCGCACAGCAGTGAATTGGTGTTCAGCAGTCTACATTCAATAGTACCCATCTCTATTCCAAATATCTCATTCAAACCTCAGAATTAATGCCAATGAATAAAATACGGGAGAAATAGCCCAAAAATACGTGAGCCGAGAGATTCAATAAAATAGGGCTAATGCACGGGAAACCCCAGGAAATACATACCTGGAAATCCTATATCATACACAGAATGCCATTACGTCACAAGACTGTACTCATTTATGATTCAATGCACGGGAGATTAAAATCTAACTCATTAACTACTATGAAGCATTATTTTAATATTCAAATAAAATGTGTGAAAAAATGTTATATGGTTCATTGTATAATGTTTGAACTCTCTGTATATATGACGATCTTTTTTACTTTCTCTACCATGTACAGCCTGGAAAAAATGATTGAGCGGTTTACAAAATGGATTTTTCAACACGCAGTTTATTAAAAGTGTGTGTTCTAATGTCCTCGTCTGCCGGACACACAAATAGCCTGTATCTTGAATCACCACTCGCATTTGTATTTGCGAGTATGTACGCGAATGCAAGTGATTATTCAAGATGCAACGTATTTATGTCCGACAGACGACATATGGAACAGAGGCTATCAATAAACTCAGCTGCGCGTTGGAAATATCGGCATGTGTAAACCGCGCTACAACACGACGTGGAACTTAGAAACATTCTGATCCCCTACATATACTAGTAGAGGAAGAATTCCATTCCATCCAAAAATTCGATACCCAGATTTCACCACAAACATACTTTTTAGGTCAATTAATTTCCAAAAGAAAATATGGCGAGAGAGAGAATAGCAACGTTCAAAAATGAGAAACTTGATATTTAAGACAGCACCTTTCAAAGATGCAACACGAAGTTTTCCAAGAACATTCCCCATCCCAAACTATTGTAACCGTAGCTTAATGAGCGAACGTGCAAAGATTACGAGTCCCCTCAGTAATTAAAATCATACTCATAGTTATGAGCCTAAGTCGTTTCTTGGCGCAGGAGGTATCGGAGTCGAGTTCTACTTCGGGCGTGGTTTTGTGCGTGAATTTACGTGCGCAATACTTGTGGACAACTGGAAGCCAATCAGAAACCAAACAACGAAAAACAGCAAGAAAGAAAGAAAAACAATACATAAAATAATCACGTTTACTGGAAATCAAAGTAAAAGTTGCACGAAGAGATAGAATCTAGTAGGGGGTTGAGGTTTTGATGGCCTCTTAAACATCAGCCGGTAGCTCTTACGTAGCATTCGAGAATTAGCTCTGCACCTCTGAAGAGATTTAGAGCCGAATATAACGCTACGGTCTTCTACTGAACAAGAATCAGACAGTGACCATCTTTTATTCGCTGGAGCTTCACAGTTTTAAAGAATATATTTAGCACTTTCTTGGCCCTGCATTTAAATTCACCTTTATAAATCCCCACTAGCTGCAGAGGTTTCCTGAACTGGCCATGACCGATCGGTCAGCAAACCAATCGATTGTCCAGTCTTCAATCCATAGGCGAGTAATTTAATAAAGTCGTTACTGGGTTACGTAATTAATTGATCAATTTATCCGGGTAATTTCCAACCCTTTACCATGTGTATTTTTTGGCCCAAAAATGAAACGTGTATGTACGAGATTATGGTTTTGGAATACAACTGGGATGTGGTCCAGTTAGTGGGTTCAAAAGATCTCTTTCACCACACTGTCTGTCTTCCATGTATGTACCTGGATGACCAGGTGCCCTGAGCTGTAATACATTCAGGGACGAAAAAGAAAGGAAGAGACAGAAAGATGAATATTGCAACTTGTACTTCATTGCTATCTAGTGTGAAATTCTGAAATCAAAACATTGAAAATCTGGAAGCTCTACAACTTTTTGCTAAACCCATTCCTTAACTGGTGATGATCGATTAACAGAAAGGCGTTTAACGTGGCACCAGCTAAAATGCGGAGATCATAAAGGTCGCCACTCTTGGAAAGAGGAGAAGAAACAGGTTTAAGAGGCTTGGTTTGGGGACTCAGGTAAATATATTCCATCCTGTTCAACTACCTATATAGTTATAATGGTTATTACGGTAGTGCAACTTAAAAACCATTTGATAATGAACATGCAATAACGCATGGTGCTCCACAAAATCATGGTGTTTGCGTATTAAGTTAGAGCAATCATATTTATGCAGTACCCTTTCTGAATACTTAATTAAACAAGAAAACCAGGTTCCTGCTAATCTACCTCTATAGCAATAATACTACTTCATAATTGCTGTCAATGAAATATGCATAACAATACATAACGGCACAATGAGCATTTATTGCATTAACAGTGCTCCAACATCAAATGGTAGGTATGTTAATACTATCTTTACAATAGGTAACCGAAAGCAAATGGTCTACGTTCTTTGCCATCTCTCTTTCTAGTATATCAAACATGCAAGCTTCGTTTGTTCAATAAGCAATTTGTGTAATTATGTACTTCAAAATATGTCTCCAAATCAATTATTGCGATAACCTTAGCAATGATAATATCGTTCTAGCCTCAAATATTGTTAATGTTTAATTTACTCCACCAGCGATTTCAACATCTAGCAAGCATGAATGCTCAGGTTACTTATGTTTTCGTAGTGCATCCGCTTAGTGATATTCCTGTACCTTCCACAATAATTTTATTTCCATTTAAAACTCATACGTCATATTACTTGATGCTCAAATCTTCACCTTCGGTCTCCAAATAGCCTTCTAGATATTTTCGTTAAGTCCAACTTAGATTTGGAAACTAGATGATAATTGTAACACTCATAATCACAGATCTTCTACATTCTATGCTGATATTCTATTCCTGATCACAATTGCGAGATATTCGAAAACATTTCTCGTGCTTTGCTAACAGAGAAACCACCATTATCAAAACTCAATCGGAATGTAACTATTTGCACCTGGAAGATTAGTGTTCACAGTGAAAACTATTATATTGTGACAAAACTTTTTTCTCACTTGATCTTCTAATACACAGTTTTCTTTTACTGATGTTAGCAGTCTACAGTCCATCCTGATATTACTACTCAAAACTGTTTTCTTCTCGTAACCTTGACTCACTTCTTTCTGTCTTCACTTTCCGGGTCTCTCAAAGAGCTGATTCTGGCGATACAATCACTCGACATTCATTAACTGCTTTGCTATCTTCTTTCACACGCGCCGGTTCTCTCACGCGCGCGCGCGCACACACACACATACACACTTGCGCAAAATTCTGCAAGTAGAAAATGTTATAAATTACACTATTAATACGGGTCTCACAGGTAAATTGAGGCCAAGTTAATTTTTACACATGTACATAGATCCACATATTCCATAACGTATCTACACTAAACTATAAATACTGGTTTGCATATTTTGCATTTCTTTATGTAGCTACAGTTTATCTTTGTGTATATGTGTGCTTTTTAAGAAACGGTGGATAAATTTATAGTATGAAAACACGAAAAAGAACGGTTTTACACCATAACCAGGTAAGTGTAGTACCTACTAAAATGTATAACAAACTTGACTCTTTAAAACACTGTTTTAAAACAGATAGCAACGCGAATTATAAAATTATTCCTTATACATATTTAATACAAATTAGGTTCCCTTAAAAAAAAATTAAAAAATAAGACTCACGGTTCAAATTATACATGTCGACCTAATTTGTTAATGCAGTTCTAGATGACTGTTGCCTACAATGAGTGAATCACACACAGATCAGAAATTTAATGAGCTCCACTAGCTGGAAAGCAAAGCGGCATATCGTTTGCTTTTGTGACATTATTACGGCTTGTTGAAAGGTTGTGTTTATGGTCACTATCGTTTGTTTCTGTTGCTGATTGTTGTCGCATTTTTGCGAATCCTCTTTTGAAGCTCGTCGCATTCTTGGACCTTGAGTAGCACAAAGCGACAAAAACGACTGCAACTTAAGCCCTGGGTAATACTTCCTAATAACACCAATAAAAGTAACGACTAGACCTCGGATTTTAGGTAAAAACCTATTTTGTTCATCATGATGTATAGAAAATAAAAGTTGTGCATAGTTCGGCCGAAAGTTGGCTTTCCAGTTTCTTACAAAACGACTGCTTTATTAGCTACCGCAAAGCAAGAATCAAAGAACCCGAACTGGAAACGCAAATAGCGCCCCAACTATGTATATTAATTATGGAAATATGTTCTAAAAGTGTGGTCCCATACAACCTAAAAATACCTAATTTCACTTTAGAAATTATTTTTACCTAATTCTACATTTTTTTTCAATTTCATTTGGTAATATGGAAACGCTATGTAAGCCCGTATGCCAGTATTGCTTTGACAACAATCACAGTGAACAATAAATAATATGGAGGACATTCAGAACATTGTTTTTAAACTGGGGAAGATAGAGTGAGCATTACTTCAGCTAAAGAACTTTTGCAAGACCCAACAATTGTACATAATATTGCATTAATCAAATTACATTATGCATTTCTTGTCCCCACTATTAATGCTCTAGTCTTCAGGCAAACCGGTCTACATGCAACTGTGATAGAAGAGGTGGCAGAAAAAATCAACTTGGTTCCTGGTTATGTTGCTGAAAAACTCTAATCCGTGGTTCAAACAAACCCAGGACAATTCTCTACATAGTTGCGGACATCTTGTCTGGCAAAACACAATAACATGGATGTGCTCTTCCCTTGCATCCAATATCAACATTTAAATATGTTCCAGTGACATCAGCTGATGTGGAACATTTATAAGATGGTGTTATCTGACAAACGATGCAGTTTCTCAATGGGAAACTTAGAAAAGGTGTTAGTTGTTTACTGTGACTAATTATGGACATGTACAATAAATACATTGTCAAATGCTTCGGCTAATTTGTAATGGGAAGTAAAGCAATGTCATTTTTGTTCACCTATTTTTGTAATGTTAGAACATATTTTGATTTGTGATAGAACCTATTTTAGGTACCTAAATTAAGACCTTTAGGAACTAAAAGTTCGAGGTATAGTAATGAATCACAAAGATGCAGAACATAGGAAAACGCTTGGGAAAGCTAACAATTTAACGAAGATATCTATTGGAATAACCACCACTTTTTAAAGATTGAAACTTTTCTGACACTGCCACTCCAAGTTACAGGGGATATTTTCGGTCACTCTTGCATAACAGGAAGTATCACTCTACCTAAAAATTCGATACCTTGTTTTCACCGGAAATTCGTCTTGAGGACTTCTGGATTCAGGCGGAACAGAAAACAGCACGTGCATGTTTTAGTTACATAGTATGTGCAGCGATGGAAAAAATGATTGGGCGCATTAGGAGAGCAGCATATTTCCGAGTTCCACGTCGCGTGGCAGCGCAGTGTACACAAGTCGACATTTCAACATGCAGCTGAGTATATTGATAGCCTCATTCAAGACAATTTGAGTGCCCGATAGACGATAACATTTGGAACAGAGACTATAATTAAACTCAGCAGCATGTTGGAATACCGAATTGTGTAAACCGTGCTGCAACACGTCGTGAAACTTCAAAATATTCTGCTCTCTTCCTCCACAGCTGCAAAAATATTAAATTTCGCATTCAAATCAAATATCTTTGATACAAATGTATCGAAGATTGAAGGTAATTTTCTCCATCCTAATAATTTTTGGGCTCAAAAGAACTGCAAAAAAATGCTTGTTTACAATTGTATGAAATATAAAGTCTGAGATGACACAGACATGACAATGTATATAAGATACAATGCTCCTAGTCTGCACTCACAATTAGGAAACCCTGAAAGACAAACATACTTCACAGCTTTAAAGCGGCAGAATTCATTAAAATATAAACTGCTGCGTTAACCATTTCTAAACTTTACATTTCAAATGTTTTTTTTTCAATTTTAGAACAGCTCTTCTGAAATGTCAATTCCCATTTAAATAACATGACAATATTTTTAAAAGTGATAGCGTTTCCAATCCTGTGTTTGGGATTTACTTACCTATACGATAAGATGAATTATGAGATAGCACGTGAAGGCGAGGTACCGGGTTCCATTCCTGTGCAGCCGGCCAGGTCGGTACGAAATGCCGGGATCGTTGCTCTTCTATCATGGAGTCCCTGTTCATTCTCTTTCATCTGGTTCATCTCACGTACAGGATGGCGCAATATTATATTGGATGGCGGAGTGGGAACCGTAAGAGGAAAGAACGCCATATTATATGAGAGGAGATACTGAAACTGGCCACCGTCGTTGTCCATACATTTTTGGCACCTCTTGAGGAAACTATCCATCATTCGCCGCAGTCTACCTTGAGAAATGCTGGCAATTTACCGGCGATATTTTGTTTTAATTCTTCCAGGGTGTGTGGATTTGTCTTGTGCAGTTTAAGTTACCCCAGAGATAGAAATCGCTTACTGGAGCTTTAGAAACCTTTCTCCGCTAATGGCGCATCATACACCAATTTGTTCGACATGAAGGGGTACCTACTTCATGAACAGTATTAGGTTCCGAGTTATAGGGCCAATTTTTTCGGGTCAACAATTGATGCCTGTACATTGTGAATAAAATTAACAGAATTAACAAACAAGGAGCATGATTTTGCCTTTTTTCAACAAGACTCTGCAGTAGCTCATGCGGCCAATCTTTCGACGAGAACTGAAAGTGTGTTTCAGGACAGAAAAATTAGTAGGGATTTGCGACTCGCTAGGTCACTTTATCTAAGCCCCTGTGGCCAGTTTCAGCATCTCCTTCCATAAAGTTGGTAAGTAAAGCCTTTAAAAACAATTATAAAAATGCTGTATGGTTTCATTAGCGTCTTTCTATGATAGCGACACAGGTAAAACACCGCGTAGTCTGTCGAGAACTCGTTTGTTCTTCCGGTATATGGCCATTTAAAATATAGATATCAGTCGCCTCGGCGCCATCCTGTATTTCAGGATTGTAGGACTACGCAACGGCGAACTATCCTTGAGATGGACGGTGGAATTTGAGCTGCGTTTGGTTAAGGTACCTTCCTGGGAGTGGCTCGTTTTATTGCGGGACCTTCATGTTCAATATGGCTAATGTGGGACCGTGCCGGCAACAGTAGTGCAGTTCTGGAATTGTCAGGGATCTCAACATGCTTTGCACACATCGTCGTTGGTTCTGGTCGCCCTTCAAGTCTCTTTCATCCCTTCTTCCCAGGTATGACATTGCAACACAAAGGGTCTACTATGGCCTGCGTGTGCTGTTGTACTCCAGTGACTAATCCTATGTCTATACAATACGATAAAAATCAGTTTAGAGGAAGCCACGAAAACTACTTGTGTGCCATTTATTCCTCCTGATTTAAAGATACTCAAAATCCACACAAGTAAACCATTACATTATTTTCAGGAAACGTAACAGCATTTCCTCTCAGCAATAGTTATTCCCAGAAATCATCGAAATAGTATACTTATGCTTAATTATAAGGTAAGTATGGTATATTTGCCATGTCAGGGAAAATTCTGCAATGTCCATTTTCCCAAAGAGGAGAATTACAACGCGCCTTCATATTCCTCTGCACGTGCAAGTAACTTGTGTTTTTAACGGACTATACAATGCTTAATCTCAGAAGTATAAAACAACAACAATAATGTGACTAAACGACAATGTGACAAATCCCACTCCTGACACCAGCTGTCATTTTCTTCTCTCTTCTAAAGCTGAAGCACAAAACAGTTCTGTTATGTCGTTAACACAATCTACAATTCGTCGTGACTTTGGATCTCAGCTGTTTTGTCTTATCGTATCCTTGACACAAAACGTTGATGCTGATCCAATGTTCACACAAGCATCTCCGGTGATTCATTCACTAAAAGCTGTTCTTATACAGAACGGCTCATTCATGGTCCGAGATCTCTCGCGTTTATAGTTCACGTGAGGTGCCAGAGAATTCTCTCGAAAACTACACTTTTTCTCTAAACTTCTTGTACACGAATTCTGCACGTGAACAGCTTCGAGAACTTTCTCGAATCGCTTTGTTCTGCCGCGCTCATTGTCATCTTGTTTACTTGTCGCGCAGTGGTGAGATAGTTGACCGGGGTTCTCTTTTTGAGTGGCGGCTGCCGGCCGGGATAACAACAACAATAACAATAATAATAAATAACATTATGCAATAATGTGTTCCGTCCGTCGTGAATCGGGTAGCTTCACGTATATATTCACAGCGGTGCTGTGTACCAGTAGTTAGGGTTTCCAGGGAAGGATTTCCAGTTCGAATCTCGCTCCCGTCTGCAGTTTTATATCTGTAATATAACCCCGTGGCACAACAGCCCATTCGGACCAAAGCCTACCGCACGAGCGTTGCGTTCCCCACCTCTGCCAACCACAGGCGTCATGAGTGGGGTGCAGTACGGGAGGTGGGATGTGCTCAGCGCCCCGGTCCCTCCCAGCCGGTTATGCGGTCTTCTCTATATACCAGGGGCTGCTATCAAGCAGCTCCTCATTTGGCCCCTCAAGGACCTAACGAGGCTGAGTGCACCCCGTGCCAGACCTCCCAGTGGGGGAAAAATACCCACGCCGTTACCGGACCTTCGCGCCAGAGGCAGAAATCTTTCTATACTCCAAGTATATACTCATGGTGGAATGACAGAATCTATACTATCATTCCACCATAATACAAATCAAAAAAATTGTACCGTGCTGAACACATAACCACTATTACCTGCGTACCATGCACAGCTACAAGTAATAACTTCAAGAATGGGATACGGGAAAACCTGTGGAGAAATTCATACTTGAAATATTTACTTTGTTAACAATGCTGTCAATTGCTAGTATTCATCCTGCAGTTCTTCTACATGTCAATAAATCTGACATGCAGCTGTCACTTTAAGCACATTTAAAAACCATCGGCCTGGTCCGGGTTTGAACCAGCAACTTTGGGATCAGTAGACCAGCACCTAAGCAACTGAGGCATCCAGAACGACTTAAAAAGTCGCCTAAATGCTGCACATAGTGGAAGGGTTAAACAACCCTCCTTCAAAAGAGCAGTTCTTGACGAAAGAACGAACAAATAGAAATCGAAGTCTATTCAGATGGAAAAATCCCTAAAGCCATGCATGAAAATGTAACAATTCGTATTTCTTTATGTATATATCGTCAAAACACCCCTAAACTAAGCCAGATGTGGCCGGCATAAGGTGCGGCATAGGCACATTAGGACTGCGGCCTTGGTATACCTCAATCTATGTGAAGGATCCTTAATAATGTATCTTGTGATTCAAGAATAAAACCATTGCATTACATTTAGAGTATGCTTTACCAGCACCCTAATTAATTTGGTGTATATGGGGCCCTTATGGCCCTGAGGGACCACACCTAACATTTACACTGTCAAGTTTGGCCAGCATGCACATTTGCAGATTTGTCGACCAGCTAATGTATATTGGGAGGCGTTGCTGGTTACCTTGAATTCTGTATTTAAAACCTGCATTATGATAATCTTGTTTAATTACTCAGGTATGCGTCTCACTTGCACTTCTGACGTTTCCTACGCTCTTCAGGTACATATGTATGTTCCAATAAAGAATTTCCCAGTGCATACCTGCATGGCACTCAGCCAAATTAGAGATTATCTTAGTACCTCTAAAAAAATAATCTGAGGCTGATTTAGGTAAAAGGGATTTAACAAAATGTTTGAGAAGGTAACGCCTTTAAAAGGGCAGGCCTCGGAAGCGGGCGTGGCTGAATCGGACTTCCAAATTAAAAGCAGATCCCTGCACTGCCCTGATTTAAGCGGGAAACCAATTTAAATAGAAGCATCGAGGTGTCCGGGTCAACCTGCCCAAAAGACCTTGACCGGGATTCCGGCCTATCAAGTTTAGACTATTACTAATTTAATTTCCAAACCTTTTCAACCAAGTAAAAGCAAACGATGCTGATGATAGCTATCACTCCGGCACATATGCCAACAACGGATGCAATTCAAGCTTCCCTTCTGCGTTTTCCCGCTTAACCTTGTTGTAAGAACGATATACGCAAGAAAAAGAGGAAAAAGATACCTTTTTTTCTAAATTTAGCTATTATACAAAGTGTGTAGTTTACAGTTTTGCTAATAACAGAACAATTCAAAGAATTACATCACTTGTGTTGAGGGTATAATTCAACAATTGCCCTCAAGGTATAAAGTAAAAATTAACACCGATTGTACAAGAAAATAATAAAACTGCAATCTGTATGGCATTTTCTCTCCGGTCTACGTGACGATCATTCTTCTGGCATGTTCTGAGGAATCTCTTTCACTAAAGAGTTCTGGTGATCGATGAATGATATAAACAGTCAAGTGTAGAAGGACTGGGGTGTAGATTCAGCTGTAGGACTGCGAAGATCTTTATGAGGTGCAGAAGGAGCATCCCCTATGATACGAAGAACCCGATTTAGGAAAGTATGTATTCTTTTGAGTTGTGAATTTGAAGCTGAGCCCCAAAAAGAGCAGCAATACATCCAGATAGGTTTGATTAGACTGAAGTATGAGCCTTTTGAGGTGAAGTGGTAGAGGTGAGCAGTCTTTGATGAGAAATTTGAGTTGGTGAAGTCTGTGCCTTAGTTTAGAAACTAGAGAGCAGATGTGTACATTTCAAGTCAACCTTCTGGCCTAGTGTTAGTCCTAAATACTTGACACACTCAACTTGAGGAATGTCTTCATTATTCAACTCCATTGCGTGTTTGCTAACCTATGTTTTGTAGGTAAATGTAACTAAACTGGACTTTTTTTTGGATTCATCTACTTTAATTACGTATTCTTGGAGGCTGTTAATTGCTGTGTTACTGTCATCCTTTCTAGGAATAGCTGCATACTATGATATAAAAACTGACATCGATAGAGGCCTGCAACTATTTATCACCGATATAAACAGCGGTTGATTTATGAACTACAAGACGTTCGTCATATACACAGAGACCCAAAATCATCCGAATCGCTGCGCGGTGTTTTTCCACTGCACAAACGAAAACACGACAACGCAGCTGCAGTATACATATGGTTGACTTGTTTTTCTCTACTCTGAAAGTGCAGTATTGAGCTGACGCGATGAGTGATTTGAGTTATCAGTGCGCTTTGTTTTGTCCTCTACTTAGTCACGAAGTGTATTATGGCTCATTTGTTTTCTACTGCACTGCGTTTATTTATTTATGATTCGTATGTTTTAACTCGACCGCCTTCGTAGCGCACTTGCCTCTGGCGCGGAGGACCCGAGTTCGATCCCCGGTGCCAGCATGGGAATTTTATCCCTTCTGGGAGGTATGGTACAGGGTACACTCAGCCTCGTTAGGTCCCGGGGGACCAACTGATGGAGAAGTAGCGGCCCCAGATTGAGAAGGTCGTATAACTGGCCGGGAGGGTACGGGGCGCTTACCACGTCCCACCCTCCAGTACTGCACCCCACCAATGACGCCTGTAGTGGGCAGAGGTGGGGGACGCAGCGACTGGGCGGCAAGCCTTGGCCCTTCATGGGTTGTTGCACTAGGGGTTTTATGTGTTAACTCAGCTCGCCAAGTGAAAGTGTGATTTGATTTGCAGAAAGATTTCCATCTCTGGGGTAGTCTACAAGACAAACCCACACACCCTGGAAGAATTAAAACAAAATATCCGCCAGGAAACTGCCAGCATTTCTCAACGTTAACTACGGCGAGTGATGGATAGTTTCCTAAAGAGGTGCCAAACATGTATGGACAACGACTGTGGCCAGTTTCAGCATCTCCTTTAATAACATTGGTAAGTAAAGTATTTAAAAGTAGTTCTAAAATGCTGCATGGTTTCATGTTTTATGACAGTGGCAGTCGCGTACAGGCAAAACACAGCGCAGGCGGTTCGGAGTCTTTTGGATCACCCAAAATAGAATAAATATAACATCTAGGGAAGAACCAGGGCTGGAATATTAAACCTGAGGAGTTCACACGAATGAACAAATTGTTAGGGAATGTACAGCGATGGCGAATTATGCAGGCAATACATTTCAATCGGCTCCAGGCTCGTATGTCGCAGATAACATTCAAATCTGCGGATTACAGACACTTTGCTTTTATATCATGTGTCAATTATTTTGGCTCCATTCAAAGGATAATCTCCACTAGCTCCTCATGCTTAGAGTGAGCAGTTTCTTAAAAATAAACAAATAAAACTTTTCTACTCTTGCAAAACTATTCTTACAATCGCTTATTCCCCTGTCTACCTCATGATGAGACAAACATTTGCAGATATTATCTTATTGCATATTTAGTTGTAGGTATAAGGGGAGTAAGGGGATATAGTAGATTTTAATGGATAGTCATCGCTATATGTTGGCTTTGAAATTATATTCTCTTTACACGGCAGGGCATAAAAAATCGGATGTGTCCACTTACATTACTTTCTCTACTCACTTTCATACAAACTATTCTTAAAACGCCAATTCTTCTATTTTATTCCAAATAAACATTTTTAGAAATTAGTTTATTGCATATTTCCCTGCAAGCATAGGATTAGGAGAATACAGCAGAATTAAGCGATAGTTCAAATCTTTTAAGAACTGGTCGCTATGTGATGACATTCTATTTGAACGCATAGATATAAAAAAAAAACGAATAAAGCTTTCCTATTTAAAAAAAGTAAAGTATTTCAAAATTCAAACCCATAACAAAGAATATCTTGAAAAGATCTTAAACATACGGTAATCTAAATTGTTAGAGCCGTTTTAGAGATAATCAGAATTTTCGAAAAATGCTCCACGAAAAAAGTAGTCTAGCGTGGGGAGTTTCTTGAAAATCTTCGTGTCGCATCCTTGAAGATGCTGAATTGGTAAAGACCTGTTTTTGAGTTACGCTGTTCACAAGCGCGTGCGCACATACACCGATCGTTTTCAAAAATCTGATGTGTTGCACTCGCACGATTTTCTCTACTCTTGTACTAACCATTCTTACAAACTCTTGTTTATATTCTTCGTGTTAAGATAAACATTTGTACAAATTACCTTATTGCTTATTTCCTTGTAGGTGCAAGGGGAATACGAGAATACAATAGGCTTTGAGCGATAGTCGTCTTTTAAAGCCTTGAGATTCCATTCTCTTTTCACGTCTAGCATAAAAAAATGAATAACGATGTTCCATTTGACGGTTTTCCAAAACTCACACAAATAACAAGGAATATCTCCGAAATGGTTCACTCTACAAAAAACTGTATTTGGACATAAATTGTGTGTTTTGGCGAGATCTACGTTGTTTGTACAGTAAGATTTGGTCTATCTCTTACTGTTTACCAGTTATGCAAAAGTCATCCAGAGTAAACGGAACTACATGGGCTATAGCCAGAAAATTCAAGATATACATTTTATTTATCATAAAAATATCTTAAACATTTGGCATTTTAATCAAAATCGTTAGAGCCATTTTCAAGAAAATAAAAACTTTCGAAAAATGTTCTGTGTAAAAGGTAGTTTAGGTGGAGCTATTTTCTTAAAAATCTTCGTGTCACATCCTTAAAAGATGTTGAACTTAAATACCAACCTTGGTTTTAACGGACTTTTCGTTTTTGGGTTATGCTGTCCACACACACGGACCTTTTTCTAAAAATGCTTTTTATTATTCAGAGGACTTCAAAACACGTATTTCTGGTGAAATATCGACATCGAATTTTTGGGTGGAATACAATACTTCTACTTACTAAGTAGAGAAAGTAAAAAGGGAAGCCCAGGTATCCGTTGAGTAAGGAAGGAAATTCCGAAGTTGTGACAATGCGACCGTATAAGAACTATGCCTCAGGTAGACTCACATGACTATGCTTACCTCAAAGGTTGAACGGAAGGCGCACGGCCGGATATATACACATACTTATTTATTACAATTTTTGTTTTGCGTTTTAAAAATACTCAGCACTCGTCACACCACGAAACAATGCAATCGTAGAATATACATAGAATTTCAAGGCCATCACATAGTGACACGCTCTTTAAATATCAGTAGTTATCGCCTTAGCAACTGTCTACGCAATGCGTAGATATGAAATTAAAATCCATCTGTCCTAGCAAGAGGTAAATAAAATAAGCTTTTGAATGCTGTAGAATATCTGCACAAGAGTGACTGAAGAAGGTCGTGTGAATTCAACACAATTAGATGTTTTTGTTTCTCTTATGCTTTACCATGCTTTATCTCAGGTTACCAACTGTGAGATGTTAATAAGGTTGCTCGAACTTTCAGGTATGTTTAATCATGTTCAGGAAGAAGGCCGAGCAGCGGTGCTCAAGCAAAGGCAAGTTGGGAGAGGTTGAATTCACCTCCTTCCACCCGCTGAGACAGAATGACGCATTTAGCCGTGGTTACGAAGTTCCAGTGGCGGCACATTCTTACGTACAGGAAGTCAAAGGTGCACACATTCATATTCTGCTCCTGAGTAACCCACAATGTTTCCGAGGATACTATTTACGCACGATTTACGTTACAGAAGGTCATCAATAGTTGGTGCAGAAGATGAAGTGCACAGTCTCAAAAGATAAACAAGGTGGTTTTCACTTATGTTGCTGCGATACTCACTTTAATGTAGTTCATTTCTGAAATTGTTTGCTCGCAGATATAAGTGAAGCTCTTATTATCACTGTCGTGAAAGCTTCAAATCTTATATACAAAATTAAATACGAATGAAAAGGACATCACAGCTATTCGCAGAAAATTCGTGATACGGTCTTATTAACCATATACAACAAATGTTATTTTAAACAAAAGCGTTTCAGTCCTTTCTGAGAAAAATAAAACATTTTGAATGCAAAATACAGTTTGGAGTGGATGAATTTTCTTAAAAACGTTGGTACCGCACAATTGGAAGATTCTGAATCTCAATTCGAAGTTTTAACTTAAGTTCTTCTGTCACATGCACACGTGTGCGCATGCTAGAAAACGTAAACACGAGATTTGGGTAGCCAGAAATGCATCTAATTTGTTTATTTTACTGATGGTGCAAATGAGCCCGGAGTCCTTGAGGAAGACATTTATTTCTAAAACTTCGGGGTGGGGGATGCATTCAGGTAACTTGTCCTGCCAGCAGCTTGGAAGGAAAATATTACACAACGTGATGCAGAAATGAAGATGACAGATTTGCCGACATTCTGGAAGAAAGGCAGGAGTAAGAAGAACAAGTGAATACCGCCACTGAAACAAGTGTCATTCAGCTGCCGCCAGCCACTAAACCAGAGCAAGAAACCAATGACCGACCTGTTCCTATAACCGGACGTAATTCGAGAAGACGAAAAACAATGCTTGAAATCAAGACAATTCCTAACCGACGAGGAAGCGGGAGAAGAATGCACGTCTTTCATTTCAGCAAGTAGCTGGCCTGCTTCATTATCTCCTGGTCCTTGTGAGAAACGCTTTCGGAAGTGAGAAAACCAAGCCAACGAAACCGGAGATGCGTGATTAATGAAACAAAAACATGTCGACAGGGATAAACATGCAACTCTCGTCTTCAAAACGCCTTTCTCAGCCTCTCTGTTGCTGTGGAACCGAGGACTACAGAGACGTCAATATGTACGGTAATTATGGGGTCATAGACAATTTCAACGCCGGTAGGAGTTAACTGGTAATAAAAAATGTTACGCTCACATAACTATCTATTTTTCAACAAGCTATTCCTTGAAAACATTATATCTACTACATGTTAATCGAAATTGACATTTGCAGAAATTGTTTTATTGCACACTTCCTTGCAGGCCAATGGGAAAAGGGAAATACAGTTAGATTAAGCGATGGTCAAACCGTAGGTCTGGTGGCTCAGTTGGTTAGACGCTTGGCCTACTGATCCCAAGGTCGCGGGTTCAAATCCGGCCCAGTGTGCTTAAAACGACAGCTGCACGTCAGATTTACTATATTATATATAGCATGTAAAAGTACTCCTGTGGAACAAAATTCCGGCACACAGGCGACGCTCATGTGATCCTGGCAATTGACACCGTCGTTAAAAAATAAAAAAAAAAAAAAACAAATAAATATAAAAATATACTCAAACCTTTCAAGAGCTGGTTGTTATGTGATGGCTTTGAAATTTCATTCTCTTTGCATGTCCAGGAGAGAACAAAAATGAGTAACCATTTCCTATTTGAGAAAAAATGTAAGTACTTGTTTGAAAATTCAAACTAATAACATGGAATATCTCAGAAATGGTTAAGTCCACACAAAAGAGACGTACTTAACAAATATGTGTGCTTTAACGAGATCTTATGGGGCTATTTCCAGAATATGCAAGATATACATTTAATTTGTCATGAAAATATCTTAAACATAGCCATTTTTTGAGAAAGTAAAACTTTTCGAAAAATGTTCCATGTAAGGGTAGTTTAGAATGAGGAGTTTTTGAAGATCTATTCAACCAAGATTTCGTTTTTGAATAACACTGTTCACACATAGATATTTAAAAAAAACAACAAAAAAAACACTTTTTTTATTTAGGAGTATGTATTTGCGGTGGAATTTCGTTAATCGAATTTCTGGATAGAATACAATACTTTCTCTACTCACTGTAAAGTATGTAGCAGAGGAAGTAAAAATGTGATCGCATAGTATAGAATTACAATCAAGGAATAATTTAAAATAAAAGTCTGCAAATAAAGTGTTTTAAATATACGTTTTTCTTTATTTTTAACTAACATATAATTGCAATTTCTCCGTACCCACATAACTTGTGCCATGTTAAATCTCACATAAACGGTTATTATTAGTTCAGCGCAAGTACAGGAGCGTTCAAAGACAGTGGCGATCACTTCAAAAATGTATATATATTTTTTTTTCCAGCACGTAACTATGCGTTACGCATACAATAAACAATAATTCGTCTTAGCTCCGGAAAATAATTCAACGTTAGGCAGTTCTCTGCTGTGGGATATAGTTTAAAACATTGGAAATAGCTCCGTTCCAAGATTTATTTTCCGTTTATTCAGTCTCCCATTATATACATAAGTGATCCGGTTTAGGCAGGTTTTACTGTGCACATTTTCTTCAAGCAACTACATTTTTATAGGATATTAACAAGACTGACACGTTCCAAGTTCCCAACACACCAGTGCTGTCAGGATCTTCTGTATGCTGGGTATTTAACTACGATATACTAAACCACTTTTCTACTATTTTTGTAGTTGACTGCACTGTAAGAAAATTTCTATTAGTGCTTATTTACAGTTTAATAACGTCCTTTATGTGCTATATAAAGCATTGAGTCCATGTTCCTTTTTGATATTCATTCCAAAACCTTCATTGCATTTTACCTTTCATTTTTTATGGAACTGGCTTTGCTCTTTAAAAGTATGCGTGATTAAACTAAGGGCAAAAAAGGATAAAGATTGTGTCTTCACGTAGGTAGTGCTAAAAGGCAGTATCCTTATGATGCAGGGATTTACAAACACGCTCTACTAATCAGCTGTCATTTGTATGCACTAGCTCAAATTCTCAAGGCAGTGTCAAGAAGGCAGATCAAACAGCAAGACCACGTGCGAATAATTAATTTTTCAATAATTGCACTCGCTTCCGGCAATTGTTTGTGTGCAACGAACAGAAAGGGAGAGATGGGGCATTCACATAACAATCTCAAACTACACGTAAGTGCTAAGGGAAAGAAAGATGAACTATACTACAAGAATGACAAAAAGTATTATACATGCTGTGCGATTCTTTCTGTCCCTATTGGGAATCTCTTTGGTTCTTTTATAAATTAGTGAATAAATAAAACAGCGGAATTAAAAAAAAAAAAAAACCATTTCATAACAACCCTAATTAAATTCAAGAGCTGTGAGTTTGTCAATGGCCAATTAATACTACTGGGATTGATGTAATTCAAAAGAACATCCAGAATGTCCAGTCAGGCACTCTACACCTGTTTTTTGATTTAATGGAATTGCCGGCAACCACTTGTTATTTAAACGCTCTTTATATGCTTTGATCCTGCCGTTTAACAATGGAGGTTCGGCATTTAGGTTATGTTTTATTAATCTTTTTGGTAAAAGAAGAGGTCAATCTGATGTCAAGGACAAGGTATAAACTTACATTCAAACTTTCAAAGAGTATCTTTACTTACATTCTCAGTTCGGCTGCATTGGATTCCTGTGTCTTATTTCACAATGATATCCCCGTAATTAATTTAAACAGTGCACACGATATTTTATTTTTTCGGTAAACTTATGTTCCTCACGCCCTTTCAGAAGTGCCTGGCCGCTGCACGTCGCAATCGTGCGGCGCACTTAACTCAGCTAAGACTGAAAGCTAATTAAAAATTCACTTCAATTCTCGTCCACCACTCCAGCGAAACGAAATTGCCACACAGGCAAGGTTGCTATTACTCTGGCTTGGCGCGCGTACACAATGTGAAAACTGGCTCTGGTCTGGTCGACTCGACCGGCAAGGTGCACAGACCAGGTAGCGCCCTCTACTACCGTTACTGAAAATACTGTTTCGCCAAGTAGCTGAGAATGTTTTCAACCAGCTTTCACATCTTTCGCTTCCATAGGACATTTTCATAATCTGTATTTTAATAATTTGAATAACTGTACGGTGCTATAAGCGCGCAGCAAATTTCCTTTTGAAGTGAAAGAATATAGCCCCATGCTTTTGAAAGGCCAATACGGTCCGCCCGCAATAAATACGTAGTGGGGATGCCATTCTTTATCACTGGCCCATGCGGATTGTAAACACAGGCGATGTCTTTAATATATGAAGGGTACACGGGAAAAAGGGGAATGTCAATTGAAACAAATGAAGTAACACTACCAAGAAATACTTTATGGGCGGTAGCATAATTTAAGACAATGTACGATCAAATAAAGCGTAACATCACTGAAATATAACATGTTTCACAAATCATGTACAATTGATGAAAGGGGAATGTCAGCTTGATGTGTAGCATCAGTTTTGGATATCTTCGCACGGATACGTGCAGTGCATCCGTCACTTATGCAGCTGAGGTTAAAATTAAAATGTCAAAATAGAATCACTTAACAAAGATTGTGCAAAGCCTAAGGAAATTGAAGCTCAATCATATCACTTAGGCATTCCAAACCAAGCGCATCTTAAGAAACCTGAACAGTTTTATTCAGGTAAACGACTTGGAAGGCTGACATCCAAGAAAGATGTTGAAAGGGAAGCAACAGCGATGGATTTCCAAAATAATTTATGCTTACTTAATTTACCCACTAAGGACCTGTACTACCACAGATAGCCTTCACGATTCTCCTTCAATATACGTTTTGTCAAGTGAACACTTTGTATTCTATACATACCCAGAGACAGTTGCGCATAAAGCAACAGATGAAGTGTATCATTTTATATTTTGTGAACTTGGCGAAGAGATTAAACAATTGATAATCTTCTGTGATTCTGTATGTGGACAGGACAAGAACTGGACTGTTTTCAGGTTTCTCCACTTTGTTGTACATCATTCCAAATGCCTAGATTCTGTAAAAATAGTGTTTCCACTTTGTGGGCATTCATACGTAAGAGTGCGATAAAAACATGGCACTAATTAATGAGAAATTTGCAGCTGAAACACCAGAAGACTTGGCAAATCATTTTATGAGTGCTGAAATAAACCCTTCCCTTTCTGTGTAATCAAAGTTAATCAACCAATGAACACAGAGACAGTTACAAAGACCCGTTGTAAATGCTCCAAGACCAACTCTAGAGCTCCCAGAAACACCAGATAGTGAGTTTGTTCTTCCAGATACATCTTATGAACCTAAGTGCTGCAGTTACTGTACATAAAGTTGCTCAACATTTGCAAACATGCTGGGAATATTGAGGGTTTAAATTTGTAATTACTACTTCAGGTTTACATCCAATCTCGGATCTGCAAGTTCTTAGATCATTTTGCGGACCAAAGGGAAGATCCTTCATTGATACACTTCCTCACTATTAATAATTGTGAGATGTAATAATAAAGTAACAATCCTCTTTATTTCCATGATGTGTTAATAACAGTCACACTTCCCTTTATTTGTATGACAAATGTATATTTACATCATTTTGCATTCTTTTTTTTGTCAATTATAAACATTAATTCTACATTTTCATTATTGTCTATGTACATTACTAATATATTTGGCTCACCTAAATAATACTATACTTTACATAAATTTATTGTTATAGACAATATTAAAGGTTGAGACTTTCAAACTGAATTATCTCCGTTTGTTAAAAATACATTCCCCCTTCTTTCCTTGTACCCTTCATATATTCAGGGACCTTAGAATTTCAGTGCTTTTCAAAGAAGCAATTACTGCAACGCACCTAAACAACACAAAGCCATGTTGACCATTGAACAACAAATAGATATTCATTTATCTCTCATACAGGTATTTTTATGTATATAAGAGATAAAACTGGAGTTCTAATATTTTATAAGATAAAGCAGAAACATGTCTTAGCATTAGGTGGCAATTAAGAGGAGAGGGAAAAACAGCTGCTTGAACTAGACCACAATAAATAGGTATTTTTAATTTCATACTTCCCAAGGTGTCATGCAAAAGTTTAATTAGATTACTCCTGTCATTTTTTTAAAATTTCTCAGAGATACATCTTACATAACACATGTAATAACATAAGGTGAGGTATTCGAGGCTGGCTTTATTTTATTCTCTATTGAGTCTCAATACATATTTGAGTAACCAATTTCAAACTTTGGTTAATATATGAGGTGTCATCATTTTCTTAAAATTTCAACTAATGGTTTTTATATATGTTCACTATTGATTCATTATACTCAAACAACATTTAGAGGAAGTCACCACCTCAACCCAAACCTTTGCTACCTCATGACTTGATGCTTAATTATTTCAGACAGCGTAATCTCTGTATTAAATAGGTATAAGCAGAAAATAGTTGAGGAAAAGGGCATCCTACGTTGTTGTTTTGCTGCAATTTTGATATTTGATCAAAATCATGTTCACATATTGCATTGCAATCAAGTCTTCTAGCAATCCAGATGTTAGGAACCCTCGGAAGTAGCACACAGAACTAAAGAATGTTTACAATTATTGGAAATAATACAATATAAAATGAATTTTCCACAGATGATAATTGAATCACATTCCAATTACTGCTATTAGTTAATTGGCATTAAAACTGAAGTGTCCTTATTATAACAGTGTCTCAGATTTGAAAACATTATAGTGTACATTTTCATTAAATTGTCACAAAGAAAATGGTATTATGAAATAACAATGGGTAGTTGAAGCTCCGCTTGGAGTATTTAACTCACAGATATCTCCTATGATTCAGTCATCCACAATGGAGAGCACTTTAGCATGCATTCCCAGAAAATTTAATATATACTTTTCGCTTGTCATGAAAATATCTTAACCCTTAGTTGGCAACATTAGTTTCTTAGGTGGATATAAAAGTTCTCAAGGTATAGTGAGAACACGTGCAATGTTAGTTTGAATTTATATTTCAGCTATCCTTCAGTTGAGAGTTGAACTTTGAATTGTGACTGTCTTAATTCTGCAACAGTACTGTTTCATAAGTATGCACACTTAAGCCACATCGTCTCACAGGCAGATATTACTATAAAGGTAACAGACTGATATTTAATTTTATAACTTTTGCATAATTTCTTGTAAGATATGAAGTAAGCAGCATCAAAGTATAAGTACTAATAGTTCATCAAGCTTTTAAATTTAGTTCCTAAAGTGGACATAAAATGAAAGATTTTGCCATCTTAGTCTATCAGACGGATGTTACTGTTAGCACTATTTTTTCATGACTAGTATTTAATTTGTAATTTTTGCATAATTTATTGCAAGATATGATGTAAAGAGAATCAAAATATTAGTATTAATAATTGTTTTTAAACTGTTAGATTCACTAAAATGTGGGAATTTATAATCTTGGTCTCTCAGACAGCTGATAGGTTAGCACCATTTTTTCATGTTACCAACTAAAGATTAAGTATTTAATCAAAATCATTAGAATTATTTTTGACAAAATAACAAGTTGCAAAAAATGTTCCACCACCTTGGATGGGGACATTTTCTTGAAAATCTTCATGTTGCTCATTTAAAGATGCTAAACTTAAAAGTTGGTATTTAACCGACCTTTCATTTTAGAGTTCACTGTTCACAGACACACACATGGGTCTTTTTCTAAAATGTTTTTTTTTTTAATTCAGGAAACCTGAAACTGCATGTTGCAATATTGTTGATTATATAACACTGGATTTTTCAGCAAGACTACACACCTCATAGGCTAAAACACGTGCAACAGTAGCTTAAGGACAATGTTCCCTAGTTTATGGTGCACCAAGATTGACCATCAGGAAATCTAGATCTGTATCTTCTGGATTATAAATGAACAGCTCACCATGATAGATATCTGGAGGCCTTAAAGCAAGATTTCAAGTGAACATTGCAGTATTTGGACATAAATGTCATACTTGCTGCTATTGATGATTGGCTGCATTGTTTGAAAGCCTGTGCGGCGTCCAAAAGACAACATTTTGAGTTAACTATCTGTTCTTTTTATTCACTATTATAGCTAATAAATGGTATGAAAATGTTTTGGATAGTGTCATCCTTTGTTGTGCTACTCATGTTTAATATGACTAGGTATTATTAACGCACACCACACTCCAATTTTAGGTCATATTGAGGTGTTTTATACAACACAGAATTTTCTGAAGCCCAATACTGACTACTGTGAATATCTCGTTAATGTCATACATTTGGCAACAAAATTATTAGCATTCATGCCCTCCAAAACTTCTGCACTTCTCTGGCTTCTTCAGATAATGCACCACTTTAGGTGGCCTTTATACCTTCCAAAAATGCATAGGCAACAGATGGAGAAGGCAAGATTCCAATTTTATGCAGATAACTTCATGAGCAATTATTAATCTGAAAGTGTTCATGCTAGCTTGTTTAGTGATTTACGCGGTGTTCACTCTAAACTGGTACCAATTTCATCTATGGTTGTTGCAAAATTTAATGGCAGCTGATAGCTGACTATTACTATTGTTTTTCCTGTTGTGCAAATAAATGATATCTATATCACTAGTTTTACAGCATGATTTCACAGTGTGTATAGCTACACAACACTGCAAGCCTATTAATGAATTTTATACCGAACCACCCGCCATCAAATTTTGGACAGCTATAGTTTATTTCCTGTCAAAATTGATCTTTTCTTAGGGTGTCTTGTCTTATACTGAATCCAAAGCTTCAAACTGACTGACAATCACATATATAGCTTTTCTTGCAAGTGGTACAAAGTTTGGAGACCTTCCAATAAACTCCCTGCACATATCCCAAGCAGATTTGTGTTTAAAGCAAAGTTTACAGATGGTTCTTCAGGTTCTTTCCCATATTGTTTTGGTTATTTATGGAGTAGAATGAGTTAGAAATCAGTGACTATAAATGTCTTTCACTACAATTCACCCACATTATCCTGACACTCCATATGCACAAGAGAGAAATTAGGATAAGTGATTGGTGTGGTGGGGAACAAGCAAGTAATGTCAGAACTCAGGTAGTCACATACACACAGTGTATTATAAACAATTATTGTGTAGTTATCACAGTCAGAGCAAGTGGTATACTAATTTCCACCTGTTATTCATGTGGGCAGGTCTCTGCTATTGTGCATCTATGGTTCAGGAGTGGGGAAGTGGCATGACGAACTGGACGGGCTGTACTTGGTGTGTTATTCCTCATGGCTGGTTAAAAAAAAAAGCCTATCTCAGAAGCTGAGGCAGCAAAGCTCATATTCCAAACAATAAACATGCAGTATCACCTTTGTGTTACGTGCTCAGACTCGTAAGCTGAAGGCAGGCAATTATGATCCTAATGTGCACGAACATGAGGAGAGTTTGCGGAGACATATTTTTTTCATAATACTGTTCTAAGGTTCTAGCTCATATATGTATGGTAAATGAAATTGTCTCAAAATAAATCTATTGGCTTCTGGTGGCTTTGAATAAGCTAATTAGTGGCAAATCCCAATTCGCTGTTGGCAACAGTGATTCTCAAGTAAGTCGCTATCACTATTGACCACAGCTACTTAGGTGTGCTAGATGCCATGGTGAGTGTTTAAGAACAAATTATTTTGTTTTCAGGCCTATATTAACGTTTTAGTGTTGAAATTTAAGCATAATAATGCTCGTTCCAATTCAGTGACTGGGCGGTGGGGGATGCAACAATGTGTTTGTTCAACACTTAAAGGCGATAAATAAGCTCTAAATAAATAATGTTACCCACAACTTTCGCATTCTCATATATAAGGGCAAAGGAGGGCCATGGTTCGTTCCTGTTGCAGTGCCATCCAAAATTCTTTTTTCTCTGGTTCGCATCTACTTTCGCTCCAACAAGAATGGCAACACTGTTTCTACTACCTATTATGTTCGTGCTAGGGAAAGTAAAAAGTCAGCACTTCTGGCTGCTACATTCAGAAAAGCTTATTTCTAGAAACTTTGGATTAGAAAGAAAAGGTTCCTAAGTGGTTTTTATATGAAGCAGTCAAACATAATTGGCTTAGGAGAGAATTCAGTGGAACCCCACTAATCTGAACACAAAAGCTTAATTTAAAGAAATAAAAAGGTGGCACTGTGGCCGAGCAGTTAGACCATTCGCCTATCACCTAGGCAGCCCAGGTTCGATCCCAGGGACTTGCATGTGGTATTCATGGTAGACAAAGTGGCATCTGGACAGGTTTTCTGTGGTTTCTCCTGCCACTCATTGCCATCTGCTGCTATCATAGAAAAGTATGCATCAAACTACACAACAGTTTTAACTACTTTTAAAGACTTTACTTACCAGCTTTATGAAAGGTCATTATTGGAGAAACTTAATATTGTTCATGAATTACTCCTTCAAGACAAAAAAATTGGTGTTTAGTGCCCCATTAGCAGAGAAAGAGCTATAGGGCCAATTTTTTTGAGTCAACAGTTTACGCCCGTACATATGTGGATACAATTTTGCCTCCTTTTTTTTTTTTAAAAGGAGAATTAACATATATGTTCACCTACTACCTAGGCGGCCCGGGTTTGATCTCAGAGACCCACATGTGATACTCGTGGTGGATGAAGCGGCACCAGGGCCGGTTTTCTCCGGATTCCCCCGCCACTCATTCCACCAAATGCTCCATTGTCGCCTTCCCAATCATGGATTTCACCTGCATTTCGCATCACTCTTCATCACTATCATGCTCGGTGCTTGGCTGACCACCCACTTCCAGGTCTTCACTCTGTCCGGTCCATAGATTCCTCTGCTCCCTGACAGGTGTCTGACCCTAAACACTGGCTTGCAAGTCTTAGGGGATGTAAGTTCTACATAAGGGGAGGGTAAACAGGAAAAGAAAAAGAAAAAAACAAGAATTAGCTTACAAGAAGTGTGATTTTCCTCTCTTCCACAAGGCTCTGCAACAGCTCAGATGACCAATTGTTTGATGAGAACAATTGAAAGTGTTTCAGAACAGTATTATTAGCAGAGATTTGTGGGCCCTCTGCCCCCGATCTAACCCTCTACAATTTCTATCTCTGCAGTAATTTAAAACAAAGTGTACAAGACAAGGGTGGCCCTGTAGCGCAGTTGGTAGTGCACCTGCGCAAGGGGTCCCGGGTTCGATTCCCGGTAGGGGGGGGGGTTAGGAATTTTTCTCCAGCCAAGATTATTCCTCATCCTTCCCTGAGTCTGAAAGTACAATGGCGACGCTGTGGCTGAGTGGTTAGACTGCTCGCCTACCACCTAGGCAAGGACCTGCAAGTGGTATTCGTGGTGGACGAAGCGGCATCTGGGCAGGTTTTCTCTGGGTTCTCCGGTTTCCCCTGCCATTCATTCCACCAATTGCTCCATTATCACCCTTCCAATCATCCATTTCGCCTGCATTTCATATCATCCTCTTCCTCACTATCATACCTGGGCTTGGCTGACCACCTGCTTCCAGATCTTCACTTTGTTTGGTCCAGAGGTCCCTCTGCTCCCTGACAGGCATCTGACCCTAGGCACTGGCTTCTAAGTCCTAGAGGGTGTAAGTCTTACATAAGGGGAGGGTAATCAGGGAAAGAAGAAGTGTACAAGACAAACCCACACACCCTGGAAGAATAAATACAAAATATCTGCTGGGAAATTGCCAGCACTTCTCAAAGTGAACTAAAAAGAGTGAGGGACGGTTTCCTAAAGAGATGCTAAAAATGTATGGACAAAGATGGTGGCCAGTTTCAGCATCTCCTTTCATAAAATTATGAGTTAAGCCTTTAAAAGTAGTTTTAAAAATGTTGAATGGTTTTACCTGTGCCAAGGATGCAAACAGGCAAAACACTGCACAGGCAGTTCAGAATTTTTTTACTATCTCGGTATATCATTTGGATGCTAAACGGACCTTGAAAACCAAAGCCCCCCTCCCAAAAGCCTACTTACTATATTCCCATATTTCCCTTGCACCTACAAGAAAATTAGAATAATCATGTAGATAGAGGAATAAGTGTTGTAAGAATAATTTGCACAAGAGAGAGAAACATGTGAGTGCAACACATCAAATGTTTGAGAGATGCATGAAGGAAGTAAGGAAAAGGTTAATTAAAAAGATGAACTATATTTACAAATATGCGGGAACAAAAGGAAAGAGGAAAGCAGCAATCCTTTATTGATTTACTGTTGAATTTATGCAACACACATTTGCTAACATTTCAACAATGTTTCTACACCTTTCTTGATGTATGTATTAGCTTTTGTTTTTCCGGTCTTCAACATTCAGTTACAATAAAAACCCAAATAAGAAATATCATAATAGTAATATAATATTTTCAATGGTTTACAACTTCAGTCCTTTGCTTCCTAAACTATCTTACATCTAACTCTTGAGAATAATTATATTATTCATTTTATTAATAAGTAATAATTACAATCGTCGTAGATAACAACAAAAGTTGTCATTATTTTAGCCTCCAAAAAGTTACTCCACCTTAAATATATTAAATTCTAAATTAAAAGATGATGTCCCACAGGAGAACAAACCAGGAATATACCAAATTAGCTGTAACGACTGTGAAAAAATCTGCACCAGGAAAACTAAAAGAAACATAAGAACAACAAAAAGAACATATGAGGAACATAAAGTACATACTAGGAGACAAATCAGCATTAATGTAAGACTTGAAGCTTTCACGGTGAGCATTATTAATTATGGCTTCATTCTAAATTTAAAAATGCCAAGCTTTTGGCCATAAGAAACTCTCTGGCCCTCACCAGGAACAATGAAGAGTCCAGCTTGGTTATCAGCCATTAAATGCACCTGCCAAAAGAAGATGGACTGCACGGAACACATCCACCCAGATGGCCATAGATTTTGAGATGATGTTTATTTTTATAATTCAGTTCCAGACAGGGTTGCCAACTCGTACGATAATTATGGGGGCATACGATAATTTTAATGTTTGTACATATGGTTGCCAAACCGTATGATAATTATGGGGGTGTACGATAATTTCGATACCAGCGAAATATAATTTTCACTGGTTTGTCACACCAGCGAAATGGAACTAATTACAAATAGCGACACCACTTCTGCCCTCATAGCCAGTCTCCATCCCTCTAAGGCAACCATTTCATATCCTACTAATCCTTCTACCCTTTATCCTCTTGTTGCCAGTGTTCCCAGATCTGGTAATCTCAATGAAGAAGGCACTGTTCAGAAAATTGATGATCAACAGAGAAAACTCGGAGTAACTGATATTCCGTGTGAAATAAAGAACATGCCTGAACCTGGCAATTTCTGGAGTGCTGTTAAACACGTCACCTTGGTGGAAATACTGATTTCAAAGAACTGGCGGAGTTCGCATTGATCTCGTTGCCTCACGAGAAGATGTTAAAGTTTATCTCAACAACAAATTTGTATAATGCTGCAAGGATTGAGGAAGATGATGAACTTTCAGATGAATAGCGCAAGAAACATGAGTATAGGTCGCGCGTTACTTCTTGACGAATGAAAATTTTATATGAAAGGTTGAATGCGAGTCTCTACTCAGCTTTTGCGGGAACGAGAGAGAGGAGGTACAGTCTGCAGTGAGATGACGCGCATGCTTCTGAGCTGAAGTAGTACAACACTGCAAATCAATTTATGACACTTGCAGTAATATCAGCCACACGTATTATACACTATACCTCTATAACTGTTTCCACTTAACTTTCTTGCATTTATTCTATTCCTGACATCTCTCCCTCGTCTGAATTGCTATTTTCGTTGCATGCATACATACATCCGTACAAACTTTTGCAGTCGACTTTATACACAAACGCGACAGAGGAAAACAGAGGTGTCTGTTATCGTAGCATAAACATTTGCTGACCTGTTTATTAAGGGTAGGCTCACTCATTGGATTTCTGCTCAAGGTCATTCGTCAAGAACAAACACGCAACCTATACCAAAGTTGTAATACTGGTTGAGGTCATCAATCTTGTAAGTGGATACCATAAACATCAATACTATTACATTCTCGTAAGTGTTATACTGATATTTTTTATTGTTGTAGTATTTGGTTTATGATGTACGATAATTTTGACTCCAAATCTATAATTTTGAGTGGCCGGTATGATAATTTTTCTTCCAAATGTTGGCAAACCTGGTTCCAGAAGGCTACACAAGCTCAACATTTAAACATAATCAATGTTTGAGAGGTAGAATCAGGACTGAAAAATTCAATGCCTTGGCTTGGATTTTAATCATGGATCTTCTGCTTCACACATGGCTACTGTAACCACTGAGCTACCAAGGCAACTTGCCAGTATGACAAATTCCCCAACTGATTTGTCTACTGGAAAAATATGAATCGGTTGGGAAATTTAATATCATAATGGCAAGTTGCACTGGTAGCTCAGTGGTTAGAGCAGTGTGTGTGAAGCGGAAGATCTGGGGTTCAAATCCTAGCCATTGAATTTTTCAGTCCTGATTCTACCTCTAACTTTGTCCACATAGAGCCTGTGTGTTTAAAACCCTCAGTAAGTTGGTTGGCATAAAATAACAATTATAATCAATGTTTCCTGAAGGAGGCCTGGTTTTGAGTTGGCTGTTTATTTCTTATTCATGGCTGATCAGCCATGAAGCCATAATTAAATCAGCAGTAGCTTGGCATTTTTGGAAGGATCAAAACAACAGAAATCTGATAATATTAAAGACTTTTTCAAGAAAACAGAACTCTCAGTTTGGAAAAACATCTACATTTGGAAAAAGAGAAAACATGTTTTGAATTTTGAAATACTGCCAAGTGACATACTTATGCAGAGGTTCCAATACAAGGCCGTTAGTTAAGTTTGAATACCTCCTATTTTCAGAATTACATGACTTAGTAGTAAATATTCTTTATCCATAATATTGTCTCGTTGCTAGCAAAGGGTGCTCTGTGATGAATTATATACTGGCTGTCCCAAAAAAACACTGATAACAATTTGTATGTTATGTGGGATGGTAAACTGATCAGTTTTCAAATAGGAACCCTTGTCTGGAAATGCACAGTTTGGACACTGGAGAGTATAGAAGTTTGAGAACAAAGGGTTGTGACAACTTGTTATAGGTTGCACGTTAGTTCTTGACGAATGACCTTGAGCAGAAATCCAGTGAGTTGGCCTACTCTTAATAAACAGGTCAGCAAATGTTTATGCTATGATAACAGACACCTCTGTTTTCCTGTCGCATTTGCGTATACAGTCGACTGCAAAAGTTTTGTGAGGTACGGATGTATGCATGCAATGAAAATAACAGCAATTCAGATGAGGAAGAAGGCGAGGGAGAAATGTTGGGAATAGTAGAAATGCAAGAAAGTTAAGTGGAAACAGTTATAGAGGTATAGTGTATAATATGTAACACAAGATGGTGCCGCATGGTATACAGACGAGAGGTATGATCCGGGGAAAAAAGGTAATAAGTGATGAAAAAATAGTAGGTAATCGAAATAATGAAACAGAAAGCAATATAAATGACAGTAAAATACATGAAAATAAAGGCAGACTTCGGAACAGATATATACGCTGAAAGCAAATCATGAAAATCAGCGAACCACGATATAGGATGTGAAGCCGGAAAAGCGAGAAGATGAAGCGATATTGTCCCTACAATTAATTATTAGAATGCTAAACTGGGATTTAAAAACAGCACAGGAAGAAATAAACGCACTTAACAGAGAAAAAAACGAACTAAAAAATCAGCTACAGCGTCAAGTAGAAGCACAATCTTATGCCGAGCCGGCTAAAAATAAACAACGCAAATCAAGCGTAAGTGAAAGTTACTGTAGGCAAGGCGAGCTTTTCGGACTCAATACAGAAAATAGATTTGATGTTCGGGAAGATATAAATGAAGATTGTGAGTTCATTCACGGTGATGGTAGTGAAAAAGTGAGCGAATCATCTACTGGAACTAGATATGAAACAAAAAATAAATATAAGTGGCAAAGTGACAATTTTAATGAACAAAGAACAAAAAAGTCACTCTTGATTGTTGGAGATTGTATAATCAAACACCTGAAGGAACCTAGGGCTAAATTAGAAGTAAGAAGAGGAATCAGAATTGATCAATTAGCAAACATCATTGGATATGGAGACTTGAAATCGACGATAAAAGACAATGGTGGGGAATTTCAGGCGGTGATGCTACATGTGGGTACAAATTCCCTACGTCATACAACTCCGGAAGTGATCGCGAGTGATACAAGAAACCTTATTCGAGTTACAAGAGCCAAACTGCCAGCTGCAAGGATCTTTGTAAATGGAATTCTGAAGAGAGTGAGTGACTCTTATATTGAAAGAATAAATGAGGTAGTGCATAGTGTATGTGATGAACAAAAAGTGGTGTATGTTAATAAAACAAATTTTGTGATGACAAAACTTTAGGTAGAGATGGTGTACATTTAAATAGGCATGGAGCACACCTGCTTAGTAAAATGGTTAGTAAAATAATTGATATAATACAGGGAAACTAATCTCATGGGTAGGAGGTGAGGAAAGAAATGCAGCAAAATCGGTAAGGTTATAAACAAAATCACTAAAAATCTTGTAAGTAAGAATCATAATATAGAAATAGAAAACACAAGTAGACATGGTACCTTTAGTCTAATTCATCAGAACATTCAGAGTATTACAAATAAGAGGGCACTAATTGAGCAAAACATACTTACCTTGCAACCAGATATTATAATTTTTTTCAGAATATGGACTGAAAGGAGATGAGGTGAAAGTAAATAACTATGAAAACTATTCTATGGGGTCTAGCTTCTCTAGAGAGTATCATAAAAGTGGGTGGGTTGTATTTTATACTAAACAAGGGATAAAATATAAAGCTATAGACTGTAAAAAATTCTGTGAAGAAAGGTGTTGTGAACTGGCGGCAATTGAAGTAGGCTTAAAAAACAGAAAGATCATCATAATAGGGGTCTACAGTCCTCCTAACACAAACAAAGCGATATTTTTTGAAAGATTGGAAGAATGTTTAAACAAGTTAAATAATAATAAAGACAAAATTGTAATAGGTGATTTTAATGTGGACATATTAGTAGAAAATAATAAGAAAAGACAGTTACTAGAAATACTTGTAAGAAACAATATTACACTGGTTGACACAGAACCAACCAGAGTAACCAAACAGTCGGCAACCTGTGTAGACCTTGTATGTACAAATCTCAAAAGGGAATGCTTTGAAGTTAAGATTATTAGAAATGGAATTAGTGACCATTATGGGCAACTAGTAGTAAGTAAATACTTAGGTAATCTAAAAGATAAATAAAAAAAAACTAACTGAAGATAAAAGAGTAGTAAATAAAAGTACATTAGAAGCGTTGAAAAATAATATTAAAGCAGCCCCATGGAGTGAGATGTATGTAAAGAATGAAATAAATGAAACATTTGAGGAATTTGCCAAGATATCACAGAAATGTGTAAGTACAGCTATACTATACGTAAAGTAAATCACGAGGTACAAAAGGGTAAAATTTGGTACTCTAAAGGTATAAAGATATCAAAAAAACGTATGCAATTCCAAAACAGTTTAAAACACCCTAATTTAGATGAGAAATCGTACAGATATATAGATAATTACAGGCAAATACTAAATTGGCTAATAAATGAGGCTAAAAAGATACATAATAAAACACTGTTACAAAATTCTGATAACAAAACCAAAATAACATGGAATATTATAAATGCATCACACAAAGAAAAGAAACAAATATGGACAGAAAACTTACATATTGAGGTGAATAATAGACTAATAAAAAAACCAATAAACGTAACAAACAGTTTTAATGAGTATTATATTAACTTGGTAACATCCTTGGGAATTAAACAAGATTTAAGTGGGCATACAAACGGAAGTAGGGTGTGTAATTCAATGGTGTTAAAAGAAGTATCAGAGGAACAAGTAGTTAAACAGATAAATACTCTAAAATGTAAGCGGTCCTGTGGATTAGATGACTTTTCAAATGAAATGGTAAAGTATTGTAAATATGAATTAAAGGAAATAATAACTTACTTAACCAACCTTTCTTTCATGTCTGGAACGTTTCCTAATCTACTAAAAAAGGTAATATACAAGCAAAAAAATTCAAAACTCGCTATGGAAAATTATAGACCAATATCGTTATGTTCAACATTCTCTAAAATAATAGAGGGGCTATTTTTAAATCAACTAAAGAGCTTCTGCGAAAAGTACAATATTATATCGGAATACCAGTTCGGTTTTCAAAAAAAGAAGTCAACAATAAATGCTATTTGTAAAGGAAATGACATTCTTATAAAAGCTATACACAATAAGGAATATATAATCGCAATTTTTCTTGACTTATCTAAGGCATTTGATTGTGTAAACTTAAATAAATTGTCCAAAATAATCGAAAATTATGGGATTAGGGGCCTTCCACTTACTTGGATAAATTCATATTTAAAAAATAGAGAACAATGTGTTGAAATTGTATATAATATAGGCGGTAAATTAAATAAAATCAGATCCTCAATGAACAAAATTACACACAGCGTTCCACAAGGCTCAAAACTTGGACCATTTTTATTCCTTTTATACATAAACTCTTTATTCCAAAAAATAATACAGGATGATGGTCTAGCCATAGGTTATGCCGATGATACAACGATTATAGTTAAAGGCATTTCAGAAATAGATGTGCAAAATAAAGCTAATTTAGTATTAGAAACAATCAGCAGAGAACTAACTAATTTAGGTATGACACTGAATATTAATAAGACAGTATGGATGCAAATCTCACTAAGTAATGGGAGCCAGTCCGATATTCAACTAAAGATAGAAAATAGATTAATTCAGCAAGTAAGTGAAACAAATTTTTTAGGGTTAGTAATAGATGACAAATTAAACTGGATAAAGCATACAGAAAAAATTGCTAAAAAAATAAATACAGGTCTATATATTCTAAGACAATCAGCGCACATAATGGACAGAAAGAGCCTTATACAAATATATTATGCTTTTATACGTTCACATCTGAGCTATGGGGTTGTGTTATGGGGTAATGTACAAAAAAGGCAATGCTTAGAATATTTAGATTGCAAAAGAGAGCGTTGCGGATAATATGTAATTTAAAAAGGATGGACACTTGCAGGAATGTCTTTAAAGATTTCAATATATTAACATTCCCTGCACTATATATTTATGAATGTATTAAATTTACAATAAAAAATTATAGCGATCAATATAAGAATATGAACATACACAAACACAATACAAGAACTAAGCAAAACTATTATATTAAGAGACTAAGAGGAACTTTAGGTACTAAAAGTGTAGAAATCAAGGTTAAAGAATTGTATAATCACTTACCAAATAAATTAAAATGTATAACAGATGAAAAGAAAAAACTCAAAGCAACTAAAAGGTATTTATTAGAAAAGGTTTTCTACTCTATAGAAGAGTACATAGATATAAATAAACTCTAATATATAAGAGTAAGATATAGCTATATGTATTTTTGTGAAAATTGTGACAATCCTTGTAATGATGTAAATACAATTGGAGCTAATAAATGAATGAATGAAATGTGAGGCTGATATTACTGGAGTGTGATAAATTGACTTGTAGTGTTGTACTACTTCAGCTCAGAAGCATGTGGGTAAACGCATGTCATCTTACTACAGACTGTGCCTCCTCTCTCTCTCCATGCCAGCGGTAATGCAAAAGCTGAGTAGTGACTCGCATACAACCTTTCACATAAAATTTTCATTCGTCAAGAAGTAACACGCGACCTGTAACATTTGTTTTGGTATCTTAATACGGAAGGCATGCAACCCTTTAGCCATCTGTGTACTGGGATGAATGGCCTGAGCATTCCTGCGCATGCGCTAAATTCCTCCATAGAGTCCTGGGTGCGCATCCTGTGTTACTTGTGTAGTTTCCAGCACAGTAAAGTTTTTAACAGCAGTGGGACACGTATCAGTACACAGCTGCTGAAATGGCCGACTTGAGCTCCAGC